>JAJJWW010006838.1:0-1200000 GCA_023531295.1 Papaver armeniacum
GGTGGGTATATGAGAGTTGATGAAGATGATGAGGTTGCTTCCATATCTATGTGTGCCATGAAAGTATTACATAGGCCACCAAGTGTATAGACTTGAATTTCGGTTCATGAGTTGATATATTCTGAACTCCCTCCAAAGTGATGAAAGTCTGAACAACAAAGTCTTCCTCAATATCAGATGTGCTTTGAAATGTATTTTTAATACACTTGATAATTGGTCCTTCTGCGCGGCTACCTTGAGATTCATGAATCTCTTTGAATGGTTAGGCATTGCATCAAAAGTAAGTCCTAACGTGATACCCAGATTGAATAATCTTTGTACTTCTTTGAAAACCCACTCTGGAAAAATAACACTAGAATTGTGAAAATTGTTGGTGTGGGGAAAGTTTGATGTTAAGATAATTGAATTGCTCCTAAAAGACGCAGGCCTTCGGAGGATGGGTAAAGTAATTTTGAGAATGGGTGAGGAAATTTTATTGAGTGGAGTGGCTAGAATGGGAATCGAAATATTGTAAGAGAAGATTGTGGATTGGCTAGAGGATTTGATACATGATATAATGGTATAGTAATTTGTTCATGAATGGGTCTGAGAATGGGGTCAATAAAAGAGAAGATTGCAGATGGGTTTTTTGGAGTGATGGTGGAAGAATGTGTGTTTGAACGTAAGCCTGTTGCTGTATGACAAGTAGGTTGAATATTAAACTCAATTGAGTTATTTTCCTTCTGAGGTGAGAATGAAGAAAATTCATCCGAGATTTCATTGAAACTGCAGACGAAAGCAGGCACAGTGTCAATTTCCATATCAATAGGTTCGTCAGAATTTAAAGTCAACTTCTCAATTCTTTTCCACAGTTGAGTCGGCTTGTTAGCTTTTTTTCTTTTTGGGCTTGCGTTTTCTTCTTTTTTCGGAGGTGGACCCATGATGAGCTGACTTATGGCTGGCAGGGTTTGAGACTTTCCTTGTTGATGAAGGCACAAAAGTAGCCGTACAGTTCGCTAAATTAACCTCAGCGCCAATTGAGTTAATAGGAGAGCTAGAATTATGGATCAAAACTGACTCCCTGAATTGACTTTCAACCATCTTTGGGATCTTGCTGGAGTTGCAGAATGTAGAATCCTGTTAATGGAGATATGAGCAATGAAGTTACCCTTATATGTTGATATGTTGATAACTCTTGGGATTGAATTGATGCCTTTTAGATTACGGACTCTTAGACGCATAGAACGTAAATCCTCCAGTTTCAGGGTAAGAGGATCAATCAAGAGAACCTCACCACACAACTTGCCAATCTCATGAATAACTTCAGATGATCAGTATTGATAGGGAATTCCAAGTACCTCCAGATTGAAATCTGTCGCAGTAATCTTTGATGCTTTCTAAAAATGTTGATCCCACCTAAACACCGAGTAAATCACATCCTGAAAAGTGAAATTGAACTCAAAGTTTGCATATGATAGATCTTTATCAACGTGGAAAAGTGCTTGATGAGAGTTCATTGGATACATGGCGCATTGAGAATACAATTCCAGTTCATGACTTAGGGCATTGGAAATAGATGACCAGACAGAGATGGGAATGGGAGAGGATAATGCAAAAGCATCAAACCAACAACCTAAAGGGTTTGAGTTGTTAAGATGATTGATGTGTATTTTTGTATCTCCTTCCATTTTGACAGACAAAGGTGCAGCAAATCTATCACAAATAAAAGGGTATTTTGACAGATTAAGAGCATGATTTAGGTTGGGTTGAGTAGGTTTTCTAAAAGGATGGAGTGGTTTAGATTTTAAAACTTGGGCATAGGAAGGTTGGAAAGATTGAGCATTGAGATGAGTGGTTGTTATAGGTTTTCCAATGGAAGCAGAGATGGATAAAATCTCTTCTAAGGCGTTTGCCATCGCAAACCATCCTTCAAAGCATTCACCAGCAGGGATGAAAAAAGATGTTGGATCTGCCTTAGGATTAGGTTTGGATAGAGTAATATTGAGATAAAAGCCATGACTATTGGATTGTTTGTTCGCCATGAATTATCATCATATTTCCAAATACGTCTACCTGCATCACCATTTTTTGCAATCTCAAAGAGAATTCTCTGCAAGTGGCTGGCCAGGACAATAGGAAAGGTACCATGAGAGGAACCAGAGGAATAAAATTCAGAAAGGGTAATAGGAGAGGAAGGGAATTTTTTTTGCAGGAAAATCTAAAGAACTTACGATCTATTGTGATAAATCTTTGTTCTAAAGCCATGATTAAAACAGGAAAATGAAGGAAACCTATTTGATCTAAGCTTAGGATCTGAAACTAATCTAGGATGAAATCTATGAAACTAGGAGAATGGTTGTTTTTTTTTAGGAGAGAGATATCTCTTTTGGTATTTCCTCATCAGAATAATCGGTTAGCAGCAGCACCATGACTCATCCTAAAGGCCCGGTATCGCCGTGCAGTTCCATGGACTGACAAAAAAATAAAATCACATTTGTGACCTAGTTGCGGATCATTGGTGATTGATCATGATCGAGCTTCCTTCAAAGGCATAAATTGTGAAGAAGATTATTTTTTTGGAAAACTTGTATCAAGAATTAAAATATTTTTTAAAAAAATATCTATCTCACGGATACAGTTTCAATGCGTTAGCTTTCTCTATTCTAGGTGAGCTTAGCGAGGATACTTTGTATTTTTTAAGAGATTGAAAAATTGTCCAAGTGTTGTAGGTAAGTTTCTTTTGTCAGATTAGGTGTTGGTGCCCAACTCGTTGCCAACCAAAGTTTTTGTACAAATCTTAATTTATTATACAATGTTATATTATTTATTTATTCGGATTTATTAAAAAAAATAATAACAATAATAATAAATAAATAAAAAACATTTAGAGCTCCCATTATTCGGGTGAACCAAGAAAATAAAACCCCCCCAAAATTACATGCATCCTGGAATGAAACAAGCTTTCTTTTGGGTGTTCTTTCAAATCAAAGAATCAGTTGGCCAAGCCCCTTGTAGGTGAAATATCATTTGTGTCATATCTGGTTTGCTTTTGCATCCATTGCCTCGATGTATTTTATTCTTGGTAGCACTGGTTCTTTCGCCATATATAAAATGGCTGATTACTTGAGCAAAAAAAAATTATATAAAAATGAAAACTAGATATTTATTCCAGAAAATAAAAATGAGCATAGATGCATAGATGCAAATTCTCAGATCTGAGAATTATGGGAACCCTAAACAAGTATACAGTGCCCACGTTCTTGTACATTTAGGGGATGTCTCCGGTCTAAGCCCATGCGTTGAGAATGGGCTTCTGTGATACCGAATGAAGTCTAGTCTACAACTAGTCAGTCTCTCTAGTTTCAAGCAAAACTGCGAAAGGCAAAGGAAAACAAACCACGGATTACAAAGATTTTTTCTTCTTATTTAATGAAGTCTAGTAAACAAACCAAGGAAAACAATGTGGTACTCTATCATCAGTGTACACAAAATGCTGGAAGAGTGGTGGCATGAGCACGAGTATTGATGGTTTCCTAGTTTTATTCTTTGGAGAAAATTGCAAAGTCTGAGTATTCACATTAACATTAAATCATGGGTTCCGTTCGGTGGAGGATCAGTTTTCTGCTGGTGCAAGTTCTTATCTCTCAAATTGTTGGCGGTGCTCTTATTTCAAATGAATTAATGATTCAAGACTGAGAGAAAAGAAGCTGGGCGTATTAGTGAAACTTGACATGGAAATTGTCTTGGTCATACCTTGATTTTATTTTGCAGGCCATGGAGTTTGAGAGGAAGTGGATTTCATTTTGCACCCTCTACAGTGATCGCTTTTCAATTTTGATAAATGCTGCTGCATTTGGGAATATTAAGAGGCATTGGGGGTGAGACGGTGAATTGGTGATCCTCTCTCACCCATGTTGGCAAAGGATCGTTTGCTTACATAAGTGGAGGAAAAGGGATCCATTCGAGGATTCAGATATTCACCGAACTCGTCTATTTCTCATTGTGGTATGTCTTGCCGCAAAATGGTCTCAATGTTGACTACAATATTTCAGTACACTTAGATGCCTAGAAGTGGTGTCCGGGATGAAGATTAACAACTGCAGAACTGGATTTGTTGGCATTGTGCCGCAACTGAGACAAGTGGTATTCTTAGTTAAATTTTGATATAGATTCATTTCCAATCTCATACCTTGGCTATCTATAAGTTTGCCGCAGAATGTTATAAATTTTTTGAAATCATTACTGGTAATGGTGCTGGCTTCTTGTTTTGGCTTCTTGTTTTGATGAAGCCCTTGCTAGTCTCTTTCAATCTCTCTTTAGTCTTTGGCTAAGTCCTACGGTCTTCTAATCTAGTATCTAGATTGGCAGCTAGGACAACCTCCTAAGTCCTATGACAGTTCTAATCTAGCATATAGATGCGCTGAATGGAACATCGAAATGTAGACCCGCTGAATGGAACAATGAAAAGTAGAATTAGGTTGCGTCAATGGAACAGAGCGTTGCGCTGAATGGAACATCGAAATGTAGACGCGCTGAATGGAACAACGAAAAGTAGAATTAGGTTGCGTTAACGGAACAACGCGTTGTGCTGAATAGAACAGCGCAACCATCTCAGACGTCAGATTAAAAAATAATTCAATCTGCGCTGAACCAAACAGCAAAAACCTGATTTTCTCCGCGCTGAACCATTCAACGAAACTATCTCACTACTACTTCACATGCGAGGTATATCTAGAGAGAAGTAGTATTAAAAAATATACAAACACTTTTTTATCTATTCTGTAACGCTTTTTGACTAATTTAGCAACCAAATCTAGTCCACAGGACTTAGTCTTAATGATTTTTCAATGTACCTATCGGAGTATCACAGATTCACAGTGTCATTTCCAATGGGCCTAGTTTGGCATTTATGCTCGCACTTGAATGGGCTTGATTTTGAGCACAATTTTTTGATCACCTTAATTTTGAGCCTTGTTTTAGGGCATACTGGAAATTTTTGAGGCGTATCAAGTAACAACAAAATAGGGTCATCAAATAGTATAATTCTAAAAGGCCTTTATCCAAATATTTTTTTGGATGGACAAATTTACTTTTTTCCAGTAGGGTGTTCCTCTATATACCACAAAAATACCGATGGTACCCCTTTATCTGTGTACCCTCTCTACTAATCTTCTTTACCTCATCAAAATTATTTTTCCAGTGTACCCCTGTATATCACTGATACCTTTCTTTCACAGCTATTTTAAGAAAAAAAAATATTATCCTTTCTTTTTCCTATCTTCTAAAAAGTGCGCTACGGTTCTCGGAGCTGATTCGAGAGATTGATTCTCATCAACCACACAAAATCCAACTTTACTAAAACCCCATCAAAATCCAAAACCATGATCTCAAAATGTCCCATTATTTCATGTAACAATACCCATCATCACTGAAACCGCATTCAATTTTTTTTTGGATCGATTAAAATCCCGATTGTCAAAACAAGTTATTTTGTTAAACAAAGAAGCCATTTTTTGATTTGTGATGCTAATGTATGATTGCTTTCACTCATATTTCCCGTAGAAATGATAAACGTCTGATCGTCTATTTGTTGCTAGACATGATGTCGCCTTAACAACACATCTTAACCATGAAAGGTGCTACCATTTAAATGATTGATTTGCTTTTAAGTTTTAGATGACAATGAAGAAGTAGTCTCAAATACGCAGGCATCTCTCATTATAAGCTTGGTATGTGTACAAAATCTCTCCACGCCCAACCGCGGAATCCAGTGCTCTTCCTTGTTCCATAAGATGGATATTCAGCTGACTATGCTTACTATTCATCTTGCCCATAAATCAGCCCCGGATGAAAAAAGGTTAGACCAGCAGTGATGATTTTTCACCCAAGAGCGGAAGCATTAACCCATATTACTATATACGGTGCAAAAAAGGTCACAGAAAATATTGTGTAAAGATTCGCACGTAAATAGGGCATCTTTTCAACCGTTTTAATACGTAAGGTTATCCAGGGGTATAGGTATTAAAAATTTCAAATAATTTATGAATTTTGGTATTAACTAAATTATAACTAATCTAACTAACTAATGGGGGTACCATTAGTATTTCCAGGGTATATAAAGGAACACCCTTTTTAGTATTAGTGTTAACAATGATGATTAATTGTTAATAATTTTGGGTTAGTAATTAATATTAATGTTTAGTGATAATCGGGTTACCATCTTCTTCTCTTTTTTTTTTAAGGAATAAGGGCTTCAAAAAGCCCCTAAATTTTATTTATTAGACTACCTCATTCAAATTGAGGTTTGAAGGATTACATATCAGAGGTGGTATATAAACACACCCTCTTGTTTCATCATTGTACATTATATAGTGATACAACAACTGTGTAATGTAACTTACATTTTTTGGGATTACATAAAACCAAATAACATGGAAGAGACTAACAGAGATTTTGATCTTACGAGTGAGAAATATGATGTTCGGAAGAATATCATAATCATTCCCCAAATCGGCTTGTTGACCGTTGATTGCATCACCCCCAATTACCTTGTTTGTAATGTTCCTCAATTCAAATTGCAAACCACATGCCTTTGTTTCATCCATCGAAGAAGAAGTTGTATCAAAATCCTTAATAATCTTCCACATGAGTAACCAAAAAAGATTTCGTCCAACATAAATTATCTTCTCTATTCTCCCTTCTACGGATCTGGATGGATGAGATTGTTGAAACAAGATTAGAAGAAAAAACCTGTTGTAACAATTCCATATATTGATTATATGATAAATTCCCATTAAAAAGACCCAAGCGTTATGATAAACCGTTGTATGATAAGCGTAATGAAAGAAAACAGGCCATGTAATAGCCATTAATAATATTTATTGAAATCAAAAAAGTAAAAAAACGAAATCTAAACCTAATATTGCAAAAAAAAAAAAAAAACAATATTTTTATTCAAAAATAGAAAACAAATTAGTGTTCCTATATTTGCTCGGTGAATCTGAAATCTAAAACCCAAAACCGAGTAATCTAGATGGAAGAAGAAGATAATGGAGGAAAATTAGGATGGAGAAAATCTAGGAGAATTTTTTCTTAAGAAAACGTTTATGCAGGGCAAGAGTCTAGAGAGAATTAATTGGGTTACCATCATTCCAGGGGTTGAGCATCCTGTCTTAAATCTGTATCTGAAAAACTCATTCAACTGGTATCACGTCTAGTTTCCTCGATAACCATATTATTGAAAATAATGCAGGTCGGCATGACTTTGGGATGTGCATTTACAATGTAGATTGAGAATAATCAGATCATAATCTATGTAAATTATTCATAACTAAGATTCCCAAAGTAGATAAATTGATACTAGACAGAAAACAATCCAGCTGATTTTGGTTTCTAGTTGTTACATTTTTCAGCGCAAATAGAATTCATACACTTCTCTACTTTGTTTCCCCGAATGCTTTCAAGAGTGTTTCCGGTGAGGCAGGTTGAGATGGCACAACCAAGCTTGCAGTAGTCATGAGCAGAACTTACCGCGTCAATACTACCACATTTTGTGTAACACATAGGTGGGCACACCATCTTTGCTGACCTCCCTTTTTCAGAAGCACATTTGACAACACATTCATCATAACACCCCAATCTTGCTGAACTCAGCTCTACATAGATTCCCAACACGAGCATCACCATCACGAAAGCCATCTTCATTTGTTTCCCTTCCATTTTCTCTCCTTGCTGCTTACAAATCTGATATCTATATATTATGTATCTCTCACTTTGTTGCTCTTGAAATTTTGATGTATAGAATTCTCTTTGAAAGGTTAATTTATAGGATTCATGGCCAGTCCATGACATTAAAACGTGATCTTAAATATCAGCTTTATTAGATACTGCATTTATAGTAAGATATTGTTAATGTTGTACATAATCTTCGTTATTAATGTAGTTTTTGTTAGGATTTCATTTTTGATGTGCATTTGATTGCGTATCTTGACATTTCACTGAAACAAAATTGGGCTAAGAGCTACTCCAATGGTGGTTGTGTGTGTTTTCTAGGTGGCAACACAAACAAGACATCCTCATACCATTTTTTCCTAAATTTAGAGGAAAAAAATAGGAGCTCATCTCCAATGGTGTTGTTTGTGATGTTTTATGGATTAAATGCATTTTTTTATTTTTAGAAACTTTTAGATTTTATTAGAGCTAAAAAGGGTTAGGTTATTTAATATATTTGAATTAATTTTAGTAAACAAAAGCTTACTAGGATGGCCTCACATTGTCAAGGTGAATGTCTAAAACTTGACATTCACCTTGACAATGTCTGAAGAAAATAGAGCCATGTCATCTTCACATTGATTAAGAAATTGGGGTTGGAGAACAATTTTAGGGAAAATGAATGTCTATCCTATGTGGACTAACATATTTACCTTCACATACATTCCATTGGAGAAGCTCTAAATGACCATATCCACATTTTTTGTTTTGTTTTGGAATTTGAAGGTTACTGCATACTCTCATTTAATTTAGGCGGAAGATGTGCCGGTGTGATCCCCGGCGGGGAGAACTTGGCAGCACTGTGGATAGGAAACTCAGAACAACAAAGATACGACAACTAAAAGTAGTAGGCATATAGTCTGAGCTACTCCTCTAGTCCTCCTTGATGTAATGCACAAAAACCTGACATGGGTATATAGTCAGCACGATGTTTGCTGGATAACTCGAATTTAACCACAAACCATAATAACATTTAAGTACCCAACTTCCGAATAGACGTCTGGATAAGTATTTTCATAGAAGAAAACATACTGCAAAAACAAAAGGAGGGAATACCAATTTCGCAAGGTAAGTCTTGCTCACAATGCATCTGCTGAAAGTCTTACATTTCGACAGAGTATAGAATAAATGTATATGTTGCTATAAAGTTTAAGTTTAATAACTTTTCACTGGAATTTTAGTTGTTGCTGCGAGATCTAGTGAAGCTCACAATGTCACCTACTATGTTTTACTCAAACACCATTTCGATACTTGTAGAAGCTGTAAGAACTGCTCTTATCTTGTCCTCAAATTGTTTAACTTGTCTCATTCTAACGACACGCGAGCCAGAACTAGAACAAAATAAAAGAGAAACTTTCTGCAAAGCCTTTGCATTTTTCAACAAAAAACTCATAAGTTTAAGCTCAGCATCACATCCTTCCACTTCTTCAAACTAAACAGACTTGAGGTGAGATAGCATTTCTGGGAATGACAATCCTACTTCCCAGTCATCTCCAACATCCGCTAAATTCACCTACATCCGAACAATCACAACAACTCAAAAGGTCAAATGAGACAAATGAAAAATATAGATGTCTTATTAGTACTATTGGAATGACATGGTAGGTCAAATTAAGAAACAAAGAGCCTTGTTAAATGTTTACCTCCACCTCTGATACAAGAGCCAATCGATTTATATTAGGAGAAAAATTGAGTAAGTAGGATATAGACCGCCAGCAACCTCTTGTACACCAAATTGCCAGCGTCAAAAAATGTAGATTACGTAACCAAGGTGGTTCACAGACTAATAAGTCAGGAGATTGTGACAGAACCTTGAGAAACAAAATAAATGCCTTTCAGGAAAACAACAGCTATGCCGTTTTCGCAAATATGTTAAGATATTTAATTCATAGAAGAGACGAAATAACCATACCTCAAGGAATCCAGGTGATAATACCATTTGTCTCACCATATAAACCGCTCCTAAATATTTCATCGTACGTATAGCATACACAGCTTTTTCTGTTGACGTAAGTTCAAAATATGTATCTGCATTCTCAGATTCTTCTAATCCTTTGAGAAACACAGAAAAACTTACTGCGGATAGTGGAGAACAGATTTCTAAAGAGTAATCATGTGTCAAGAGGGATTTGAA
This sequence comes from Papaver armeniacum, assembly GCA_023531295.1. NCBI lineage: Eukaryota > Viridiplantae > Streptophyta > Magnoliopsida > Ranunculales > Papaveraceae > Papaver > Papaver armeniacum. The sequence continues at coordinate 9,884 of JAJJWW010006838.1, forward strand.
AGTGAAGTCTTTCAGATTTGGAGCATTCAACCTGATAATGTCAGCCACCATAGTGTCATTTTGCGGCAAAAGCTGTGTACGCCGACAATTGTATTCAAACAGCCTAAGGCTGAGAGAATCAATGATTAGAGTCTTTTGATTATCAGTATGTAAAACACAATCTTGTACGCGTAACGTTTCAAGAACTGGGCAACTTGATAAGAGACTTCTACGGAATTCTACACTGGAGATTAATAGTCCATATAAGACAAGTACTTTAAGCTGCGGTAAACTTATTGATCTTGGTAGAATAATATCTAAATATTCTGCAGCATCGAACACTGTCATTACCAGCGTTCTCAGAGATTTACAATTCAGGAGTAGGTGGGGAATTTCATATGCCGAATCACTATATTGATCAATCTCTATACTTATTTCTTGAACATTATGCTTAACGGAATTAACCCACCATCTATTAACATGCTTTATTACCATACTATCAAATGCAGGGTCGTCCCATTCCAAAATAAACTTCTGAATATTGGTGTCATTGCGAAACATGAATACCATGTAAACAAAATCTATGAACCTATCAGTATTCTCATGGGAAAACGAAATCCTTTCGAAGTTCAAAAAATGTAGAGATTTCCAAACATGAATCCAACGTTTCGACAGAACACAAGTCTGTACCGCATATTTAGTATAAAAAAAAGACATGATGTGATGAATTAAGTTATCAGGTAACCTACTGCTTCTATCTTCCACATAAATATATGGTGTTCCTTCCATTGTCAATCAACTAAACTGAACAGTTAACCTAAAAAAAAATCCAAAAAATTTGCAGTTGTAAATCCCAGAATTAAAAGATGGAAAAGCAAATAGTTAGAAATGGCTGATGTAACTTTTCAACTGCAATTTGAACGTCTGAAGAAAAACCCCATGTAAGTCTAATCTCTGCTTTTGATCAGTAATAACACTGCCTAGTCACTCTGCCCACATCAGCATACAACCTGGCAATAGTTGGCGCCTAGTCACTCTGCTCACATCAGCACACAACCCGACAACAACCTGTCAATATCTCACACCTGTCTGTCTTCTATTGGTCAACTAACTTTAATAAAAAGATGTTATCTTCTTTGTTGTAAAGTATCTATCAAGATTAACTTTTCACTCTTGAATAGAGTAATCAGAGTTCTGTGTATCAAGAACTTAATAACAACTTTAATGGATTCCATTTCATCTGATTCTAATATGGTATCAGACTGAGAGATCTTCACATCTCTCAGGTTTTACGATCTTTGCTTCCGCTTCTTCATCTCTTTCTTTTCAATTTTATGATTCAAGAATTTCCTGGTACTTCATCAATGGAGAATCCTACATCATTTTCAATTTCCAGTATTCTCATTCATCAACTTACTCGTTTTATTACTCTCAAGCTTACTGAAACCAATTTCATTACATGGAAGAATCTTATGCTACCTGTTATCAGAAAATTCAAAATACAAAAATACCTTGATGGATCTCATCCCTGTCCTCCTCAATATACCAATCAACGTAATCAACTTAATGGAATTGAAAATCCTCTATATCTTGATTGGATTGATGATGACACTTCTATCATTCTGTGGATCCATTCCACACTTTCAGAATCTGTTATTGCATATTTTTCTAGATTCGAAACCTCTCATGAACTTTGGAGCAAACATTGAAGAACGATTCTCAAGAACATCATCAACTCATTCAATCCAGCTACGAACAAAGCTTCTCTCTATCAAGCAAGGTGACAAATCAATCCCTAATTTGATAAATGTAATCAAGATTCTATCTGATCAACTTGCAGCTGCTGGAGAAGTTGTTTCTGATCAAGAACTTGTTGTTGTCACTTTGTCGGCTCTCAATTCTGACTATATTCCATTTACAACTGCTATGAGACACCGTAATCCACCAATTTCATGAATCGAATTACATAATCATTTACTCAGTGAAGAAATAGTTATCGTAACGTCATCAAACTTTGCTTCTCAACTCGCAAATAAAGCGTTTGCTGCTCAATTAAATGCTTTTCGATCTTCTGGAAAAGGCTATGGTGGTCGTCCTGGTGGTTTTCAAAGTGGTTATAACTCAAATTATGGAAGACCTCCTGCTGGTAAATCTGCTCACTCATTTGGTAGAGGATATAATCCTACATTTCCACCTGGTAAAGGATCAAGTACTTCAGCTTCTCCATCTAACTCAGCTGTTAGACCACCTCAAGGTTTGAATTCATCTAATTACTTTCCTCCTCAAGCTGCTATTGAATGTCAAATATGTCGCAAAATTGGTCATGGTGCACTAGAATGCAGAAATAGGCTCAATTTTTCCTATCACAATGATCATACACCACATCATTTAAGTGCAATGCTAGCATGTGCCAACATAATGGGAGAGAATCCATGGTATGCTGATACTGGTGCTAATCTTCATGTCACATCTGATGAAACTGAGTTACAAGCTATAAACACTTATGAAGGTGCTGAGCAAATTCAGGCAGCTAATGGAGAAGGTATGTCCATTACTCATTCTGGTTTTTCAATAAAGTCCACTCCCAATCACAATTTCAACTTGAATAATATCCTTCTAGTACCTCAAGCATCATAGAATTTACTTTCAGTTCACAAGTTTACTTCAGACAACAATTGTTCCATAACTTTTGATGCTTCTGGATTTTGTGTGAAGGATTTATCAACTGGGAAGACACTTTTACAAGGCCCACACAGTAATGGTTTATATCCCCTGCACTTCATTCATCAATCAAACAAACAGGCCCTCTCAACTATCACAACAACCACTCCTGCTGAAGTATGGCATAAGAGACTAGCTCACACATCCTTTCAAACTATGAAGCATGTTTACAATTCTCTTAATCTGTCACATGTAATAAAATCCCCTTTATTTTGTAATGATTGTCAATTAGGGAGACATCATAAACTTCCATTTACAATTTCAAGTCATTGTAGTTCTAAACCTTTAGAACTACTACATCTTGACTTATGGGGTCCTTGTCCTGTTCAATCCATTTCTAGATACAGATATTATATCAATATAATAGATGATTACTCCAAATTTTGTTGGATATATCCTTTGAATGACAAATCTGAGTTCAAGACAATTTTTTATAAGTTCAAAGCTCAAATTGAGAATTCTTTGAAATGCACTATTGTGACAATAAGGACTGATGGTGGTGGTGAATTTGTAAACACTGAATTAGCTTCTTTTTTATCTACAAGTGGTATTATTCATGAAGTCACTTGTTCTCACACACCTGAGCAGAATGGTGTAGCTGAATCCAAGCATAGGCATTTACTTGACATTGGTAGGACTTTTCTTATACAATCAGGTATTTCTGAGTCCTTTTGGGTTGAAGCCTTTACAACTGCAAATTATACAATTAACAGACTTCCTACAAGATCTTTAGATAACAAATCTCCATTTGAAGTTTTGTTTCACAAATCTCCATATTATACTTTTCTAAGATCTTTTGGATGTCTTTGTTTTCCCTGGATACGACCTTATTCACCACACAAGTTGTCTCCCAGAAGTACTTCCTGCATCTTCATTGGTTATAGTCAAAATCAGAAAGGTTACAGATGTTTAGAACTTGCTACTGGGAAAATCTATACATCCAGGCATGTGACTTTTAATGAAACTATGTTCCCTCTTAGAGTCACTCCTATATCAGCTTCTTTGTCTGATGCTCCCCAATCTCCTACAGTTGTTTCTCAGTCTTCATCAGGTCAACCATTATCAATTTCTAAAGATCAACCTGGCGCTTTGAATGTTTCCACTAACTGCAGTTCTACAGATACTTGTGGTCCAGTTCAGACATCAGTTTCTCCATTACAGTCTAGTTCTGTTGTTGATTCAGATGCACATTTCTTATCTGAAGTATCTTCTTCTGTTACAAATGACCACAACATGATTACAAGAGGGAAATCAGGTATTTTTAAGCCTAAAGTATATTCTACACTGCATTCTCTTTCTGCAACTTTACAGGCAAAGCAATCTCCAGCTCTTCCAACTTGTTATAGTCAAGCTATTAAGCATCCCAAATGGAAAGTTGCTTTACATGAGGAACATCAAGCACTACAAGATGCAGGTACATATTCTCTTGTTCCTACTCATCCTTCTCAGCATGTATTAGGTTGTAAGTGGGTTTTTAGGGTCAAACATAAACCAGATGGAACAATTGATAAATTCAAAGCTAGATTAGTTGCTAAGGGCTATCATCAACAAGAGGGTCTGGACTACACAGAAACATTCAGTCCAGTTGCTAAACCTGCCACTATTAGAGTGATTCTCTCCTTAGCTGTTAATTTCAATTGGTCAGTTACTCAACTTGATGTGAGCAATGCTTTCCTTCATGGGGATCTTACTGAAGATGTTTACATGACTCAGCCTCCAGGATTTGTTGATCCACTTCATCCTACTTATGTGTGTAAAATTCATAAAGCTCTTTATGGTCTTAAGCAAGCTCCAAGAGCTTGGTATGAAAAGCTTCTTAATGTGTTATTATCTCTTGGCTTTACTGCTTCTACTGCTGATTCATCTCTCTTCATTCAAAAATTCAACTCTAGACTTACCTTAGTCTTGATCTATGTGGATGATATTCTCATCACTTTGGAAGTTCTCAAGTTTATTGCAGACCGAGCTTATTCTTCAACTTCAACAACATTTTCCAATCAAAAACTTAGGTGAAGTTCACTATTTTTTGGGTTTGGAGATTAAGAGGAATGCAACCAACTTGTTCATGTCACAAACTAAATATGCTTTGGACTTATTGGATAAATTTGATATGGGTGGAGCCAAACCTTGTAATTCTCCTCTTCCTGCTCATGGTAAACTTGTTGCTTCATCCGGTTCATTGCTTCAGATCCTACACTCTCTGAGATCTTTAGTTGGTGCTTTACGGTATTTAACCCGGACAAGACCGAGAAATCGGTTTTGCAAGAATCAGGTTTGCCAACACATGCAAAATCCTACTTCTGATCACTTTATTGCAGCAAAGAGAATCCTCAGGTACATTAAAGGTACATTAGATTATGGTGTTTTGTTTAGTAAAGGTCTTTCTGTATTGGATGGATTCAGTGATGCTGATTGGGCTGGAGATCCAGATACTAGAAGGAGTACTGGTGGATACTGCGTTTTCTTTGGCTCTAATCCAATTTCTTGGTCCAGCAAAAAGCAATCATCAGTTGCTAGATCTTCCACTGAAGCTGAATTTAGAAGTCTAGTCAATTCTGCAGCTGAAATTCTATGGATTTGTAAACTTCTTCAAGAACTACATATTCTGTTGCCAACCTCACCATCTTTGTTGTGTGATCAAAGTGCTATCTCCTACTCCACTAATCCTGTTTTTCATTCCAGAATGAAACATTTGGCTATTGATTACAATTTTGTCAGAGAACTTCTTCAGTCCAAGGATTTGCAGGTCTCATATGTTTCTACAGTTGCTCAGGTTGCTGATATCTTCACTAAAGGATTAGATGGTCCACGTGTTGCTCTTCTGCGCAGCAAGCTGAAGGTTCTTCCTTTGTCTGCCCACATCAGCTTGAGGGGAGGTAATAACACTGCCTAGTCACTCTGCCCACATCAGCATACAACCTGGCAATAGCTGGCGCCTAGTCACTCTGCTCACATCAGCACACAACCTGGCAACAGCCTGTCAATATCTCACACCTGTCTGTCTTCTATTGGTCAACTAACTGTAATAAAAAGATGTTGTCTTCTTTGTTGTAAAGTATCTATCAAGATTAACTTTTCACTCTTGAATAGAGTAATCAGGGTTCTGTGTATCAAGAACTTAATAACAACTTTAATGGATTCCATTTCATCTGATTCTAATAATCAGTACATCGTATACCCCCTTTAATGCTGGATTGTGTTCACTCTTGAATGAATGAATCAAATCTTGAGCATTTGTTACCCAAGATTCCAATGTGAAAAGTGAAAAATTAATATAGTAGCTGTAAAATATTATTACACCACTGTTGTTTTCATAGTAAAATGGTAAATTTTTACTGATAAAACCAAAACTTTAATGGTTATCTTATTACACCTCTTTTACACTTGTGTGATTTCACTTTCAGTTGCACTAGCCTTCCTCTACTTTGAGACTCGGACACTTAGGAGACTCACTGAAATCATGGTCTTGTGCATGTAATTCTTTCCAGATGCATTATGCTAATTATGAGTTTAAACGAAAAGCTGACTTGGCAATTATTGCAGAAATAATCAAAGATTATAGGCTATAGCGAAAATATTCGTTACAAAGTTCCGTCAAAGTTACTGTTAAAATGCAAGATGAACCCATAGAATGTTATTTTTGCTAGAGATATCTAAAGGGAACAAGAGGTGCTCACGGTATCTTCTTTTGCAGAAATACATTTGCATGCTCAAATAGATGGTACACCCACAACTAATTATATTGCCTTCATTGTTTTTCATGGTCGATCGATAGGGAGCCAAAATCAATTTGGCTGCTAAAATCATTGAGGGTTTCGGTATCATCTAAGATACTTCGTATGCAACAAGACCAGTAAGATTATTCCTTTTATGAGGTGGAGAAGAAAATGGCCATTTGCTCCTTAGTTGAGAAGATTTAATTTCTGGGCTAATGCTAGAGTATTTCATCCCCAAAAGAGGTACAAAATAATGTTCCGAACCATCAGAGGATTCGGTGCTGCGGAAGGGAGCGGCTAGAGCAGCTTCTCTGACAAATCTCCTCAAAATTCTGAATATATGAAGAATCAATGCCCGTGGAAAAAAAAGAAACGGGAATTAAATAACACTTAAGCATTCAGACTAGTGATCCAGATAAGACCATGCATAACAAATGGATGTAAAATCATGATTAGGACAACCTTGAGGTAGACTGTCCTCTTGGACTTGGTCTTAATGATTTTTCGATGTCCCTGTCGGACCATCACAGATTCACAACGTCACTTCAAATGGGCCTAGTTTGGCATTTATGCTCGCACTTGAATGGGCTTGATTTTGAGCACAATTTTTTGATCACCTTAAACCTGTTTTGAGGCATACCGAAATGTTTTGAAGCATACGTTCGGCTGAGAGTTATCAGCCGAACATAGGCAAAAACATAGGTTCGGCTGAAAGTTGAGTATGCCTAGGGCCGTTCCTGAGAAGTTTTTGCCCTAAAGCAGATCCAAAAATGTTGCCCCTTTTCTTAAGGTGCTTCAATTTCATTTCCATATTGCTAATTGACATTAACGCATCCATGATCCGTTGTCTATGATTGTTGTATTTAGAAAGGGAAACACATGTATAGCTAAAATGTATAAAAGTAGTTTGCCTCTCCATATCGGCTTTCTAGTCTTGAAGTACCTGCCATATGTTGTGTGTTTCCGGTGCAGGAATTCCAGGAAGGTTTGAACGTTAGATCTTATCACTATAGTTGGAAGGTTATCTAATAGCAAGAAAGGACGCCCCATGTGAACATGTAAGCAAAGTGGAAATTGAGGACATCGATTTTGAGTCCACTGAGTCATACTTCTGATCAACATTCCCGAACAATAGAACGGAGTAGAGTTACATGAATCAAAGAAATCCCTGAAAAGGACAATTGCAACCGAATATATACTTCATTCCGAATCAATATCGCATCCCTTAAAAAAATTACTTAGACTAGATGACCGCACGCGGTGGGGAGACATGCCCTTTCTTTCAGTTGTTATTGCTATTCAATGATTTGTTGGGGTTGGATCCGGTTTGGGACATGATAATGCTCAACTGTCAGCATTTTCTTTTACATTCCCTCTTATACATTTCCTTCCTGGTGAAGCACTGGAATATTACAACTCCGTCCATAGTTGAATTTACATCCAAACGACCATGTTTTGTTCTTTACTGTAATTGACTGCACTGAATTGTATCAGAATACGATTGAGAACATCAAGGCCGACATCCTAACCCACATGTAGTATGTATATCACAAGATTAATGCTCAAAAGTCGTTCAAATGTCCGAACCAATGATAGTATTATACCCAACCCAGGAACAGTATACATTTTGTTCAGTTTTGATATATCTCGGCTCATCAATCATGAATACCTAACTGATGTCTGTGCGCTCCACGTGTTTTAGCCTCAAAATGCATGAGTACCACGCGTAACATTTTGCAAAGGAAAAGCTACTATATTCATTCTAAAACAGATAATTTTCGTAACAAAACTGATATCCACGAAACCCTCCATCCTCCTGTTGCCACTCCAACCATCTCCTCTATCTTGGAATTGAACCTTTAGTTTCTTAGTGATTCTATTGTCTTGATAGCAACACTATTTCCCACTATCTCGTATACAAATAAATTTTAGTTTACTTATGAATGTTGGTCAATCCATTTTAGATCTTGATATGGGGTATGTTTGATTTTTAATTTAAAGAAATGGGTTTGTGATTTTGATTTGATTATTGGCTTGATGAAGAATGAAAGAATAACATTCCAGGCTTATAAATCAGGTATGGTTTTATGGATGGGTTTTGGCTTACCCGATTCACTACCGTTTTTTCTACCCGAATAGCTGAAGAACAACTCTGTTTTTTTAATTGATTGATCAATCAATGTTTTTCTCCAGAAATCTAATACCTTGTAATTAGACTAAGTAAAAGATAAACCGAGTTAACGGGGTATGATTGCACTCGTTCTGCTTAGAAACTGGATATAAATTGCTTGTAATTTTGGGAACATTGAATTTTTCTTATTTTTATTTGGATAAAAAAGATACTGAAATTCATCGATTCTGATCGATTTAACAGGTATTTTGATGATCTTTTAACTGTGAGTTTGCTTGTGGTAAAATTTAGATCAAATTTGCTTTATTATTCATCTGTTGTTTTTTTTTTTTTGTGGGTATGGGTTTACCCGACCCAGAAATTTGTTTGTCTTCTTAACCCGACAGTTCATGAACTCTGTTTTTTTCAGAGTTGATCAGAATCCGAATCATCTGATCGATTTATACAGTTTTTTAAAAAATGTTTAACAGGAAATCTATCTATTTTATTGTATATGAATGAAATTTGCTATCAATTTGTTTGATTATGTCGATTGGAATCTCTAATTAATGAAATTGAAATCTGATTTTATTTATTTTCGCTGCACAAACTTTGTGACTGACAAAGTGCAGATTTGTCATCACATAGAAGGCCTCCCTTTGGGTCGGCCAACTACTAAAACCCTAAAACTTACCTTAAGATGGAGACAGATCAAAAAACTTGATAGACAGAAAGATATCAAAAAACTTTTGAGATACAAGAGAGATGATTTAACTATCTCAAAACATTCAAAATTCTTAGGGACACCAACTGAAGTCGGTATACAATTAGTTGTAAAATTACTTTTTCTTCAATCTACATATATTCGTCACAATTATTTTCTCAGTTGGTAGGCTAAATAAAACTCCTATTTTGTTGCCCTTTAAGTCTGCTGCCCCGAAGTGGAGCTTTCTCTGCTTTCCCTTCGGGGTCGGCCCTGGTATGCCTTAAAAAACCACGGTATGCCTCAAAATGGGTTTCTTAATTTTGGAGTTCTAATTTTTAACCCCAGAAATATTTGAGGCGTATCAAGTAATGACAAAATAGGGTCATCAAATAGTATATTTAAAAGGTCCTTGTCCAAATATTTTTTTAGGGACAAATTTGCCCTTTTGAGTATTACTGTTGATAATGATGATTATTTGTTAATAATTTTGGTTAGTGATTAATATTAATGATTAGTGATTAGGATAATTAAGTTATAAAACTTAGTTCTGATAAATTTGGGGGAAGAGAAAAAAGATTGGGTTTTCTTTTTCGAGATGGAGAATGGAGGGGGGAAGTGAGGAAAAAACTATTATAGTGATTTTTACTTTTGATTTCTTATTCGGTTTCATTGGTTAGTAATTTTTTACTAATTTTTCGTTTTTGGATGTTTTGCACAGAAGAGGAGAAACAAAGTAGAAGTTGGTTTTGGTGGTGGTGGTGATGCGGAATACTTAACCATGGCGGAAGATGTATTGCATCTCACCATCTTCAAAAATTTCATCTCACCATGCGGAATAATTGGGTTACCATCATTCCAGGGGTCGAGCATCATGTCTTAAATCTGATCCGAATAACTCATCCAACTGGTATTTCCTCGATAACCATATTATTGAAAATAATGCAGGTCAGCATGACTCTGGGATGTGCATTTACAATGTGGATTAAGAATAATCAGATAGTATCTCTAATTTAGAGGGTATCATGTTTGATAGTATCTCTTCTATGGAGTCAGAAATTTTGGATTCTGATTTTACTAAAGAAGAGGTTATACATGCTATTAGGGATTTAGGGAATGAAAAGGCCCCTGGCCCAGATGGTTTTCCAATAATGTTCTTCCATAAGTGTTGGCATTTCATCAAGAAATATATTATGGACACTGTGCACGAGTTATGCATCTCAGGTACTATTAACTCTAAGCATAATTCTACTTTCATTACTCTTGTCCCTAAAAAGGACCATATTGAGACTATAAAGGATTGTAGACCTATTTGCTTACTTACTAGTGTCTACAAAATCATTGCAAAAGTCTTAGCTTCAAGACTCAAATTGGTTATGGATAAGCTTATATCTTCAGTGCAGTGTGCTTATATTGAAGGTAGGCAAATTATTGATGGTACCTTGATTGCTAATGAACTAGTGGATTCTAGATTAAGGTCTGGAAATACGGGTGTTGTTTGTAAAATTGATCTTGAGAATGCTTTAATTGGAGGTACCTTGAATTTGTGTTAAACCAAATGGGTTTCAGCAGAAAATGGTGTAATTGGTTGAGATTCTGTTATTCTACTTCTTCCTTTTCGGTGCTCATTAATGGTTCATCTTTCGGTTACTTCACTAGATCAAGGGGTGTCAGACAAGGTTGTCCATTGTCTCCACTTCTTTTTAATATTGCAATGGAAGGTTTCTCTAGGTTCATGGATAGGGCTGCCAATGAAGGATTGTTCAGTGGCTTCTCAGTTTGTCCCACTAGTTTCACTATTAATCACCTCCATTATTAATCACCTCCATTATGTGGATGATACTATTTTTTTTGTAGACAACAAAAAGGAGGAATTACACAATCTGTTTTATGTCTTACATTGTTTTGAATTCATTGCTGGTTTGAAGGTTAACACTCCTAAAACCAGACTCATTGATGTTGGAGAGGTGCCAGATTTATCAAATTGGGCAGAAGAATTGGGTTGCGCAACAGATTGCCTACCGTTTTTGTACCTGGGAATGCCTTTGGGAGCTAAATCCAACTCGAAGAGTATTTGGGATCCAATCATAGAGAAGTTCGATGCCAGATTGTCCTTTTGGAGAAGAATATCTCTATCAAAGGGAGGTAAACTCGCTCTTTTGAAATGTATCTTATCTTCTTTACCAACCTATTTTCTCTCTTTGTTCAAAGCCCCTATATCTGTTATTAAAATCCTAGAGAAGAAAATGCGAAACTTCCTGTGGGAATACAAAGAAGATGAAAAGTTATCTCATTTAGTTAATTGGGATATGGTACGTGCTATTAAAGAGTGTGGTGGCTTGGGAGTTTGTAATCTAAAGCTTATGAACATGGCGTTGCTAGCCAAATGGTGCTGGAGATTTGGTGTTGAAAAGAATAAATTGTGGTTAAAAATAATAGCAGATAAATATGGTACGGAGTACTCTTATTGGATACCTGGTTCAGTTTCGCAAAGCTATGGTGTCTCATGTTGGCGGGCTATTACAGAAACGGCGACTTTGATCAGTAATAACTCCACTCTTTATTTGCATTTAGGAAGAGAAACTTCTTTCTGGAATGACTTATGGTGTGGGCAGTTAACATTATCCAGTGAGTATCCTTCTCTTTACAAGCTTTCCAGGGACAACAACATCAAGGTGGAAGACATGATCACTTCAGAGGGGACTTGGAGATTCGATTTCAAGAGGATTCTATCTAATTCATAGGTAAATGAATTTGCATCTCTTCTTTTAGTTATTGGAGATGTCCCACCGGTTTTAGATGGAATGGCAGACACTCGGCGTTGGTCACTTCAAAATTCAGGGGTGTTCTCGGTGAAAACTATGTATGTGAAGTTAGTAGAATCTGATGGGATTGACAATTTTCCATTTCAGTTTACATGGAAGCCATCAATACCGCCTAAAATTAATCTGTTTGTATGGATTTTGGTCCATGGTAAAATAAATACGAAGGATGTGCTGTTGCATAAAGGAATTGGGGTAGACAACTCTTGTGTTATGTGTGGGAATGAACTGGAAACTAAAGACCATTTATTCTTGCATTGTAGAATCGCCCATAGAGTTTGGTCAATGCTTTTACCTAGTAACTGTTTTGCTTGGGTTACTCCTAGTTCAGTAATTGCTCTGTCAATTTGATGGCACACAACAACTTTCTTCGGCAATGGTAATTTTATTTGGAGCTTAATTACAGCTGCATTGTTCTGGACTTTGTGGAAAGAACGTAATAGCCGTACTTTTGATAATAAACACAGCTTTAAAACATATGATGAACTTGGAAATGAAACTAAAACATCAATCCTACATTGGGCTTCTGCCGCGGGAAGACAAGTTCATATCAACTTTACTAGTTCTGTTCTCAGAGATTGGGAAAATCTATTCATGTAATTTACTGTTTTTCCTTTTTCCTACCATTGGTAGCTCCTTGTATATTCTCTCAATCTATTACATCTTCTTTTCTGATCAAAAAAAAAAAAAGAATAATCAGATCATAATCTATGTAATTTATTCATAATTAAGATTCCCAAAGTAGATAAATTGATATTGGACAGAAAACAGTCCAGCTGTTTTTGTTTTTGTTTTCTAATTTTTACATTTTTCAGCGCAAACAGAATTCATACACTTCTCTACTTTGTTTCCACGAAATCTTTCAAGAGTGTTTCCGGTGAGGCAGGTTGAGATGGCACAACCAATCTTGGAGTAGTCATGAGCAAAAGTTATCGCGTCAATACTACCACATTTTGTGTAACACCATCATTGCTGACCTCCCTTTTTCAGCAGCACATTTGACAACACATTCATCATAACATCCCAATCTTGCTGAACTCATCTCTACACAGATTCCCAACACGAGCATCACCATCACGAAAGCCATCTTCATTTGTTTCCCCTTCATTTTCTCTCCTTGCTTCTTACAAATCTGATATTAACTCACTATTATGTATCTCTCGCTTTGTTGCAATTTTTTGATTTGATGTATTTGGAAGACTCATTTATAGTATTCACTGCCAACCCAAGTCATTAAAACATGATCTTAAAAATTAGGTTTATAAGGAAGCATATTCATCTTTTTGAGCGAAATCTTCTGGTTGTCACTTTTTTATTCCATATCTTGATGGTTAACTTAATTAGATATTGCATTTATTATTTTATTTTTTTAATAAGAAAGAAATTTTCATTGAAACTTAGAAAAGGTTTACATTAAGTTCGTCTCTTATAAGAGATTTCAGCCATAATGGAAAATCTGAGTTACAATATTCATCAGCTCTATAATTCCTAGCTCTCTTTGCTAAACTATTAGCTACTTCATTGGACTCTCAACGCACAAAAGTACATTTCCAACTTGTGAAACTGTCTAATAAAAACTTGCAATCCTGGATTACTTTATTATTTGGCCATCTAACAGACCCTAAACTACCATTCACCACATTCAGACAATCACCTTCCAGATGCAGTTTCTGCACAGCTTCAGCTTTTGCCTACTTTATAGCTCCTAGTGCTGCCAAAGCTTCCGCCTGCTCCTCATTGTTATCTATCCCATGGATGGATTGAGCCCCTCCACAATGTCCTGCATCATTAAAAGATGTTAGTCATATTCCCATATGTTTAGTTTCTTTCACATATGAAGCATCAAAATTAAATTTCTGAAAGCCAGATTCTGGTAAGCTCTAGGGCAGAGCATCTCTGCTCTGACAAGTTAAAGTTCTGACTTCTAAAAGTCTCTCTGTATTAGCAATCCACTCACTAATATCTTTATTAACTTGAAAAACCAAGTTAGGCACCTGAACCTGAGCATTATTAAACACCACATTACATCTAAGATTCCAGATTTGCCATATAGAAAAACTGACAAACTGAATGAATTTTTCCTGGAGTTCCTTATGCTTGCTATTGAGTAAAAACCAGCTAGATATCCATTCTTGCAAGTTCACATTAACCATGCTACCTGCAACATTTGGGTCTAGAGCAAACCACAATCTCTTAGAAATATCGCAATCAACAAGGAGATGATTCAAAGTTTCAGGGTGCCTATTACAAAAGGGGCATTCACTAGGAATAGAAGAAACAAACCTGGATAATTTACATCTAACAGAGACACAATCGTGGATACATTTCCACAAGAAATGCTTTATCTCATGTGGAAGATTAAGTTTCCACAAGGACTTCCAAGGAAAGTTAACATTTTGGTTACCATGAATTTCCTGCATAATACATTTATAAGCTGACTTAACACTGAATTGCCCATTTGGATTGGGCTTCCATCTAAGAGTATCTTTACCATTTGAGGATATTCTTATTTGACATATATCCTTAACAGTGTCCCTATCAAAAAGACTACTAAGAACTTCTCTATCCCACTGCCCTGTTTCCTGATATTCTTATTTGACATTTATTATAAGATATTGTTAGTTGTGCAGAATCTTCGTTATTAATGCATTTTTTTTAAATAGTAAAAGTATAATAGTACACCTAACTACCTAAGTTAAAACTAACACGATTTATGCGCGTGTTTATGAACATTCCATGTAATAAAATGTTACTTATATGTAAATGTTATAAGGCTCCCATGTTATAATTAATTCCCTAATTGATGCAAATACTGTTTAGGATTTCATTTTTGTGTAGAAAATTTGGCTAAGACCATATGTTCATATCCACAATTTTTGTTTTGTTTTTAAGGCTACTGTACTCTCATTTTAGGCTGAAGATTTGCCAGTGTGATCCCCCAGAGTGATCTTGGCAGCACTGTAGATAGGAAACTCGGAACAACAAAGACATGACAACTAAACGTAGTTTCATATAAAGCTAGGCATATATTTTGAGCTTCTCCTCATTGATGTAATGCACAAAAACCCGAGATGGGTATATATTCAGCATGATGTTCGCTGAATATGAAGCAGCAATTGGGCAAAGTGTGGCGCCTCTCCTAGAACGATTATCAAGCATGAAAATTTTGTCAAATTTTGCAGCCAGATGAAAAACTTATCTTAAAATGGAATTTTGATTTGGATGGGGAGAGGAACCTGGCCATCCAAGCAACATGAATATTACATGTACACAACCAAGGAAGGCCACTTGAATGAAACTAGAAGTTGTAGGGTGTATGTAGCTAGTAGATATGCCAGCTAAGGTTGTCTGGATAGTCATGGGTTCATCTTCAGAAAAACAGTCCTTAAGGTAAGGAGAAAAAGCTCTAGCTACAACTTCCAACTATGAACAGAGGTAGATATGTTAACATAAGATAACTAATTAAGATTGCACCAGTTGATCCTAAAGAATAATTCACCGGCACTGCAAAGCCTAGAAAAAAGAAATAATACTTGGAAACTGACACATCCAACTAGGATACCAAAGAAGTTGAGTGGACTGATAAATAGAACCCAACCTTTTAAGTTTGTTGTTAAGTTTTATAGACATCCAACACTGTCGTATCCATGGGTTATTAACAACCCATGAAAATAAGTCAGTATATATACTGAAAGCCAATGTAAACAGAAGGTAAGATAACTCGAATTTAACCACAAACCATAAAAACACTTATTTAACCAACTTCCGAATAGACGTCTAGATAATTATTTTCATAGAAGAAAACATACTGCAAAAACTAAAGGAGGAAATGCCAAGTCTTGCTCACAATGCATCTGTTGCAAGTCTTACTTTTTGACAGAGTATAGAATAAATGTATCTATTGTTATAAAGTTTAAGTTTAATAACTTTTCACTGGTAATTTAGTTGTTGCTGCGAGATCTAGTAAAGCTCACAATGTCACCTACTATGTTTTACTCAAACACCATTTCGATACGAAGAAGTCAGAGGAACTGCTCTTATCTTAGCCTCAAATTGCTTAACACGCGAGCCAGAACTAGAACGAAATGAAAGAGCAACTTTCTGCAAAGCCTTTGCATTTTTCAACAAAAAGCTCAAAAGTTTAAGCTCAGCGTCACATCCTTCCACTTCTTCAAACCGAATAAACTTGAGGTGAGACAGCATTCCTGGAGATGACAATCCTGCTTCCCAGTCGTCTCCGACATCCGCCAAATTCAACTATATTCAAACAATCACACCAACTAAAAGGTCAAATGAGACAAATGAAAAATACAGATGTCTTATTAGTACTGTTGGAACGACATGGTAGGCCAAATTAGAAAAAACAAACAGCCTTGTTCAATGTTTACCTCCACCTCCGATATAAGAAGCAATCGAGACATATTAGGAGAAATATTGAGTAAGTAGGCTATAGACCGCAAGCAACCTCTTGAACACCAAATTGCCATAGTCAAAAAATTTAGATTACGTAACCAAGGTGGTTCGCAGACAGAGAAGTCAGGAGATTGTGACAGAACCTTGAGAAACGAAGGAAATGTTTTTCAGTAGTAAATACAACAGCTAAAATCTCGAGAAACATACCTACACCATTTTCGTGAATATGTTAAGATATTTAATTCATAGTCAAGAAGAGAGGAAGCAACCATACCTCAAGGAACCCAGGTGATAATATAATTTCTGTCACCATACAAACCGCTCGTAGATATTTCATCGCACGTTTAGCATACACGGCTTTCTCCATTGAAGTAAGTTCTAAATATGTGTTTGCATTCTCAGATTCTTCTAATCCTTTGAGAGACACCGAAAGAAAAACCTCAAATAGTGGAGAACAGACTTCTAGAGAATAGTCATGTGTCAAGAGATATTTGAAACTGAAGTATTCCAGATTTGGAGAATTCAACTTAATAATGTCAGCCATAGTATCATCTTGCGGGAAAACCTGTGTACGGCAACAAGTGTATTCAAACAGCCTAAGGCTGAGAGAATCAACAATCACTACACCAAAACACCCGATTTGCGACGGATATACGCGTTGCAATGAATTTCACCAACGCTTATATCTGTTGGAAATATGGCGTAGCAAATTTGTGTGCAACGCCAAAATCCGTTGGGCAAATTAATTTGTGCAACGCATATAAACGTTGGTCATCCGGTTTACCAACGTTTGTTGAGCAACGGATTCTTTAATTTGTGCAACGTTTACAATAATTTAGGCAACGTATTACTCTAATTTGAGCAACACTTATGTACGTTGCAAACCCATTTACAGGTAAAAAAAATAAATTCCGCCGGTAATTCCAGGTAAATAAAAAATTCCGACAATAATTCCGATAGATTTACGCACCTTCACATACATTTGTAGATCAACTAAAAGACCCAATTTTTACATCATTACACCAAAATGACCATTGCGCATAAAACCGAGGGTCCTTACAGCAGCCTTACAAAAATATTGCTTTCCGATATTAATCACACAATGAAATTAATAACGTTCATGAAGATAAAGTATTTGATTATCAAATGACAGTTTTCCTATTCATTATTGGAGTATCTGCATTTGAGTATCATGATCTCTACTATACTTAAACAATGAACATAGACGGTACGCAGGTGCATGGATTTACAATTAGCAAACAAGGTACCTCGATTCTTTTTCTTCACATGGCACAATGACAGGAAGGATGTAACCAATCAATCTATCCTTGTTATTACCGACTTCTTGAGTCTTACAGTAGGCATGAGCAAGCAAGAGATAAGTTGAATCGCTTTCGAGTTAGAAGAGATGTATCAGCGACAAGTTCTGATGCAACGTGTCTTTGGAGTACGAATATGGCAAATCTGCATAATAAGGAAGCACCAAATGATCTCATAAATCGCGAAGTCACAGAAGGTAATATCACTTGTCAGCATAGCATTAGAAATAAATATACAGCTAATGATAGGGAAATTTTTAAATAGGACTTCAATTAAGCATCTCATTAAGGTATATCGAACTTGTTCAAATGATTGTAGATAGCATATAAAAATATATCCAGAAATACAATGCAGAAAGGCCAAAGAAAGCTCGTTAACACTGCACCAAAGTAAGTGCAAACATATTCACACCTTATTATCAAAATCAGAAAAACTTGCAAGTGGAGCTGTGCCAACAGATGGTTTAGGTACAGAATAGGGTGGTGAACTTTGTATGAAACTGCTAGGACTGGGACTGGGTTTAGTACTAGAAGAATTTCTTTCTTTGCATGTAAAAGAGGTGGAGGAAGAGAAACCCTTTCTACCGCTTTTCCGTTTTTAGAACTACTTGAACATAACATAAAGGAATGGGTTCGAGTTATATATATTTTGTTCCAACTCCCACAGCCAAAATACTCGCAATGTACTAAAGAAAACCACAGCCAAAATACTTGCAAGGGCCTAAGAAAAAAACGTAGAAACATAAACAAAGGTAACAACCATGATTACCCCAATAAATTGAGATCTAATGTCACTTTGTACTAAGAAGGGATTTCCACCAAGGCTGAAAGAGCAAACTCTGTCTTTTTCTTTTTTTTCTCTGGCAAACTTTTTGACATAATTTCTGTGAAGTTCACAAACTGGACAGGAAAACACAGGCACAATTAAGCCTTCACAGTAAAGCGTGACCGCAAAGCATACATATTAGTCCAAGCAAATTGTGCATACCTAGAAATTATCGAAAGCACGAGCATGGATGTTATCTTCAAATTCTTTCATCATCTCCCATAGCCCATCTCCAACTCCAACTAAAACAATTGACAATGAGTATTCGTTGCAAAGAACATGTTTTTAAGAACACGGCTAGACCAAGAATTCATACTTCACAGACAATTGCAATATTTAAAGGAGCTAACCTTGCTTTAACAATTGCATCTACAGTCCTTTGCTCTTGTGGGATTAGATGGCCGCGTTTAGTATCAACACTCCTTGTAACCTACAATTACCATGAAAAATGTAATAATCCCACGACTACTGTCAAATTTGAAACAGTACATATAACGTAGATATCACTAGGAATATTCATCTACACTGGCACATATAACCTGCAGCCACCTAAGGAAACTGAAGTAAAATTGTCAACTTTAAAGAAAAAGTATGACCTAGAAATCACTAGGAGAATCATCTATAGTGGCACAAGTATGCATACACGGAATACCCCCCACTGAATAAACCAAAAAACAGTTGTAAAATCATCTAAAACAAATAAACTCTTGACAAAAGTCTAAATTACCTACTCATTAGAAATTATCAACAACGCATGGTATTGGCCACCACTTTGCTGGACAACTGTAGTATCCATCTCAATGATTGGTGTAAATGATGTTGGTCCTGCTAGTCGTAGATGTGGTGCTATCTCTCTATATCGTGTTAATGCTTTCTCAAATCCAGTACAGGGTCTTTCATATGGATAAAAGCTAAAAATATCTTTATCATGTGTTGATGCAATAAAATTAAATGGAAAAAACTATATCAAAACTAAATAGCCCAACAACAAAGACAAATAGCAACAAAACCATAACAAGCCAAACTGTGCACATACCATCTCCAAAACCAAAGCAGGGAATGAGATTATCCCCATTGAAAGCCAATCAAGTTCTCCATATAATAGATATTGCTTGTTGATAAGGGTTTTGGAAGTTTCCAATGTGATGTAAACTGTCTTCCTATTTAATGAGCTTGCACCTAAAATAAGGAGCATGTGAGTGATCAAAAACATGTAGATGCCACATAATACATATAATCCATAAACAAAATACATTAGCTTAAAAAAACAACTATCTTTACCGAGTTGAGTAATTCATGGTCAGTTTCCTTTATGATTTTAAGCACTGGAAGAAAGCCTCTCCAGATAAATGTTTGCAAGACATTGGCATTGCCTGCAAGGATATACCATTATAGGTCAACCAAAATTATGCTTGAAAATTCTAAAACGAGCACTTTTCTAGCGTGTTCACTCATAAAATAAGACACGCAGGTTAACCTACACAATCATTACTCTTCCTCTCAAAACCACGTAACTAACTCACCAGACTTCTTGACAAGGTGGCAAAGTGCAGCTACAAAGGATGTGATGTAACTGTACTGACTCGAATCCACCCTTTCATCTTCCTCTGCAATGCCCTACAAGAAAAAACGAAAAGTGCATGATGTGAAAGCCAATACATAACTCAATAAGTGCCTCCCTACCTCGATTTCACCTACATGGAGCCCTAATCTAGTGTATTTTAGCATTTCCTTATACAATTTGGGTATGAAACAACCAAATACCAATCCTGACCTAAAGTGTGATACATAAATCAAAAAAATTGCAACAAATTTCAAGCTTAAAACACAAATTCAACATTTTAATTATAAATCAAATGTTAATTTTACGCACTTCCGGTATCAATTTCAATCAATAAAGAGAAACAAATCTGAAATTTAGGGAGTTTACCTTAGTGAAAAGAGAGAACGAGTTGAGAAGTGAATTGAAGAGAGACAAAGTAGAAATCGAAGTTGATGATGAAGTTAAAATACAATCAATAATAGCTGGAATTGCTTCTGAAGGAACTAAACCGAAACTAGATGTTAAGGAACAAGTGACGGCTGTGATGTTGTTGTTGTTCATATCCTCCTAAAGTCCATGTTGTTGCAGTTCTTTCGAACCCCATATTAAGAACGAACCTGATTCATTTTTCTTTGTGAAATCAATGCCGACAATAAAATTAGACAACTCAAGTCCATCTTGAGCAAGAGCATCAGTAACCTAGTAAGAACAAAAACAACAAATAAACAAAAATACAATCGCATCTTTAATTAAACAACAATAAAACTCGACAAATCAATAACAATGAAATAAGGGTTTCACTAGAACTCATTTCAGATCAGAGAAAATCACATATCTAGGGTTTAAAGCGAAATTTGGGCAAGTGAAATTGGGTTTGATTTCTGATGGATTTTGGTTTATAGCAAATCAAGTTTGATTAATTGATTTATGTTCACAAAAGATAGTTTTGATTTTAGAAGATTGAGTTTGATTTAACAAATCTAGGTTTAGCAACGAGAGAAGAAAAAATGAGGAGAGCTAATACTGGTTCACAAATAAGTGATGGCTGAGGGAGAGGGACAGAGGGTTTTGATTTCTCAGATCTCAATCGGTTTAGACAAGAATAAAAAAGAGAAGGGGAAGAAGATAAGTTTTGTGTGATGTAGAGGGACAGAGAAAAGAAATAAAAAAAAAATATAAGAAAAAGGAGAATAATTAGATATTATCACTTTCCATAAACATTTAAGCCACCAACTATTTTAACAAAGACAAGCGTGTCCTTTTTTCATTTTTATTTCTAATATTCTAGATTTAGTGCAACGTATTAGTGGTTATGAGCAACGGATAATCATGTGCAACGTTAATAAACGTTGTAAACCCAAAAATTGAAATGTTGCAAAATCCTGGATATGGTGTAGTGAATCAAATTCATTCGATTATCAGTTTGTATAACACATTATTCTATATATAACGTTTTAAGAACTGGACAACTTGATAAGAGTCTTTCGAAAAATTCTACACCGGAGATTGATAGTCCATAAAAGTTATGTATTTTAAGCTAAGGTAAACTCATCAATCTTGGTAGAATAATATCTAAACAATCGGCAGCATCATACACTCTCATTACCAGCTTTATCAGTGATTTACAATTTAGGAGTAGGTGGGGAATTTCATATGGCGAATCACTACATTTATCGATATCTATACTTACTTCTTGAACATTATGCTTCACGGCATTAACCCACAATCTATTAACATTCCTTATCACCGCATTTTCAGATGCATCGTCTTCCCAGTCCAGATTAAACTTGTGAATATTGGTACTGTCATTGCGAAACATGAATACCATGTAAACAAAATCTATGAACCTCTCTGTATTCTCCCGCGAAAACAAATCCCTGTCGAAGTCTAGAAACAGTAGAGATTTCCAAACATGAATCCATCGTTTCGACAAAACACAAGTCTTTACTGCATATTTAGTATCCATAAAAGACATGATTTGATGAATTAAGGTATCAGGTAACCTCATCGATTCTATCTTCAACATCAATATATGGTGTTCCTTCCATTGTTAACCTACTAAGTCTGAACGGTAAACCTCGTAAAACCTAAAATTGAAAGATGGAAAAGCAAGTAGTACCTATTGATAGTGTAGAAATGGCTGAAGAGTTCAGGGTTCAACTGCAATTTGAATGTCTGAAGAAAAACACCCGAAATTCTAATCTCTGCTGGCTTCTGATCAGTACATCATATACCAAAACAAGTACCATGAACGCTGAAACCCCCCTTTAATGCTGGATTGGGTTCACTCTTGAATGAATGAATCAAATTTTGAGCATTTGTTACTCAAGATTCTCAAGATTCCAGTGTGAAAAGTGAAAAACGAATGAACCAAATATTGAGCATTTGTTACTCAAGATTCCAGTGTGGAAAGTGAAAAACTAATACATTGGGCAATAAAATATTATTACACCACTGTTGTTTTCATAGTAAAATGGTAACTTTTTACTGATAAAACCAGAACTCTAATAGTTATGTTATTACACCTCTTTTACACCTGTGTGGTTTCACTTTCACTTGCACCTCTTTAAAAAGTATGCTTCAAAATGCAATGCAAAGTTGAGCAATAGGTTCTTCTCTCACGACTCATCACCCATGTCTAAGTAAACCGGGTTGGGTCCATAGCATTCCAAATGTTCATTCCATACTCATACTGGTTGTCCACTCCTTGGTGTTCTCTCCCCAATCACCATATACCCGTGGTAGGGGACATTCTTCGGAAATCTTCAAGCCTATGTAATGGTTATGGTTCACATGTGCCATTACAATTCTTCTTTTCTTTATCGCCACCTCGCACCTAGTTTTTGAGGGTACGTACATACAAGACCCTCCGGGGAAGCCTTTGCTGAATACAATTACAACACAAGTGAATGTGTCCGCTAAAAGTTGACCCCCAAAAGGCATTTGCATCCAAAACTTATAACCGGCCTTCTTCGACCCCTTCCTCCATTTCACGTTTGAAACCAACTACTTAAACTTCAAGTCCCTCTCTTTTTGATCTCCTTCCATGAGCATTGTCAAATAGAGTTGCTTGTCCTCAACTAGTTTTTCTGCCATTTTTTTTCTTGAATATTCAATTTGGGTAAGCTTAAGTTTGTCGGCCTCGTCGAAATTCCATAATTGTTCCGTTGCAACATGGTAACCACAATTTTCATCGTCGTCAATGTCGTCGGTGGATATAAGGTGATCCAAGATGACGTGAGGAAGTTGATCGGTATACTCTTTATACAAAGTGTAAGCAACAAGATGTGGTCTTCCTTGAGAATCTCTAGGGGTGCGTGGATTTCTATTTATTCCTCTTATGGTCACCATTCTGCTAGTTTGGCTTTGCTGGGTACCGACCACATGCTCTACAACATCCTTGTATTCCTTTTGTTTCACTTCTATTTCACTTTGGGTCAACTCTTGCTTTTTTAGCCGACCACTTGCCTTGGGAAGGAAAGAGTTCTCATACTGATCTATATATTCTGCCTGGACATACTCATAACGTGACGGGTCACTTTTGCAACTCTTGGCCGCTTTCACGGTTTTTCTAAATGACTTTTTAGTTGTTGGTCTACCCGGTGGTTTTTGTTTGATTGGCTCTTCTTCTACTCCAAAGCTCTTACGGGCAGCCGACCACAAATTAGAAACCAATATCTGTCTTCCTGCACAATTCATTTTTCGATATTTCTCATTGATATACTTGCCAATCTCCAGGTCTCCAAATTGTTCATCAGCGGCTCCTGTGGGATTTGGGGTGAACGAAAGTTGCTTCCAAAAAGGATCGACATCTTCAATGGGAATGATCACCTTGTACCCACTAAGCTTATGTTTACACGGGAGGCCAAGCCACTTCTCAGTTGTACAATTACATTTAATCACTTTTCCATTGGAAGATTTCGCTCGAAATTTGTTAAGTTCAGTCATCATATGCTTTATTTCCCACCATGATACTTGGTGTGCAACCCCACGTAGCAATTCTTTGTCTTCCATGTATTGCTATAGAAAACGGTCTTTACTATACTCCATCTGAGTCACTATCATCCTCGGCGTGCTCGTGAATAGCTTCCTCTACCGTAACTACCCCACCACTGTTCTCTTGAAGAATTTTTTTCAAACATCCATGGGACTGCTCTGCAATACTCGTGGACTCATTTTGGTAGTGCTTGTACTTATTGGTCCATGCATAAACAAACTTCTCCTTCCAAGGATTCAACCATGTATCTAGGCAATAGTCGACCACCTTCTTATGATCCTTACTCCAATCATCAATAAACTTTTGCAAATTTGCATAGTACTTTACTTCGGTCTTCGAATGAGCCAAATTGTCCCAATCTTTGCAGAAATCCTCCCATAGATCACCATCTTCAGCATATTTTTCCTTTTCTTTCCTTTTCTCTTCGGCTATCTCTTTTTTTGAAATTTTACTTAGACGCCCGTCTTCCTCCTTGGAACATTGATTACCCTTTGCGGGTTTGATCTTTTGGATATGATTCTTGCAATTAGAAAAAAGATTCATTTGGATGTGCCACGTACAAAGAAAATGTTGAGCAAGTGGAAAAACTTGACGAACGGCACTCATGACTGCAGAATCCCTATCCGTAAATATAACCTGCGGTGTCTCTTCGCCACGGTAAATCAACCTAACTTGTTCCAAAACCCAAACATAGTCCTCTATTTCTTCCTTTTCCATAAAGCACCATTCCACGGTGAATGATTGCTTATCCGAAGTATGAATAACCACGTTCAATATAGGCATGTTATACTTGTTGGTCTTATAGGTGAAATCTATGAACAACACCTGGTAAAAACACTGAGAAAAATCCACCATCCTAGGATGTGCAAGAAAAATATGATTCACTTTGTCGTCCGGACCCACCCTTGTTTGTATGGCGTAGTTAAGTTTTTCTGCCAACCACTCTGATTATTGCATAATTAATCTAACATCTCATTTAGTTCTCTTGATCATTGCTTTGGCAGCGTAGATTGTGGAAAGAATAGACAAGTTTGTCTTATCTTCCGCCCTTATTGCATTTAGGATCTGAAGGGGCCTACATCGCTTCATCTGCCGGACTTTTTCCATTTGATGTGGTCTCAATTTGGCATATGCTGGGTGCCCTAAAAGAGTACTAGGTGGAGGATGGTTGTGATGACCATCCGGAATACTATACAACCGCCATAGAGTAGTTTCATGATGCCTTTTGAAAACAATCCTGAAAGGGCATTGTATCTTCTTCGACGAAGTTTTGTAGACCCTAGTCGTCTTCTTCTCATACTTGTAGTTCTTCCCTTTGTGACTTTCTTCCTTATCCCCCGCTCTCTCGCATACCATCTCTATTTTTTGCTTATAATCAATGTGTTTGCTTTGAATAACTACGCACATCTTCTCTTTTTCCTTGGAAATAATCCATTCCTTGACCTCATCCTTTGTTTTCCACGTCTACATTAAACAAATAACACGTTCATTATAAAACACTAATTAAACAATTTTCATAAAGATATACATCGATTCAAATAATAAAAATGTACCAAATCGGTCATATAGTGTTGGGAGGTATCCGGACCGATAGTGGAGACGGGTTCAGGTTGAGAGCTCGCCCGTACAACCAACTACAAACAAAAGAAAAAATATCATTAAACAGTCGTCAATTTATAAGATGTTAACATGACGACCCTGATGTTTATTTTGCTTCACCATGCAAAGGGTCGTCATCATTTCATTTGCAGAACGACGACCCTAACAGTCGTCCCCTTGATTTACAGGTTAACGACACTAACAGTCGTCAGCTTTAGTTTTGCAGAACAACGACTCTTTTCTCAGTATATGACGACCCTTTTTATACATAGACGACTCTACTTTGACAAATATAAACCATTCTGCTATGCTTTCACCAAGAGTCGTTATTGTATATATATATAGCTTGACGACTCTGTAAGAAGTTATTGCAGACTTTGAAAATCAACGGTAACTTTGACTAGTAGGAGCAGTTATTGCACAAGTAATTGTTTTGTATTAAAAAAAAACTAGTCGTTGGGTACATTTTTGCTATAAATAGAGACCTATGTCTTCCAAACTTATTCACCCATCACTTTCAATCATCCTAAATCAGTCACCCATCACTTTCAAACACTAATAATGGCTCCAACTCCGTTAAATAATCTTGAAGATGTTGTTATTGTTAGAGCACACACCACTCTCACAAAGCACTCCATTGAGGAAGCGCAATGGGTGACCAGTAACGAAGACCCAACCAGAGGGCCTTAACTTGGGTTGGATAAAACCACCAATGCTTGGTGGAAACGTGTGTTTATGGTTTTTAAAGCACTAAACGAAAATCTTTATAGGAGGACGCTCCCGCAGATAAGGGAAAGGTACGCTTATTTATACAATGAATGCGTATTGCTGAGAAACGAATTGAAAGCTCGGGCTGACGCTATTCCCAACGAAGACCGCGTGAGTAGACTAAGTTTGTGAATCAATAGGCCGTTCATCATAAAATATTTATTTAGTTATGATTATTTAATAACGCTAACTAATTAAAAAAATTATTTTTCCAGTATACTTTGGGTCGGAGCCAATACGAATTAAAATACGGCCATGGGTTTTTGCACGAGGACTGCTACACTCTCTTGGAGGAAGTTGAATGTCAGTTAGCCCGCCCAATATAATTAATCTCGTATAAATTAGATTTTCTAGCGCAATGTATTGAACAATTTTATGTGTTTTCCTTCTATTTTATTTCAACTACATGTATGTTTTTCGTATTCAATAAAATGCATGACTTCAAATATTGGTTTAATAACTATAGTTCAAAAAGGGTCGTCATGGTTTGTAAAAAATGAGTGACGACTCTATAGATTGTTTGAAATTCTTGGCATAAGTCGTCATTTTTGGAGAAAGACATGTTAACGACTCTAATAATCACTTAACATAGAGACTGACTGACAGTAGAGTCGTCAGTCAGTAAACAAAACACAGACGACTCTTTTGATCACCAAGAATCGTCACCAAGTTAATATATATAGTAACGACCCTTATAGCAGTTAATGTGGATTTTGAATTCACCAAATGTGGTTGAGTCAGGCAACGGTTAAAAATTCAAAAAAGTGACTGTTGGGTCCTTAATCTCTATAAATGGAGACCCATATCTCACACCTTTTTATCCCAAACCATAATTCTCAACCTTCACATTCATTCTCAATCATTTATCATCCAAGAGCACAAAGAAGAGGAAACACCATGACTACTCCCTACACTTCCGAAGAGAATTGCGCCATTGTGAGAGCTTGGGAAACCGTCACAAACCACTTTGAAGATCTAGGAAAAGACATTGATCAAACATCCGATGCTTGGTGGAACCGTGTATTCATCATTTTTGTGGCGTTAGATGGAAATTGCAACTCAAGGTCTTTGAAACTCGTCAAGGAACGGTTCGAGGAAATATTCAACGAATGTCAAGCTTTCAAAAGAGAAATGATGGCCGTGAGGGAAGCCATGCCTAATATGTTGGGTGCTATAAGGAATTTAAACAAGCGGTCAAACTTATTGAAAGCTTTCAACAATACTAACTATGTTTTTGTTTGGGGTTTTCAGTTGGGGAAGGCGTATGTCCGATACAAGGTGCTTCGTGGAAAAAGTTCGAGTTCGACGATTGCTAATTTATCTTGGAAGGCACAATGTATAATTACATGCTCTATGATTAAGTGTTTAAGTGCACCTTTATTATCTATTGTACTTTATTTCCTTCAATGTATCGCTATGCAAGATGTATGCCTTTTACGATTCAATGAAATGATTCTATGAAATCAAAAATTATGATAATCCAATGCAAGAGTCGTTAGTATATTAAGTAAGAAACCTAACGACTCTACATATAATATGAAATGGCTGGATAGGGTCGTCAACTTTTATGAATATATATATGATGATCCTAAGTGTTTTATTTAGTGGGATTTTTCGTTTAAGAGTCGTTTGTCTATAAACAAAAAAATTAACGACCCTTTGTGACCTAGATAAAAGAGTCATCAGTTCACACCAACCTAACAATTTTTCATAACCTGGAAAAGTTGCAGTGAAAAGTCGTCATAGGTAGTGTCAATCCAATGACGACCTTTAAGAGTCGTTAGTGTATACAACATACGACTATAATGACCCTAACTCTGAGTAGTTTCATAGTGACCATGAATCGACCACTTGGAGCACCATTCAGAAAATTTGAAGAGTATAGGAAGTTTACCTGATTGTTTTGAGATCCGGGTTCTTCATTTGGAGGATTGGTTCCTTCATTTTGAGCAATACGTTCTTCATTTGCACCATTATCCATGGCTTCCTCTATTAACATTTCTTCATAAACATCCAATCCATCGGATTAGTTGAGACAATATAACCATCAAAACAATCATGGTTGTTATTTGAAGCTTCACCAACCTCATTCCCTCCACTTGAATCACTCATTTCTAAAAACCCTAGTTTTTCCTCTCAAAACTCCTCCTCTTCTTCTCAGCACATACAAACCAAAAAATAAAATTTCCCCAAAATTTGATCCCAAAATCAGATTTTAATCTAAACACACTTACCACACTAATCAACTTAATTAAGTCTTAATACTAATCACGCAGGGGCATTTTAGCCATTTAGGAAATATTTTTTTAAGGGGCCCAAATTAGGATTGGGTGACCTTTTTTGTCCTCTAGTGCAAGGCCCCCAATTAAAAGTTTTGGCCCCCAATCAAGCGAGGAATTATAAGTGTTTCTACTTCTCCAGTTAAAAAATAAATTTTAGAAGCAAATTTTTTTGGATACCAGAATTCGAAGGGCTTAGGGTTTTTGCTTCTCCGTAAAGAGCTTCATAAAAAGCTGATTTTTCTGCTTATAGAAGTCGTTCTGAAAAATTACTGACAAAGTGATTTCTGACTTTTCGATTTCTAGAAGCTGAGAAGCAAATTCTGACTGTACATCCAAACTTTTGCTTCACAAAAAGTGACTTATTTGCTTCTAGAAGTCATTTTGGAATTTTGCACCCAAACTAACTTTTCATTTTTTGACTTTTAGAAGTTGAAAAGTTACTTCTGGATGTGTGTCCGAACGCGCTAGACCATTTTTGTACAATGAAGTCAAGCCCAACCAAGAGGAGGAAAAGAAAAATCAACCATATATTGCTTATGAACCTTGCTGGCTACCTTTAGGTGGATACTGGGTTTTTCATGTGAATACTATTTGGTGTAAATCTTTAGTACTCTCCCATGGTCATGGCTTAGCTTTTGGATGAAATCTAGCCAATTTCTCTACAAGGTATCCAGAGAGTAATTTAACCATAATGCTTACTTTAAGATCAGTATATAAAGTTTGACTTACATCTTGTTTCCTTGGCCCGAGTCAAATATAAAATTGTTTTTTTATTTTGTTTTTTTTTCTTTGTGATGCCATGTTTGAGATCTGACTTGGGAGACTAATATTTAATAAGTTTTGAGTTGGATGTAATGAGTCAGATCCACATGTAACGTGCCCAATTCAGATGACTCAGAAAGGACAAATAACACGTTAGCAAACAGAACTTAGCGAAGATCTAACTTTGGTCGAGGGATTTTTGATTCTTAATGACAAGCCGAGTGACTCAATTCAACAAGTCACTAACTCGGTATTGTTGTCAAAACTAATGACTTAGGGTTGTACATGGTGACGATTATCCGCTGCAACTGGATTGAACCGAACCCATTAGAATGGAACCGAACCGATCCATTACCTGATGGTTGGTTTTGGTTTTATTCAAGAAGAATACAACACTCTAATTTCTCACACACAGCAAGAACTTTTAGTTAAAGTCTCACTCACAACTCTAAGACCACAAGAAAATGAATCTAACACTCTTTCACATTTAGTACAAATACTCTTTTTCGCTCTTACTCACTTGTCATAGCTACGTACTTAGGTTGACTCTGTGATCAAGCTAACAAAGAATCCCTTTTGTAAGGTTTTTCCTTGCGATGTTGGTCCTTAAATTAAGGGCTAATGTTTCAATAAGTCAGCTTCATATTTTTACATTTTAGAAGTCTATAAGGTTGTGCAATCTCAAGCTGCATTAGCGGAAGTACTCCTAAATGCTTTTTTGGAAATGAAATAGAAAAGTAAACGAACTTTGTTTGCGCAAAGAAATATCACAAGTAGATTTTTCCTTCTAATTAGTACTATTTATTATCAATTTACTTAGGTAATTTAATCTTGGCTATTTAACTAATTTAATCTTGGTCGACGCTAGAATATAAATATAGCGATATTCCGACAACAACAATTATAAAATTTCAATAATCGAACAAGGGTTTGTAAATTGAAGGTGCCAACTAATTAAGTGTGAGTAAACATTTAGGTTTCTCAATAAATGCAATTATCCATTCTAAAGAGTTAACTATAACTCGACAATATATAAACAAAATATGAAGAGAAATAAATGTACGCATTACACTATAATACATTGTGCCAACATAGAAAGTTAGAAATAAACTTTGCATATTATTATTACATTATAAAGTAAAACTCATTTAGTTGCAGGATATTTTATATATATATGTATATATATATATGAATAATATATATGTTTCTTGTGATAAAATTACATTTTTAATATAAAAAATAGGTTGTATGCTTGCTTTCCAATAGTTGGATGTCTACACTTTTAACTTGTCAATTCGACTGTGACCCTCATTTTAAAAAAAAATGAAAAATCAAAGAAATGTCATAATTTTTATATTAATGTGTGTTTATCACATGAAACATTTTTCATAAGTGAAAACGTCTAATATCTGGACCCAAACTAGTCAAATTTTATTTATTATACCAAGCCTTCTAAATCGGATCCTTAAAAATCATTCAGATGACCCATTTCTGTTTTTTGAAAAATATTATGAAAATTTTCAGCAAACATGACTAAAGTTCATTTCAATTGGTGTTCCAATATCTTAACCAACTCCACGGATGTTTTTCATTTTCTTTTTATGTCTACTCTAGCTCTGGCACAACATATGATAAATATTTTTAGCAGTGAAAATGGTGGAGAAATGTGAAATCCATAAGACGAAGTATGACTTTTTGTGCTAGGCGCTGGTCTCACGTTTAGCGGGCCTTTTGAGCTTAAGCGCCAAAGGCGCTCGCCTTTCACTACTGTATGTCGCATTTCATCAGAAAATCAATTTCTGAAAAGTGGGAACTATGTTTCGAGTTAATGAGATTGGAAGAGAAACGCGTTAAAGAGAGTTTTGATGGATGTGAAGGAAAGTTACTTGAATATGAATATGCAAAGAATACTAGCAACATCATCCCCCACGTAGGTCATCTGTCTTGGATTACGTAAGTATGAGCCTTAATGAAATTTATAACACCATGATATGAACTCGTGTAAGGATAGGATCTAAATAATATCCTAATACTTCTCCCATGAGGAAATTGGAATGTTACCTATTTGAAATATTACCTCAACTTGTATCAATTAATTGATAATTGGAGCTGGAAACTAGGGTTGAATAGGATGCCGATGAAAATTAGGGTTGAGAGAAACCCGATGGAAACCAGATCCTAACAAGCAGCACAAAGATGAATAAAATCTCCATGAATAAAGATTGGTATGCCAGATTAGCAAGCAATTTACCCAAATGATTTGGAAGGGCCGGTGAATCGATGATTTAGCCAATGAGATCTGCTAAATCCATGGCGGTTGGTGATGATGATGGTGAAGATTTAGTGGGTTAGGGTTTATTTTCTCTGTGTTCTTCTATAGATAAATAAATCTAAGATAATATTGGGAGATTAAAGCTGATACTACCCAGATCCAAGCAGATCTGAGCAGTTAAGGATACTCGACTACTACTACTTTGAGTCTTCGAAAATTACATTCCAAAGAATATTTATCTAGAAACTAGAGCAGACCAAGCATTTCATGGCTTGCGTATATATTATATCTTATCAACTTGGTTTCACATCAAGGTAACCCAAGAAACCGGCATCAATCAATTTAGTTAGGTAATTTAACCTTGCTCAAATCTAGAATATAAATATAATGATATTTCGACGACAACATTTATAAAATTTCAATAATCGAACAAGGGTTCGTAAATTAAAGGTGTTAATTAAGTGTGATTAAATATTTAGGTTTCTCAATAAATAGAATTATCCATTTTAAAGAGTTAACTAAAACATAAACAAAACATAAAGAAAAATAAATATACCGCATTATACGTATAATACGTTGTGCCAACATAGAAAGTTAGAAACAAATTTTGACTACTATTATTATATTATTGAATTATTATATTGTATCTAGTAAATAGGCCCTGTAGAAACCAAGTATCCGACTTGAGAGATTTTGTAAAGTAAAACTCATTTAGTTGCGGGATATTAGTTGTTATCACTTAGCTATATATAAAAAAAATGTGTTTTTTGTGATAAAATTTCATTTGATACAAAAAATGGGACAATATTTCTTTGATTGTTTTCGGTAAAACTAATGTTAACAATGTATATATATTGGTGAAAAATAGTAGTAAGAAACGAACAATAAACTGAGTACTGTACTAAGTAACCATAATCCGATGAGGAATGTGATGTTCTTCTTTCATACCAGTTTGGTTGTTGATCATCATAGAAATCTAATGCTTCCATATAAGGGAAGTGATACACCCAAGTTCTTGCGATTAATTTCAGAATTTGTAGATCTTGATTATAGCCTGATCAATACTTGTCCAAAGTGAATCTCCCTCGATATTGTGCTCGTCAAATGTGTAGCACCATGAACAAATGCCTTCAAGGCCCATAAAAACCACTCTCATCAGAGTGTATAGGAAATAACAATGGGAATAATTTACCATGTTTATTAGAAAATAAAAACATAAAAACCTAATATACATTGATGTGATGCAATTTATTTATTTACATATATAATTGGATGAACTAGTCTACCTCAAAAATTACTTACACCTCAAAAATACTTATAAAAAATAATAGCTCACCCAACTAGTATCACGGTTAGTTTCCTCAATAACCATATTATGAAAAATAATACAGGTCAGTACAACTATGTAGATTAAGAATAATCAGATCATAATCTATGTTATTTATTCATAATTAAGATTCCCAAAGTAGATAAATTGATACTAGACAGAAAACAATCCAGCTGATTTTGGTTTCTAGTTCTTACATTTTTCAGCGCAAACAGAATTCATACACTTCTCTACTTTGTTTCCACGAACTCTTTCAAGAGTGTTTCCGCTGAGGCAGGTTGAGATGGCACAACCAATCTTGCAGTAGTCATGAGCAGAAGTTACCGCGTCAATACTACCACATTTTGTGTAACACATAGGTGGGCACACCATCATCGCTGACCTCTCTTTTTCAGCAGCACATTTGACAACACATTCATCATAACATCCCAATTTTGCTGAAGTCGGCTCTACACAGATTCCCAACACGAACATCACCATCACGAAAGCCATCTTCATATGTTTTTCCGCCATTTTTTTCTCCTTACTGCTTAAAAATCTGATTTTAACTCACTACAGTAGAAACTCCATTAATTAATACTCGATTATTTAATAAACTGTCTTAAATAATATTTTTAGCCAGTCCCGAGTCGGGGACAACGTAAATTAATAATTCGCTAAAACTATAAATCAAAAATATATTTTTTATTACCTATGTAGGCCCATATGAAATATAAATTAATAAATCATTGTATATATTCAAATACATTAATGATATATGAAGATTTTTTTGAAAATGATTCAATTGTCTTCGATATTTTTTTTTTTGTTGTTAAAACCAATATTACATTGAATGTCATCTCTAATTTTTTTATCATCGTAAGAATTTTTAGTATTATTTTCTCATATCTCAACAAGAACTTATTTAATGTGATTACCGCTTTAACAACCTCGTTTTGTGAAGGGCATATAATGTAGAACTTTCAACATTACTTTCATCAACCAACAACACTTATTATTTTCTTTATCAGTTCCAACAACACTCTCAATTATTTTTTCATCAACCAATAGTTGGGTAACTTCATTTTCTTCCAGATATTCAGGACATCTTGACATTCATTGAATTGCGATAACCCAGCTTTTCGATCAAATTTTACAAATCCTGAATGATTTCACTGTCTAACTGTTGATCTGAATTGTCTAACTTGTGTTAGTTCGAAGTTTACAATAGCAAAGTGGAAAATTGAAGGGTAATTTGAAGAATTTAATATTTTTTAGTATTTAGAAACTAATTAATATTTGATAATAAATTTCTCTATAAATTAATACCAAGGAGATCTTGCTCACAATGCATCTGTTGCAAGTCTTACTTTTTGACAGAGTATAGAATAAATGTATCTGTTGTTATAAATTTTAAGTTTAATAACTTTTCACTGGAATTTTAGTTGTTGCTGCAAGATCTAGTAAAGCTCACAATGTCACCTACTAAGTTTTGCTCAAACACCATTTCGATACCTGAAGAAGCTGTAGGAACTGCTCTTATCTTAGCCTCAAATTGCTTAACACGCGAGCCAGAACTAGATCGAAACGAAAGAGCAACTTTCTGCAAAGCCTTTGCATTTTTCAACAAAAAACTCAAAAGTTCAAGCTCAGCATCACATCCTGCCAATTCTTCAAACCGAATATACTTGAGTTGAGACAGGATTCCTGGAGATGACAATCCTGCTTCCCAGTCATCTCCAACATCCGCCAAATTCACCTATATCCAAACAATCACACCAACTAAAAGGTCAAATGAAAAACATAGATGTATTATTAGTACTATTGGGACGACATGATAGGCCAAATTAAAAAAAAAAAAAAAAACAGCCTTGTTCAATGTTTACCTCCACCTCCGATACAAGATGCAATCGAGATATATTAGGAGAAATATTGAGTAAGTAGGCTATAGACCGCAAGCAACCTCTTGAACACCAAATTGCCATCGTCAAAAAATTTAGATTACGTAACCAAGGTGGTTCGCAGACTGAGAAGTCAGGAGATTGTGACAGAATCTTGAGAAACGAAGGAAATGTTTTTCAGTAATAAATAAAGCAGCTAAAATCTCCAGAAACATACATACACCGTTTTCTCGAATATGTTAGGGTATTTTAATTTATAGTCAAGAAGAGAGGAAGCAACCATACCTCAAGGAACCTGTGTGATAATATTATTTCGTCACCATACAAACCGCTCGTAGATATTTCATCGCACGTTTAGCATACACGGCTTTCTCCGTTGAAGTAAGTTCTAAATATGTGTCTCGCATTCTCGGATTCTTTGAGAGACACCGAAAGCAAAACCTCAAATAGTGGAGAACAGGACTTCTAGAGAATAGTCATGTGTCAAGAGAGATTTGAAATGAAGTATTCGAGGGTGGAGAATTCAACTTGATAATGTCAGGCATAGTATCATCTTGCGGCAAAACTTGTGTACGGCAACAAGTGTATTCAAACAGCCTAAGGCCGAGAGAATAAACAATCAAATTCATTCGATTATCGATTTGTATAACACATTCTTCTATATATAACGTTTTAAGAACTGGACAACTTGATAAGAGTCTTTGAAAAATTCTACACTCTAGGAGATTGATAGTCCATAAAAGTTAAGTACTTTAAGCCGAGGTAAACTCATCGATCTTGGTA
Organism: Papaver armeniacum; assembly: GCA_023531295.1. Lineage (NCBI taxonomy): Eukaryota > Viridiplantae > Streptophyta > Magnoliopsida > Ranunculales > Papaveraceae > Papaver > Papaver armeniacum. The sequence goes on from JAJJWW010006838.1 coordinate 45,706, forward strand.
GAATAATATCTAAACAATCGGCAAACATCATACACTCTCATTACCGGCCTTATCGGTGATTTACAATTCAGAGTAGGTGGGGAATTTCATATGGCGAATCACTACATTTATCGATATATATATTTACTTCTTGAACGTTATGCTTCACGGCATTAACCCACCATCTATTAACATGCCTTATCGCCTCATTTTCGGATGCAAGCGTCTTCCCAGTCAGACTAAACTTGTGAATATTGGTACTGTCATTGCGAAACATGAATACCATGTAAACAAAATCTATGAACCTCTCGTATTCTCCCGCGAAAACATATCCCCGTCGAAGTCTAGAAACGGTAGAGATTTCCAAACATGAATCCATCGTTTCGACAAAACACAAGTCTCTTCGCATATTCAGTATCCATAAAAGACATGATTTGATGAATTAAGGTATCAGGTAACCTACTGATTCTATCTTCAACATCAATATATGGCGTTCCTTCCATTCTTAAAATTGAAAGATGGAAAAGCAAGTAGTACCTATTGATAGTGTAGAAATGGTGAAGAGTTGTGGTTCAACTGCAATTTGAATGTCTGAAGAAAAACACCCAAAATTCTAATCTCTGCTGGCTTCTGATAAGTACATCATATACCAAAACAAGTACCAATGAACGCTGAAACCCCCCTTTAATGCTGGATTGGGTTCACTCTTGAATGAATAAATCAAATCTTGAGCATTTGTTACTCAAGATTCTCAAGATTCCAGTGTGAAAAGTGAAAAACGAATGAACCAAATCTTGAGCATTTGTTACTCAAGATTCTCAAGATTCCAGTGTGAAAAGTGAAAAACGATTGAACCAAATCTTGAGCATTTGTTACTCAAGATTCCAGTGTGGAAAGTGAAAAACTAATACAGTGGGCAATAAAATATTATTACACCACTGTTGTTTTCATAGTAAAATGGTAACTTTTTACTGATAAAACCAAAACTCTAATAGTTATGTTATTACACCTCTTTTACACCTATGTGGTTTCACTTTCGGTTGCACTGTTAGCCTTCCTCTACTTTGAGTCAGACACTTTGGAGACTTACTGAAATCATGGTCTTGTGCATGTAATTCTTTCCAGATGCATTATGCTAATTAAGAGTTTAAACGAAGAGCTGACTTGAAAATTATTGCAGACTTAGCCAAAGATTATAGCGAAAATATTAGTGAAAAAGTCATGTCAAAGTTATTGTTAAAATGCAAGATGAACCCATAGAGTGTTTGTTATTTTTGCTAGAGATATCTAAAGAGAACAAATCATGCTCACAGTATCTTCTTTTGCAGAAATATATCTTCGTGTTTACAATTTCCCGTCCATGAAACAAAATCAACCAATTGGTAGAACTAGCAGCTAGGAGGAGCATCAATTTTGATAAGATGGCTTAGTAAAGCAAACGAGTAAACATACAACAGCCTTACCATTGCAAAGATTATGAAAGCTGCTGCACGGTATATGGCTGTGGCAGCACAATCCAAAGATTGCGAAAGCTGGATGAATGAAGCATGACCGCGAAACAAACTGGAGAATGCTTTACGTGTTCAACTAATGAAAACCAAGTCATATTTTCTAGTTTGAGGTAACATGCGAAGATCAGACCGTAAGAAGCATGGACAATCATGAACATATAGCTAGAATGTAGACCATTCAAATTGGAGTGACACCAGATTAGGTGCTGTTTCGAGCAAAGCAATTAGTGCTTTATCAGCGGTTACTTTATCAGGCTCAACTTGCGCAAATTATGAAATGAAGGTAAATTATTCAACAAATCGTCTGCAACAGAGAGAACCTATTCATGACACAGGCAATATGAATTAGCTTCAATGAGTTTGATTTTCCATAGAACAACGCATACATAATTAAACTTACTAAAAGCAAGCAGAACTAATACCTGTAGGGTTCGACCACAAATTCTTAGATACGCTACTACATGTGCAAGTGCTCGAAGAAACTTACTTACAACTGCACCATAATCCATCACTTGCTCCCACATTGCACCATCTTCTTCAAGTAAAAATTTAATGCATGCGGAAAATAGTGGAGAAAAAATTTGATGGGTGCGAAATCCGAAGGGGGCATGGGGGACAAATGATATGTTGACACATGTCTTTGATTCCCATGAATTATGTTTCCAAAAATAAAAAAAGATATGTATTTTTAGAGAAAAAACTTGTTTTCTTAATTGCCGTTGGTATTTTTGGAAACAGAATTCATGGGAATCAAAGACATGTGTCAACATATCATTTGTCCCCCATGCCCCCTTCGGATTTAGCCCCCATCAAAAATTTTCTTGCTGGGAAGCTAGACAAGAGGATACAATCCTTTGTGACCCTACCTATGTAGGTAGCTGAGAATCTCTAGACTTGGTGCATGAATTTTGAGAACACAGTTACGAAAACCGTCTTCCTGAAGGACACCATTATCAACGACACAAGTACGGGTCAATTGGAGAAGAGCTGCTCATACCAGCACTCATCTCTAAATTCCACTTGAGTAAGGATAATAGATTCTAGTCTTGGAAAAGATATATTCTTAGGAAAACAGATATTAGGGCTTGAACATAGCTTCAAAGTAACTAAAGCATCAAGCTTCTTCTTAACAAATGGATGTAAAACCATGATTCGAACAACCTTGAGGTAGACAATCCACTTGGCTGCTTGGAAGAGACTGGTCAACAGGTTTTACTTCAGTCACATTTTCAGATTTTCTGCTTGGCTAACTTGAGAAGTTAACTGCAGTTTTTGAGCATTTCCAGCTTTTCCCGAAGAATTTGGAGTAGAACTAAATAGATGTGGGTATTCCAGTGTCGGACTAGCTGCAACCTTTGCCAGCTGAGCATTTGGCAATTTTTAAGTTATGTCAGACACCTGGTTGATGTTCTTCTCCTTTCCAGTATAAGTATACGCATCACATCTTTGAGTAAAACGTTATCAATATGTTAAACATACGCCAAGAGATAACTAGCTGCACGAGTTTCAGATATATTCAGCCACAGCGCACTCACCGCTATCCTTCCCCTATTTTGTGCCTGTATAGGCGAAGTAGACCGAACCTGTGATTGGTCATGGAAGGCAAAGTCGAAGAAATACTGTTCACTTCTTCTTGGAGCTCTGCAATCAGTTTTTTATTGTCAGGGAAGCTTCTTTCAGTTGATTAACAAGCACCTACGTAAAAGTATAAATTGAGTGTTTGAATGTACCAAGACTCCAGAGACATCACACTTCAGATCATGAAAATTAAGTAAATAACCCTAACTCTTACCTTTGCGCTCATTAAATGTTGCCGATGTTCTGCAAGGGTAGTGGCCAAAAATTCAGCATCATGGGGGCTTCGTAAAAGCTCTGGAGCCTCCCAACATTTACATTGACCTACAGCACCAAAGTACCATCAATCAAGAAAACCTAACAACCCAAGCTTATCGACTAACACCAGTAAGTTAAAGTAACTTGTCAATGTGAATATAATGACAAGGACAGCAGTAAACTATCTCACTGGAAATGGGAAAGAACCAGCAGTGATTTAAGGAACTGTATTTTCCGATCCCATTGCCAAAACATGCAAGACTGAACATACAAAGTGCACCAATTATTCGTCTTTTCAAAAGCCACGCCATATCACAAATACAGCTCAGAAATTACATTGAGAATTTTTAGATACCATTTTTATTCTAAGATAAACCTACGAGCTTTATATACATGCTCAGCTTCTTTCTTCTTTTGCATGCTACTTACTTGTGCTCTACAAGCATTTACAGAAAGTTACATACCAGATGGAGAGACTGCTGATGAATACGTTGTAAAGCATGCGTCCAGCGCCTAAGAATTTCTGCAGTGCAATGTCAACAGTAGGATGAACCCTTCCACTTTTATCACCCACTCCGGAAAGTAATTCTTTACTTGATTGGATATGAGTTGAAACAGATCCACTCACCGGTTCTTTGTCATCTTCATGCGTTGACGCCGTGTCACCAGAGTGAACAGATAAGACATCTGGATAAGGAACTTGACAACTTTGATTCATCGCTGCAAGCAAAGATGATCCGGAAATTCGGTACCTGAATGGAATCATTGATTTGCAGGGTTGGTTAGACAAGTACTAATTAAGAACATTAAGAAATAACAAAAGAAAAGAGCTTCACCTATGTTCAGGATGAGCAATCAAATCCTCAATCCATGGGACCTGAAGCAAGAACTTCATTCTGACCTGAGTAATAAACAATAAATTGGTATTAGAGTTAGACTTTAGTAGACATGAAATAAGAACAACTAATATAATTAGCCCAGAACCAGTTGGGGGAAATTTACAACTAAAATGGTTATTACTACTGGATGTCCGAATTTAAGACTTGTCACATACTCCAGTAAGGCTCTTAATCTGCTGCAGTTAGTGAGACCTGTAGTCTGCGAATTGTGGAGTCTACTAATTAAACCAGTTAATTCTTCAATAGGCGTAAAAGACATACCACTATACCAAGAAATCTAACATATGCCAAACCAGTAACAGAGTTGGGAAACAAGGTTAAGCTTCTGCAGTTATTGAGAATCTGAGATCTATCTTTGCAAATTACGAAGGCTAATGACAGAATCAGGTAGTTCTGTGATACCCCTAAATGAGATATCAAGGTGTCTTAGACCTTTTAAAGATTCCATGCTTCTAAGAACATCTTGAACATGATGACACCCCTTTAACACCAGCGTCTACAAATTATAAAATCTAGTGATGGACTCTGCAACCTTCGTATCTACCTAAGAATCACAGCGAAAAGGTTCAAGTACTTTAAAATTCCTTAGCTTAGAAGTTGTGTATATAATCTTTGAACTGTCTACACCAGGATGACCCAAATACAAAACACGCAAGTGCTTATTTCTGGAGAATCTATCAAAGGTTCAAGGTATAAATTGGTTAACAACGAGTGTCCACAACTTATTTACATTACTAATTGTTTCAGAAAATGTTGCTGATAATTCTTCATCCGTAGTTAATTCTAAACGACGAACTTCAGAAACGTTATTTAATAAACATGTTTTAATATAGATGATCAACATTTAAGGTTAGACCTTTCCAAAGATGCAAATTGAGAATTGTGACTAGTAGTGAGCTTTCGCAGCAAATGCCCATCATTATTCTGCGCCAACTATCCACTTACCATTGTTTCTTGTTCTTTAGCTTGCAAATTGCCCATCAGATCAGTTCAAGTCAATAATGTAAGTTAGTGGCTCATGGTGTGCCTGTTACCTGCTAAGTCTCAACTTGTGTTACTATTCTAAAGCCAATGTAACCACTATGATTTCCTAATAACCTTCGATCTATGGTAATACCAGGGAATTGAACTAAAAACCCAGAGTTCAGAGTAACTGACAACTTAATTTCTACATAACAAAGGAAATAAATGTTGCTCATGATGTCGGTAAAGTTTCCCTTATCAGCAAATGTTAGTTACTCTAACATGACTGACTATGAATTCATAACAACTCCAACAGTATCATAATACTAAATCATTGTAAGAAATTTACTTAGCTACTAAAAATTTTAAACTCTCAAAGGTTTTAAAGACTCACCAGACCAGGACTTGAGATACCCAATTTCATTGTTTCATTGTGCCCTAAAATCACAGAAACAAGTGGGATTCTTCACCGCTATCCTTCCACTACTTTGTGCGTGAATACGGGTATCAGACCGAACTTGGTGATTGGTCATGGACAGCGAAGTCAAAGAAATACTGTTCACTTCTTCCTGAGATACCCATTTTCACTGTGCCCTAAAATCACACAAACAAGTGGGATTTTTCACCGCTATCCTTCCACTACTTTGTGCCTGAATATGGGAAGTAGACCGAACTTGGTGATTGGTCATGGACAGCAAAGTCAAAGAAATACTATTCACTTCTTCTTGGAGCTCTGCGATTCAGTTTTAATTGTCGGGGAAGTTTCTTTCTGTTGATTAATAAGCACCTACATAAAAGTATAATTTGAGTGTTTGAATATATCAAGATTCCAGAGACATCACACTTCAGATCATGAAAATTAAGTCACTAACCCTACCTCTTACCTTTATGCTCGCTAAATGTTGCCAATGTTCTGCAAGGATTGTGGCCAAAAATTCAGCATGGCCACTAGTACCACCATCATGGGGGCTTCGTAAAAGTTCTGGACCCTCCCATCGTTTGCCCTGACCTACAATACCGAAGTACCAGGTTAACACCACTAACTTAAAGTAACTTGATAAAGTGGAAATAATGACTTGGACAGCAGTATACTATCTCAGTGGAAATGAGCAAGAAACAGCCAGAGATATAAGGGAACTTTATTTCCCGATCCCATTGCCAAAACATGCTTTGACTTGATGAATTATTGCAAGACCGAACATACGAAGTGCACAATTACTAGTTTTTTCAGAAGCCACGCCATATTAGAAATACAGCTAGGAAATTACATTGAGAATCTCTAGATACCATTCTTAGTCTAAGGTAAACCTGCGAGCTTTATATACATGATCAGCTCCTTTTATCTTTTGCATTCTTATTCTACAAAAAGTTACATACCAGATGGAGAGACTGCTTATGAATATGTTGTAAAGCATGTATCCAGCACCTAAAAATTTCTGCAATGTCAACAGTAGGATGAACCGTCCACTTATACATCCACTTGGGAAAGTACTTTTTCACTTAATTTGGAAACAGATCCATTCACCGGTTCTCTATCATCTGCATGTGTTGACGCCGTGTCACCAGAGTGAATAGATAAGATATCTGAATAAGGAACTTGGCAACTTTGATCCGTCGCTGCAAGCAAAGATGATCCGGATATTCAGTACCTGAATGAAATCATTGATTTGCAGAGTTGGTAAGACAGGTACCAATTAAAAACACTAAGAAATAAAAAAGGAAAGAGCTTCACCTATGTTCACGATGAGCAATCAAATTCTCAATAGGACCTGAAGCAAGATCTTCATGCTGACCTGAGGAATAAACAATAAATTTGTATTAGAGTTAGACTTCAGTATTCACAAAAATAAGAACAACTAATTTAATTAGCACAGAACCAGTTAGGGAAAGTTTACAACTAAAATAGTTATTACTACTGGATGTCCAAATTTAAGATTTGTCACATACTCCGGTAGGGCTCTTAATCTGCTGCAGTTAGTAAGACCTATTGTCTGCAAATTGTGGAGTCTACTAATAAAACCAGGTAGTTCTTCAATAGGTGTAAAAGACATACCACTATACCAAGAAATCTAGCATATGCCAAACCAGTAACAGAGTTGGGAAACAAGGTTAAGCTTCTGCAGTTATTGAGAATCTGGGATCTATCTTTGCAAATTACAAAGGCTAATGACAGAATCAGGTAGTTCTGTGATATCCGTAAATGAGATATCAAGGTGTCTTAGACCTTTTAAAGATTCCATGTTCTTAGAACATCTTGAACAGGGTGACATCTCTTTTTTATTCAAAGGTGAAACCTGCGAGCTTTATATACATGATCAGCTCTTTTTTCTTTGCTCTACAAACATTTACAGAAGGTTACGCACCAGATGGAGAGACTGCTGATGAATACATTGTAAAGCCAGCGACAAAGAATTTCTGCAATGTCAATAGTAGGATGAAACCGTCCACTTCTATCATCCACTCGGGAAAGTACTTCTTCACTTGATTGGAGATGAGTTGAAACAGATCCATTCGCTGGTTCTATATCATCTGCATGCGTTGAAGCCGTGTCACCAGAGTGTATAGATAAGACTTCTGGAAAGGAACTTGACAACTTTGATACATGTCTGCAAGTAAAGATGATCCGGATGTTTGGTACCTGAACGAAATTGTTGATTTGCAGAGTTGGTTAGACAAGTACCAGTTGAGTGTTCAGTTACAGGGCCAAGAGAAAAAAAAAGGTACAAGTACCAGTAAAACACACTAAGAAAAAAAAAAGGTAAAACCTTATCAATATGTTAAACATACGCCAAGAGACAAGTAGCTCGAGTTTCAAATATATTCAGTTACAGGGCCCTCACCGCTATCCTTCCACTACTTTGTGCCTGAATAGGGGAAGTAGAGTGATTGGTCGTCATGGGAGGCAAAAGCGGAGAAATACTGTTCACTTCTTCTTGGAGCTCTGCAGTTGAGTTCTTTATTGTCAAGGCAGCTTCTTTCAGTTGATTAACAAGCACCTATGAAAAAGTATAAGTTGAGTGTTTGAATGTATCAAGATTCCAGAGACATCACACTTCAGATCATGAAAATTATGTAAAGAACCCCAAATCTTACCTTTACGCTCACTAAACGTTGCCGATGTTCTGCAAGGGTTGTGGCCAAAATTTCAGCATGGCCACTAGTACCACCATCATGGGGCTTTGTAAAAGTTCTGGACCCTCGCCATCATTTGGATTGGCCTACAGTACCATGTACCATCAGTCAAGAAAATTTAACAAATTATCAAGAAAGAAATAGTATAAGCACCAGGTTAACACCAGTATAAGTTAAAGTAACTTAGAATGACTTGGACAGCAGTATAATCTCATTTGAAATGGACGAGAAACGGCCAGATACACAGGGAACTGTATTGCAAAAACGAACGTACAATGTTCGCTAGTTTTTTCAAAAGCCATGCCATATTAGAAATATAGCTCAGAAAATACATTGAGAATCTTTACTTTAAATACCATTCTTGTTCTAAGGTAAACCATATACATGATCATCTCCTTTTTTTCTTTTTCATGCCACTTATTTGTGCTCTACAAACACTAACACAAAGTTACATACCATATGGAGAAACTGCTAACGAGTACGTTGGAAAGCATGTGTCCAGCGCCTAAGAATTTCTGCAATGTCAACAGTAGAATGAACCCGTCCACTTCTATCATCCACTCAGGAAAGTACTTCTTCACATGATTGGAGATGAGTTGAAACAGATCCATTCATCGGTTCTCGAATATCTGCATGCGTTGACACCGTGTCACCAGAGTAAATAGATAAGACATCTGGATAAGGAACTTGACAACTTTGATCCATCGCTGCAAGCAAACATGATCCGGATATTCAGCACCTGAATGAGATCGTTGATTTGCAGAGTTAGTTAGACAAGTACTAATTAAAAACACTAAGAAATAACAAACGAAAAGAGCTTCAACTATGTTCATGATGACCTGAGTAATACTAATAAACAATAAATTGGTATTAGAGTTAGACTTCAGTAGACACGAAAAATGAACTAACATAATTAGCCCAGAACCAGTTGGGGGAAGTTTACAACTAAAATTTCTCAATCTATTATCATGGTGTGCAACTATTCTAAAGCCAATGTGACCACTATGATTGCTCAACTATCCAATTGCATCAATCTATTATCGATTTCTTGGTTTTTTACTTGCAAATTGCTCAATTTATTATCAACTATGATTGCTCAACTATCCAATTGCATCAATTTATTATCGATTTCTTGGTTTTTTACTTGCAAATTGCTCAATCTATTATCAAATCAGTTCAAGTCATTATTGTAAATTAGTGGCTCATTTTTTTTGAACAGCAAAAGGGCAAGATTAAATTGAAAAAGTTTTGAGTCACCAAAATAGCGTAAATTAGTGGCTCATGGTGTGCAAATATTCAATTGAACTCAAAACCCAAAGTTGGAACTCACTGACACCTTAATTTCAATATAACAAAGGAAATAAGTGCTGCTCATGGTGTCTGTAAATTTCAATTTTCAGCAAAATCAATATAAGAAGTTTACTTATTAGCTACTAGAAACTGTAAACTCTCAAGGGTTTTAAAGACTCACCAGACCAGGACTCGAGATACCCATTTTCATTGTGCCCTAATTCCAGAAAAACTATTGGAATTATTCCATTGAGAAAAGTCGATTTCAGGGAAACCAATCATGATTCTGTCTAATTTAGGGTCTAAATTCATCATTTCATCAATTTCTCCTTCTCTTCTTCTTCTCATATCTCTCTTTCTCTCTCTCTCTCTCTCTGTTTTCATCATCTTCTTGAACTTTGTTCAGTCTCCTTCTCTCTCTCATCACTTTATTTTGCTTTTCAGAACTGTTGGATTAAAGTAGACGATGTCTAAGAGGTTGGCTAATGTTTGGTTGCGCATTAAAAAATACTCCCTCCATTCCGATTTACTTGACGTTGTGGAGTTTTTTCACTGATATTAAGAAATACGAAATTGCTATATTAACAGCTTATTTTGACAGCTGAATGACCGTAAAGTGATGTGGCACCAAATGGCAGTATCAGAAATTTTATTTGTCATCCACGTAGTTAATTAATCTCTATTTTATCTTTTTGGTTCCCCTGTTCATCTCTACCCAAAACCGATCAAAGTAAGAGACGGACATCGATCCAGAAATGGTTGGAAGAGTGATGGGTTTTAGAAATAGCTTTTTGCCCTTAATTTGAAATTTAAGGATGATCATACTTACCATCATGATTGCAGATCTGTTTTTTTTCTCCTTACTAGTATAATACGCACGCGCTATGCGCCTGCCGCTTGAATCAAGGAATGCACGTTTTAAAATTTATACGATTCTTGTAATTTAAGCATTAATATCCATTTATATAACAAAAATAAAATGTGAAGGAAAAAAAACGAACCAAAGCAAGCTTAATTTTTATTTATTTATTTGATGCTAAAAGCAAGCTTAATTTACTTGGTATTATTTTTGCATTTAAATGTAAGAAGAACTTGAAGAAAAAAAAATTCCCATAGCTTATGGTCAAATTACCGACTTCAATAGATGATTATTCGAAAATAAATAAATGAAAAGGATTTAGTTTTTTTCTTCCTCATTCTCGTTGCACGTGTGAAATGGAGTTGTTTTCACCAAGACACATATTTCTGGTTATCAAAGGGAAAAAAATACACTTGTCGTGATTCGTGAGACCCCAACTCTGTCTTCCCCCACCTGGTCATACTCTGAACTCTGTTCTCTTTTTTCCTCTTTCTATCTTCTCTTTTTGTTTCTCTCTCTAGAAAAATATTTAGAACAACTAAAAGCATCAAATTAGTGGAACACAGTGGTGTAACTCGATCAATTGAATGAGGTGTTTGAAGGTTAAGATAAAAATGATAGCAACATCCGGGTTGATAAATATGGGTGTAACTCACTAATCTGCTTGAGGAGATGAAGGCTTTGGAAAGATTTCAAGATCAGTTTGCGTTGTTTTGTTTTACCGGCTTCACTCACACGAACACCGTCACCACTAATTGGGTACCCAACACAGTGAAAACATGAATGACATTTAGCAAATTGAAGTAATTGATTGCTATGAATCAATTTGTTGGTTTTCGGAAAGAATTAAAATTTCCATTTTTTTGAATTTTAAATAAGTTGAATTTGAGATTGATCAAATTTGTTGAAATTTCAATTTGCTTAAAAAAAAATTGTTGAATTTTGCAAAATGGGTTAATTTAGTTCTTGGTAAGATTAGGACGTTTGAGAGGATTTAATATGAAATTTTAATAATTATTTTCACCCTTTGACTATGTTCAAATTTATACGGTTACGATGGTGGTGGCGGTGCTACTGGTTATGGAGTGGTGGTGGTGAAGCATTCAGCGACGAATTGAAAAAATTGAATTTTAAATTTTAGTTTTAATGAAAGTTAGCGGAAGTTTGATGTCTTTGATTACGGTGGTGGCGGGTTACAACGTTGGTGATGATGGGCTGGTTTCCATGGTGGCGATGTTTGTACACCGTTGACGGTGGAGTTATTCAGGAAAAGAGGAGAGCGATAAAGAAAACGAAGATCCAAATTAAGCGTTTTTCAATTAGATTATCAAGTTACAGTGTTACCCTTTGTTGCATTGCTCTGATAGAAAAGTAAGCGAGGGTAGTTTTGTAACTAAGGGTGTCCACGGTTGAAAAGGGGGTCTTTTCTTTATATTAGTAAGATAAGATAAGATGATCGGCTCATTCACCCATTAATTTTATTTTTTGTCAGAAGAAATAAAGAAGGTGAATCGCTTATGGTTTTTTCCACTAAAAATATAATTTCCAATCACGGAAGAAGAACAATCTTCCATCTTGCTTGATAGTTAAATCTCTGTTTATTATTGTATGTCATACCCGTTTGATATCAGATCTCGTTCCTAAATTGATCGAACTATTTTAAGATTATAATTCGAGGGCTTCTCAGATTTAGGAGAAGAGAAAAGAAAATTTCTTGGAAAATAAAAATTTATATCAATTTATTTGTTTTCCGATTTAATGACGTGGTTGGGATGAATAACCACCGGTTCTCGCCACTTCACCGCCAAATCAGATCAGCTGTTAACTAGCTGGTCACCTAGCAGGATTGTTAAGAAATATCAGAGAGAGTAAAATCTTTCCAATAATACTCATATTAATTAATTCCTACTTAAAAGTTAAATAACCTAGTTTTGTGTTTCTAGAATATAGGGAAACTTATCCATCCCATAGTAATGTACTTGGGATGTACTAGATTGAGTATATATCCTCCATGGGGTATATTTAAAATTTAGAGTAATTGTTTTTGTGTTGATTACCATGAGAATTAATTCCCTGGTGTGATTCCAAAGCAAGGGTAGATTAGTGAAAATTGGGGGAAAAAACTAAAACTATCATCTAATTTGGAACACCAAAAAAACCCTAAGAAAACAAGTAAAATGGAACGGATGGAGTAGTTTTTTAACTTCCGAACGACTTTTAGAAGTAAAAATAAAAGCAAATGTTTTTGGATACCAGAATTAGAGGGGTTTTTGCTTTTCCAGTTGAAAAACGAATTTTAGAAGCAAAAATAAAAGCAAATGTTTTTGGACACCAGAATTAGAGGAGTTTCTGCTTCTCCAATTAAAAAACGAATTTTAGAAGCAAAAATAAAATGTTTTGGGACACCAGAATTAGAAAGGCTTCTGCTTCTCCAGAAGAAAAAATTTTGCTTCATAAAATGCCGACTTTTCTGCTTCTAAAAGTCGTTTTGAAAAATTATTGACAAACTGACTTCTGACTTTTCAATTTCTAGAAGTCGAGAAGCAACTTCTGAGTGCACATCCAAACATCCTATTAGATATTTTGCTTCACAAAAAGTGACTTCTTTGCTTCTAGAAGTCGTTTTGAAATTTTACACCCAAACTAACTTTTCATTTTTTGACATTTGGAAGTCGAAAAGTTACTTATAGATGTGTGTCCAAACGCGTTAGGCCATTTATGTACAATCTAGTCAAGCCCAGCCAAGAGGAGGAAAAGAAAAATCAACCATTTCTTATGAACCTTGGATACTGGGTTTTTCATGTGAATACTATTTGGTGTAAATCTTTAGTACTCTCCCATGGTCATGGCTTAGCTTTTGGATGAAATCTAGCCAATTTCTCTACAAGGTATCCAGAGAGTAATTAAACCATAATGCTTACTTTAAGATCAGTATATAAAGTTTGACTTACATCTCGTTTGCTTGGCCCGAGTCAAATATAGGATTGTTTTTTTTATTTTGTTTTTTTCTCTTTGTGATGCCATGTTTGAGATCTGACTTGGAAGACTAATATTTAATAAGTTTTGAGTTGGATGTAATGAGTTAGATCCACATGTAACGTGCCCAATTCAGATGACTCAGAAAGGACAAACAACATGTTAGCAAACAGAACTTAGCGAAGATCTAACTTTGGTCAAGGGATTTTTGATTCTTAATGACAAGCCGAGTGACTCAATTCAACAAGTCACTAACTCGGTATTGTTGTCAAAACTAATGACCTAGGTTTGTACATGGTGACGATTATCCCTTGCAACTAGATTGAACCGAACCCATTAAAATGGAACCGAACCGATCCATTACCTAATGGTTTGTTTTGGTTTTATTCAAGAAGATTATTACAACACTCTAATTTCTCACACACGGCAAGAACTTTAGTTAAAGTCTCACTCACAACTCTAAGACCACAACAAAATGAAGCTAACACTCTTTCACATTTAGTACAAATACTCTTTGTCACTCTTACTCACTTGTCATAGCTACGTACTTAGGTTGTGAACTCTATGAACAAGCTAACAAAGAATCCCTTTTGTAAAGTTTTTCCTTGCGATTTTGGTCCTTAAAGGGCTAATGTTGCAATAAGTCAGCTTTATATTTTTACATTTTAGAAGTCTATAAGGTTGTGCAATCTCAACCTGCATTAGCGGAAGTACTCCTAAATGTTTTTTTGGAAATGAATTAGAAAAGTAAACGAACTTTGTTTGCGCAAAGAAATATAACAAGTAGATTTTTCCTTCTAATTAGTACTATTTATTATCAATAATCTTGGCTATTTAACTAATTTAATCTTGGTCAACGCTAGATATTCCGACAACAACAATTATAAAATTTCAATAATCGAACAAGAGTTTGTAATTGAAGGTGCCAACCAATTAAGTGTGAGTAAACATTTAGGTTTCTCAATAAATGGAATTATCCATTCTAAAGAGTTAACAATAACTCGACAATATATAAACAAAATATGAAGATGCATTACACTATAATACATTGTGCCAACATAGAAAGTTAGAAACGAACTTTGCATATTATTATAACATTATAAAGTAAAACTCATTTTGTTGCAGGATATTAGTTGTTATCACTTATTTATATATAAAAAATAATATATATGTTTCTTGTGATAAAATTACATTTTTAATATAAAAAATATGACAATATTTCTTTGATTGTTTTCTGAAAAACTAATATTAACAATATATATATATATATGTATATATATATATATATACATATACATATATGTTGGTGAAAAATAGTAGTGATAACGAGAAACAATTTAGTAGATCATAAGAAGGTATCTACCGAATAACTCATATCAAACAAGTCATACAAGTAAAATATTTTACGAACATCATAAAAGAAGATATTTAATTACTAAATAAAAGTACGTGAATCTCAAGATAGAGTCCACTATCTTGGAAGATAATAAAAGTACAAATAGAGATAGTAATACATTATCTCACATGAAGCTTTTTCATTTCTTCTGTCCAGCTTTTTCTTCCCATAAGGATTGATTGAAGTTTCCAATGTATATCAGGTTTTCATCAAACATGACATGAAGGAACTTAGTAATGAGTATAGCACTTTTTATGTTTAGTGAATCGTTGTAAACTGATACATCGACTTTGTTTGGAGTTGATGTATTTACTAGAAAAACTGAATTAACAATTTGAAAGGAAGTGAAAAGTATAGTGAAAACCATCAAGTAACAAAAGATTCGACGACGAATTTTTTCATATCAAGCATTTCCAAGGTAACAATCCACCACAACTTTTTTCTCTTCTTCCGTGATGTCGAAACAACGGATCCAATCAATTTCATTTCCAGCAGTAACAAAAGATTCAACACAGAAAACAAAAAATGAATGTCTATCATTCCCTGACCATATGTGAATAGCACGATCCTCGGCCTTGTTGAGGAAACAATCATCCCGCCCTCTTTTTGCGTCAACAATTATGACCAACAAAGCTAGCAGTAACATCAAAAGCTAATTTTATGTGCTTGTTTTAGATGTAAAAATAGGTTGATATCAGTATCAGGTTCAATTATTCTATCGCAAACACAACAATAATACATATAAATGCTTGTAAGCGAAAGAAAAAGTGTAGATGTAAGTCAGAAGGAAGTAATAAATCGAAAAATAGTAGTAAATTAATTAGTTTTTTTATTCTCCTTGCAAAAACAACAATTAGATTTGAGTCAAAAGCTAATTAATATGCTTGTATTAGATGTAAAAATTGGTTCATTTCAATGTCAAATAGATATTTTTTATCACTAACATAGCTCTATATACATATAAGATCGGGTATCTTAATTGCAATAATCATGATAGATACTAATGTTATTAATATCGGCAATGTTTTGTAGGTAAATATGGCCGGACAAGCATTACCCATGCCATATGTCCTCTTGATTTTATCCCTAGATAATGAAAAATCAGTTGTGCAATCAACCAAAACATACAGCTATCAACGACACCTAATGGAACAAATAATGGTTGTCCTATGGATTCGTTAATTGTATCCGGATATCTATATCCTATAATTATTCAACAGATGACAAAAATTTATTTTTGTATCCGAATTTGATAATATTAATGGATATTGGATAATCCGATAATTATATGAGAAATTTGAATTTGTTGTGTTTAATTACATTTTCACGTGATTCCAAAATTATAACACCAAATTAATTTTGATGAAGTTGCCATTTCTACATTTATTTTCGAACAAAATCATCAATACATGTAAAAAATGAGGTAAATTTAACTTACAATAGTAGTTTTATATACGTATATTATGTTATCGGAAATCAGATAATTATCCTCTCGGATAGTTGAGTTGACGAGAATATCGAGTACACCACAATATATTTATGATGTTATCCTACTTCAAAAAACCTTGTATAATCCTATGTAGACAATATATCATGTCAAAAGATTATTTCAACAAGATGTACACTTGGTATATAGCATAAATTCGTAAAAGAACCAATCTGTTTTTAGCAATGCTTTAACAATTTCTTAGCATCAAAACTACTTAACTCACCTTCCTCAGAGATAGAAAACTCATTTTCTTCGTCACCATCTTGAAGAGCTTAAAAATTGTTTTCAGAAATAGAGATATTAGGATAAGCTATATTACCATTTTCCAATGGAGGAAATTAAAGGGGAGAAATAATATTACCCGCATATCAATCACATTAGTCTATTGATCCTGTCCAGAATCCATTACTGTTTCAATAAACTTGTCGGCAACAGTTGCACCCCTGCATATTTTTTTACTCCTCAATAAAGCAAATACCCATCCCAATAAGAGATTCAATCAATTTACTACTCCCTCCGTTTTAGGAAAAGTGATACTTTCACTTTTTCAATTTGGCCTATCACTACACCATTTTTAGGAATTAGCAACGGAGCACGGACGTTGTCGACCGGGGTCGCGAACGGCAGAGTTGACGTTTCAAAACACGGTGTTGCAGGTTTTCGCAACGGCATAAGCTCGTGCTGCGATTCTTAGTCAAGAACGGAGATTCGCAACGCATCGTGTCGTTGCGACTTTGTTTATTCGCAACCAAGGTCCGCCGTTTGCTAAGCATTTCTAATTACAGGAATACCCCTACCCGGAACTATGGTTTGGTTCTAATTTAGCAGCGAACATCGACGTTGCTAATCTTTTGCAAGAAAAAAAAGGTCAGGGATCAATTGACCTGGTCAAAATCCATTCCCCCATATTTACCCCACTGCAGTTACCCAGTTCCCCATATTCAACACTCCACAGATATACAAACTTTTACACATTCATTCACTTTCATTTCCACATTTACCATTATGAAAAAAGAATTCTCCAATTGAAGTTAACAACAAGTATGAATATTTGATACAAACTATTTCATTCATTTAATGGACATACACATAAACATACTTAGTTCCTAAGTTTAGTTTGTATAAAGTTCGAAATTCTAAGTTCTTCTAACTTAAATCTCTACAAGGAGATACTACATTGTAACTTACAAATCTTGCAGTTTTGCTAAGGGACCTAATGGGCTGTTTTGCTTTCGCTTTGTTCTCCAACTTTTTGATCTCACAACAACATTCAATTAACCCGCGAACAAAGCATCACAAATTCTTCTAATCAAATATCCAGTATGCTTATAAAGATCGAGTCGAAGACTAATAAGCTATATAATAAAATCAAAAGAACCCACATACTTCACACTAACACATAGCTTATGCAAGATATTGAAAGTATCGGAAGTTCAAGTGATTAACAATAGATGCATCAGTTGTACCATACTAACAATAGTTGTTATCCAGGCATTGCAATCAAGAAAAGAATTGCTAGTAATAGCAGCTTGAATAATGTCACTTGGTCATTACTATCTCCGACATAAGCAATATGGTTAAGAATAGCACTTAGGCTTATATTTATGCAATCAAGATATTGCCATCGTTAAATCTTTAGGAAAAATGAACAAATGATAAATCTCGAACATGCGCAAGCTAGAAATTTAGAGACCATGTAACATTTTTATAGATTTGAATGACAATTGTAGTATCAATTAAAAACATGTCACTTATGAAAGCATGTTTCATAAAATTCATGATAACTTGTTAGAACGGTTCCGGGATGACTATTACCGGGGTGAATGCGGTCCAACCATAAAAAAATCCATGCTTTCGATCTCACAACAGCATCATTCAATTAACCTGCGAACAAAGCATCACATGTTCTTCCAATCAGATATCGCAGTGAGCTTTTATAGAACCAATTTAGTGGATTAACATATTGGATAAGTAAATAGTAAGACAAATAAGAGAACCGAATAGAAGCTTACAACATCTCATGAGGCCCGTTTGAACAAAGAGAGGAAGGACACCAAATAATGCAACTAAACATGTCATGAAGTTGTACTTGGACAACCAATAGGGTAAGACCGGGTTGGATTTGGAACCCATGTAGAAGGGGTTCAATGTCTGCTGGATCTATCACAGGTATCTCTTTTGATATATCGTCCGTTAGGAATTGAATGCTGGATAAAATAGGAACAACAAAACAAGTTGAGGATTCTAAAATTCCAAGGGAGAGAATAAGAAACTTTCTATATGCCTCTATCGAATAAAATACAACATTTTGAATGTACTCAATTTACTCAACGATGTTTTGGCCATGTCCACTAGGGTTACCAGATCAAGCAAATCTTTAGGTAAAAGTGGAATAATATCAAAATTACTTACATGTGCTATCCTCCCAATTAATCCACGCTGAGAAGGAGTTGACAAGAAACCACCAGTACGCAGGTTTCTTTGCATTAGGAACAGGAGGGTTGAGGCATTGGACAACCAATATGGTAAGACCGAGTTATTGTAATCTCCAACCTGATACATTTAATAGGAACCTGATAAGAAAACTATCGAAGAGCAACACTTACCAACAAGAACAATCCAGGAACGAAAAAGGGGTAGGGATATTATAATTTAAAAAAAAAGCTCTTCCCCTACCGTTTTTCTTCTTAGCAACATTTGTATTGTTCACCTTGGATTGGCCGCCTTCGTAGCGCTCTAGTCAAGTGTCCACAAAAGAAAAATGTTCATCAGAGAGGCCATAAACTTATGCCCTGGCAATGGAGGACAAAGAGTATAATATTGAGCACGTAACAACAACAAAATCTATTAGACAAACAATTAATATTTATTAAGAGAAAGACTAACTTCCATGCGAAGTTTAACTTGATTTTTAGATAGAGTCGACGAACGTCCTATAATGTAAACTCACCGAGAGATAAAAATGCTTTATCCAGTTATATAACTTGCTATGCATCGGATCGAGGACCTCGGGATTATCGTTTATTAATTGTTTTAATAAGTTTTAACTTATTATTAGTTAAATGCTAGATAACACATATACTTCCACGGTTTCTCATCTCCGACATGATATGGAACATATCTAAGCACAACTTCTAATGCCAAATGATAATTACTTGGATGTTATCTTGTACCGATTAAGTGGTAGCTAATTCACCGATTCAAGAATGCCATCCCCAAATCTTTGATTCGGTTCGTCTTCAACGCTTCAATCCCCTCGACATCAATAAAAAAATTGGACATAAGAAGCAAATTACGGAATCAAAGGTAATGAATTCAATATCTTATCAACCTTTCTCCAAAATTGGGATACTCGATATCTTGTCAAGTATCCTAAACGATTTGCAATCGCCGATTGCAATCGCTTGAGTTTCATTAGCGAGATTGTCTTCCATGAGACCATTAGTAATTAGGGTCGACACCAAACATTGGTTTTAAGATGTCTACAACACGCTGATGTCCCTGCAAGAATGTAATTGCAAAAGTCAATATCAAACTCAGACAAAAGGGTTCCCAAGATGTTTGCATTGAGGTGCGAGCTTCCATTTTACAATCCGCAGGTCATAATAATAAGTTAGTAAAAATATATATAGTATCTTGAATTACTACTTAGTTCTAGATGCAAGTTCTAGATGCAAAACTGATCCGTGCTTCAAAAAATGAGGCAGCAAATGTAAACGGAGCTGTGCGAAATGCTGTTTTTAGCTATTCTACCATCTTCATAAACAAGCAATCATATAAATGATGGAATATATCTTAAGAAAGAACCTCGCAAGTACTAATTTGATTTAATGATGTGAAAAGACGCGTTGTAAGGTAGGTCCTGCAAGTATTTGCAATCGAAGTATTGATTTAATGAATACGTTATGATGAATGACAAATGAGAATCATTCTACGCAAAACTATTATATCGATATTCAAGAACTCGTATTAACTATATTCTACGTAACAACAACAAAACATACCCACAATTCAAGCCTTTCCTTTTAAAAAATCAAATGGATTAGACCCTAAGAGAACCCGGCATAAGTATATTACCACTCCCTATGTAAAAACAAAACAAAACATAAGCAAACAAAAGAAAAAGAAATTCCTCTCCGTACTCAAAATCAAAATTCTACAAGATACAATAATTAAAAAAATCTAAAATCATCATTTTCCAATCTAAAGTAACTTCAACCCGTCATAGTCATCATTAGACACCAAGTATGATAAATACAACAATGACACATGTAGATAAAATATAAACAAAAACCATAAAATCAGCTTTATAATTTACAACCCAAAAATATAAATTAAACCTTAAACTAAAAAAGATCAAAATCCCTAAAACAAGTTAACATAAAACAATATATCAAACTTATACCTTCAATGTTTTTCGATCTCCAAAGTACTTCATTCTTCAACCTTGACAAACCCTAAAATGGGAAAAATAAAATCGTAATAGATTCACATAAACCCAAAACCGAAAGAGAAAGAAGAAATTGAAAAACTTAAATTGAAAAATAAAGATTCACGAATGAAACTAAACTTAAATCGAAAAAGAAAGATTCACAAATGAAACTAAACGAAATCGAAAAATTGAAATCAAAGATTTAACCCTAAGACTATAAACTTAAATGAAAAACCTAGGATTCGATAAACATAAGATTAAATCGATACACCGGAAAATAGAATCAAATAAACCCTAGAACTCAAATTCTAACCCTAGAAAAAATCTCTAAACCCTAAGATTCACAAAGATTATAGTTGGCCGTGGGTTTTAGAGCCGAACGAGAGATGACATTCTTCACGTAAACAAGTGATTGAGATTGAGAGGAGAAGAGAAGAGAGAGTTACGAGATGGAGATGGAGAGGAGAGGAAACAATGGCGGAGAAAAATGAGACGAGTTATTCTCGTAAGAGCGGGGGATATAGGTTAATTGGGTGAAGGGTGGAAAAGAAAGAAGAAGGCTTGACCGAGGTTTGACTGGGGCGTATTTACTAGTCCTAGTGTTCCGACCGCACACGCGCTTCACACGCTTGAACAAAGTATAGTTGCTATTCGCAACCTTCCCCGCGAGGTTGCAAAATTCGCAACAGAAAAAGGCCGTTGCGAAAAATTAGCAACGGGGATTAGCAACAGCAATTTCGCAACGGACCTAGTGCCGTTGCAAATCTGGGTTGCAAATCCCTAAAAATGGTGTAGTGTATTTTTAGGCAAAAATGAAAAAGTGAAAGTATTACTTTTCCTAAAATGGAGGTAGTATTTTTTCTCATTGAACCCCCGTTATAATCAATAGGAAGTTTTCGATCTGAAGATGTTCTTTAAACCCGACGCTTAGTTACTAAATGACTAACAATTTTACAATGATTGCACAATTTAGAAAGTTTACACATTTGGTAGGAATCTTCTTTGTAAGATCAACTTCAACTAGTAAACTTATTGCATACTACCCGACTTTTCTTTTAAGAGTAATTTTATCAACACAAATAGGTCTACCAACACAAAATCTTTTCCTTCTAGTATTTAGTACTCAGACTTGGAAGTTTCACCCAAACAAAAGTTGTAGATGATTTAAACTTTTTCAGGATTAAAGTTAGGTTCCCATTCTATTGATATGAGGATCTCTTTATCAATTACCCATTACCTACTCTAATTAGACCATGATCTTCTTCATTATCAAGTTGGGTTAATTAAAGAAACCTCTACCCGTATGAATTAGTTAGAAATTTCCTTTCAGATCCCATTTAGTTCTAAAATGCATTTCAACATCTTCAATTTTGACCTTCTCTAAATTTAGACCACTAATCAGACTAAATTTCATTTCTTAAATACTATCCTCAATCAAATCATATAAAACATCTATTGCAACATCATCTCCATATTTACCATATTTAGGTAAATCAGAAATATCAAATAAATAAATAAATTTTCTCGATCTGAAATTATTTTGATACGATTTATTTTTTTGTGTTTCCAAATTGGAATTAATACTTTCAGACATGTTATAAAATCAACGATGCATACCACCAATCATTGAAGAAACCCAAGAGTTAAAGAGGATTTCACCTGAATAAATTTAACGAAGATCCAGGTACAAAAAAAAAACAGAAAACTAGTTCTCGACTTTAGATTCTTTAGTCAATCAAGTTGAGAAAATCGCATTTTTGACCGATGTTCAGTGAAGAGAGAGAAAGCTTAATACTTCTCGTTAAAGCAACAAGTGTTATACAACTTTATTTGTTATTATGAAAAATGAAAAATGAAAAATGTGCATCAATGAGTGGTTATCTCCCAAAAAGGCCCCCAATGTATTTCCTCGTCTATTCTTTCTGAAGAGCCTCGTACTAACTCTGGCCAACTAGACTTTGGCTGAGTTTGGTAATGCTTATTTTTTTTCAAAAGCACTTTTAAAACCTATATATGTCAGTAAATTTTGAAGTTGATGTTTGGTAAAAAAAAACAAAAGTGCTTTTTATCCAAAGCATTTCCCAAATTCCTCAATTTTTAAAATTTGGGAGGAGGAGCTTTTAAAAGCTACAAAAGCATAAGCTGTGGTCCCACATAAATTTAATGCTTGATTTATCTTTTTTATCCCTACTTTATTTTATAAATGACAAAAGTTACTCTTAAATTTATATACAATCAATTTTTTACTATTTCTTATATTGTATTCTTTAAATATTATTATTTATTATTATTTCGAACTATTTTATATACCATTTATTTAATTTGTCAACATTAGAAATAAAAAAAATATTAAATAATTACTTAATTTTAGTTTCATTTTTGCTTGAATAATTACTTAATTTGTCAACAAGTAAAAATAAAAACAAATATTAAATAATTACTTAATTGTTAAGTAAAATAATTTCTTAACAATCATAATGATAGTGGTAATTAGTATGAACATTAATATTATATAGTAAAAAATTAATTATTTTTAAACCCAATAAAATTGAATAAAACTACCATGAGTGATATGTCCGTATTTGTCATTTGTTATAACAACAATGGTTGAATCTGAAATTTTACCAAACACATTTGATTGCTTTTTTAATCGCCTTTTAACTTTAATTAATATTTTTACCAAACGCCTAATCTTTTTTTTTTATCACAAAGACAAAGAGTTAACGCACACAGAAAAGTGCTTTTACAAAAGTCTGAATAATACCAAACTAAGCCTTTCTTTCATGTGGCTTCTCATTGCACAAAGCTGCTAATGCGGCCATGCGGGTACTAGATTGTTTGGAGATGTATCAATCCAAAGGCGATGTCTATTTTGTCTTATTTGAACAAACTACAAAGTTGACCTTATTATATCCGGAACAACAGGGGCTAGTCCAAATTGGGAACAAGACGTGGCACAATCTGAATGATTAAAAATGAATGTCTTTTAGAGCGACCATGATGGGGACGACTATTCCCAAAGATCAAAGACCAGAAAAAAAAAGACCAAATTTTAGTTTGGTCCATCTTGTGACGCAGTTGGGTGGCGAGTATATTTGGTCGAGCGGAGTTATACACTTCGCTTGGTAATGGAGCGGTGATAAAGAGTACGCCCGTTCAGCGGCAAAGATTACGCCTGTGGCGCGGAGGTAAAGTTTACGCGGGTAACGGGCGACGTATAGTTTACGCGGGGGAGAACGAGCGGGTGTATAATCAACGCCCCATGGGGCGCACATAAAGTCACCGCCTGATGTCAAGCGGTGTATAATCAACGCCCCATGGGGGCGGCCATAAAGTCACCGCTTGATAACAGGCGGTTGTATAATCAACGCCCCATGGAGCGGTCATATAGTCACCGCCTGTTATCAGGCGCACATATAAACTCCTTTCGGCAACGCACACGGTTTACTCGTGACGTGTCATTTTTTGTTTTTTATTTTTACAACTGAATCAGTAAACGGGATGAATCCTACACGTGTTGGGTTTAACCCTAATATACTTCGCCCATCTCTTCTTCTCTTTTCTACGACTTTCTTTCTACCCATCACCTTCGCCTCACAGATCGAACAGGAAGAAGAGGTGAAAAAAAAATTTTAACCAACAAGCTATAAATTACCAGCATACGGGTCACACAACAGGTATGTTTCTATTAATCGTGTATGTTACTGTTAATTTTTTATGTTGAATAATCAATTTAGGGTTTTAGTTTGTTAAAATTAGGTTTTTTGATTTTGGTAATTCGTGGGTTATGGATAATTTTGACATCGGGGTTTTAATTTGTTTAAATTATAGACATGGATTTATTGTTTTAATTGATGTGTTTTATTAGTATCTAAATGTAAAAAAATTTAAATTTTAATAAACGATTTATGTAATTTGTGGGTTATATGGATTTTAATGTGTGGGTATTTGAAAAATTTGGGTTATGTAATATTTGTGTGGTTATGTTTCAAAATTGTGGTCATGTCAATTTTGTGTGGTTATGTTTGAAAATCAATATTTTGTTTGAAAATTGTGGTTTGTCTAATTTGGGTCTATTTTGGGAAGTTATGTTTAAAAATTGTTGTTCATCAATTTTGTGTTTTTGTGTTACATATGTAGAAGAATAGCTAATTTAAATGGGTTAAAACCAATTCATGTTCTAGTAATGGCATATGAAATGGTAAAATTATTAAATTGAGATGTTTTGAGGTATTTTATTTTTGTTTTAAATGTTGAAATACATCTGTGAGGATTGAATTTGTGTTTGTGGAATATTCGAATTTGGAATTATCATAGTTTGTGTTAATGAGTGATATTATTTGGAATATAAATGGTGCTGGACGTATGAAATTTAGGAATAATGAGTGTTGGTAATTTAATAATGAAATTGCATCTATATCTTGTTTGCATAGATGTGCACAGATGTTGAACCGATTGACAGCGCGGTTCAATGGTCGCGTCAAGACGAACAAGAAATGTAAATGTGTAGCCAAGAGGATTATAACTTAATCTCTGCAGAAATAAAGGAGGTTGATATTCCCTGTTAGGGAGGTTTCCTATACCTGCAAGATGATAAACCACACGCTACTACGGACATCACATTTAGGTGGGAGCACAAATTGAAGTATCAACATCGTGGAAGTTTGGCATCTGTTATTCATCACTATCAAACTATTTCACAACACTGTCCTAGAGCTAAATATATTATCGAAAAGCGGGATGGCAAAGGTTATTGAGCATACAATGTAGTGAAACCCAACATTCGATGGTTGATTATATAGTTGAGCGGTTTTGGGATACAACAAACACTTTTCACTTTCCATTTGGTGAGATGGGATTCACCCCCTAGATTGGTGATGTTGACCGGACCGAGTATTGGTGATGCGCCCGACGCTCCATACAATTCCGGAAATACCAAATTGAATATGTTCGTGAGCATGTATTTCCGGATATCCAAGATATCACGACCTGTCCAAAAGCTCCGTCGTGGGTTTCTGATTCAATTACACTTAGATATTTATGCTCCTATTTCTTTGAAGACAAGTTGGTTGCGGCTGAAAATGATAGCACCCTTGCTCACAGAGTGGCAATTGCCTTTTTCATGTATGTATTGGGACATTTTTTCTTTTCTAATGCAAAGACCTACATAGATCTTTGGATGGTTAGCCGCTTTTGAAAATCTTGATATCGTGTCCACGTATGACTGGGTGGTGCGGCTTTTTCGAAATTGTATTCGTCACTTGCGTTTAATGGGAGGAGACAAGGCACTATGCGGTCCATTCCAAATCTTAGAGGTATTCTCTTTTCTTGTTCCAGTGATTTCTTCTTTCATTCTTTATTTTGTATTGGCTAGTTATTCACTTGGCTAATTTAATTCATGGAGTAGTTTTGGGGCTATGAATACACTGGGAATATGTCGACACTGACATTTCACGCTCGAATGAAGAACAACAATGGCCTGTATCTTCTAAATGGAATGTACCGAAGAATACAAATGATATTTTCCGTTGTAGGGATTTTTTGAGTAAGCTTACCTCATCACGAACAAGTGACTTGGCGCCCATGGGAATCATACGGAGAAGTCCTTGCATCGATATGGGAAGCACGGTATGAGGCTATCGATTCGAGATATATATTTTCTTATATGGGCATTGTGAGTTAATAATTAATATTTATTTTTGGTTATGAGGGCTTATTTAGTATATAACATACTTATTCGTACTCCATTTCAAATTGTACAGCATAACATGTACCTCGGAGAAAGGTGTTGGAGGCAAAACCATTATACATTTGCTGTTCCCAAAAACTACACACAATTATTGGGGATATCGGCAATATTCAAAAGACGCCTAAAAGTGAAGGTGAGGTGGATGCTACAGAGATGGTGCAAGTTGTCAAAGATTATGATACATATTTACGCAGTCTTTGGAGAAAGGTAACTAACTACGAGACTACACCACTCATCCTATTTGGGAAGCCCAAACATATGGGTATGTCGGTGACTTATATACGGTCCCAATTGAACCGCGTCTTCAACATGTCTCTATCCCTCCTCCACATCTATTATCCCATGTAAGTAACCCATCATCCTTTTTGTTGTATATTCTACTTTTTAATTGTATATTTGTACTCACAAATGGGTTAATTTTTATTCACAAAGATGAAGCTTACACATTATTTCAAGAAAATGCCGATTTTAATCAACAATTCCGCGATTTTACGTTAAAACAAACTAAGGAGAGGGCGGACGTTATTATGTCGAAGAAGCGTAAATTGAAAGGCTGAAAACTTCAAACACGGAATTGCAGCAACAACTCTCTTCCGTACGCCGCACTCTCTCCAACCTCCCCGGGATACGGTTCATTTTCCCAAACAATGCCACCACAAGTTTGGAGTTGTATGAGTCAAGGATCGCCTTCAACAATGTCCTCGGTCAATACCACTCCGAGAATGCAGATGCCTTTTATGCCACCACGATTGGCACCTTCGAGATACGGATAATATCAATGGTTAATTTGTTTAACCGAATAGTGGTCTATGCTTGGTGTTATCTTTATCTTAAACTTTTGTGTAGGCATACTAGACCTACTAATAGTTGCTTAACTTTTCTTTCACCGAGTAGTCGTTTCAAGTCTACTCTCTTCACGTCTACTCTCTTCACGTTTCAAGTCTACTCTCTTCAATGTCCCAATAGTCCTCTCAAGTCTCAGTGAGATGTCAGTATGTATAGAGAATAGTCATATCATGTCAATGGCAAAAACTTTATCTTTTTGGAAAACCTTTAGTCTTAACTTCAATTGAGTATCTATTTTTAAATTTTTTAATGATGTGGGAAATGGGTTATAAATTAAAGACATGATCACCCAATGTATGACCAACGATACTTCTCTTTCGCTTCACATATGTAATGGAAAATTATGAGAATACCGCTCATTATTGCTCTTCTTTTCTTCTTCTTCTTCTTCTTCTAATAGTAGTTTTTATTCATCGGATGATGATGCAATAGCAGTTATGCAAAATAACACTGCCGTTAGTTTGGGAGTCCTTGTTACAAATTCAAAATGGCCTCAAACTCGTATCAAAATACCTAGAGATCGTGAGGCAGGAGCACAACTTTTATGGAACGACTATTTTTCTCCGTACCCAAACCAACCACCCAATGTTTTCCGTAAGATTCGTGGATGCGGCGACAATTGTTTAACCGAATAGTGGAAGGTGTTACCAATGCCGAAAGATATTTTGTTCAAAAGCCCGATGCTTGTGGAGTTCTAGGATTAAACCCTCATCAAAAAGTAATAGCAGCAGTACGAATGTTAGCTTATGGATGTGCGGCAGATGCAATAGATGAGTACTTACGCATAGCAGAAACCACAGTTTTGGAAGCTACTCGTAGGTTCTGTAAGACGATTGTTAATGTGTATGGGAAAGAATATTTGCGTGAACCAACGGCTGGTGATGTTGAATTGTTGCTTAAGCAAAACAAAGACCGGGGATTTCCGTGGATCTTTGGGTAGTCTAGATTGCATGCATTGGAGATGGGATAAATGTCCGTCGGCGGAATCCGGGCTTACACCGCGTATAAAGGGAGCGAAAGTATCGTGTTGGAGGCAGTGGTGTCGTATGATCTATGGTTTTGGCATGCATTTTTTGGTATGCCGGCTCTAACAACGATATTAATGTTATGAACCGTTCATATGTTTTTCAAGTCTTGTAACAGAAAAGCACCACCGGTGAACTACACAGAAAACGGGCATTCATATGATATGCCGTATTATCTAGGTGATGGCATCTACCCGCAGATTCCTACTATTATAATAGCCATTAAACATCCGGTCGGTCGGAAAAAGGAAATATTTTCATCGATGCAAGAGGGTGCAAGAAAAGATGTAGAACGGGGGTTTGGTGTACTTCAACAACAATTTGGAATCATCAAACAACTGCAAGAATGTGGAATCCAGATGTGCTTGCCTATATCATGAAAACTTTGTATAATCTTACATAATATGATAGTCGAAGATGAGCGTCTACCCGTGACTGGCCACATGTTTATGAACAACGAAGTAACCCAAAGACAAGTTAATATTGACAGAGAAAATAGTGACGAGTTTTCCCAAATTAGAGCTCAAAGAACGCCGACTCGGCAATGCATAACAAAGATGCGCATATTCGTTTGCGTGATGACCTGATCGAACATATATGGTCGAATATGGGAATTAAAAACCGTTGTTTGCATTTTCTTTGTATCTTTCGCACATGTTGAAAAAAATTTATAGCAAACCAAAGAACAACTACTTTGGATAATAAAGTTACAACAATTCCACTTTATCAAGGCATCAACAATTATACTACCGTTAACCACTAAATAGGAGAAATAATATTTGTTTCAACTATTCCACCGTTTTAAGATTGGTGACTTCTCTTGCGAACTATATCCGCCCTACGAAGTTGGAAGTACTGTTGTTGGACAGGATCCAATTTTGAAAGATCCATCATAATGATGCGAAATTCGTCATCTTCAACTTGCTTGGCAATTTTGGCCGCATGTTCAGCTTGTTTTGTCGCAAACTCGCCGCTCTTTGTTCCATCTTGAATCTTGATTGTGCTTGGTAATGAGTATTGAAATTTTGTTGTTCTTTAATAATTATTCCCATCAATTCCTCTTGATACCGGATTTTTCTCTCCCGTTTTCTTCAATTGTTTTTGTCTTTTTTTTCCCAAGTGACGGAGATATGTGTTTTCTATGTCTCCCCTATCGGTGTTGTTCTTGGTCTCGGCTTGAATTGTTGATTCTTTGTCCTTCCTCATCTACCTCGTAATTCTCATAACTGTCCAAATCGTGCGTCGTATCGAATACAAAAGTGGATCGACGATTAAATTTTATATTCTCTATGACAATTGGGTAGCACTCTTCGTGCTTAAATTTTTTCCCGTCATTGCATTCCTTGAACCGCTTGTTTATTTCTTCGAGAAATTTGTTAATTTTTTAAATAACACTTAAATTTAGGTACAATTAAATATTAGAAAATAATTGTTCGAAAAATCAAGAATACTTACCTTCATTTCAGACCCCAACCAGTATGATATTCACCTTCCACTTCTCCCTCTTTTGCCGAAAACAACGCCACATCTTTACTTATTCCCTGGTAACGTTTTTGCCAAGAACTCCAAGTCCGATCTGGAGCATTAGGTAGATGAAGTTCAATATCATCCTTGATACGAGTCCACAACGCTTCCTCTGATTGATCGGGCCCAACACCGGATCTTGAGATATTGATAAATGAATTTTACACATCGTTACGTCTTCGATTGTCGTGAAAATTTGGACCTCGTATTGCTCGCGATGGTCGTGTGCTCGTGGTGCCATTGTAATCGAATCGGTGAAAAATTTCTAAATAATTTGGAAGATGAAATAATAGTGTTTTTCTTGTTCTTCGATATTTTGAAGTATTACTTGTGGGGAAATGTTGAATGAATTCTACCCTATATATAATGTTTCAAATTTTCTAAAATATCTTCCAACGCTCAAAAATATCCAACGTTCGGTTCTTCAACGTTCGAAAAATTCAAAAATTCAAACGGTGAAAAACGAAAACATAAAAATTAAAATGAAAATGGAAAAAATGGGGCGGAGGTAATACGTTCAGTCATTATCAGCGTAAGGATTATGAACGCCTGAATGGGGCGTAAACTTTACGCCGCCTGATGCCGCGAACATTATATAACCGCCTGAATGGGGCGTAAGTTATGGCAACCGCCCGAATCGGGCGACGTTATATGACCGCTTGTTGTCAAGCGGTAACTTTAGCTACGCCGATGGGGCGACGTTATATGACCGCGCCGTTGGGGCGAACACTTCAGCCTACGCCTGTCGGTGGGACGGACACTATATTACCGCCCGTTGTCAAGCGTACACTTTATAACCGCCGTTGAGAAACGGAGATTATATCACCGCTCGACTATAAATGGGTATAGTCTTTGGTCCGGACCAAATATACTCTGGAATTACTGTTCTAATCTGGTATTTGATCGTTGGAACCTCCCACTACGCCACGTTCTGGGACCAAAAAAATGGGTTTACTCGCCCACTGCAGTCGCTCTTAGTGTTGGGATTGGTATCAGACTGAAGATCAAAAGATCAAAAATCATAATTAATTATCTCGGATTTGTCTTATTTGTCCCAACTTTGGCGTTTTCGCCACGGATTGGAAAAACGGAAATTAAACCAACAAAACGATAAAGTTGTTAGCTTGTGATGGCAACCACTTTGGAATATAGTGAGAGTTTGTAAGTGGGCCACTGTGGTTACACAGTATGGCAGCTTAGAGCAACTGCAGTGGTGCGACCATAACCAAAGAGCAAAGAGTAAAAAAAAAACCAAAATTTGGGTTTAGTCCGTGTTGTAACGCAGTGGAGGGAGACTAAAATTTGATTACGCCCCAATCAGGCGCAACCAAAACAGTCCGTCCCATTCTTTTTTTTTTTTTTTTTTTATTGTTGGAGCGTAACTCAAAGTTACGCCCCAATCAGGCGCAACCAAAACAGTGGTCCCATTTT
The DNA here is from genome assembly GCA_023531295.1 of Papaver armeniacum. NCBI lineage: Eukaryota > Viridiplantae > Streptophyta > Magnoliopsida > Ranunculales > Papaveraceae > Papaver > Papaver armeniacum. The sequence continues at coordinate 77,040 of JAJJWW010006838.1, forward strand.
TTTTTTTTTCCGTTGGGGCGTAACTCAAAGTTACGCCCAATCAGCGCAACTCCAAAATGCGTCCCATTTTTTTTTTTTTTAATTCGGGCGTAACTTTGAGTTACGCCCCCATCAAAGCGCAACTTTAATCGCGCCCGACCAAAACTAAACCAAAGACCAAATATGGTTTGGTTTTTTGGTTTTAGTCTAGTTTTTGTTCGATAGTCCTCTCCATTGCGCCTCGTGTTTTCGACCAAATTTTTAGTTTTGGTCGATGACTGTGGATGCTCTTAGGATCATAGACAAACCAAACCAAACCATATGGTTAAAAAAGAGGGATTCAGGGGATGATATGTATTTCAAGCCTTAGCTAGTACTTTTGACCGAATCCAAAATTCAGTAAAAATAATTTACGCTTGTGGACCAAGAAAGGTCCGTGTCCCTGGCTCAAAAACCTTCGTTGTCGATCATTGCGAGCTACCAGAGTAGGTTGATAATCAAATATGGTTTTTTAGGTTTGTTGAGACGTCGATACACTAAGCTTAGGCAATATGACGCACACTTAGCAATAGAAATAATATAATTCTTGTTTCCCAAATGACGGGGCCATTATATGGTACCTCTTTTTCAATGAATCTTTGGTTTGTTTCATATTTTCCCTTATGTTTTTTCAAGGCTCCATAAACTTTGGGAAAATAAGTAGAATTCTATTTCTATTGCCAGATTGATTTGAGATTTATTTTCGTCCAAAAAAACCCATTCTATGCCGCCAACGATATACGAAATATCTTGTGGATTTTCCATGTATGATAGGCGGTCAGTCTAAGATTACTCGTAAAAGCGCTCTGAATTGCAACAGTGGACCAATAGTTAATTAGCAACCACTACGTCATGTCTTTTTGCCACATCATTAATTTGGATATGAAAAACAGAAAATAAAATAAAGAATCAATAAATCACCAATCAAAAAAAAAATATATATTTTCTAGCATACGTGTGTGATTGAACAGTCCCAAAGGGCAAAAGAAATCTTAGACTGATCAAAGATTAAATAAAAATAAAAATTACTGGCAAAAGAAAAAAAGAAAAGATTATTATGATCATGCCCCAATCCTATTACAAGGAAAAGCAATAGATTGGCAGAGAACACAAAATTACAAGTTTGAACATTTATGGCTCTCTCATCCCAACTTAAACAAGTGATTGATTCGGCTTGGATACAACAACAACATTTTGAACCTACCTTGGATCTTCATTAAAACTCATATCCACCGGACAAACTCTTCTAGAATGGAACAAGGAAACTTTCGGGCATCTTCCAACTAAGATCAAAAAATCGATGGCAAAGATAAAAATGGCGCAACATCAATGTGCTATCCAATCGGGTAATGAGCCAGAATTATGGTTAGATCAAGAAAAGCAATTAATGACAAATCACTTGGAGTTGTTACAATGCCATACAACTTACTGGAAACAAAGATCCAGAATTCAATGGCTACAATCAGGAGATCACAACACAACCTTCTTTCACACTAAATAAACCATTCATCGATCCTGTAACAATATACAACAACTTCAAGATTCAAAAAAACATTTGGATTAATAAGAAAGAAGATGTGGTTCAACTCATTTTTAATCATTACTCTGACCAATATACAGCTCAACCTACGGTCATAGCTAAAGAGCTTTTCAAGGATATCAATCCCAGATTATCTCCAAGACAAATGGACATGTTAACTAAAGAAGTAACTACGGAGGAAATTAAACAGGTCCTATTCTCCATAAACTCCGAGAGTACTCCGGGACCAAATGGTTACACAATAAGTTTTTCAAAGTTTTCTGGGATACAACTCATCCCCAATTGATTGCTATGATTCAAATTTTTTTCAAAGATATTAATATTCATCCACTCATGAATCACAAAAACTTGAAACTAATACATAAAGTGGATCACCCATCAAAACCTTCTCAATTCAGACCTATAGGGCTATGTAACGTCACCTACAAAATTATTTCAAAAATCCTAGTTAATCGAATTAGACCATTACTCCCCTTTCTAATAAGCCCTTATCAAAGTGCCTTCGTACCACAAAGATCACTTCATGATAACATCGCAATCGGTGGAGAGCTGTTTCATCATATAAAAACCTCAAGCCTCACCAAGGACCCTAAAATAACACTCAAACTGGATATCCAAAAAGCCCATGATAGCTTAGATTGGGGTTTCATCAAGACCGCTTTCACCAAGATGGGATTTCCAATAATATTTATAGACTACATTATGATATGTGTCACAACTGTTACATACTCAATCAACATAAATGGCACACCTCATGGATATATCAGTCCAACTAGAGGAATTAGACAGGGGGACTCATTATCTTCATACATATTTATAATATGTGCGGAGATATTGTCTACTTCAAAATTAGAAGTTGGTTCAAGGTATCAGCATATCAAAAAAGCACCGCCCATTATACATTTAATGTATGCTAATGATCTACTGATCACCTATAAAGCCTCTGCTCCAGAGTAATATCCACCTCAAGAATCTACTTCACTCTTATGGCACTTTGACGGGCCGGGTAATTAATACAACCAAATCAGTAATCATTCATCACCCAAGACTGAATCCGATCAAAGTTAGTAATCTTGAACAATTCTTCGATATGCCGGCAACATCAAAACCTCCAATCTATCTAGGAGTTTAGTTCAAGCAAGGAAGAGCATCTAACCACACCTTTGCGCCACTTCTAGAAAGATTAGCCCGAAAAGCTAAAGGATGGATGACAAAATGCCTAACCCAAGATGGAAGAGTCGTACTCATTAAAACCTCCCTAATCGCCACCTCAAACCATCAAATGCAAACGCAAAACTTCCCCGTCAATATTCACAAACAAATAGATCATATCACCAGAAATTTCTTTTGGGGACATGATTCGTCGGTTAAAAAGCTTCATCCTATAGGTTGGGACAAGGTAACAACTCCAATATCTGAAGGAGGATTAGGCATAAGGAAAAGTAGTGATCATAACAAGGCTCTTCTCATGAAAAGACTTTGGAGTTTGCACGATCAACCTAACTCAATTTGTGGAAGTCTCTTAAGCGAAAAATATCTTGATCAACAAACAATTCTACAAGGAATTGTTACCATACCTTGTTCCTCTAGCCCCCAATGGCGACAATTGACATTAATCGTCCCTACCATGCAACAGCTGATATTTCATCGTATTGGAAATGGGGTATCAACACTAATAGAATCCAATTGGATCCCACACTCACCAAACCTAGACCCAAATCAATGCTACCCGATCCGAAATGTAGCTGATATCATTGATCCAATCTCTCACAATTGGAACCAGGAAAAATTAAACACTCTACCCAATCATGTAGCCCAAAAAAATCATAAACATCCACCTCCCCCAAGATAGCCCCCAGGACAAAATTATCTGGCCACATTCGAAAACCGGAAAATACACTACTTCATCGGGATACAAATGTCTAACCCACTGTCAATCTAACCATGTTCCCCTCCCACCCACCAAATTCCTGTGGACCTTACCGTGTCCACCAAAAATTCAGCTTTTCTTGTGGAAAGCAATCAATGAAGGATTACCAACCTTCTCTCTACTTCATCATATCCGCTTAACCAATTCAGACATTTGCCCCAGATGTAATATTCATCAAGAATCAACAACTCATCTATTAATTCACTGTCCAATGGCAACTACATCTTGGATTCAACCCTCAACCACGCCAAACACCAACATCGCCCCCACATTTGCTTTAACACCTCATACAACTATCTCTCAAATCCTACAACAACCAGCTCCAACATTTGTTATCTCTACTTTCTGTTTTCTTTTCTGGACCTTATGGCTAGATAGAAACGAACTAGTATACCGTCAAAAACAAACAACAACAACAAAAATCTTAGCTTGGGCTCAAAAACAACAACAAGAATATTGGGCAGCTCTACAGTCCTACCGGGAGATTCACCGATACTCAACCACTCAAGAAACACCAAAACGATCTCACAATATCGGTAGGATGGTCCATGCCGAATATGAACTGGATTAGATTAACACTGATGGAACAGCCAGAGGTCATCCGGGTTTTGCGGGTGGAGGTTTCATTTGCAGGGACTCCGACGCACGGACGATAATGACTCTATCTCAACCTTTGGGAATTACAACTTCCTTAACAGTAGAAACTTGGGCTCTTCTTCTGGCATCGAGAACTGCAGCTGAAAGGCAATGCCAAAAGTTATCTTTAAGACAGACTCAGAGAACCTTCTGCGCTTTATCACATCCCATACTCCCGCCCCTTGGCATATCTCAGGGATGATTAAGGAAATAAAGAATAGGATACAACATATTCCGCAGGCTGCTATACGGCACAACTACAGAGAAGGAAATCAAGCAGCAGATGGTTTGGCCAATCATGCGGCGGATGGAAGCCAAACGGGAAATCTGTCAACCAAAATTTGGGACTAGGCAATCCCAATTTTTATTAGTCAAATTATTTACCATGACTCTGTGGGTACCACATACCCACACCAAATTGTAACCTAATTTTTTTTTAATAAAATACATGCTTCAAAAAAAACAAAAAAAGAAAAAGATAGGTTCTTGGAAAATCATCTTCCGTTAAGATTGTTATCTATACAAAAAAAAAACATGATCATTTAAATGCAATATATTGTAGTCAATTATTTCAGTATCTTAATTAGTTAAATGCAATAACTAATCCATAATCTTTAAGATATGATATTAAAAAACAAGATGATTTCCCTAATAAAAATATTTCCTTATAAATTTAATGCTATCTGCCGGGGTGAATCCTATAAATTTGTCTTGGAAGGGGATTTGAGAGAACCAAAATTAAGAGCGGGTTATTATCAGACTTTTAACGGTAAGTTAAAATGGAGGGGAAACATATGAAGATTGCTTTCCTGATGACGATGCTTGTGTTCGGAATATGTGTAGAACTGAGTTCGGCACAAATTAAAAAAGACTGCTACAACGAATGTGTTTTCCAATGTACAATTGCAAAAGGGGGCGTAGGAACGGAGGCATGCCCATCTATCTGCTTGAAAAGATGTGGTCATACGGTTACTTCTGCTCATGATTACTGCAAGCTTGGTTGCACGGTCTCAATTTGCATGAGTGAAAGTACTCCTGAAAGCCTTAATCGGAATGAAGTAGAAAGGTGTATGAACTCTGTTTGCGCTAAAAAATGTAACACTTAGAAAGAAAGAAAAAAAGAAATTTGTTGATACTGCTTAGTATCGATCTACTTTGAGAGTTTTAATACTTATATCAATAAAAACATGGATTACGTTTGGATTATCCATAATCTACATCGGTAATGCACATTCGCGCAGCTGCATTGGACTTGTTCTTTTGCTTGAATGCGCAGATTTGTTCGTACTTGTTGCACTAATTTATTGACGGGATACAATTAGGCATTATCCCTTATATTCACTAGTAAGGCCACATGTGCGATGCACATGCTTGAATTGGATTCTTTTAACAATACCAAATTTGATAATAATGGAAAGAAAAAAAAATCTTAAAATAAAAATTTAATATCCTTGTTTGTACTCATTATGTAGATAATTTAAAGAGCTTTCCAAATATATTAATTTTGCAAAAATCGGATGTGCATTTTTAAAGATACCCAAGTTTTAAATTTTTTGATCTATTTTTAAAACAATGGCATTTGTTGTAAATATACAAATATTAACTAAAATTAGTTAATGCATTATTATTATTCATTGAAAAGGATCACCAAAATATATTTTCTTTATATTGCCTCGAGTCTTGCAAATATTCTAAGATCAAACTCGACTCTAGTACTTGAAATCAAAATGTGAGACCAGAAATGTTATTAATTTTTTTTTTTCAAATATCCCAATGTTTGTGCAAGAAATCATTTCTTCACGAAAGATACATCTAGAATCACGTTAGTTTTTCTTTCTACCAAAACCAAAATACATCCCATCATTAGAGTATCACAAGTGAATTGATATCAATGGTTATAGAAGTTTGGCAATAAAGTCTAGTAACATCACACACAACACAAGTGACAAAGCCATTTGATGTAGAAACTTTATTATAGAAAGGTTAGGAGCAGAGCAGAGATGCATCTCTCTCTCTCTCTCTCTCTCTCGATAGTGCAAGCAAACCGTACTTATGCTCACACGTAGTCATAAATTTGCTGGGTCATGTCAAATACTGTGATCCGTACTTATGCTCAATGGCCCGAATGTGTTGATACCCACGTTAACTTTTTATTTTTTATGGAAAAAGGGTTATTTGTCCAAAAAAAAATTTTAAAACATGGTTCAAATGGACGAGTACAAATTATTATGGGTGAAATGGATACAAAAAAAATAACAAGGATGAAACTGGATTCATCCAGAAACTAAACTTAAAAAATAGCGAGGATGAAACTGGATGCATCCTGATGTAAATTAAAAATAAGAAAAAGAATTTGAATATAGGTAGGATGAAACTGGTTACATCCTGGCTATTTTTATATTTTTGTCCATTAAACAGTATCAAAATCTAAATGTCTGTTTCACCCAGAAATTATTGTTGGTCTTTTTAACCAATTTTGTATATTTTTTATCACCCGAGCTTGCTACTTATTTATTTGATGCCAATATAAAATTAAGGGTTATGAATCCGGTGACGAGAATTATTTTGTTTTATATGAATTTATTAGTAATTCTGTGGAATTTGGAACCTTTAGTAATCTTGAAACCTTAATGTAGTTTTGATGTTTCGTGCCTGGTATCACACATCAGTGGTAATTCCAACAAGTTTCTTTAATGAAGCCAAGATACCCTTTTCTATGCCAAGTACTGTTTTGGATTTTCTTACAAGGTGGAAAAGCTCTAATTTTCCTGAAACAGGTAAGCAACTTTGGCGAAGGCTTCCGGCGGCTGTAATGTGGGGAGTGTGGAAGGGAAGAAATGCTCTCGTCTTCTTGAATAAATCGTTCAAAACTCGGGATATCATTAAGGAAATTAAAATTAATGCTTTCCATTAGTCTAAAGGTACTGCTTGTTTGAAAGGCATTGACAGTTTGACACTTCTCTAGTTATTGCTGGATGGAACCAATTTTTTGTTACTCCGCACTAATGTATTCTTCTCTTTTGAGTTGTTTTAGCCTTTGCCGTCTGTAGGGGTTGTTGTTGTTCTTTTCTTGCCTTTTGGCGGTGGTTGTTTGTATTGTTCTCTCCGTTCTTTAATAAATTTCTTACTTTACCGATCAAAAAAAAAAAAAAAAAAAAAAGAAAAAAAATCCAACAAGTTTCTGGCCTGGCTCAATTCTCGTAGAAGAAAACATTCTTCCGCCAAAACTGAAAACCCAAAACCGTATTATGTATTGATATAAGGAATCGAAAGCTAGTATAAAACAAAAATCATACTCCCAATTCAGTTCAGGAGATCAAAAATGGGAGTAAAACAAAACACAATGTGCAAGTTATTCGATGTCTATGTCGATAATGCGCCCCATCTTAACAGTGTTCTATTGAAGGTAATTATAGATGACAAAGAAACTCCCACCATGAAGGCGCGGGAAATGGATAAATACTTGAGTGTAGAGGGTTTGGCAAGAAAACGTGTATAAGATTACCCTTACAACGAGAGGGAAGTGGAGAAAGTTGCGCCTATTTCCCCTAGCTGAATTTCTTTTTCCTTCTTCCAATATCAAAAATAGTTAAAAAAGATTGACCGATTTTATTTTAAAAGTTTTCAATCTCAAATATGAGATTTAGGCCTTTATTCAATAAAAAAAAGTCTACACGCCAGAATTCAGTTAAAGAGTAAATTATGCTTTAGATGTTAGGCCATGCTTCATATGTTAAAATAAAATAAGAATGAGCAATGCTAGTATTTTAGGTGAGTTTTTTTTTTTTTTCTTACTGAAAATGGCAAATTTTGTAAAATGTTCATTGCGGCACCAAAATAGTGATGCAAGCAAGAGAAAAATAAACTTACATGGAAGTATACATTACTGCATTCCAATTACACAGAAGAGTTGTCAAAGAATAACACGAGAACATACCCAATTTCAAACCCCAATTAAACATCAAACACTTAACACCGCAGATTAGCTGATTCAAATCCTTACTTCCTTTGTTACGGATTCTTGCATTTGTTTCATTCCAGAAATACCACCTGATAACAAAAGGAAGAATACTCCATATTTTTTTCTTCCTATATACTCTTTTAGGTGATTTTAGAAAAGACCCACACAAAAGAACTCAATTATTAACTACACAAAATTGGTTAAAAAGACCAAAATCAATAATTCCTGGGTAAAAAGGACATCTAAATTTTGATACTGTTTATATGGACAAAAATGTAAAAATAGGCAGGATGTAAACAGTTTCATCCTACCCATTTTTAAATACTTTTTCTTATGTTTTATTTACATCAGTATGCATCCAGTTTCATCCTTGCTATTTTTTTAGTGTCCATTTCAACCATACTAATTTTTTACTCGTCCATTTAAAACATGTTTTAAAAATATTTGGACAAATGACCCATTTTCCGTATTAACTATGGTTCAATTCATAACTCACGTATCTAAACTGCGGGTTAGTTGGGTCAACTCAATATAGAACCAATTTAAACCTTTTAGTTGAGCCGAATCAACCTTCCGACTGATTTATTTTCACGATTCTAAAAACAAAAGATCTAAATAAGAAAAAAAGATTGTTCTCCTTAACAACGACATGGTTTTTAAATGATAGTATATATTTAAGTTAATTATTTCATTATCTTAATTAATTCATTGCCATAATTAAGGTTACACGTACCATAATCTTTAAGATATGGTATTAAAAAAACAAGATGATTTTCCTAATAAATATATTTCCTAATGATATGTGCTGGGGTGAAACCTATAAATTTGTCTTTGAAGGGGAATACTCTACATCGAATCTTTGAGAGAACCAAAATTAAGAGCAAGTTGATATCAGGCTTTTAACAGTCAGTTAAAATGGAGGGGAAACATATGAAGATTGCTTTCGTGATGGCGATGTTGGTGTTCGGAATGTGTGTGGAACTGAGTTCGGCACAAATTAGAAAGGACTGCTATAACGAATGTGTTGTCCAGTGTACAGTTGCAAAAAGGGGTGTTGGGACGGAGGCATGCCCATCTATCTGCCTGAAAAAATGTGGTCATAAGGTAACATCTGCTCATGATTAGTGCAAGCTTGGTTGTGCGATCTCAATTTGCATGGGCAGAAGTACTCCTGAAAGCCTTCATCGAAATGAAGTAGAAAGGTGTATGATTTCTGTTTGTGCTAAAAAAATGTAACAATTAAAAAATAATAATTTTGTTGATACTGCTTAGTATCAATCTACCTTCAGAGTTTATATCAATAAAATACATTGATTATGTTTGGATTATCCATAATCTACGTAGTTAATGCACATTGGCGCAGCTGCATTTTCTTTTGCTTGAATACGCGAATTTGTTCGTACTTGCGATTGTTACACTAATGTATTTATTTTTTATTTTTATTTTTGGATAAATATTATTACATGAAACTAGTTGGAAGCCTAACAAGCTAAGCTCCAACGACATACTACTACATTAATTGAACAGGTTGCTGTGCTAGCATACCAGCGGGCCTCATGGGGAACCTTGCCAAGGGGAGCCGAAACGGCGGGAGGGGGGGCGAGATTGTGTCACAAGGGGGGCAAACTAACACTACCTTCCATGTTAATTCCTGCAATATTACGCCATTGGGGACTCGAACCTGGGACCTCCTGGAGCGCATTAAACTTTGGGGAACGGGGATGACCAGCTGAGCTAGGGGCCCGTTCTTAATCATATGTGACGCAATATCCCTTAAGTTTATTAATTAGGATCATATGTGGAATCCGTTTGGTCGAGAGTCTTGCAAGTATTCTAAGATCAAACTCGACTCGGAAAATGGGTCATTTGTCCAAAAAAATTTAAAACATGGTTCAAATGGACGAGTAAAAATTATTATGGGTGAAATGGACACAAAAAATAACAAGGATGAAACTGGATTCATCCTGGCTTAAACTTAAAAAATAGCGAGGATGAAAATGGATGCATCCTGATGTAAATTAAAAATAAGAAAAAGAATTTGAAAATGGGTAGGATGAAACTGGTTATATCCTGGCCATTTTTATATTTTTGTCCATTTAAACAGTATCAAACTCTAAATATCTTTTTTACCCAGGAATTATTGATTTTGCTCTTTTTAACCAATTTTGTGAACTCGACTCTGGTACTTGAAATTAAAATATCATACCAGTAATAATCTTATTTTTTTAAAATATCCGAGTGTTTATGCAAAGAGTCATTTCTTCACGCAAGATACATACATCTAAAATCACATTATTTTATCCTTTCTCTAAGTTCATGTCTCCGGACACATTGTGTAAAATCTCTAATAAATCTTTCAACTATCACCGACGTCGTCAACAGTAACAAGCAGAATCACCAAGGAAATAACAAAGGCAATTGGATAAAACCGTATAGATGTAATACTTTCAAATAAACCTTCAAAAACCCAAAAATGAAATAAAATTCTATGAAATAACACAAAATTGGTCAATTAATTCAATAACTACAATTCCTGGGTGAAAAGGACATGAAAAATTTGATACTGTTCAAATGGACGAGAATGTAAAAATAGCCAGGATGTTAACAGTTTCATCCTACTCATTTTCAAATATTTTTTCTTATTTTTAATTTACATCAGGATTCATCCAGTTTCATCCTCGCTCTTTTTTAAGTTTAAGACATGATGAATCCGGTTTCATCCTTGCTATTTTTTTGGTGTCTATTTCACTCATACTAATTTTTACTCATCTATTAGAACCATGTTTTAAAAATATTTGGACAAATGAACCATTTTCCGATGAAATAAATAAGTAATATATAAGTTAAACTGATACTTTCGAATTCAGTAATTAGAGCATCTCCAATGCAAGGGGTAGAGGTCTTAAATTAGTATGACACATAGGATTTAATACTTTTTTCACCAAAGTTTCATCTCCAATGCAAAGGTGAGGGTCATAGGTAAGATGACATGGCTAAAGTTGGGGTAAAGGAGAAAGTCTAAATAAGACTTCCTTCATGACCTTAGGTCATAAGTCCACATCATCTTTTGTGTCTAGATTTAGACAAAAAATGTAAGATAGGACCTTGGGGATTGGAGATGGATTTTAGGCAGAAAGCCTTTCTCTTTATTATTTTTTGTCCTACAGTAAATGACCCACACCCAAAAGGTATAAATAAGACATCCACATAGGATGACCTTGACCTCTAGCATTGGAGATGCTCTTATATTGTCATAAATCAATGCTTGCTGGATCGTGGATAAAATCAGATAGTAATCGTTGTGTACTTTTTAACTCGGTCATCAAATCTTAGACATGCAAATGCATTCAACTTGCACATCGGCACATGTATTACTCCACCACTGTTGTTCATAGGTTCTTTTTCAATATCCTTGTGGGACAATCTCACGTCGGATGGGTTGGTTTTGTTGGAAATTTTGGGCTAAAAGAGCCTGGCACTTTTAGGGGCGACCCCGAAAGAATTAGGGGCGACACTAAAAGACAAAAAAGGTCACCCAAATGTAAATCTAAGCTACCCCTTATCTTCGATTTTTCGAAATGGCCAATATGCCCTTATATAATCGGTAGCCAACACCATAATCGGTAGGTAAACATGCAATCGGTAGGTTAAATTAAAATATACCTACCGATTGTTGTGTAGATACTTCGGCCAATAATCCCTTTTATAATCGGTAGCTTATCCAACTTGTAAGACTACCGATTATAAGGAGCCCCTTATTCAACCTTGGCCAAATTCCATAGGTTTTGAGGGGTGCAGAGCCAACCATAACCACTTTGCTTGAGCTGTGGATGTAGCCATAATCGGAAGCCTAATAAGTTACATAAACTACCGATTATAGGTTGCCCCAAATTTAGTTTTTTCTAAAATCCTTCACGTGATGAATTTTGAAATATACCATAATCGGTAGGGTATATAATTATATAACCCACCGATTATAACGAGCCCTGCATCCAACCTTTGCCATATTGCATAGGTTTTGAGTGTACACGGCCCGGCCTTAACCACTCGGTTTGCGTTTTGGATGCAGACCATAATCGGAAGTTAAATATATTACCAACCCATCCGATTATGGGTTGCCCCAAAAATGAGTTTTTTCTAAAATCATTCATGTGATGAATTTTGAAATCTACCATAATCGGTAGAGTTAACAACTTAAAAACCTACCGATTGTAAGGAGCCCCAAATCGAATCCTTGCCAAATTCCATAGGTTTTGAGTGTACAGAGCCAGGCATAACCATGTGGTTCGTGATTTTTATGCAGCCATAATCGGAGTTCAATATATTACCAGATCCTCCGATTATGGTGTTGTTTGGTTACAAAAACCATAGTTGTTTTTTAGTATAATAATCGGAAATTAACGAAACCACAAACCTCCGATTATGAATATTCGGTAGTAAATGCGCTCAATTACTTTCCGATTATGGTGTTGGTTGGTTACAGAGAACAAATTTTTTTTACTTATAACAGTCGGAAGGAACATTACAAATAAACCTACCGATTATTGTTATTCGTAAGTGAAGGTGCACATTTACCTTCCGATTGTGGTGTTGTTTGGATACAGAAGACAGGTTTTCTTTACACATGATAATCGGAGAGAAAAGTATATTAGCAATCCTCCGATTCTGACCAAATATTTTGCACAATCCCCAGAATCGGTAGGTTAATAACGTATAACCCTACCGATTCTGACTAAAAATTGGAACATCCCCAGAATCGGTAGGTTAATATATAAACCTATCTTCCAATTGTGTTCCAAAATTCAACACTTTCATGTCTCTTCATGTGATTCGCTTGCGAGTCATCGTTAAATGCATAAAATGTGTAAAATAACTATTCTTAATCCATAAACATAACGAAACAACTAATATTCCGACACGATCTTTGAAAACGACATAATCCAACATAAACAAAGTTATCCATAAAGTTAACGAAAAACATCGAGAGTTTACAACACCGAGAGTTTACTTGTTCCTATTTGCTTTGACTTTGCGATTTTTATTAGCTCTACGACTTGGACCAGCATCATCATGGGTTTCATCAACTTGAGTGCTTGATGAAGCCCGAGTTCTTTTGTTCACCTTGGTTGTAAGTTTCTTTTGCAATTTTTCCCCGAACTGAGATGCATACTCCTCATTGTCAACGTTGTCAATCAACTTTTGGTGGTTTTTTATCTTCTCAATTGAAACAGGCTCTCCGGCCTTTATACAATTAGTGCACCATTTCGACAAACGCTTGAACTTTGTTCAATTGTTTTAAAACATAGCATACCATCAAACGGTTATTACTCTATTTTGATCACTAATATTAAACTAAATTAACAAAACAATACGTACCAATCTATCAAAACCCGCAGCTTCTCTTTGAGGATACTCTTGTACGAAGGCTGGCTTTGCTTTAAGATCACGGATTACACGAACATGAGAAACATTGCGGTACCAATCCATGTAGTTGGGAGCATTTTCAAAACCTTGGTTGGCTGCCCTTCCTTGGTTGATCAAGTAATGCGCCCTTCTATCCCAATGGAATTGACAGGATGGTGAACCCTTGTGAACCACCGTGATAGAATCTTTATCGGACTCGCATTGCTCCCAACCAAAGTGAAATTGCCATGGATTTCCTCCTTTGGTATACCTTGTACAAAACCGTGTTGTCGCATCACCATTGAGGCATTGTACATCACATATCCCGTGGGGTGCCACAACGGTCCAAAATAAAGTGCCAAATCGGACCGACCCGCGATATGTCCAAGAGCTCGGTCTTCCTTGTATGGATCAAAGCATACGTCTTGGGCATTAAGTGAGTCCAAAATCTCCCTCAAACGAATCAACCGATGCTCCTTCGTCCTAGAATGGTTGTCATCGAAGACGTACTTTCTTCCTATAGGGTCACCTTTCTCCCACGTAGGGTTTTCAATGGCCAATCCCAAGATAGGGAAGTGGACGTAGATCCAAGTCTATAATGTCATTTTGCAAGTATTAGGAAATTGATTCTTCAATAGTATAAAAAAATAAAAAAATAACCAAGTATGTGGAGTTAATAAACAATATACGTAGTGAGACTCACGTTCCGGCCACTTGGCTAATTCCAACCCTCGACGCCTTTCTCAACTCTTCCATCAACCACGCATGGCATGCCGTGCCCCAAGAGTACTCATGCACTTTATCGAGAGGATCCGAAGTTGTAAAAGGTTGGCGTCGACCCGATTTCCACCGGTATTGGGGAAAATGACACATCCCAATACACATAGGAGATATGCGGTGGCCGCGTGGTTGACTTGCTCGTCCGTTAAAGTTCCTTTCTCTTCTTTTTCCTTGGTGCCCTTGAACATATCCATCGTAGTACCCATGTTGAACCTGTCTAGTTCTATACTTCATGCATCTTTTGAACTCAGTTGTTGATGTTTCTTCATCCCAACCCAAACACTTCTTAGTCAGATCATAAAGATTCCTCCATTCCAACTGCTTAGTGAACTCGGCCCTAACACCCTTGCCATGGACGGGGAGTTTAAGAATCTGCTCAACATCATCTGGGGTTATCGTCATCTCCCAAACGGCATATGGAAGGTGTCGGTCTCGGGATAAAGTCTCTCCACAAACGCCGATATAGCCACCGGTTATGTTCCAACATTGAGTTCTCCGCAGCATTGGCCAACCCTGAATTCGCAATAATGGTCTTGAACCTTTCACATTCATCCTCCAAAGGCCAATCTAGCATTTTTGTTGGTGCGGCGGTCGCTTTGAGTAAACGAACCGCATCGGAATGATACTATTAAACACATGACAAGTTAAAAAATAAAATTAGAATAACCTAAAACTATAACCCTTAAAAGTATTACGGAGAAAAACATAATAAGTTAATAAAATGGATACGATCATTACCTCAGTTTCATATATTTCTCGGCCCGAGGATTCTTTGTATCCAAATAACAATTGTCCTCCATCCTCCTAAGCAGCCCAAGGATTACACCTTCGGAATATCCTTCACCTTCGGTTCATCTCGACAAGGTGTTTCGCTTTCTTTCGAGGAGGATTTTTCTTTTCGGCTTGTCCTACTTCTTCTACTTGTTCAATTATGGTTGTGATGGTGGAGCACTTGGTTGAACACCTTCTTGGATTGGTTGTGATAGAGAGGCACTTGGTTGAACAGCTTCTTGGATTGGTTGTGATTGAGAGGCACTTGGTTGAACACCTTCTTGGATTGGTTGTGATTGAGAGGCACTTGGTTGAACACCTTCTTGGATTGGTTGTGATTGAGAGGCACTTGGTTGAACACCTGATTGAACCGGTTCTGATTGAGGGGCACTAGGTTGAACAACTTCTTGGCTTGCTTGTTGAGTTCCAACTTGACCACTTGAAGCGGCGTTAGCAGTCCTAGCTCTCCTTGCACTAGCTGTCAGGTTCTAACGCCTATCCTTCCTTGCACTAGCCGAGACAATTGCATCTTGGATGTTTTTACCTCGCCTATCCCTAAACAACAAAAAAAAGTACAACAGGTTATGAAACTAAATATTCGGTTGGTTGATTTAACAAAGTGCATCCGATTATTCACAATCGTAAGTATCAGTTGACCTAAAGCTACCGAATACGTATAATCGGAAACAAAATAAACTTTTTGGTGTTCGAATATGTTTATCTACACACAATAATCGGAATCTAAAGTTGAACATAACCCTCCGAATTCCACACAATCGGAAGCCTAAAAAAACTAATGTCTACCGAATATGCGTCTCTTTGTATCCAGAAACAAATCAAGTTGTTAGCCTAAACAATCGGAAAGATATTACAGAATATTTCACCCGATTATTGCGTCTCTAATACTTGTTCTTCCCTAGTTTATTCGGAAGGATAAATCACAATTAGCTTCCGATTATGATTGAATTAGGCCTCAGTAATGAAAAACGTTATATAATCGGTAGGATACCAAAATTTTTAACACCCGAATATGACAAATTTTCTCGTGAAATGAAGAGTTCGACCACAATCGGAAGTTTATAACAATACCTAACCTACCGATTCAGGTAATAACCGAAAACCCTAAAAAAAATAAACATGGATTCGTCCAATTGAAGCAATATAAACCAAATTAATGGTAGAATCTTACCTAATCGGCGCCATTTGAAGTTGCATGAGAGTTTGGCTATCAGTATCGCCTACTTCATCGTCTTCGTGTTCGTGAGTTAAAACCTCTTTATTACGGGCATGCAATCCAATATTCGGATCCTCACCGCGCACTACGTTTTTGGTTCGAGCTTTCTTACGTTCCGTTTCTTTCATCTTTATAGAGAATAATCGACGATGATTCGATTCGACGATGAACGATGTATAGCGAGGAGAGGGGAGAGTTTTCCTCTCTCGCAATCGGAAGGAAAGAGGAGAAGAGGAGTTGAAGTTGAAGTTGAAAAGAAAATGAAATGAATTTGAATTTAGGTCGACTTTGGTTTTATCTGTCAAACGGTTATTAATCGGTAGGTAATACCACCTCATTAGCTACCGATTGTTGAGTAGCCCAAAATCGGTAGAAATAGTTACTTATAACCTACCGATTATTGGAAGCCCCAAATTGAGCATTGGCCAAATTCCCTAGGTTTTGAGGGGTGCAGAGCCGACCATAACCATGTGGTTCGTGATTTGGATTTAGCCATAATCGGAAGCCAAATAGGTTACCCAACCTCCGATTATAGGTTGCCCCAAAATGAGTTTTTTCTAAAATCCTTCATTGTAGGAAATTTGAAATCTACCATAATCGGTAGTCTACTCAACTTAATAATCTACCGATTGTAAGGAGCCCCAGATCGAACCCTTGCCAGAATCCATAGGTTAAGAGGGTACAAAGCCAGGCCTAACCATGTGGTTCGTGATTTGGATGTAGCCATAATCGTACGGAAGATAGGTTCCAAAACCTACCGATTATAGGTTGCCCCTAAATGAGTTTTTTCTAAAATCCTTAGAGCAACTGCAGTGGGCGACTATACCCATTTATTTGGTCTCTGAACCAGGCGTAGCGGGACGGACCAAAGACCAAATCCCAGACTAAATGAACAGTGGGCGATTATATTTGGTCGGGGACCAAAGACTAAACCCAAATATAGTCGGGCGGGATATAATGTTCGCCCCAAAACCATACGGGGATAAAATGTTCGCCCCACACCAAGCGGTGATAAAATGTCCGCCCCACACCAAGCGGTGATAAAATGTTCGTCCCATTTTTTTTTTGTTTTTATTCTTTTTTGGGGCGTTGATAAAGTCCCCGCCTGGAGTGGGGCGAACATTTTTTTTTTTTTATTTTTTTTATTTTTTTTTATTTTTGCCGGGCGGGGATAAAGTTTACGCCCCACACCAGGCGAACTTATACTCCCCGCTTGACTAAATTTACTCGCCACCCACTGCGTAACACGATGGACCAAACTAAAATTTGGTCTTTTTTTTTGGTCTTTGATCTTTGGGTTTAGTCGCACCGCTGTGGATGCTCTTATTTCCACACCAGCTAAAATTGAACCAGTATTTGAAGTCACTCATTTTATTGAATCGAAAAAACATACATGTAGTTGAAATAAAATAGAAGTAAAACACATAAAATTGTTCAATACATCGCCCTAGGGATTCTCTACGAGTTTAATTATATTGGGCGAATTGCCATTCAACTTCCTCCAAGAGAGTGTAGCAGTCCTCGTGCGAAACTCATGACCGTACCTTAATTCGTATTGGCTCAGACCCAAAGTATACCGGGAAAACAATTTTTTAAATAAGTTAGCGTTGTTGAATAATCATAACCAAATAAATAATTTTTGATAAGAGGCCTATTGATTCACAAACTTACTCTACTCATTCGGTCTTTGTTTGGCATAGCGTCCTTACGAGCTTTCAATTCGTTTCTCAGCGAAGACGCATTCATTGTATAAATATGCGTACCTTTCCCTTATTTGCGGGAGCGTCCTCCTATAACGATTTCCGCTTAGTGCTTTAAAACCTTAAGCACCCGTTTCCACCAAGCATTGGTGTTTTGATCATCCCCAAAGTAAGGCCCTCTTGTTGGGTCTTCGTTCTCCAGTCACCCATTGCGCTTCCTCAACGGAGTGCTTTGTGAGAGTGGTGTGTGCTACGACAATAGCAACATCTTCTATATTATTGAACGGAGTTGTAGCCATTTTGGTGATTCAAAGTGATGGGTGACTGATTTAGGAAGATTGAATGTGATGGGTGAATAAGTTTGGTAGAGATAGGTCTCTATTTATAGCAAAAAAGTACCCAACGGCTAGTTTTTTTAAAATAAACGGTTACTTCAACATAATCGGAGGTTTGTCAATATGTATTATCTACCGATTGTGTTTGGTTTTGAGCACGGCTAGTTTATTTTGAATCTAACTAGCCGTTGGAGTATAATCGGTAGTTAGATCAACAATTAAAACTTAGATTTTCATAAATATTTTGAAATTCATAACAATATCACCTACATTTTTTGCAGGTAGTTGGAGTATAATCGGTAGCTAATAACCTAACGATTATACGGTTTGCCCCAAATTTTGTTTTTGCGAAATGTCATTTTTTTCGAATTTGGGAACTAGAATAATCGGTAGTTAATAAGGCTTTAGATTATACGGTTGCCCAAATTTCTTTCTTGGCGAAATCACCAATTTTGGGAATTTAGGAGGTACTATAATCGGTAGGCTAGTGAGGTTATTTTTCCTTCCGATTGTTATAGAAGCCAGATGCGAGTTTGGCACAAAATCGATATTAAACGGTAGTATAATATAGCTACTAAACTTCCGATTAATGTATAATAATCGGGCACTAAATGTCTTCCGATTGTGTAAGGGCATTAACGTATTCTCCGCGTTTTTGGACATCCCTTAACGGTGTATATGGGTTGGGAATAAAAAAGTCGCCCCTAATTCTTTCGGGGTCGCCCCTAAAAGTGCCAGGTAAAAGAGAGGATGAAACAATAATAGAAATGTTGTACTTCCGGCTTCAAGGCTCGATTAAGATTCTTTTAGACAATTATTTCTACCCTCCCAATATCAATTGGCGATTACAACAGGTATGCGAAATATTGCCGTCAGGATACAGTGAAGCCCTATAACAACGTAATTGGATTCAAGGTTTGTACCCCTTGACCCAACCAAGAACACACAAGAGTAGGATTCTGATGATGCTTAGAAGAGAGACAACAGAAAGTATTTGATGTTTTTCATTGTTTGAATGAAAATAAATCATCACTACTTATAGGGAACTCATGCCTATTGGAGATGCCTCTTCACTACCAAAAGACATCAATAGTGCCTTATGGGAATGGATGTGTCTTTTGTGAACCATCACACCCTTTGGAGATGCCTTTTCATCTCCAACAAAAATCCATTGCATCTATTCGGCACCGGACGCTCCCCGTGATAGTGGCAAACTAAAAAACGAAAAACGTTTTGTTTTCTATGATACTGAAAATATCCAACAGGTTTTGCATGTTGGCCCATACCTTAATGGCACGGTTTATATGGGTTTTGAATGCTAGCACATACCTTAACGGCACGGTTTATATGGGAGATACGAGACCTTTGCCAAGTTTGCCTCTTTTTCAAAAAAGAAAATGAAAATACAGACGACAAAGACATGGTCTCATGTAGTCGTGGAGGCTTATCCATAATGATGAATGACCTAATATGAAGCTGAAGTAAGCCATTACATATCTCAACTCTTGATTCCTTACTCAACAAGGACATGGTGTGGAAAATTACAAGGTCAAAGTTTACATTTTTTTTCCTTCTCAATATGGCCCAAGAATGATGCATTTGGTATGTTGGGTTTGAACCCCAAATGACAAATTTTGTTCTTATCGATCCCTTTGGCCATGCACAACAAATTGAGTTAAACTTTATTATCTCAACTAATTAAACAAAAGCCTACAAGTTATCAAGTCAAGACATGCATGCACCAACTACTCATGTGAATGTACAAAACTATATATGTTTTGTCATCTTTCTTTGGAAAAGTTTGAATTCTTTATATTATATATCCGTAAGGATAATCTTCAAGAGAGATTCGATCAATTTCCAAGTCATTTCCTACTACACTTTGGAGATTGATTCAAGCAAACTAGAGACAGTTCTTTAAAGTCAAGACCCATTCTCTTGATGAATCAAGAAACATATAAATGCCCGTGCAAGAGAGATCCGCAGTAGTAGTTCAGTTTGAGAAATTTTTCGTTGATGACTTTGCTTGGTTCTTGTTGGTATATCACTGAGAAAGTTCTTATTCGCGACGGATTCGAGAAATGGTATTGTTTGAGTTTCTATGTCAATCCATTTTTTCTCATACTTTGCCAGTTTTTTGTATGGTTTAAAGTAGCAGGAATATGGTTGTCATTCATTATCTCACAACCTGTTAGTATTGTTTGGATATTTAGTGTATGGGTATTACAAAATTTCAAAATGTACACCATTCGTTTCATTTCGTTTGCAAAATCAAATAATTCTGATGTTTTGCAAGACGCTTTAGAAATCGAAGTCACCGAATATTTTGATGCATTTCAACAAATCTTTGATGAATCGTCGTCCAAAAGTATAATAAAATTTCAAAGAGGTACTACTACTGACTTTGCCAAGCAGGTTTTAGTTATTCATGGAAACTATCTTTTGCAAGAAATATTAGATGTGCCTGCAGATACGTTTGCCAACGAAACAAAATTAGTTTGTCAGAATCTTGACGATAGGTTTTTGCCAGAATCATTCTCACATCCAGATGAAGTCGCCGTGGACTTGGACATCAGCGACGAACCTTTGCCACTTTCATGTAGTTTGGAATCATCATCTGATCATATTGAGGAAAACAAACTCGAAATTGTGAAACAAGAAAAAGAAATTGATCCATTCTACACGAAATACCTCGAGAGGATGAGGTGGTTTGATTTACTTAATCAAGAAAGAACCTGCGGTATAAGTGAGTATACGCTAGCAAAACTCTTTGCATAATTTCATTTGTGAATTTATAATGTCTGTGGGGCGAATTTGTGATGCATACAGGTTGCTTGACTAGACAATTGTTAAGAAATTGACCATTTATATATATCTTGGCAGTCTTGCCACCAAACTACGGGGTGGCCCTGATCCATTCTACACGACATTGTCTGAGAGTTCAAGTTACTAATCTTTAACTTGTTTATACGTAGATTCAATATTCAACAAGCAATTGGGAAGTCTTAGCAGTCCATTTGAGTATATAGAGCCAACGGATATCGCGTCTCCATTCATGAGCAAAATAGATAAAAAAAAGCTTACGAGAAGCTTAGAAAGTGATATCGAAAAGGTTTATGTAGGACAAACATGTCTGTGTTGGGAAGCTTTAAATCACCAGTACAGAACAGTAGAAGCACTTTGCTCTACAAATGGTTATTTCTATGACAATGTGGCTGGAAATTTCCAAAAGTTTCAAGTTTTGCTGGAGAGATTCATTGAAAGCGAAGGAGCTGAAAGTAAGAGATACTGGAATTACGTCGAAGGAAGATTTTCTTTGAAAAGTCTTCTTCAAGTTCCAAAGGTTTCAGGTACATTCAGATTTATGTTTCGTTTTCCATTTTCAACAAACATACCATTAAAGAATATCACCTGAGAAGTAATTTTTGATTTAATTAAATTAAAGAATCAAAAGTGAATCTAAAATCTAAATTTTAGAATGATTTTAAAAAAGCAAATAAAAATAATATTTTACCCATTCGAGCTATCAAACATACACTAAAATAATATTTTACTCTTTCTCATAAAAAAATAAAATAAGAAGAAGAATATTTTACCATTCCACCTAATATGTTTTGCTAATGAATCGTGGGTGTTGCACAATTAGGCTATTTTGAAGAAGAAAATGAAGGGTTGAAAGGGGAGAGCATGAGAGCCAGAGATGTATTATCAGCTATAGAAAATTCCATCAGGGCTTTTCTCATTTTCATTAATACAGAAGATAAAAAGCCTTGGTGGAAATTTAGAAGTTCATCATGGACTTGCCCACAAGTAGTAGAAGACCCCAAAGATTTGCAAGTAGTTGCTGACCTAACAAAACAACTCCAACAGGTAACCCTTGTTAAGTTTTGCTCGTCATTGACGTTTGGTTTATCGGCCGCATAAGTGTTATGTTATTGTATCACTAAACTGTGTTGTGGTAAATTTTGTAGAAGCAATTACTCTTAAAAGGCATAGAGGGGAAGAAAAAATGTTGGTTGAATAGAAATTATCAACAACAACAACAACAAGAAGTATCTGAAGAATCACAAACAATAAAGGATATTTTGTTTTGTACCATAGAGTTGAAACTTGTATCAAGGGTACTCAATATGTCTTTGATTTCAACTTCTCAAATCAGATGGTGCCAAGAGAAGTTAATAAGTAATGAAATTCAGCTTAAAGAAGGAAGAATCGTAGTTAAGTCCACTAGTAGCAGTAGTTCTTGTCTATTGTTTCCTCCTTGATTTTGCATCTAATATTAAATTGATGAAATATATTTTATTATGGTATGATCCAACTATGGATAAACATGTTAACTAATTTTATAATTTTATGGTCAGGTCCATAATGTCACACTTTTTGTTTTCCAATAAAATTAGAGATTCTACCCTGAAATGCATGTGAAGAAGAAAGTCCTCATCCACATAGGATGCACGAGCATGTTTATAGAAAATCATCCGAGCTCATTGATGTGAGAATGATGTGGTAAAAAGAAAGTTAGACATCATCTAGGTGAATTTCATGTTTTATACATTCACTTAGAGGATGTATTCCCACCCTAGTCACTTTTATTAATAAAAAATAACACTTAGAGGAAGTCTTCCCATCCTAGTCACACTTTAATTTATTAATCAATGTCCCATCGTAGTCACACTTTAATTTATTAATAAAAATCATTGCAAACAATAACAAAAATAATTTTAATCAATTATATACGTACAAATAAGTAATAGAATGATAAAAAGTTTAATAGGTTGGAGATTATATTTATTTCTTCCAAATAATTTAGGATTTTATTTCTTAAAAGTAATGCCACATATGAAACATCTACATTCACCAATGAAGAAACTCTATTGATAGGCAGTGATTGAACTAAAGATTGATTTTCCCCGGCCTAAGCCACCTCTAAACCAGTTTTCTTAATTTATATAGATAGATAATATATTTTATCCTAATCCAGCTAATTAAGCTAATCTTAAAAAAAAATCCTGGGCGGGAAATCATTTTGGTTCTTCTGCATAACATAACTTTTCCAGTCCCTCAAATTCCCAAATCATATGTGTTGAATGAATACATGAAGCACCATATAATAACTTGAAGAATGAAGAATTCAAGAGATGTTGAAGATTCAAGAAACCAATAAGCATGATGAAGATTGGAATAAAAGTTTATTTTTTATTTAAATGGATGGTGTAATTGATAGTTGTGTCACTAACATTAAAAAAAGGGAAGACTGTTAAAGCATTTCTCGCTCAAACTCACAAGTTTTGGTATGTCACGATTGTTGTCAATGCTAGATGAAAAAAACTATATCATGATTTATAGTCTATTAAAGTCAGTATCGTACTAGGATTAGAGAATGGTAGTTAAGTATCAGAATTCATGGAATAACCTTTGAAAATTAAAGATTGAAGGACAACGAAGACATTTTCGAGAACTTTATACTTACTATCATGTTTACTCATTATTTATATCATTCTATCTAGCGAGACAATTTCGTGCGCTTTAGTATAATTGACGACTTGCAAAGTAGAAGTTTCGATCGAGTTGAAGCTTGTACTTGAAAATTTCGAAATATGAATTCAAGAGTTGGATGTTCTTAAGACTATAGATTTTGAATTTGAGGACAATTTATTGCTAAAAAAACTATGATTGCGAAAGAAGATCCTAAAAGCATCAAGCAATACTAATGTTCACAAAGTGATTCAGTTCTTGAACGGGTATACAACTTGACGTTCCTGAATGCTCCATATTTTCTCTTAGTTCACAACTAATTTAACAGTTTGCGAATAATGCACTTTTGAGTATGTCCTTAAACACTTTCCAAACGTTCATTGTCCACTAACTGATTTAAGAGTTCGGGAAATTACACTTTTGAGTATGCTTCTGGACACTCCAAAAATTGTTTTTGTATACAAACTGATTTAACGAAATCTATAAACTAAACCCATAATCCTTATAAAAAAACTAGAAACAATTAGAACCCACCCTTCCGTTTATTATTCTGGTTTTAGTACTACTCATAGGGTACAAAAAAACAAAACAATGGTATTACTAGTTCATCCATGAGATGCTCTTTCTGAAATGAAAATATTAGCTTTTACCAATATATAAACTCTAACATTAAAAATGTAAATGTAAAAGAAATATAAGACTTAAATAAACACCCCGACCCACGTTATGCATCATCATCGATAGTAACTGATACAGATCTCTCAACTCTCTGAAGGACCGTTGGAGACACATTTAATGGGGTTTGACCTGGATCCTGCCTCTCGGTTAATAGATTCAATCATGTAAGAATTTAACCAACCCCGGTGCAAGCTAAGTGGATTAGTTGTGATACAGTGACTTGTTACCCTTTAAAATATTGTTGAAAGTTAAGAACGATCGGGGGATAAATAAAACAATAAAACATATTCAATCTTGGGGAACTTTGGTTGCAATAAATGTTGGGATAGTAATTACAATCGTTACACGTATAGTTGAACAACCCATCATAAGACTAAGAGAATCTTGGCAACTAATTTGATGTACCTTTTGTACCTAGGAATATAGGTGTGGATGAACTTTTTTATAACCATGTAATGAGTCGTGTAATACTGGGTTAAAAGTAAGGTGCATGCACATCCTAGATCTGCAATAATGGCCTATGCTCCCAACCACACACCTGTTACTACATCCTTACGGATTCCTATGACTAATAAACCAGCAATCTGTAAACTGAGAGAAAGCACGATGAAAGATGTTACTAGAAAGAGCTTTCCCATCGTCTAAGGTCTTTCTACCATGTGGAAAACAGATGTATCATTGATTCCAACATTAGCGTTTAACATATTGTTTGATTGTGAACATATGACTGATAAAGGTAAAGTGCAGTTCATTCTAAAAATATCCATATAAAACAAATATAAATTATAGTGTACACGAAAAATTATATAGTATGTAAAAATATATTCATATGTAAAAAGAAAATAAAAAAATCTTATGATGAACAATTGTGTTCTAATAAATGCTATGTTCTCAAAAGGAGGAACGCTTTGACAATTAAGTTAGCATTAATCCGCATAAAAAATATGTTAACTAAGATAATATAATGCACCATGGAGTTCTTGTTTTTCTATCTTTTGGAATATCTATAACGCAGAATTACTAAAATAAATCATGTATATATGAGGAAAAGATGCCAACTCGCGAGAACTTCCACTAGGTTAGTTAAACCAAAATGCCGATTTATTTATTCGCTCCTTGCATCCTCCGGGTAAGCTTATGATAATTATAGAGGTACACAACCCAGAGTTCCAAGACCAAATACAAGAAAATCATGATTCGGTAAATTAAATTTCCATTATTAGAGTAATGACTTTATGATTTCTTACCTTAAGTTGGTTCTCTAGTTTTTTCGTTAATCAATAAAAGTATCGCAAGAAATATCTTATATTGGTTATCTTGTCTTTTCAGAAGAAGACACATTTTAACAATTAAATTAATATTATAGTGCATTATCGAGTTTTTTTTTTTTTTTTTTTTTTTTTTTTTTTTTTTTGTATTACTTATTTATTTTTAAGGAATCCTCAATATCTTATTAGGTATGATTGGGAGAGAAATCCTCAACTCCACCTTTCTTACAAATACTACAAAACATTAGTATAGGAGAACCAAACACACCTAACGAAATTACATTACCAGCGATTCCTATAATTTTACGGAATGCAGATGCGATAACCATCTTGAACCGCTGACGAATTAATCAATCACTGAATAAGAACACCGAAACTTATGAATGATGGATGTGAATTGGTGAAGAAGTAGAAGAAGAAAGACGTGAGTTATCATGAATGAGATGATATGAATAACCACGAGACGATTTCATCTCTATATATAGGGAGTAAAATTTTCCGAATCCAATCAAAAACAAGAAATAGAGTCCTACTGGTACACTGAAATTTGTCTTGGATATAGTTCGAGTTGCAATTAAAGTCTGATTTACCAATTCTATTAGGAAACATCATAATAATAACAGTATACTAGAAATAACATGTACCGTAATGAGACTGCATGAGGCTCTGCAATGTGTAGTTCCTGTAAATGCCTAGTAAAAATTGGAAAAAAATATTTCGATATCTATATAATAATTACGTGTGTCTCTAAAAGTCCCGAGTAAAAATAATTTGAATGTAGTTTCAATTGCAGTGGATCAAAGGATAATTAATCGTGCTAGTTTGATTGGAACGCGTAATTGGGGGATATAAAATCTAATTGGGGGATATGAATTACTTCCCCCAACCAAAGGTGGCTGTTAAGGGGTGTTTTTTGGGGCGAAAATACTAAAACACCCTTAGATTAATTAAAAACATTATGAAAAGACTGTTATACCCTTTCAACTAAAACATAAACATCAAATAACCCAAATCATATATCCCCCAATTCAAATTCGTACCGGCATAGGTTAGTTCATCCAATTTTTTTTTTCTCTTCATCTTCTTCCTCATCGTTCATTCTTCATCGACGATTAATCGTTGAATCAAAAATTTCTTCGTCGATTAACATAACATAACCATGCCTCCAAGAACCAAATCGAAAGCAAAACCGAGAACCAAATCGGCTGCTCAACAAACACATGAACAAAGAATCGAGAACATTGCTCAACAGCTAGAAGAGGACGCACCAGCGTACCCAGATGATCAAACACTCATGGCTTCTCTGAGAAGGTAAGTGATTTTTGAACTCATTTATGATTGTTTTACTCGATTTGTAGCCATGGGTTTAGGTTAGAATCGCCAACAATAGCTGAAACTGTCGAGTTCTGAGAGAAAAACGGCATTGGATCTTGGTTTGAATACCAAGCCGGTTTAGGTACCTAGGCATAGAATTTGGGTCGAATACCATACAGAAACTTGCATTCTGAAATCGAATTTTTATACCAAAGACATAGAATTTGGGTCGAATACCATATAGGTTTGCATTCCTAAAATCGAATTTTTTATACCGGCATACAATTAGTGTTGAATACCATACCTGTAGTCAACTAAAAACACACAGGAACTTAATTGTGTGTACCGGCATTATATCTAGGTTTTGTGAATGCCGGTATTTTGAAACCGGCATATGTTAGTTCAATTCGTAAATACCGGAATTACACTTAAAACATACAGGAACATCACTGAAATGGTGCTCAATACCGGCACATAATTTAGTTTCTAGACAATGCCGGTACAACGATACCGGCATGCTCGATATTTAAGGTCTTATCTTTAGGTCCATGTTCTGGCATTGGTTTGTTTAGGAATTGGTATGCGGTTCCTAAACCGCCATGCCTTTTCTAATGTTTGTTTTGTTTGCTTATGTTATAGGTCAAGAGCCAAAGAAGCGAAGAAAGATAAAGGTCATATCCTCACTAAGAGAAGGAGGAAGGACGGTCTTGATACTCCTCGCCTCCCCGCCTCCACGGGGAAAGACGCGGTCGCAAGAAACGTTTGGGGTTTCAAACAAGAGGATCAATTTGGGAGAGTGGTGGTGAACGTAGTGCACTTGCAATCCGTGAAGGTACTGGAACACATGAGGACGATGAGCATGATGGAGTGGAAAGTGAGGAGGAAGATGATGAGGTTCCCCCAAGTCAATTAGCAAGACAAAGAGAAGTTGGTGGGACTAGTCAACAACCAACACAAGGCAAGGACAAGGGCAGCTGAAAACACAAAGTTAAAGGTTGTCACCTTCCTCACCTTGATGACATGTTACCCGACCGCGATGATGGTAAAATTTGGGGTCAAGCTCCGGAACCGAAAGTACTCTTTGGATACAAGCACTCTTGGGCTCGTATTATCTTTCAAACTTATGTAAGCATTTTTTATTTTGTGCATGTGCGTTGTTTTATCTTTTACATCATCTCTTAATCGTATTATCTCATATTTGTAGGATCATACTAAGGTTGTGCGTGTTTGCCGAAACCAAGCCGCGGCTGAGTGGAAATTGTCGTCGTAGCATGAAGATGTCCAAACATTAGTAAAGAACTACGAAGTCCGTATTCTTTGGTTGAAAATTACGTGAATCCAGATCTTTGTGACCGTCAATTGCTTCGTCGAAAGGTACCATGGTGAAACCGATACAATGCACTTCCGTTTGGTGAGATGACCTTGATTGCTGAAGATGCTCATAACATTCTAGGCTTGACTGTTATCGGCAAATCAATTTCAGAAGAAGTTGAGTCTCGGGAACTAGATTGGTTGAAGTTGCACGATTTGACCAAAAAGCTGTTTGGTTGGGACTTCAAAACTTCTTCGGATAGCTTTTATGTAGCATCGAACGGAAGTAAGACGAAGACATTGAAGCTGAAGATGCTTAAGAAGATGTTTGAAAATACAAAGGCTAGAAGCTTGAAGGATGTATGGGACCCGCATTGATTCGGTATACGGCCGTCACGTGCACTGTTATACATCTTGGGCACTAGGGCATTCCACGACACTAATGGCAACGAGGGTAAGTGCAAACTTTCTCCAGTACCTTGACCCGTTGGAAGGTGTCCATGGCTATTCTTGGGGCACCGCGGTCATGGCACATTTGATGGCGGAGATGAGAAGGGCTTCATTGGCTAAAACAAACCAATTTATCGGGAATTTCACTCTACTCTAGGTACAAATTTCTTTAATCTATTGTTGAGATGTATTTTTTTTACTTATGTTCACATGTATATTGTTCACATTGGATTAGGTGTGGTGTTATGAACACTTCCCAACCTTATTCAAGGACTGCCAATTCTTGAAGATCAAAGACTTTCCTGAACCCGATACCCCTAGAGCTCAGAGGTTTGAGTTTAACAGTAATCCGAAGCCCGGTAACAAAGGTCGAGTCATCAATATGAGATTGGCTCTGGATGCTATGAGGAAGGAAGACGTTGTGTTCGACACTTATAAGGAGATTAGAGGGTACCGTCCAATTCCAAGAGATGTTGCATTTTACCATGGGCCGTTGTACCACCCAAAAGGATACATCATGGCCGATCCATGCCGTGTGATGCGCCAACATGGATTTAAGCAATTATCCCATCTTTGGTCGACCTCTGATGATAATTATCTTCTTTACTTTTCTCGGTGCAATTCAACTCCAAACAAGTTGCATGTAGTGTATGATCCAGAACCGGAACCAACACATTGGAGGGATAGAAAGCCACGTCGTTTGGTTGATATTGGTAAGTGGGAGATTGCGGAAAATGGTTATGAAGTTGATGATAGCTACATGAGAGATTACCTGGAATGGTCACATCCTTATGTCGTGCGCCCTCCCTCCGTCGAAGCTCCACACCAAGAAAACCCTCCTGTTGAAATTCCTCCACCACCACAACCTACGATGGCCCACCTTCTTAGGACTTTTGGAATGGTGGTAAGTTTCCTTAATTGCTTATAGTCATTAAATGTAAACATAATCATATATTAACATATATACTGATTATGTGTTTGATATATTAATCTAGCGACGTCGGCTTGGCAAGGTTATGAAGATGTTAGGTTGCAAGCATAAGGACGGGGTGGTGCTATCTCTTCAAGAAATCAAGGAACTCGAGGAAAAGCTTCATAGAATTGAAGAAACCCACCCTACTGTCAAAGCTATGTATGGGGAAACAAGGAAGGCGCCGACCCAAAAGAAACAAAAGACTAATTTAGTGGAAGAGAATTGATGACAATTAGTGATGGTTAACTCTTTAAGTCTTTGGTTACGTCAAAAACAATTTCAAACTTGTTTTGGTTTGTACTGTGGGTTAACTCTTTTGTTCTTTGGTTTATGTTGAACGTGTTAAGATTTCTAGTTTGAAAGTTAAAATGTTCCGGCATAGTAGAGGTCAGTTTTAGAAATACATGTACATATACCTAGGCATATAGAATGCTCAAAACACTGGCGGAACCTAATCCCGGCATGGCAATTTTTATGCCGGAACAATCAGGTTACATTATTTGGTTCCTGTATAGAAACTGACATGTACCGGCATTGTTGTGTTTGCTAAGGTAAATGCCGGTATTGCAAATGTCCAAATACTCTTAAATATGTGATGGTAATATTCATTTTGACAATGCCGGTATCTAAAGTTTCCAAATACCCTTACAGAGTTGACATAAAACCGGCATCGTTGTTTTGAATTCCGCAATGCCGGCACTTTGCTTAATTCATTTCAAATTCTCTTTTATTTCGGTCTGAAGTAATCGACTACATTGGATTAGAAACTTTAAATTAAAAAAACAGTGAATGGATTGCACTTAGTTAGAGATAATCTATTTCCATCCCTTTTCAACAATTGCGGAGCCTTTGAGCCTTTCCCGAACCTCTTCGAAGACATCGTCCGGGAGCGGGGTGTCAAGGATCAGCTTCATTGGTTTTTCTTCTCTTTCAACATATTCCTTTCCCTTCATATAACACCCATCACACCCATCGATTGGCTTGCATTGGCCTTTGTGGTTTTCTCTTGACTCTTCTAGTTCAACCGCTTTGTCAAACCATTGAAACTCATCGCACTTTGGGTGATTCAAACACCTTAGAAACATTCTTCCATTTTCAGCATCATCGTTTTTGCAATCCAAAAACGGCGTGTCCCATCACAGCTTCTACACTTTGAATAAATAAATGGACAGTCCATGGCTAGGTGAGAAGGTGACTTGCAAATTTGACACTTGAAATGATGATTCTGTAAGAAAAAATTGTATTAGTTTTCCGTCATAGTATTGAAGAGCATGTTGTTAGGAAATCCACTTACTTTGCAAATAGAGGTAGATGATGAATCCCCCATTTTTTGAGTCGTGCTTGCTTTCTTGAGAGAATGATTTTTTTTATTTGGTGCTTGGTTTTTGTAGTTTTTGCTAAAGGAATGGGTGATGTTATATAGAAATGATGCTCCAACGGTCATATTTTTCAAAAAAACTAGCCGTTTTTTTTTCTTTCAAATTTTACCCATTAGGCATAGAGGTTATTAAACAAAGAATGCCGGTATTGTAGGCATATTAGGGTCGTTTCCTGTAAAGATTTTACGCATTACCGGCATCATCGTGGTATAACATGCAGTGCCGGAACAAAATACCGGCATCGTTTTAGTTCCTCCTAGGTATGCCGGTTCCGAAAATTGAATGCCTAACGGCTAGTTTTTTAAACCATACACTTGAAAATATTAGTTCCGGCGTGGGATCTAAGTTACTTAGAGTGCCGTCACTAAAGTGGAAAAGATCCGTTATGTCCATATCTATTTAAAGGAATGGATACACCCATTGCAGTTGATACCTCACAGATATATCTCCAATGGATTATCAATCACCAGCTGACAAGTTCATCAATTCCCTCGAGAGAGAAAAACATATGAGGAAAATATTGTCAACTCCGACAGGAAATCAATCATCAACCACGACCAACTCCGTTGCCACAATACTAGAAAAACTAAGAAGGAAGGAAGAAACCACCAAGTCAATTGCCGCAATGGAAGAAGACATAATTAAGCGGAAAAGAGAAGAAGAAGAGGAAGCGAAGCTTGAACGTTATCGTCAAAAATTAGATAAGATAAAAGCGGAAGCTGAGGAAGAGGTTAAACGTCAAAAAGAAGCTAAGATAGAAGCATATGTTGAGGAGGAAACGAGTGGATTAGAAATTACTACATAGTATCGGATTTCTTGGGAGGATCAACGCCCTTCGGATGTTTTTGGGGCCTTGTAATATTTGGTTCTTACAAGCATAACAAGTTTGTGTAAGAAACGCATAATTGAATACGCGCATCAAATAGTACGCATTAGAACAACTGCACTCATCAAATCATGTCAAAAATACAACGAATTTCTTGCAAGATACAATGGTGATAGGTATGAAGCTCAGGATGCATATACGAAGTGGAGAAAAGAGCCTTTTAGGCATTTCGAAGCTGCTTTGCTTGTTCAAGCTCGTTCCAATAAATGATGTTAGGTGTATTTGGCTTGAGATCTTTCATTCTAGGTGTAACGTTATTCCCTTAAATGTTGTTAGTTGGAATTTGCTTAAGATCTTATGTTTCTTTAAAATACCGGCAACCCCGATGAGTTAAATTGAATGTCGTCATCCCAAGCCGGCATTATGAATATTGTTTACACTCGACGCCGGTTTTCCAACACTAAGAAGTTGAAAAAATAATGAACTTGTAATACCGGCATCATTGGTATGTAATTAACTATGCCGGATTTCTGACGGTATGAATTTCATTCAACTTGTTTTACGGTTACAATTTCATTCAACTTGTTAGTAATGTTGAATCCAGTTACTTCGCAAATAGAGCTTGAGAGAGGGATATTCGTTATTCGGTGGTTGCTTTTCTTAGAATTTAGCAAAGGATTTGGTGGTATTATATAGAAATGAAGCACCAACGGTCATATTTTTCAAAAAACTAGCCATTTTATTTGAAATTAACAAGTACCGGCATGTTCGCAATTATTCATGTAACGCCGGTATTATGTGCCGGTGTGGCACCATGTTGTTATACCATGCCGGTAGGAGTTACATATTTTGGATAATCTCTGATAAGAAATTTACTTGTATCGGCGTCCTATGACACATTAACTTCAATGCCGGAAGTTATGTGATTTCAAAAAAACTAGCCGTTGAGGTTTTTCTCTATATAAAGAGAGCTAATACTTGAACCCAAATGCCCAAAACTCGTGTGTTCTTATATATCTCCTTGAGAATCTTAACTTATGAAACCCTAAACCCTAGAATAGTCATCTATAAATAGCTTATTATAGAACCTAATCCCACATACAACAAATGGCATCGTTTGACTCCGAGGAAGATTTAGCAATCACCCAAGCATGGTACGCCGAAACTCGTCCTTCAACTATAGATAGCAGCACGCGGGATTCCATGTGGTTGAAGATTTTTAGGAAGTTTATTCACGATTACGGTAACCCGAAAGGAAGAACTGCTCAACAAATCGAGCAACGATACAACATCATCCTAAATGCTGTGGCTGAGTGTCTAAAAATGAAGCACCAGATCGATAACGCTA
The DNA here is from genome assembly GCA_023531295.1 of Papaver armeniacum. Classification (NCBI taxonomy): domain Eukaryota; kingdom Viridiplantae; phylum Streptophyta; class Magnoliopsida; order Ranunculales; family Papaveraceae; genus Papaver; species Papaver armeniacum. Next base: position 110,370 of record JAJJWW010006838.1, read on the forward strand.
GCCACAATAGATTGTCCCCTCAACAACTCGTAAGTATCTTTATGAATAATTCGGCACAATCTACTATTTTTCAATTTTTATGTAACCAACAAAGTTTGTGTGTTGTTTTTGTAGCATGAAGCCGTGAAAACGCGTTACTTAAAAGAAAAGGGAGAACCATTCATGTTTGAAGCCAACGTGAACCATATTGTAACCAAAGTCACTGGGTACCACCAGCTGGGTGAATCGGAAACGGATTATTCTTAAGAAGATTGATAGTTTAGTGGTATTTGCTAAGGTTTTTCGTAAGATTTTGTGGGTACATCTCTATGTAAACCCTCACGAGACTATAACTCGTCCTATTGGGTCACCAAGTGGTTTAAAGGTTTGATGCACGTGCTAAGTGCATTCGTGCTTCCTGCAATAAGGATTACATTTGAAATAAATTAGAGTTCCGGCTTATTTTATTTTGTTAGCATAATACAAAAAATCATTAACTTGTAATACCGGCATAGTTGGTATGTATTTATCTATGCCGGATTTATGACGGTTACAATTTCACTCTACTAGTTTGACAGTTACAATTTCATTCAACTTGTTTGACGGTTACAATTTCAATCAACTCGTCGGTTTCAAACTACTCATGCTATATAAGTGACGGTTTTGGAAAGAAAAATATTCGATCTATTCAATCTCTCCCTATTTTTTTTCATCTTCTATACCAAAGCAATGGCTCGTCGCAAATCTCGTGATAAACCCAATCCAGAAATACATGTTGATGATGCGCAAAAAAGTCCTCAAGAGTCTCCTGGTGAAGCGGACGTAACAGATTTGATTCGGTAAGTGATGTATAACACAAAGTCTCCTATTGAATTGAAGTACTTTTAGGGTTTATCTAATAATATATAACACAAAGTCAAACATGCTAGGGTTCATGACGGATTGAAAATTCTGCTTAGGGTTTTGAAATTGCATTCTAGTAAAATGAAATTCTAGTCCATTGAATTCAATTTGAAAACCAAAAACAAAAAATTGTTAAGAATCGTGTAAAAAATCACGAGAAAACCGGCATAGAATTTTAATTTACGTATGCGGAAATCATACCGGCACTATCGAATTTTCTATTCCTATGCCGGTTTTCGCTACCTAAAATTTGTAATTCCTTGGATACAATTCATCCAAAACCGGCGTTCAGCGTATTTATCTTTTATATGCCGGTATTTGTTCCGGCACTCATGGTATGGTAACAAAACCGGTTTTTGTTTCACACGGCTTAGAATTCTCTATAAATAATTCAGTATAACCGGCATAGAGGTATTTATTGCCAAGAATGCCGGAAGGAATACCGGACTATCGTGTTTTCTTTTTCTATGCATAGGTTTTAGCTCCCTAAAATTTGTAAATCCACGGATACCGTTCAACCAAAACCGGCGTTCGACGTATTAATCTTTTATATGCGGTATACTGTTAAGAAGGCACTCAAGGTATGGTAACAAATTATACCGGTTTTTGTTTCATACGGCTTAGAATTTTCTATATATAATTCAATATAACTTAGGCATAGAGTTATTTATTGCCATGAATGCCGGTATGCATTCCGGCATAGTTTATATGTCTATTTAGCATGCATAGGTTTTCGTGTGTTCCTTTTGTATGCCGGCATCCGGTATGTAACTCAGTTTAACGTGTTGGAACATAGGTCTCACGCACCAATAAAGGACAAAGGAAAAGGAAAAGCTGTTGAAGAATCAAAACGTAAGTCTTCTCGAAGTAAACGTCAAAATCCGGCTACTGCTAAGGTCACAATTCGAGATCATCCTATAAGCGACTCAACCAAGACTGATGATGATGATGAGTGGGAAACTCCACGAGAACCGGAAATAGAAGGTGGCTCATCCTCACAAGCGAGGTGACTTAGGACAACCGATGATGAAAAGGCACCCCCTCTTCACTTCCACGATAAGTTAGAATTGATTCTGACGACAATGATGGCAAACATTGGGGTCAACCGATAAACCCGCAACTTTTATTTTCGTATAAAGACTCTTGGGCTCGTTGGATCTATCAAACTTATGTAAGACGTTTGTATCTTGTTATTATATTATTTACCGTAATCAATTTAATTAAGTTCGTTGTGTTTTTATAGGACCACGGGAAAGCTCGGCGTGTTAGCCGCCATCAACAATCGAATGTGTGGCTTTTGGAGGATGAGTGTCATTTGTTCAACAAATAGTCGAGCATCTGGGTTGTATCATGCGATAGAAAATTATGTGGCCACCGATCACATCATCCGCAAACTTGCTTTTTGGAGAGGTTTTATGGTGAAACCGACACCATGCATTTTAATTTTGGCGAGATGACCATTATCCCCGAAGATGTCCAAAGGATAATAGGACTAGAGGTTCTTGGGAAACCGGTTAAGGTTGGAGACAAGTCGAAGGACCTAGGGTGGGAAAAGATCTATGATCTCACTTTGAAAAGTTGTTTGGATGGAACAAGGAAACCACGTTGGCAAATTTGTACAAGAAAAAAAGCGCTCGAGACAAAGACTATAACATTCTTCCAACTCATTCAATTGTTTGGGAATACGAAGAACGGGAATTGACTCCCGCACAAGCTCAACAAGCTGCTGCCGCATATATGTTGTTCATTTTGGGAACCGCTATATTCCACGACTCTAATGGTAAAAGGGTGCATATGAACAACCTACGGTACTTGGATCCGTTGGAAGACGTTCATAAGTATTCATGGGGCACTTGCTTTCTTGGCACATTTTTTGGCGTAAATGCGTCGAGCTTCTAAGGCGAAAGGGAGTCAATTTAATGGGAATTTCTTGTGATTCGGGTATAGTGAACTACATATTTTGTGATTGTTATCATTACATTTGTTAGTTTCCAACTATTTATTTTCTTATACAATTTATGGGCACAGGTGTGGTCTTATGAACACTTCCGAGATTTGTTCATAAGGTATAAAGGATTGGAGATTTGGCGTGATTACCAACCGAATATGGCTCTAGCTCAGAAATACTACTTCCAAAATACCCATTCGCCTAACAAGAAACGGTTTTTAGAAATGAGATTGGCTTTGGACTCGTTTTCTGTGGAACATGTTGTGTTTGACCCTTATAGGAATGTCAGAGGAGTTCACATTCAGAGACATGATGTGACTCAATAATGTTGTAGAAAGTGGTAGTAAGGTTGTCGTTCACTCGGACTTGATGAAATCGATCTTAGGATTTAATAAAGAAAAATAATAAAAATACAGAATATATACAATTTATTTCACAAGACGGAGAGAGTTCTTGGGATTCGGGATTCCGCCAAACTCATAACAAAAGGTTCAAATATTAATTCTTTTAACAATTATAGCTCAACAAATAAAAACATGGACTCTTATTTTTGCCAAAGTTGATTCTCAAAATATTAGTTATAAATCGTAAGCATGGGACATCAAACATTTAAGCAAGCATGACCCATCTAATAAAATAATAACTAATTTTATCAAATCATAATTCAATTTTTAATCAGTGCAAAAGTCATAAAAAGAATTAATTTAAATTACCCATGTATGAAGTTCGTCTTCCTCCGTCGTCCCAGTGATGGGTTCTAGCTCATCATGTTGGAAACACGCTCAAAATCCATTTTTATTGCTCAAAAGAGGGTTACAAATGATGCACAAAAGGAGAAATGATAAAAACCGGGTTTGCTTGATTATAGTTGTTGCAAACTCGTTACGGACTACGATAGATACGAATTGCGCTGTTACGACAAACAGCGGCGACCCACGTTCGGTAGTCCTTTTCACCGTTGAAAAACGACTGTCATTGAGAGTTTGTTCTTCACGTTCTTCACAGATGCAAAGACAGCAGAACTCGATTTTTTGAAACTTGATTTTCCGGCTCTTGTAGCGTACCAAATCCTCCCAAACTCTCCGTTCCTGTTCTATGCTATCTCCCCCATTATTTATAACCCAACAGCCTCGATATATATCGCCATAACGTCAAATAATTCTCAATATTCTTCACGGCCTGTTTTAGGAAATAATCTCGATTTTTGATTTCTCCACGCGTTTTAAAGCCTCCAAATTGCTATATTTAACTCCTTCACACTCCATAGAGTTGTTAGGATCTGCCAAATACGTGCAAACACCTCTGTTGCTCGCGAAATCTCGTGAATATCTCCTCCGGCGTGTGCTGCCCTGATTTTTCTTCTCGCGGAAATTACATTTGACCAATTTGGATCGAAACCAAGACCTATACCAGCCTGTTAGGCCCAAAGGAAGATACCCAATCAATTCCACCCCTTTAGTCTCACGGGAAGAGCTCCAAATTCGCAACCCTAATTCCCCCGTGAAAACAAGCTTTTCCCGCCAATTTCGAATTTTGAAATGGAGAAGATGAAGTCCCCCTATCCCTGTTCTGGGGTGCGAATAGCGAGGTGCCTCCTTGGGGGTGCCCCTTAGCAACCGGGTTACCCCTTATCCAAAGACGAGAGTCCGAATATCAAATGTCCTCCGGGGTGTTCGCGCAACTTTTCGAGCCGATTTTTCCAAAAATATTTATTTCCAAAAATACCTAAAAATGCATAAAAACACAATATTAGTACAAAAATCGAGTTCCAACAATACCAGCACTGAGGACAATTCAGACACAAAAAATGTGTCTATCAAGACACGAAAATGTTTCATTTTACAACGGACCGTTCTTTCATCCAAAAGGATTTTTTATGCATAACCCTCTCCGCGTGATGCGCCAATTCGGTTACAAGCATAAAGATCTCACGGATACATCTTATCATAAATATTCTCACGACTTTACTAAATGCCAATCAAATGAGAACCATACTCTGGTATGCTACGACCCAGAACCAATTCTTGCACATTGGATTGAAAGGGAAGAAGAAGAACTTGTCTTTGGATAAGGATGATTGGGAATTGGGCGAGAACGGTTTTGATAGTGAACCAACATTCCTAAACGGGCATCTACAGTACTCTCATCCTTATGTTGTACGCCAGGATACGGTAGAGGTCCCTCCACCACCAGCACGTCCCTCCACAACTCCCGATACTTTGCACCAGGACTTCTACAAACTTGTTACGTTGTTGGTGCGTTCATTACTATTCACTTAATCTATATGTATCAACTTATAAAATTGTACATACTAAATACATGTTGAAAAATCCTTTAACGGCGTCAGAGAATTGGAAACTTGGCAAGGTTCTTTAAGAAGAAGAGCAAGAAAGGAGAGTTGCTGACCCAGAAAGAAATGGAAAACGTCGTCAAAAAGATATACCAAATAGAAGATACTGAGGCAAAAGACTTGTGGGGCGAAAAGAAGAAGAGGGTATACAAGATGCCAAGAACCGAGTGATCATGTGATACTTTGATAGTATTAGTTTGGTTTATGTTTGTTTGTGTGGATTGGTAAACTTCGAACATCTTTGCTTCATTTGTTTTCGGTTTGGAACATCTTAACTTTACATTTGGTTTGTTTACACTTTGCGTATGTTATTTTATGGTATTAGGTCTTTGCTTATGTTATTTAATGTGTCTTGCAAATTGCAATTTCTAAGTTTAATTTTCCGAACACCGGCATAGAGTTCAGTGACGAGGACCGCCGTAGTAAAGTTTGAATTAAATCACAATGGCACGTACATGGCATATGGTTTAATGATTACAATTCAAACTTCCAAAAAAACAAAAGGTGGCGTATTAGTAAACCACATAAATCCAAATTACTCATCATCGCTCCCACACGTATGAAGTTGCAACTCCTCCTCTTCAAGAGGTTTCTTTGATAAGGCTAAAGCATCCCATAATTGGTGATTCTCCTCGTTCAACGCCATCCATCCCTTCCATATATTTGGATCTAGTTCCTTGTTTTTAACCATCCCACAAACAGGTGGAAATGGACAATTGTCCTTGAGTTTAAGAATGACGAAATGATTGCCGTTCACGTACGCCAAAACAACTCTTCTCGTCTTAAGGGATCCCTCGCATTTTTGCCACTTTGGTGTAAATGTTGTGACTACGGTGGGGGTAAAATAATGAACAACAAAATTAAATATATCCGCTACTAGATGCCCACAAAGCGGCATCCTCATCCAATATTGAGGAGGAAGAAATGCCATCTCCTGCTCGGGTCCTAAAACTTGAGCACACATATCATCAAACACCTCGTCGTGACCAACCAATTGCTCATAAAAGCTCCTCTTCTTCACAAGTTGATCGGCCATCCTCATCCTAGAATATCGGCATGGTGTCATTCCTTTACTAACAGCCGTCTCGAAGATTCCTAATTGTTCGGTGACGGCATGATAGCCACAATTTCCATCTCCATCGACATCATCCGTGTACACAACAAACTCGCGAATAACCTCAGGAAGTTGGTCTATGTAAGACTCTATCTTCGTATGGTAGTGTCTATAAGTCCTGCCCGTTTGCGAATCCTTATACATCGTCATATTACCAACTTTTAGCTTAATTATATCCAAACCATCCTCTGCAATCCCTACACTCCAAATGTCTTTGATATTAGACGGGAGAATATTCTTCCTTGGCCTACCCCTTCCCCTTTTCCTTAGAACCTCGAGATACATCGATCTGTTGGTGTAGGTTCGAATGCTCACCTTGTTGCCCTTGGTTGCTTAATGTTGGTACCTTCGGCGGCCTTCCCTTTTCCTTTGAACCCCGGATACATCGACTATTGGTGTAGGTTAGGAATGCTCAACTTGTTGTCCTTGGTTGCTTAATGTGGGTACCTTAGGGGCCTTCCCCTTTCCTTTGAACCGCTGGATACATCGACGATTGGTGTTGGTTCGGAATGCTCACCTTTTTGTCCTTTGTAGCTTAATGTTGGTACCTTCGGCGGCCTTCCCTTTTTCTTTTGAACCTCGGATACATCAACTATTGGTGTAGGTTCGGAATGCTCACCTTGTTGTCCTTGGTTGCTTAATGTTGGTACATTTGGCGGCCTTCCCCTTTTCCTTCTAACCTCCGATACATCAACTATGGGTGTAGGTTCGGAACTCGTCGATTGTTGTTGACTTGATATCGGTTCCTTCCTCGGCCTACCCCTTTTGTTTGGAACGGGCGTTTCAACGAATCTTGCTTCTGAAATCTCACTTGCACATAGATCTCGTTTTTTAGTTGCCGCGAGTTCCTCTTCACGTCGAGTCATTTGTTTTAATTATTTTCTTTGTTTCTTCCTTGCAATTTTAGTTTGTGGTCTACCCGCCGGATCTCCCTTTGTTGGCTCTTCACTTTGTGCTATCCATGACCGTGTAATTAGTCTTAGTTGGCTCAACAATACTTGTCGGCTAGCCGAGTTTCCACGTGAGTAAGCTTCATAAAATTCTAAAGCCTCCTTTGTATCCCATGGTGATTGTCCGGGAGCTTCGGTAGGGGGAAGGTCGAAAGATAATTGCTTCCAAAAAGGATCAATAACATCAATAGGTATCACTACTTCATACTTCACAAGCATATGACGACACGGAAGCCCCAATGAAGACATGTCGGGACAAATACACACATCACCCGGATTTCCGTAAATTTTCTCATATTGCATTTGTCTCATCATATGTTTTATTGCCCAACGGGAGACGTTAAACTCTATTCCTTGGAGCAACTTAGTATGTTCAAGAAATTGAGTCATCCTTTCCATTGAGCTTTTCTCAAAAGCCTTCTTGATCCTATCGATATCGGCCTTAAAGTGTTGCTCCATTTCCTCGGTGAACGTAACCACGTTTCCTTGGCCGGACTGGATGAGATCTTTAAATCTCCCATGAGAGGACTCCGCTATACTAGTTGCTTCATTCTCGTAATGTCTATAACGATTTGTCCACGCACGCACAAATTTTTCCTTGAAGTTATCCAACCAATTATCCCGACAATATGAGACGGCACTTGGATACACTTCGTTATATTTTGGCAATAAAGTTGTTCAATCTCTTTTCATACATGTCCTCGGTAAGAGACCAATAAACTTTCTCCCAATCCTTTAGAAATTCCAACCACCTTTTATGATTTTCATCGTGTTCTTTGTCGACTCGCTCTTTAATCTTTCCTCTTTCATTTTCTTCTTCTTCGGGTGATAGTTTCTCTTTGTGAACATCTTCCTCTAGTTGAGCAACCATTCTCTTCTTAATATCAGCCTTAGAGGGTTCAAACAAAGCATGACAATGTTTTTTCACATTTTCACCTATATGATATGTACATAGGAAATTTTGTGCATCCGGATATACGTCGGATATGGTATTCATTAGTGCGTCAAATTGATCGGTTATAATGACCTTCGGAAAACGATTTTCCGGGAACAATAATTTCAATTTCCGCAATGCCCAATGATAATTGTAATCCCTCTCGTTTTCCATTAAACACCAAGCCAATGTGAATGTTACCTTGTCCGATGTTTGCCCCATGATGTTGAACAACGGCATGTTGTATTTGTTTGTCTTGTAGGTGCAGTTCATCATAAGAACATCACAACACGTATGAGCCAATTGTGAAAGCAAAGGATGCGAAATGAATATTTGAAGCGGCTTGTTGTCCGGACCTGTTTTAATGATACGCGTGTAATTGTGATCCCAAACTATCTTCTCAAATTCTTGCATAACACTCCTCCCTTCCCATTCCAACCTTTTAATGGTTGATTGTGCGCTATAAATTGTACTGAGTGAAGAAACGTTGGTCTTATCCTTTTCCTTGAAGGTTCTGAGAATCACTCTTGGTTTGATACATGCTTTGGTCATCATCTTTACATCCTCGAATTTATCAGGTTTTAGCTTCGCAACTAGGGAGTGACCTTCAAAATCTTTCGGATCGGGGTGGTTGTGACGGCCAAACCACACACATTCCCATTCTTTTTCTTCTACTTTTGAACCTCTTAGATAGAATACAAGCTTAAAGGGGCAGTCATCCTTCCGCGTAACTGTCTTGTATACCTTGTTAGTCTTCTTTTCATATACATAACCCTTTCTCTTATGGCTATTTTTCTCATTGTATTTTCCACTTCTCTCGCAAACCATCTCAAAACGAACTGATGAACGTTGGGAATTCCTCACTAAGACACACATGTTATTAAGAGCCGTCGCTTTTGCCCAAGCAATTGCTTCATTTTCATATTTTATTCCCTACATAAGGACAACATTATGGAGATTACAAGCAAATCCCAACATAAAATTGGAAAAACTAGGTGAAAGTATTGTTTGGTAACATACCCGCGGCATTTTATAGTACTTCGTCGCATCCCGATGGAGTGGTTTGGAGTTTGGTTGATCGTTGTAGGTAACAATCTAAGGAATGAATGAAAAGAAAATTGGATTAGTTCAAAACCGGCATTGTCGATAAGTAAAGTAAACTCTTAGGGATTAAGAACCAAGATAAATGGTAATTGACTTACTATACCCGGTATTAGGTTCCTGCAGAGGAAGTTGAAAGGAACAAATGCCAAGTTCAAAATATCATTAGCTTCAGTATGTTTTTCATGTAAAACCGGCATTCTCGACATTTAAGTTTCTATGCCAGGTATCATAAACCTGCATTCTCGTGTCATGCACTTACACTGCCGGTTTGAATATTCCTTAGAATATTCGTTGGTAGGTAAAAAGTATAAATGTGTACCGGCATTCAATCTTGGTTTGAATACCACGCCAGTATGTTCTTGAACAGTGTGGGATACTTTGTCCCGACATACAAATATCTATGAATACAATTCCGGATAAATGATACCGGCGTAGAATTCATACAACGAGCATGCCGGTACTAAGCTTTTTTTTTCGAGTAAATGTCGGTTTCAAAAAAAAAATAATCAAATTTTCGACCTCTTTGAAGCATTACCACATTGTGTTGGGGTTGCTTGTATGCTGAACATGTTTACTTTCTTGAGTTGGTTATTCACAAAACTTTTCATGATCAAGAAAATAATGATTCAAAGGTGTTGGTTCATCATACAACAATTGTGAGTTGTTATCATTAATCGAAGATTGAAGATATGATTGTTGTTGTAATTGAGCTAAAGATTCAGCAGCTGCAAGTCTCTCATCACAATCATCTTCCATTTTCAAAAAAAAAAAAAAAAATTCTACTCAAAATTTTTTTCCCTCATTCTACTCTCAACTAACCCACGCAAATTCAAATAAACATAAATACACAAATTATATCCCCCAAATCATTAATATTTTACTAATCAGGATTAATAACTAATTATGATTAGGGAGGGTTAGATTAGGAATTAATAATTTAATTATATAAGGGGTAACCCATCTAGGATATTTGGATCCCTATTTTTTATTTAGCTATATCCCCCAATTAGATTCTATATCCCCCAATTAGGCGTTCTTTGATTGTTTATTGTGTTATATATTTATTTATTTTGATGAACCATACCAAAATATCATAAGCTCAGCCAGGCTTGGGTTAATATTCAATATTTTTTGGATTGTATAATCAATCTATCTAACAAACCTTAGCATTTTAATACTAATTCAGTGTACCAAATATAAAAAAAAATATAAATGGTTGTTATCTAGTTTACTTGATAAACAATCTTTATGTATTTTTAATTATATTATGAAAAATAACTTTTTGATCCACCTCTGACTTCTTCTTACATACATATAAAATGAGGGAGGGTTCGATATGTATTAGATACAAAAACATTTACCAGTAGAAAACATACAATTAGTTTCTTTTTATCGATACTTGTCTCCATAGGTTTACTACTGCACATGTATGATGTATTATATAATTTTAAAAGCTTGGATATTTTGTATAAATAATAATGTAAATCATATCATGTTTGTAACCGTAAAAAAATATAAATTTAGGAAATCTCTCTTAAGAAACTTGTATTAATTTATTTTTCTTAATGAAAAAATCGGATCAATGTAATAAACTCATAATGTATAGTATGACTTTTTTTGATCATAATTATGAGGAACCTAATCAATGCATATTCACGAAAAGAGATTACAATTCTTACATTCATCGGATATTTTTGGTCGGGATGAGACTGAGATAGTCGGATGCAGCGTTTTTCTCTTAAAATGTTATCTGTCCGTACGAAGATCAAAAATCCATTTTGTTTTGTATTCTAGATAACACACAGATACCACAAAAAGTTATATATATATGGAAAAGAATGTGCACAACTAAACGTGTCATATCGCTAGAACTTTCACTAGCTTAGTTAAACCGAAGTTCCGATTTATTTGTTCGCTCAAAAATATACTGCCAAAAGCAAACACCATCAGAAGAAATCTTAGCTTGGGCTCAAAAATAACCACAAGAATATACCGCATCACTAGAATCCTTACCTCCAGTGCTACCAGGAGATTCACCGATTTTTAGCCTCTCAAGAAGCACCAAAAGGATCTCCACAATCTCCGTAAGATGGTCCACCTCGAATATGAACTGGATTAATATTAATACAAACTGTAATGGATTTAACTCAACCTTTAGGAATTACTACTGTCGTAACTGCAGAAACTTCGGCTCTGCTTTTGGCATCAAGAACAAAGAATAGAATAGAATGCGAAAGATTTCACATGATGCTATCCGACACAATACAAAGAAGAAAATCAAGTAGCAGATGGCTTGGCCAATCATACGACAGACGAATAGAGCGGCAGACGCATCCCATGTGGTGCTTGACTAGTCCAAGGTATTTCAACCTCTCAAAATCGCAGGAGGCCTGAACTAAAGTGCTAAACCTAACAACCTTCTATCTGTGGGCCAAAGCCCATTCCAATGTTGGTATCAACCTCAGCCCGAGATTCTGAGGCATCCACACCATTTCACTCCTAAACCTTCTTCCCTCCTCTCCGCAGACAAAAACTAGGGTTTTTCCACCTGAGAAAACAATAAAGGAAGGCAAAGTTTTCATTCATTTTCTTAATCTATAACAAATAATGGGCAAGCAAAAAACAGAAGGTAAATCCTCTTTCGATCCTTGTTTCTGAATCATATTTTTTTCCTCAATTTTTAAATTTTTAAATCAATTTTTTTTTTCGATTATGATTACAGTTCGTTGCTGATGGAGTGTTCTTTGCCGAGCTCAACGAATTATTGACAAGAGGACTCGTACAGTCGTTCTCAAAATGCCCTAGGTATAAAACCGAAACTCTTTTACTCTTATAAACTGTTATGTTTTGGTATTATAGATCTGAAATTAGGGATTTGATAAGTTTGTTTTTGGATGTGTAGGTTAGAAAGGAAAGAGGAGGATTAGAGAATTGATTTCTGTAGTACAAAAGTTTTGGTTTAAGTCAGCAACAGAGCTTTATTGCTCAAGTTGAGTCTCTCTCAGAGACAAGCTTCTTCGTGGGCTTGCTGTTCATAGGTGTGTATTCATGTAAATTAGACTTGTTGTGAAATAAGTGGCGCAATTGGTATCGTCTTGTGTCACTTGATTGTGGTTTCACAATTGTCTTGTATTTGTCGGGATATATAGTATATGGCTAATGGAATTTCTTTGCTTAGGGCCTACTATGGTGTTTTGAGATTCGTCATGGAAAGTGGTGCCGATGGTTGTGAGGTAAAATTTATTGTTATTGTTGCATATTAACCAGTCTTTTACCACTGATCTGTTTGATATGGTATTAAACTTCAAGTTTGTTATGGTTAAACATGTTATTGATTGCAAAGACAATGAAGTTCAAGGACTGGTACATGATTTTTTCTACGTTTTATACTGTTTTTTGTTTAAGATGTTTGAAGCACTAGTGTATTTTATTGTCTAAATGATGTTTGTTTTGAAATGGCTGTGCTTATTGACGGTCCGTTGCTGATTAGATATCTCCCCCGTCAGCACACAACTTTTTCATAAGCTGGAGTTTATGTAACCACCTTGTCTTTCTAACTTCCCTTGGATTTGATAGGGAAGAAACACAACTTGGCTTACATTATAGTACCCTTGCAGTGAAGCTTTTATAATTGACTGGGAAGGTCTATTATGTCCGAAGGCTGCTGCCTCTCGAGGTCTATTTAATCCTTCTAAGGCTTGACTTTTTGGTCAATATATGTACCCTAATTCATTCTAGGGAATACATGTGAATGAACAAAGAAGGGAATTAGCTTTAGAAGGTCAAAATAGGCTTTGTGGGCCAGCACCAAAAAAATTAGTTGTTTGTGGCCTATCTGGCTTTGCCACTGGTTCAATCGGTTTTGAGTTTGTAGGGAAGAAACACAACTTGGCTTACATTCCTAGCTTGGGTGATCTTAGACTTTCACGTTCACTTAAAATTCCAAATATCGGGTTGCACTGAAGCTTTTGTAATTGACAGAACTCAATTTTTCCAGCACCTTTACCTATGCTAGAAGGATTGTCCAAACACCATTAGATCTTCTCTCGGGATTTTTTTCGGGATTCTTATGTGGTTGGTCTATGTTGACTAACTGAAAAAAATCCCGAAATTTTTACCGAGAGAAGATCTAATAGTAATTGGTATAGTCCCTCTATCATTGGGATATGTGCTGGAAAAGTGGATCCCCCGCTTTCTTTTAGGGATTTTTCTGTGATTCAAAGCATTTCCGGATTATTATTTTTCTGAAAAACATTAAGGAATCAATGCACTGCAAAAGATTACACATCTCATCTGCTACCATGCAAGTTAGACTCTAAAACTCTACTAGAACATGTCCATAAAATCCTTGTCCATGTCATGTTCATCCGTAAGAATGATAGACTAACAATTGAAATAAGGTTTAGCTCCCATTTGAACACTTGACTCTTAGCAAATTTCGCGAGAGCATCAGCTACTCTGTTTTGGACATGATGTGTGTGGGTTTTAAGTCGTGGTATAATACATTTTTCTTCCATATTACTGAGCTACTGCTTCTTGATTGGTTGTTGTTTTGAACAATTTCCGTTTTTATTGATTGTTTTGAACTAAGTCAATTCTGTTGACTGAGTACATTGTCTCAGCTGTTAGACATATCATCTTAGACAGGTCAGTATGTACACCCAAGTTGCCATTTACTCTTACTTTCTTAGTACATTAAGAATCCTGCGCTAGTAAAGGTTGAATAGTAATCGTGGTTTGATTTAACTGTTGAGTGTCAAGGGCATATGTGGAAACTTCATTTGCAAATGGGTGACATGCGTCTGAATAAATCTCTTCTCTGTTTTTTTGTTATTGTTTTGTCTTCTTTTGGTTATGTATTGGAGAGAATGAGGTGATGATTAGGTTATTTCCCTATTGGTTTGATTGTCGAAATGATGGCATAAGTGTATTAGCTCTAGCTGATCATTCTCTCCATACTTTTTTTTACTTTCTAATTCAATGTTGTCATTCATTTGTACTGAACATTTAGTTTGTTCTTTGTTTTCTTATTGTTGAATTCCAAGTGCAAATGAGGAAATTTTATTTTGTAAATGGGTAATTTGCATCTGAAAATTTCATTGATGTTAACACCTTGGAGATCTGATGCCCTGCATCTCTTCTTTGTTTGTTCGTTATTTGTTTGTCTCAGTTTCGCTAGTTTCTTTTATGGTTATATGTTTTCCTATTGGTTTGATCGCCAGAATGAAATGTATTTGCTCTAGCTGGTCATTCTCTCCCTTCTTACTAAAAAAATGTCTATTTTTCCGTTTTACCACTTCTTCTTTTTTTTCCGTTTTACCCTAATGTGTGTTTCACACTTGTCTTTTATTTGTGTGATTGCAATGTGTCTAATTCTATGCATGTGATGTTAGAAATGTGTGCGCAATTAAGCCGACACTCTGGAGAATTATTATTGAAGGAAGCATGGTAATGTGTACAGAAATCAATCTTGGTACTAATGTCTGCTTGCTCTGATGCCTCTGGCTCTGATTTTGCTGGCCTGGAAACGTGCCCATATTTGTCTCTCAAGAATCACGATAAGCTTGTACTACTAAACTGCATGAATAGCACATAGAGTGGTTTCTAGGATCAATAGATATCACCTTTGCCGGGACAATACTTTATGGTTGTGTACATGTTGTAATTTCTTGAGAAGCTGTTGGTTCTAATGTCTATGTTTGGATAGAGCAGGATACTTCCTCTATGTTTTCTGACTTGTCACATAAGCTCATTGTATATCGCTAATGGAATTTGTATGCTCAGGGCCTGATATGCTGTTTTGACTTCGTCATGGAAAGTGGTGCCAAGGGTTGCAAGGTATAATCAACTGCTATTGTTGCATATGTACCAGATTTTCCGCTCTGGTCTGTTCGATATGATATTAACCTCAAGTTTGTAATGGTTAAACAGGTTATTATGAGAGCTTAGTGCAGCTCGTCCAAAGTCAATGAAGTTGAAGGATGGGTACATGATTTCTTCTGGTCAGCCTGTTAATGAGTACATTGTCTCAGCTGTTAGACAGTCCTTCTTAGACAGGTTAGTTTGTACACCCAACTTGTTTTTTAGTTTTACGTTCTTAACTCTTTTAAAATCCTGTGGCTAGTATATTTTGAATGGTAATTGAGGTTTATTAAACTGTTGAGTTCAAGGGCATACAAGGAAATTGTAAATGGCTAGTTTGCGTCTGAATATTCATTGATGTTAACATCTTGTAGTTCTGAAGCCCTGAATAAATCTCTTCTCTTCTCCGTGTTTTTGTTATTGTTTTCCTTTATTGTGATCCATTTTCTTTTCTTTTTGGTTGTGTGTGTTTATTGGGGAGAATGAGGTGATGATTAGGTTATGTCTCTATTGGTTTGATCGTCGAAATGATGGCATAAATATATTAGCTCTAGCTGATCATTCTCTCCAATGTTAGTCTTTCATTTGAATGAAACATTTAATTTGTTCTGTGTTTTCTGACTGTTGAATTTCAAGGGCAAATGAGGAAATGTTATTTGTAAATGGGTAATTTGCGTCTGAGTATCTCATTGATGTTAACACCTAGGAGATCTGATGCCCTGAATCTCTTCATTGTTTATTCGTTTTGTTTTATCTCAGTTTGTTAGATCTGTTTCAGTTATTAGTTTGATAGTGGAGAGTATGAGGTGATGACTAGGTAATCTCCCTATTGGTTTGATCGCCGGAATGATGGCAAAAAATGTATTAGCTCTAACTGATCATTCTCTCCCTTCTTACTAGTAAACGTCTAATTTTCAGTTTTACTTCTTTTTTTTTTTATCTGCGAGTTATAATTCCTTTATTATGGTTATGAAGAAGCTGTTGGTTGGTCTGATATTTAAGTTTGGATAGAGCTTGATACTTCTTGTATGTTATGCTACCTACAATTAAAGCACAGTTGCACTTCTCTACACTTAAATGCTGTATGTCATCTATAAAGCAAATGGGTAAATTTGGCACCAACTTTGTGTACCGAGATGACTAAATTGCTTTTCCAAGTTAATTTCATGTTTGTAAGCTTGGGTAGCCTCATGTCCTCTATATATCTGCTTGCCTTTTTTTTTTGTTTCATTTTTCATACATTAGTGCACTGATAATGCTTTGGAGTTCGTGAGGCTTCTGAAGTCCAAAGCTTGCATTGCTTTGGAGGTTTACATTTTGTTAAACTGAGTTATTCAATCTATATTTTGGGAGTTGTATGCTAGCAGTTGTGTTTGGGCTTTATTGATTATGTGCTGTCTGAGTTGCTACTGCTTTTTATATATTTATATCGAGATGTCTTATATGTGATTCATAAAAGCTCATTGACTCATTATATACCGCTAATGAAATCTCAATGAATAGGGCTTGCCATGGTGTTATGTGTTCGACCTGGAAAGTGGTGCCAAGGGTTGCGAGGTACAATATACTGCTATTTTGCATATATACCAGTCTTTTTTCTCTGGTCTGTTTGATATGATATTAACTTCAAGTTTGTAATGGTTTAATAGGTTATTCTGAGAGCTTGGGAAGCTCGTGCTAAGTCAATGAAGTTCAAGGATGGATACATGATTTCTTCTTTTCTGGTTGTTAACGAGTACATTGACTTAGCAGTTAAACAGGTCCCTTCTTAGACAGGTCAGTTTGTACACCTTGGTTGTTATTTACTCTTTATTTTCTCAACTTCTTTAAGAATCGTGGGCTAGTATATTTTGAATAGTAACTGCGGTTTGCTTTTAACTGTCGAGCATCAGAGGGCATATGAGAAATTTCATTTGTAAATGGGTAGTTTGTGTCTGAATATTCATTGATGTTAACACCTTGCAGTATTGGAGAGAATGGGGCGATGATTGGGTTGTTTTGATCTGTTATCTTTGGTTGTATGTATTGGAGGAATGAGGTGATGATTAGGTTATTTCCCTATTGGTTTGATCGTTGAAATGATGACAGAAATGTATTAGCTCTAACTGGTCATTCTCTCCTTTCTTTCTTTCTTTCTTTCTTTACTTTTTAGTGTTATCTTTGATTTAAAGGAAACGTTTAGTTTGTTCCTGCGTTTTCTTACAGTTGAGGAAATTTAATCTGTAAATGGGTAATTTGGATCTGAATATTTCATTGATGCCCTGAATCTCTTCTTTGTTTATTTGTTATTGTTTTATCTCACTTTTGTTAGTTTCTTTGATACTGAAGAATACGAGGTGATTTCCCTATTGGTTTGATGGCTGGAATGACGAGTTATGTTTCCTTTGATTCTGGGCATGCATTCCTTTCATCTCCTAATTTAAATTTTATCTGTCGGTTGTTGAGTAGGGTGTTCTTGGTATCAAGGTGAAAATCATGTTGGATTGGGGGACCCTAAGGGAACGAATGATCCAATGACTCCATTTTACCTGATGTTGTTACCATCCACCAACCTAAGGATGAAGAGGATTTCATTTGCAGGCCTTCAATGCTGGATTGAAATGCCACCTCAACTAGTTTCCCCTTAAAAGGATAGTAGCTTAATGGATATTTCTAATTTGTAGTCATTTTTCAGTTCTGTAATTTCTCAGAAGAGGGTTTTGAATGATAATAATACTGTTCTAAAATACTACCAGTCTAAAGAAAACTCTTTTCAAAGTCAGAGAGATAATTCATTTTTTTTTTTTTGTCTATCATCTAGAGGTGGCTTGATTTCCTCGTGTCTGCCATTGAAGGCAGATAAGCAGTTAAAATCTTATTCTGATGCTTATCCCAATTTTGGGACTATGCATCATGTGACGTATGACTCCATTACAACCAGATAAATAGGATTCGACTGGTAAAATTGAATCCCAATTCTTCGTTCTTTGTTATACTCCCCAGTCTCTCCAATTGTCAGTGTAAGAGGTAGTGGTGGTACAGAAGTTGAAGTGAAATAGTTAGCATTTCTTTCGCCGTCTTTCTGCAGAATGAAGCTCTTTGATGGCTGAATTGCGCATCATTGACTGCCGCCATTGGTTAATGCGTCCACTGGAAGCATTGTATAATGTGGTGCTTTTGACCCGACAAAAATGTTAAAAAAATTAACGGAAGCCTTTCTCGTATATCAGAGCCAGGTTTCGATCCTGGGACCTGTGGGTTATGGGCCCACCACGCTTCCGCTGCGCCACTCTGATTTGTTGACAGATTACTCACAATTTAATTTATATTTGGAGTTGTCTAAATTATCCTGTTCATCTTCTGCGGTAGCTCCTTCTAGCACTTTTGTTATAGGGAGGGGGGGTTTCAGAATCACGGGAGTGGAAAATCCGTATTCAACTCACCTAGTCACTATTTTACTACGATTCGGACAAAACTACCCTCGAAGAAAATACCATCCCCGTTTCAAAACATAAGACTTTTTCCTCTCTACTTCTTCTTGAACCGTGAATAACGGAAATTAGCTCTAGAAATATTTTTCAATTCGTTTGGAAAATCATAACCAAATCATTTTTAACGAATTGCTCAGGGTATTATATGGAATGATATAAACAAATGATATCTTCTTCATCGAAATTAACAAAGTAAAAAGGATCCAGGATTTGGACTAAATATTAAACAAAACCCAGCATTCTCCTTACCGAAATGAGTTTTTTTTAGTGATTCCAGTGAACTTAACACGTCGTTCATATGTTTTCTCGAGTTCCAGACAATGGGAGAATTCAATATTTCTCGTCATGGTTAAGTGCGTGATTATTCAAGTAGCTAGCTTCACATATTTTTAAGTATTCACGACGTCCAGAGTAAACGTGATTTGAAAACAAACTTTCCAAGGGTCATTTTCCAACCTTTAAACTGGAGCGATAGATAGAAAGCCTCGTTTGATCGGGGGCCTCCCACTAAAGGACAAAAAGGTCACCCAAACCTAATTTGGGTCACCCCTTAGCAAAAAATTTTCTAAAACCTAAACTGCCCCTAAATGATTTTAGTATTAAAACTTGATAAAGTTAATTTAATTAGCGTGGTTAGATTAAAAATCAGATTTTTTTATTTATTATTATTATTTTTTTATTTTTGAGTTGAGAAGAAGAAGAGGAGGTTTTAGAGGAAAACTTGGGGTTTTTAGAAATGAATAATTCAAGTAAGGGAAATGATGTGGGAGAAGGTTCAAGTAACAAAGATGATTGTGTTGATGGTAAGATTATCTTAAATTCTCCTATGGATTGGATATATGTCACAACACAGAGAAAGACTCGTCAATGTCGAGGGATGTATACCCCAACGATTCTATAAACTCGTCAATGTATTGACACCAAAAATGACGACTCAAACCTGCAACTTTTCCAGGTTATGAAAAATCGTTAGGGTAATATGATATATCCTGACGACTCAAACCTGCAACTTTTTCAGGTTATGAAAAATCGTCAGGGTAATTGATATACCCCGACGCTCTTAGCTTGGGTCACAAAGAGTCGTTATTTTGTGTGTATATACCAAGACGACTCTGAAAATTTTTGGGACAGAGAGGCTGTTTGTTTTTCACCTGGGGTTGTTGACCTTTAAAAAGGGTCGTCCATAGAGGATCGTCATAAGTTTCTATATTATGTTAACGACTCTAATCTAGGGTAAAAATATGAAAACGTAAATATGGTCGTTATCTTGATCATTATATACCCCGACGATTTTTTATGGTCTCTACATGCATATGAAAAATCGTTAGGGTTTAGGCTTGTTTAATTGACGACCCTTTTATCAGAATCGAAATTTTTGGGTGAAGATTTTTTTTCTTTTTTCTTGAAGTCGATAATGGAGGAGAAGAGAAGAGTTGAGAGGGTGAGAGGGGAGGGAGTGATCTTTTTGTTTAGAACTAGAAATGAATTGGGGCTTAGGGTTAAGGGTTAATAGGTCTTTAAGATTTATTTTTTGTGAAGGGTAAAATAGTATTTTCACAATCGGTTTAATACCCTGAAAAATTTGGGGTGCAAATAAAATGTTAAGGCCCCTAATTAATATTCATGGCCCCCAATCAAACGAGGATAGAAAGAGAGACCAGGGAGGAAAAAAAGTAAAAAAAAAAAAAATGGATATTTGTCAAGTGTCTTGCACAATTTTACGACAAAAGCAAATGTCCTGGACATCTTATGTGCATCTCAAGAGT
Source organism: Papaver armeniacum (assembly GCA_023531295.1). Classification (NCBI taxonomy): domain Eukaryota; kingdom Viridiplantae; phylum Streptophyta; class Magnoliopsida; order Ranunculales; family Papaveraceae; genus Papaver; species Papaver armeniacum. The sequence goes on from JAJJWW010006838.1 coordinate 130,750, forward strand.
ATTTATCAAGTGTCATGATACGAGCATATGATGGTTTCTTCATTGCAAGGAAGAGTTGCAAATGGAACAACCTTTACATCCAAATTAGTAGACTAATCGGTAACTAAAAAACCGTCATTAGAGTGGAAGTGAAATGTCGTATTTCACTGCCATTTGATGGAAGTGAAATTTTAGGTTTCACCGCATCTTTTCTGTAGAGAAATCGTGTATTCACGATTTCAAATTTAAACACGAATGCTTCATTTCACTGCTACTGGTTTGAACGAACCAAGCTCACTGCATTTTTTTTATCTGTCTATGCATGTATAAAAACAAGAGATAACCAAGATTAAATAGTTTGGTACCTATGATTCTTCGTTTTCGGTATGCTCAGGTACATTTAATGATATATATTTGAAATTTGTACATCTGATTTGTCCGTCATTGTTGTCGTGTCTTTGTCTAACATCGGATTTCCGTGATAAAGGGTGCATATCCTTGATGATTCTACTGAACGTGTTCTAAATGAAGTAGGGTTTTTAGGGACTATGTTTTGGCTGGTGAGAGTTACTAAACCAGACAGCTTACCTTAAGTTAGATGAATGAGTTGGGTTAGTATATCAAGTTAGATGAGTCAAGTTAAAGGGTATTTTGGTCGTAAATAAGTTAAGATTTGACTCATTTGTGAATATATAAGAGCATCTCCAATCGTAACTTGGTGTGCATCTTTTGTGGAAGTTGTCTTTTCTGATTTAAAGACCAAATTTTCCTTAATTGGAGGAGATAAAAGAAAAACATCTCTAACCATAATTGTATTGCTTTAGTTCTAAACTTTTTCTACCATTGATCTAAATTATGTATTTAATCATACCCATAGATAATGATGAGTAGGATGTTCACATCCTCTAAGAGAACCTCTAAAATCAGAGGATGACTTTGAGGATGTCTACATAATTACCAAACACATCATCTTAACTTTCTCCCTTCACATTCCCATTGGAGAGGATTTTTTTAGTTAAATCATTAAAAATCCTAGGTGGCCTTATATTTAGGACATTTACAATGTCTCATTGGGATGCTCGAAGTTAATTCCGATTCTTCCTTTCCCTAGATAGAAACTCCCCCTCCCTATATAACAAAAGGGAGGGCTTTCTAGTGGGATGCTTTGATGTCCCACTGATCCTATCTCTCACTTTGAAGCATGCATGTCAGCTGCACAGCCGTCTTTGTCGTGGAAATGTTTTTAGATCAAGTCACCTAGAAACACAGTGCATTAAAGAACCGGCTGCTGTAAAATTCATGACACGATTCAACTCTATCGAAAGTGCTCCATATAGACTAGACTACTTTGAGACAACAATAGGGGTCACCAAAATTGAAATTTGGAAAAATCACGCAATTTCGTACAACAGAAAGAAATTAACTTTGACTTGCAATACCAGGTTGTCTCTCTACGCGCTTTGTCTGTACCTCAAGTCCACTCTCTGTGCCCTACCAGGCTCCTTAAAGCTGACCAAACTAACACCGTATTCCATAAAACTATAAGCTGGATTCATAATCAATCATACACCAAAGTTTCCTTGTGGATTTTCATTGAAACTTACCTTAAAATGGGTCGTCTATCAAATCTAGTAACAATTATGTTCTTAATAGGCCTAGTGTTTGTATTATTACCTTCAATTGATGCAAGAAAACTTAAGAAGTTGGATATCCAGAACAAGGGTGCAATTATTCATTCGTTGGAGGATAGTTTCATCTTAAATGCTTTACCAAAGGGAACTCGAAAACCTTCAACGCCTAGCAAGAAAGGGCATTCGGTGATTCAGGACGACAACAACAACGATCTTCATGGTGTTCGAACTCTAGCGTCGACGGTGCCAAGTCCTGGAGTTGGTCACTAATCAAATTTGGAGTTGTTCTATTTTTTTATACAAAAACGAGTGTTAATGTATACTAACAATACAAAAGAAATTTTTTTTTTTTTTTTTTTTTTTTTTTTCCATTTTGATTGAACCCTTCAAAAATTCACAAGAGGTTTAAATTTAGGCACATTAAAGGAGTAAATTATGTAAAGGTTTGCATTCTTTTTCAGCTCAAGCAATTTTTATTATCATTTCCACTCTTAAACAAGTAAAACGGAGAACATAATAAAGAGTTTGTGTGAGAAGAACTTACCTTCTCTGCTTTATGTTGACGTACTTGGATTTAGCATTTTGTGATTTGTCACATTTTGATGGCCTCAACAAGAAGTAATTCCTTTTTTTTTTGCTATGGCACATAGATACTGGTTGGGGTTTCACAAAGAACACCAACCTATGTCTTGCATCAAAACTCATAAATATGCGCCTTACGTCCTTATTGATTGAACTATTTTGCCATCAGCTTATTATTAGTAAACAGCCCTGAAGTTTCTATCCTCTTATGGAAAGAATGGTCCAATGACTCCATTACCTGAAGTTGTTATTATCCACCAACCTAAGGCCTTGGTTATCCTTGTCGGAAATCTTTATAGGTGGCCCTCTGATTATATTTGTTCTGTTGTTTATTATTGCAAGTTTCTTGAATTTTGGCTATGTTGAATCCAAGGTTGTAAAGAACTGTAATTTTGTGCAACCATGTAGGAACAGAAATTCTGTAGAAAGGACAAGTGAAGAGCAAATGGCCCATTAGCTCAGTTGGTTAGAGCGTCGTGCTAATAACGCCTACGTCGCAGGTTCGAGACCTGCATGGGCCAAATTGTACTAAATTTTTTGGTGGATAACTCCTACAAAAATATGTGCCTTACGTTCTTATTGATTGAGTTACTTTGCCATTAGCTTATTGTTAGTAAATGACCACCAATACCATCGCATGGAGCATTCTGGTTTTATTTGTGCGAAAGCCGAGTCTTGTGTTGTAATGGGCGGCTTACCGTCCTCAATATATGGAACTTCTAGAGACACAACTTAGGTTCCCCCGTCACCAACAAGATATTCTAGACCGGACATAGTGAGACACCAATGCGTGGAGTACAGACTCCACTACACCCATATAGTGGAGGAGAAACATGAGTAGATAATGGTACATGGACGCCCATGCGTCATCAAGCTTGGAATGCTTATTCGATCACAACTCCAGCTAGGGGAACCAGCGATCCACAATATCAGTGGGGAAGTCCTGTTGTACTTAGTATTAAGCACCTGCACTGATTAAAGTTTCGAGTTGATAACTAGTGTGGTAGTGTAGTAAACTAGGACTAGAATTCAGTAAAATAATTTAGGCTCAAAATATTGGTGCAATGTAAGAAAACGCGCATATTGATCAAACTGCACTGATGTCCATTACTTCCTTTGACTTTTGATTGAGTAATCTAATCTTCAAAACTTCTAATCTTTTAAAAAAAAAAAAAAAAAAAAAAAAAACATTATGAGTAACACAACACTCATATAAATCCCAAATGGATCGCACAAAACTTCAAAACTTCTCCATTCACCCAAATAAGAATCAAGCATATCGACATTAAATTTCTTCGAGGAAGTGAACCTTGGAATACATACAACCATGTAACAAGAAGTTGCAGATTATGAATTCTCACAGAATATACCATTATATTTATGTTGGGGAATAACAATTAAAATTGATCAAACAACTAAATAATATACGAGGCACTTATCTGATTTTTTGTGTCTTCTCTTTAGTCAACTGTTGATGTCTTGAACATCCTGCTAAATACCATAGAAAGAAGAAACTGGTAATGGTGGATTGAGGCGCATGTTCAACATGCTGTCCTTAAGACAAGAATGCCCTGCTACATTCCAAAAAGGATGATGCTATAGCCCTTAGAAAACGAAGATACAACAATCTTAATAAAGTATGAAGAGCACACTCAAACCTTATTCTATCTAGAACTTGGCAGCGGAAAACACATGAAACGTACTTAAACCCTCGTACCAAAACATAGAAAACGAAGAAGAAGTACTTTCTCTAATGAATGCAAAAGAGGTTCGTCTATCTCTAAACCCTACCACAATTCCAAGATATATATAAAAGGTAAATTTATTTCCTGAATAAACTAAGAGATAAATTTGGAAGGTGTTTTGTTATTTTGAAAAACCGTTTTATTATAAATTTCATTCACTTAAAAACTTATTTTTCCAACAATTTATATTAAATACCACCACGTACGTGGTGGTGAAGGAATTGTAACCATTTTTGAGTAAGTGGATTACAAACATGCTAACTCCCCCGACCATTCCATTGATAATAAATCATCACTTATAACCATGTAACTCATCATTCCATTGATGAAGCTAAGACGGGTCTGAAAGTTAATCTCTCCAAGAGTTCCATGATGGGTATTGAAGTTCCGCAGGAGCAGATTCAAGTTTGTGCAAGGTTACCGTGGTGCGTGGTGCCGATTTTCCTATTGCTTATCTTGGAATTCCTATAGGGGCGTCCACAAGGCTAAAATTATTTTGGAATATTATAATTGAGAAGATGATACTAAGGCTAGCGCCATGGAAGAGAAAGTACCTCTCGAAAGTCGGAAGAGTGGAGCTCATCAATAACACATTGGCAGCTATACCATTGTATTATTTATCTCTTTCCCAGATCCCTGTTTCGGTGGCAAAGAAGTTAGAAAGGCTCATGCGAAATTTTCTATGGGGAGAAACAGTTACATTGGAGGTCATGGAAAAAAATTTGTGTTCCGAAGAGTGAAGGCGGGTTAGGTATAAGAAATTTGAAGACTACCAACGATACTTTGTTAACCAAATGGCTGTGGAGATACGGAGAAGAGAAGACTAGCTTATGGAGGAAACTAATATATGAGAAATTTGGTGGTGTGGAAGATGCTTGGGTTCCTAAAGGTTCGAAGATAACTTATGGGTGTGGGTTTTGGCGAGGTATTCTCAATCGCCCGCAATCCTCAAAAATGGGTCGAAAATATCGGTGGGAAGAGGTAATAAAACAAGATTTTGGGACGATGTTTGGTGCCATAAAAAAGCTCTTAAAGAGTTGTTTCCAAAATTATGCAAAAGTGCGTAGAAAGAAAAAAGCTTTAGTTGAACATTTTAAGAATGAAAATGTAGAATTTCCGTGTTGGAATATGGAACCTTGTAGAAGGCTTAAAGAGCAGGAGTTTCAAGAGGTAAGGGAGTTCTATAGAATTTTAAACAATCAAAGAACGCTTGCGAAGATGACAAACGAGTATGGATGTCCGATTCGCGAGGTATGTTTTCAGTCAGTTCTTGTTATTCCTGGATTATGCATGATTTAGGTCGAACTTCTCCAACAAAATTTCCTTTGGATTATAATTGGAACAAAACAGTCCCTCCCAAAATTAGTTTCTTAGTTTGGGCGGCAGCTAATAGAGCAATTCCAACTCTGTTTATGTTGTTGAGAAGAGGTATGGTGGTGGTGAATGTGTGTCCTTTTTGCGAGAACAGTGAGGAGTCAGTGGAACACCTTTTCCTCCATTGCCCTTTCGTTTGGCAGATTTGGGAACATTTTTACAGCAGTTGGGATTTTCTTGGGCTCATCCGACGACCGTTCTCGAGTTCCTATGGAAGTGGAAATTGAAGGTATCTATCAGGCCTCTTGTTTTCTTAAGATATTGCTTGCCGTTTGCTATTTGGTGGGTTGTGTGGTTGGAAAGGAATGACATTTTGATTACTAAGAAACAAGTGAAAAAGCCTTTAAACTCTCTTATTGTAGACATCAAAGTGTTGCTTCTTAGTTGGTCCATTAATGTTGAATCTTTCAGAAATATAAAGTTTGATGATTTTGTTTTTGATTGGGCAAGCTTGTTTAGAGAGTAGTTTTGTTGTAAGCTCTCTAGGCGCTTTGCTAATCTCTTCTTGTATCTTTTGAAGGTGCTATCTTGGCACCCTTTCTTATTTATTTCTCTTTGCCTTTTAAAAAAAAAAAAAAAAAAAAAAAAAAACTCATCACTTACTGGAACCTAACAGAAGTAACTCATCACTTTTTATTAGTTTCTCATTGAGAAGAAACTCAAAAGAGCATCCATGATTATGTCTAGATACTAACTGTGAAGGTGGATCGGGATATATATGCATTACTAAATTTAAATGGGTGAAGATCAAGATAGTGGGGAGCATGCGTATGATACTGAATCCATGTAAGAGATATGCTGTTCAATTCTAACCATTTGGTAATGAAATTATGGTTTGAGAGGTTAGATAAGCATACCTTTCAGACTGACTTGCATCTGTTGATTGAATTAGAGGAAGATAAACAAAGATCTCAAACAAGATATCATTTGTTAACGATGAAATAATAGTTTAAGAAGCCATATACCCTCCCGCAATCAAATTGAAAGAGTAGTTTATTCTTTGAATAAACACTTTGCTGTCACAAATATGACAAGTTAGATACAAACTTGCGATCAAATTATTTAACCGGGAAGACTAAAAATGCTCGGAGAATTTTAATGTCAATTTATATTTATAATCATAACTTAAGGTTTTAAAATTCACTAATTGGTTTGTCTTCAAATTTGGTAGCTCCACACAGCCGGTTACCAGTTTACTCAATTTTTAGTGGAGTCTCCACGAATTTATGTGTTTATTCCGTCTATTCTGTCGTTCTCATTTCAATTTCCTTGATGTTATATATTATTATTCAATCTCATTGCATCCCAAGTATATTAATTATTTTTCAATCTCCTTGTATATCACTTTGGCGCTTTTATTTTAGTGCTTGAAGTACACCAGTATTTGCAAGCTCCTGTACCACATTCACACATGCTGGAGGGAGAGATATATCATAGATGCAAGGATGTTTTGATGAACACAATTGCATTATTAAGGTTCTGACTTCAGAGTTCAGAGTTTTTATACATTTGTTCGCAGCCTAACATGGAACTCACGCGAAGCATGACAATTTTGTTCTTTTCTTGGCACAACCACAAAACTTGTTTGTTCCCAGACTCGTATGCAAACTGAGAGATGGTACTGCAAGCCAACATGAGACGAGGACAATTTGGTCTTTAAACGTGAGGATATTATGGTCTTTTTCATAGCACAACCCCAAATCTTCTGGAGAAAGAAAGAGTGCGGGAATATACGTAGATGTCCAACATTCCTTTTGGTAGAGCAAGAAAGAGAGATTGTCGACTGCCCTAATTCCCAAACACCCGCCATAATCGTCTAAAACGTCTCCCCCAAGAAATCACATTGAACATATTTTCTAGGTTACCTGTTGAGTCGGTATTAGATTGTAAACTTGTATGTAGATGTTGGAGAGATCTCTTACAGTTTCGTGCTAATACAAATTACTTTGCTTATCAACATCTACAGCGACAGAATGCTGTAGTGACGAGTTTCATCGATTTTGATTTAAAAGCTGAAGCACTCTATTATGCCGAGTACCGTGAGGTTCGTGACAAACAGAAGCCGGTATACCACAGGAGGAGGATCAACCTCAAAATTCCAAGCACGCTTAGACTTGTTTGTTCTTGCAATGGATTAATCTGCTTATCAGCCCCGGCTAATTACGATGGAATCTCTCCTTGCATTAGTCCAAGGGAACCTTCAAACATATGTAATCCCATTACCCGAGAATTTGTGAACCTTCCACCAATATCCATCGACAAGAAGAAAAGCGATATGGGTGTTCACATTATATTTGGATTTGGATTTGTATCGGTTATTTGGTCTAACAAAAGGGAGAGAATTCTTATTTCAAATGAATAAAAAGATCATCCGCAGTCTCCCAAATACAAGAAAAGTTAAAACAATATGGATCCCTGAAGACAGCAACATGAATCCGGGGAGACCGGTATCATATATCAACAGTTTTGTTTCACTGGAAGCACTAGGGGAAAAAAATGTCGACGTACGAATAGGATCAACAGGAGACGATGAACTTATTCTCAACACTCGAGGAATAGAAGAAACTGCATCGATTATTGGAACAATTCCAATTTGATTCTAAAATGCACTAGTGATAACAAGTTTTGGTCATCATTATCATTCTATAGGTAATTCATTTTTTAGTCACAGTCACCGATTTTTGACTACTCACTGACTCTAGTATCAATCTATAATCTCAAAAATTGGCAGAAATCTCAAAGATGGTACTTTTGTTTATATAGTGATATCCTTAATGATTTTTCCACCAATTTTGCTAACTTCATTATTAGTAAAAACTGGGATTTTACAATTATTACCCTTTTTCCTTTTTTGTCATACAATTTTTACAGGTAAAAACTTAATTTTTCATCGGTCAGAAACTGGAATTTTCAACCAGATTTCTGCCAATTTTCACTAATCTTTATCTTGGGAGATAAAAGAGTAAGACTATGTTGTAAAAGGAGAGCGCCTTTGGCGCACTAAGCGCAGGCCTGCCTAGCAAAAAAAGGCGCCCAAGGCGCCAAGAACATGCACATCTCTATAATTTTCCAATTTTTCTTCGACGACTAGGTGCACCTTAGGCGCCAAAAGCGCTAGGTTTGGCGCCTCGCCTAGCGCCTAATAATTTTGTGAACCGCTGCAGCCATTAAATTACATTTCTATTACGTTGATAATTTGAATCTTTTAGCAAAAAGTTCTAGTGAGCCAATTTTAACTTCTTCCACATTTAAGAGTTGTTATTGGTTTCTATGAGTGTTATGGGGTTCCAACAGCACGGTAGCCTAGTTGTGCAACTTTTTTGATGACTGACTAACAATAACAATATTTCCCCCTTGGAGGCTTAGGAGACTGACTACTAGCCCGGCCCTTGACATTTTTTGACTCATTTATATATGTTGCATGCAAGCATAATTTTCTCATTGGACTCAAGTTCTGCGTACTATCTGTAGCATTAATTTTCTTCTCTGAGAGTTCACCCAATTTGCTGTACATGTTAATTAATGTCTAACACTGATCTGAAAATTAACATTAAATCCACTGATCAAATTCTAGATCAACGTGTCAAACCTAAAGATATTCTCTCAGAAAAAAATCTTCAGAGTTAACGTTAATATCTCCATCACATTAATTCCAACAAACAAAAAAAGAAACCCACCAAATTGGATAAATAGCCAATCTCATTGGATTCCGCCCCGGTTATCCATCATTTTTCTTGAAAAAACTTGAAAAAGAAAAAACATCTCATGTATTAACTTCCTTTTTTTAAGTTAATGGCGAAGGAAGAGAGACTCTACTTGTTATCTTGTTTTCTTTCAAGTTTTTTCTACGAGAAAATTTTTGATGGGGGCAAAAGCGGATGGGGGAATGGGGGACGAATAGGAATTCAACACCTGTCCTTCATTTCCTTACCTTTTTTTAACTAATTAAAGTCTTCAAATTTTATACCCGATTTACCCTTCCACAAATATTGTTAACTTCCTATGACTTCTCTCCTATATTAAAGGTAGTTTTCTACCTAAACACGAATGAAATATTGCTAGAAAAGGGAAGAATATCTTCAAACAGTGCAGAGTTATCGGTAAAAAAGGGAAGAAAAAAAATCCATATTTAGTTCAAGAAGGTAACAGTTAGAGCAATTAGGGGAATCTTCATATCCGTAGTTGCAGTGATCTTCTCATTTTGGCATCCATTTTTTTTTTTTTTTTGCCAGTTGATAATAAAGCGGTATAACATCTGATCCTAGTAATTAAAAAAAAAATCAGCAGACGATGGAAAAGAGGATCGAAGACATATTTTGTCGATAGTATTTACGTGACTTGTGTTCATGAAACTGATAAACTCGATTATATGTCTTTGGGCAATGAAGTTAATCATTTTACAGGAGATAGCTTTTTGTGGGGAGAACATCCGGTGCATTTTTCTTAATTGTAGACTTTAAGGTTTTGTCTACGATTCAAAACAACAAAAAAGAAAAGTTTCTTTGTAATTTTGTTACCGAGACCGATCGGACTAGTGATGGCATGATAAACCATGGGTTCGCACTTTTAATTCATGCTATCACTTTTAATTCATATGAGATCAGTTCCATGCTACTGACAAAATGATTTGATGAAACAATGGGTTCGCACTTTGCAGTGTTTGCTCTTGGTAAACGAGGAAAGAGAATAATTTTGGAAGGATATCACCCAAGTATAGCTGTAATTTCCTGTTTTTACTCGACCCATCTAAGATAATATTGGGGACGGGGGAAATTTGGGACAGAGGATCTGGGGTAGGGAAGTCAAAATGTAAATTAGTTAAAAATGGTAAAGAAAAGAGGGACAAGTGTCGAACTCCTACTCGTCCCCCATACCCCCATCGGTATTTGCCCCCATCAAATATTTTTCTTTTTCTACTAGAAGAAAAATGATGTTTTTTCTCTTCTCTCTTGAACCCATCATTTATGCATATACATACCCCCTCTTCCGTCAACAGTTTTTTCAAGAATGCCCTTTCAGTAAGAACATCTCCTGTATTAACTAGTACTCCCTCCGTCCCACTAATAACTGACCTAGTTATTTTTAGATTTTGTCCCACCATTAAGTGACCTATATCACTAAATAAGGAGATATACTTAAAATTATCCTTTTAATTGATTATAAAAAATATAAGAAATATGCATAATTTGATATTCATGTTTATATTCGTTACGTAGGTGTTTTAAAATGCTTTACAATGGTACGAAGTTTGCGAACATCCGTGGTGTAGTTTGAGAGATAAATCATTTCAAAATTTCACTATTTATTATCCATAAGGGTATAATTGTAAAAAATGCTTAAAAATACTTTTCCCCTTTCTTGTCTTAAAAATTGTGCAAACTTGAACTAGGTCACTTAATAGTGGGACGGAGGGAGTAGTACCGTTCATTGTTTTTATTTTATTTTATTTATACCTTAGCCATACCAATATCAATAAGAGAAATCCAAGGGTGCGATTTGTTTGTTTCTAGTGGTTTGTTAAATTGGTTTGTATACATGAATAATATTTTGAAGTGTTCAGGAACATACTCAAAAGAGTAACGTTCGTGAGCTATTAAATATGTTTGTGCAAAATGAACAATTTTGGAAAATGTTCGTGAACAATACCCAAAACTGCATTGTTCACGAACTATAAAATCATTTTGTGAAGAGCAAATATGGAGCCTTCAAGAAAATCAAGTTTATACCCGTTCGCAAACTGAAAAACAATGAATATTGGTACTACTTGTTGTTTTAAGGATATTTTTTCGAGCTCATAGTTTTTTGAACAATAAATTATCATCAAACTCAAAAGCGGTGGTCCTATGAACATCTAATGCTTGAATTCATGTTTCGAAAATTTTCAAGTACAAGCTTGAAGTCGAAACTTCTTCTTTGCAATTTGTCAATTATATTAAAGCCATACGACATTGTCTTAGTAGATGGAATGGAAAAAATAGTAAGTACATATGATATGCAGTCTTCACATACCTTTATTGACGAAGTTCTCGCGTATGCATGTCTCCGTTGTTATTCAGTCTTTAATCTTTAATTAAGGATTGTTCGGTGAACTTTGATACTCAACTATCGTGCTTCAATCCTAATCCGAGACTGACTTTTGTAGGCTATAAATCACAAAATAATTTTGTTTATCTAGCATTGACAACAAAATTGCCATACCAAAACTTGTGAGTTTGACTGAGCGATGCTCTAACAATCTCTCCCTTTGTTAATTTTGGTGACAAAATTATCAATCACGTAAGGATTTAAATAAAAAATAAACCTTCAGTTCAATCTTAATAACGCTTATTGATTTCTTGAATTTTCAACACCTGTTGAATTCTTCATTCTTCAAGTTATTTTATGGTTCTGCATATTTTCATTCAACACATTATTATTGAAAATATGTAACTTAACAGCTTATGAGACCATTTTGATTTGAGCATTAAGAATGAATAATTATATATACTCTAGTTGTTATGCCAACGAGTGTTACTTTTACCTACTCTGCAGTCCATTCTACCAAAACTTTAAAGTAATACTATGTTGATATGTTCCGCCCATTGTCTTAGTAGATGAAAATGAATTATTTTGGAAAATGTTCGTGAACAATACCCAAAAGTGCATTGTTCACGAACTATAAAGTCATTTTGTGAAGAGCAAACATGGAGCCTTCAAGAACATCAAGTTTATACCCGTTCGCGAACTGAAAAACAATGAATATTAGTACTACTTGATGTTTAAGGATTTTTTTTCGCGGTCATAATTTTTTGAATAATCAAGAAGAGAAAGACGAAGAAGTAAAGAGTATAAATTTTGATAAATCATGGGATCGTTGACAATCAAGAAGAGAACTTGTGCATGCATTAATTGTAATTTATCAATATTAAATCACTTTCTATTATTTTGATGTGTTTCTCTAAGTGAATTGGTGAGACCCTAGTATCATTGTGATATTGTAGCAATGATAAACCATATTAGTTGAGATAAAAGCCCTAAGGAAAATGAAAAAGAAACAACAATATACAATACATAAAAAATATTGGCTCTGGTGTGATCACATCGCTGATAGCGAATCCAACAGATTTGATGTAGTTGTCGACATTTGGAAGCAAATATATGTGCGTTTTTCCGGCCTCTAGATCCAAAACAAAGAGTCGAGTTCAGGATCCACGGGAACAATCATGTAAGTTATAGAAAAGAAACATGCGCTTAGATTCAAAATATCTTATAATGTTGTCAGTAAAATGGATGCTAATTTCGATGATTAAAAGTACTCCTTTACATATTATACAAATATCCAGGGTAACACCTTAGTCAACATTTGTATATTTCACTATTTCAATATCCATTGTCTTATCTATCCATATGATTCAAGTGTACACATAAATAAAAAGAATTTTTTAGTATCGTGCATAGTGTTGAAAACAATAATCATGATAAAAAACAATTGAATTAAAAAAGGAGCCGATAATAATAAATTTATTGATGTCGTGCTGCCATTTTATCCTGGCTAGTTATGTTGGTTATATCCTTAAAGATTAACCGGAAGGACTTAATTTAATATCTAATAATTGTGAATATACATTCGATAAAATTAGAAAACTTGATCATTGCATTGTCCGCGTTCCCTCCCGAAAGTAGAGTCTTAAGTTTTTCATTTTGCAGGTGCAACCAACTTATAACAATGGAAATTGCATTGAAGATTGCTAATAAACTCAGAGCATATCAAAGATTTTATGCGAACATAGTTTTTCCAATGTGCCCGACAAATACCACTACACAAAAAACTATTTTTGGCAGGTAAGCTCTAAAAATTACTATGTACTCACACCCTTTTCTATATATTTTTCTTAGATATACGGTTTTTTATCAAAGGATGTGAACTTTCCGACATAAAACAATGCAAATGTAGTTCACAAAGCTTTGGAAGATGTTGGTCTATATAGTGTCGAACAAGCATACTAGCAGAGCAAAGAAAAGCTTAATACCTGAATTCAAAAGCGAACACATCAACAAATGATCAAAAAAAGATGTTATATGGCTTGTCGTATTGTTTTGAAATGAAACAATATGCACATCGTGTGCATTTTCTTTTTCCTGATACCCTAAACCAGTGGTTCCTAGACCAATTTCAAATTTGAAATGGATTCCCGTAATTACGGGGTTCGAACCCTATCACCACGGTGGGACTTGGGAGAGAGCATATAACCATGAGACCACTTGATGGTTCTCTGCGTGCCGCTTTTCAATCCCACGAAATCCCAAGAGGCCTAAAGGTCTTAAACTTAACAACTTCTACCAGTGGGCCAAAGCCCATTAAAATGTCAGTTGGTATGAATCTCATCCCACTCCCTTGAAACCAAACCATTCGCTCCTAAACCTTCTTCTCTCCTCTCCGCAGACAAAAACTAGGGTTTTTCCACTGAGAAAACAAAGAAAGATGCCAGAATTTTGATTCATTTTCTTAATCTCTACAACAAATCATGGCGAGAAAAAAAAAAAAAAAAAACCGGAAGGTAAATCCTCCTACAATCCCTGTTTCTGATTCTTTTTTTTTTTTTGGAGTTTTTTGGGGTTTAAATCAATTGTTTTGATTATGATTACAGTATTTTGCTGAGCTCAACGAAGTATTGACAAGAGAACTTGCTGAAGATGGTTACTCAGTACTCAAAATGTTCTAGGTAAAGAAACTAAACTCTTAACAGAACTTTATGCCATAAAGGAATCAATGGCATAGATCTGAAATTAGGGATTTGATAAGTTTTGTTTTTCGGATGTGTAGGCAGGGCCGTTCCTGAGAAGTTTTTGCCCTGAACCGATTTTTGTTTTTATGCCCCAAGTATTATCTTTGCCATAACTCTGATAATAAAAGGTATGTAATTATTTTTTACTTTAAAAAAGCACCAAAATAAACGAATTGAACACCCTCAATAAATCATAAATAATTTTTGAATTAATCATGGTAATAAGGAGGATCCCTTTATATTTTTATTATCACATTATCTCACACATTATACGTCATTTTGGTGGAATAAAATTCAAATGATAATGATTTAAAGCTAATATTTTAGAAATATGTTCGTTTTACAAAGCATATGACTCCATCATCTACTACTTTGAAAATCGACTTTCGCAAATCAACAAATTCTCAGCCGTTAAAATTGAGATTAATATACGGTGAGATTTAGTATTCATGCTCAATTTTTATGGGTACGTAGAGCATCAAAGGACGAGAAAAATCCCCAATATTTGGTTTAAATATATTACCGTCTAATTTTTATTAAGAAAATTGTCTACCAAAATATGAGGTAGTATGAATTTAAAGTATAATGAGATCTTCCTCATGTTCGAATTAAAAAAATGGAGAAATGAAATGGAATTATCAAGTAACATTTTCAATCAATAATCCAAGACTTAAAGAATACAAGAGTATTTGGGTGGTTATTTAGAACAACTTTCTAGGTTTAAGACTTCTTTCAATAATGTAAAAGGTAGAACACATTTTTCAATCAATAATATAAAAGCTAAAACGAGAAAAAATCTTCCGTCAAAGAAAAGACAGGAGAGAAATTAACGAGTTTATAGAATATTCAAAAATAAACCCCCAAATATTTGTAGTTTCATTAATAAGCCCCTACTCTATTTTATTTGCAAGAATACACCCAATACAAAACTGGGCTATTGTTGCCCCTAGGCCTTGCTGCCCTAAAGTGGGCCTTTCCCTGATTTCCCTACGGGACCGGCCCTGGTGTAGGTGATAAAGGAAAGAGGATTTGAGAATTGACTTCTGTAGTACAGAAGAGGTTTAAGTTAGCAACAGAACTTTATGCCATCATGTGCTATTGCTCAAGCTGAGTCTCTCTCAGATACAAGCTTCTTGGTGGGCTTGCTGCTCATAGGTGTGTATTCATATATGTTTGTATTATAATTATCATGTTATTATAAATTAGACTTGTTGTAATTGGTACCGTCTTGTGTCACTTGCTTGTGGTTCCACATTTGTCTTGTATTTGTCGGGATATATAGTATATGGCTAATGGAATTTCTTTGCTTAGGGCCTACTATGGTGTTTTGAGATTCGTCATGGGAAGTGGTACAGATGGTTGTGAGGTAAAATTTACTGTTATTGTTGCATATACACCCGTCTTTTACCACTGGACTCTTTGATACGGTGTTAAACTTCAAGTTTGTAATGGTTAAACAGGTTATTGATTATGAGTCGAAAGCTTAAGGAATTTTGTGCAAAGACAATGAAGTTCAAGGACGGGTACATGATTTTTTCTGTGTGTTATACTGTTTTTTGTTTAAGATGTTTGAAGCACAATTTGATGGTGTATTTTATTGTCTAAATGATGTTTGTTTTGAAATGGCTCTGCTTATTGACGGTCCATTGCTGATTAGATATCTCCCCCATCAGCACACAACTTTTTCATAAGCTGGAGTGTATGTAGCCACCTTATCTTTCTAACTTCCCTTGGATTTGATAGGGAAGAAACACAACTTGGCTTACATTCCGTCTAGCCTATAATTATAAAAGCTTCACTTGGACTATTAGTACCCTTGCAGTGAAGCTTTTATAATTGACCGGAAAGGTCTATTATGTCCGAAGGCTGCTGCCTCTCGAGGTCTATTTAATCCTTCTAAGGCTTGATTTTTTGGTCAATATATGTACCCTAATTCATTCAAGGGAATACATGTGAACGAACAAAGAAGGGAATTAGCTTTAGAAGGTCAAAATAGGCTTTGTGGGCCAGCACCAATTAGTTGTTTGTGGCATATCTGGCTTTGCCACTGATTCAATCGGTTTTGAGTTTGTAGGGAAGAAACACAACTTGGCTTACATTCCTAGCTTGGGTGATCTTAGACTTTCACGTTCACTTAAAAGTCCAACTATCGGGTTGCACTGAAGCTTTTGTAATTGACAGAACTCAATTTTTCCAGCACCTTTACCTATTCTAGAAGGATTCTCCAAACACCATTAGATCTTCTCTCGGGATTTTTTTCGGGATTCTTATGTGGCTGGTCTATGTTTACTAACTGAAAAAAATCCCGAAATTTTTACCGAGAGAAGATCTAATAGTAATTGGAATAGTCCCTCTATCATTGGGTTATGTGCTGGAAAAGTGGACCCCCCGCATTCTTTTAGTCATTTTTCTGGGATTCAAAGCATTTCCGAATTATAATTTTTCTGAAAAACAAGGAATCAATGCGCTGCAAAAGATTACACATCACTTCTGCTACCATGCAGGTTAGACTCTAAAACTCTACTAGCACATGCCCATAAAATCCTTGTCCATGTCATGTTCATCCGTAAGAATGATAGACTAACAATTGAAATAGGGTTTAGCTCCCATTTGAACACTTACTCTAGCATATTTCGCGAGAGCATCAGCTACTCTGTTTTGGACATGATGTGTGGGTCATATGCCATCATGTCACAAGCCAATGAAAAACTTTTTTCTTCCATATTACTGAGCTACTGCTTTTTGATTGATTGTTGTTTTGAACGAGGTCAGTGCTGTTAACGAGTACATTGACTCAGCTGTTAGACATATCATCTTAGACACCCAAGTTTCTATTTACTCTTACTTTCTTAGTGCATTAAGAATCCTGCACTAGTAAAGGTTGAATGGTAATTGTGGATTTAACTGTTGAGTTTCAAGGGCATATGTGGGAACTTCTTTTGTAAATGGGTGATATGCGACTGGATATTCATTCATGTTTAATACCTTTGAGAACGGATGCCCTGAATAAATCTCTTTTCTGTTTTTTTGTTATTGTTATTGTTTTCTTTTCTTTTGTTGTATGTATTGGAGAGAATGAGGTCATGATTAGGTTATTTCCCTATTGTAGGTTATTTCCCTATTGGTTTGATCGTCGAAATGATGGCATAAGTGTATTAGCTCTAGCTGATCATTCTCTCCATACTTTCTTTACTTTCTAATTTAATGTTGTCCTTCATTTGTGGTAAACATTTAGTTTGTTCTGTGTTTTCTTACTGTTGAAATTCAAGGGCAAATGAGGAAATTTTATTTGTAAATGGGTAATTTGCATCTGAAAATTTCATTGATGTTAACACCTTGGAGATCTGATGCCCTGAATCTCTTCTTTGTTTGTTCGTTATTTTTTTTTTTGTCTCAGTTTCGCTAGATTCTTTCATGGTTATATGTTTTCCTATTGGCTTGATCGCCAGAATGAAATATATTAGCTTTAGCTAGTCATTCTCTCCCTTCTTACTAAAAAAATTGTCTGTTGTTCTGTTTACCACTTTTTTTCTTGGTATCAAGGTGAAAATCATGTTGGATTGGGACCCTAAGGGAAAGAATAGTCCAGTGACTCCATTACCTGATGTTATTACTATCCACCAACCCAAGGAGGATGAGAAGGATCTCCATAGCAGGCCTTCAATGATGGCTCCTACCGAAATTGAAACGCCACCTGCCACCTCAACTAGCAGTTCTAGCTTAAAATGGATGTGGTTTCTGTAATATCTCAGAAGAGGATTTTGAATGTTAATAGTTTTCAAATTTAAAGAGGATTTTGAATGTTTCACACTTGTGTCCTATTTGTGTGATTGCAATGTGGCTGTTTCTATGCATGTGATGTTAGAAATCTGTGCACAATTAAGCCGATGCTCTGGAGAATTAATGAAGGAAGCATGGTACTGTATACAGAAATCAATCTTGGTACTAATGTCTGCTTGCTCTGATGCCTCTGGCTCTGATTTTGCGGGCCTGGAAATGTGCCCATATTTTTCTCTCAAGTTTCCGATGACGATAAACTTGTACTACTAAACTGCATGAATAGTGGTTTCTAGGATCAGTAGATATTACCTTTGCTAGGACAA
Organism: Papaver armeniacum; assembly: GCA_023531295.1. Taxonomy (NCBI): domain Eukaryota; kingdom Viridiplantae; phylum Streptophyta; class Magnoliopsida; order Ranunculales; family Papaveraceae; genus Papaver; species Papaver armeniacum. The sequence goes on from JAJJWW010006838.1 coordinate 148,929, forward strand.
TACTTTATGGTTGTGTGTATGTTATAAGTTTCTTGAGAAACTGTTGGTTATAATGTCTAAGTTTGGATAGAGCAGGATACTTCCTCTATGTTGTCTGAGCTGTCACAAAAGCTCATTGTATATCGCTAATGGAATTTCTATGCTCAGGGCCTGCTATGCTGTCTTGACTTCGTCATCGAAAGTGGTGCCAAGGGTTGAGAGGTATAATCTACTGCTATTGTTGCATATATACCAGATTTTCCCCTCTGGTCTGTTTGATATGATATTAACTTCAAGTTTGTAATGGTTAAACAGGTTATTATGACAGCTTAGTGCAGCTCGTGCAAAGTCAATGAAGTTGAAGGATTGGTATATGATTTCTTCTGGTCAGCCTGTTAGTGAGTACATTGGCTCAGCTGTTAGACAGTCCTTCTTAGACAGGTTAGTTTGTACACCCAACTTGTTATTTGGTTTTACGTTCTTAACTCTTTAAGAATCCTGTGGCTAGTATATTTTTGATTGGTAATTGAGGTTTCTTAAACTGTTGAGTTCAAGGGCGTACGAGGAAATTGTAAATGGGTAGTTTGCGTCTGAATATTCATTGATGTTAATACCTTGGAGTTCTGAAGCCCTGAATAAATCTCGTCTCTGTTTTTTTTGTTATTGTTTTCCTTTATTGTGATCCACTTTTTTTTTGGTTGTGTGTATGTACTTTGGAGAATGAGCAACTGAGGAAATGTTATTTGTAAATGGGTAATTTGCATCTGAGTATTTCCAACTTTCTGAGGAAATGTTAGTTGTGATCCACCAACTTTCTGTCTGGAGATGACTAAAATGAATTATGCTTTTCCAAGTTAATTTCATTTTTGTAAGCTTGGGTAGCCTCAGGCCCTCCTATATCTGCTCACCTTTTCTTTTGTTTCATTTTCATCTATTAGAGTAGTCTGCAACCATTTGTGCACTGATAATGCTTTGGAGTTCGTTAGGCTTCTTAAGTGCAAAACTTGCATTGCTTTGGAGGTTTCTGATTTATGTGTACATTTTGTCAAACTAAGTTGTACAATCTATATTTTGGGAGTTGTATGCTAGCAGTTTGTTTGGGTTTTATTGATTATGTGCTGTCTGAGTAGCAGCTTTTTATATATTTATATTGAGATGTCTGATTTGTGAATCATAAAAGCTCAGTGACTCATTATAACTGCTAATGAAATCTCTATGAATAGGGCCTGTCATGGTGTTATGTGTTTGTCATGGAAAGTGGTGCCTAGGGTTGCGAGGTACAATATACTGCTATTGTTGCATATATACCAGTATTTTCCCTCTGGTCGTCAAGTTTGTTATGGTTTAATAGGTTATTCTGAGATCTTGGGGAAGCTCGTGCTAAGTCAATGAAGTTCAAGTATGGACACATGATTTCTTCTTTTCTGGCTGTTAACGAGACTAAGCTGTTAGACATGGCCTTCTTAGACAGGTCAGTGTGTACACCTTAGTTGTTAATATTGTTATTTACTCTTTCCTTTCTTAACTCTTTTAAGAATCGTGCACTATTATATTTTGTATAGTAACCGTGGTTTGTATTAACTGTTGAGTGTCAAGGGCATATGAGAAATTTCATTTGTAAATGGGTAGTTTGCGTCAGAATATTCATTGATGTTAACACCTTGGAGTATTGGAGAGAATGAGGTGATGATTAGTTTATTTCCCTATTGGTTTGATCGCCGAAAATGATGGCATAAATGTATTAGCTCTAGCTGATCATTGTCTCCGTGTTTTCTTTATTTTTTAATTGTTTCTTTCATCTGAACGAAACATTTAGTCTGTTCTGTGTTTTCTTACTGTTGAATTTCAACAGGAAATTTTATTTGTAAGTAGGTAGTTTGTATCTGAATATTTCATTGATGTTAACACCTTGGAGATCTGATGCCCTGAATCTCTTCTTGTTAACGTTTTATCTCAGTTTAGTTAGTTTCTTTTTCGGTTATGAGTTTGATAGCGGAGAATGAGTCGATGATTAGGTAATTTCTCTATTGGTTTGATCATGACGGCATAAATGTATTAGCTCTAGCTGATCATTCTCTCCCTTCTGATTTACAAAATGTCTATTTTTCAGTTTTCCATTTATTTTTTTCCTTGGAGAGATAAAGAGTTATGTTTCCTTTGTTTCTGAGCATTCTTTTCATCTCCTTAAATTTTATCTGTTGAGCAGGGTGTTCTTGGTATCCACCTGATGGAAAGAATGGTCAAATGGCTTCATTACCTGATATTACTGTCCACCAACCTAAGGATGAAGATGGTGTTTTATTAGCATGCCTTCAATGATGGCTCCTACTGATAGTAGCTTAAAATGGATCTGGTTTCTAGTTTGTAGTCATATTTGAGATCTGTACTTTCTCAGGAGGATTTTGAACGATACTACTTTTCGACTTTATGTGGGTTTCTCTTTTGTAAGTACTACTAGTCTAAAGAAAATTTATGTGGGTTATCCTTGTGGTGTTTAGTTAGCCTTGTAGTCTTTTTTTCTTGTGTTTGTTGCAAAGTTTGTCTCATGAATTTTGGCTGTGTTGAATTTATCATTCCTTTCAAGTATGGTCACAGTATAACAAAAATCCAGATTCCTATTGATCACAATTAAGATCCAAGGAGGTAGTGGTACAGAAGTTAAAAGAGAATAACAACACCTCCTAACTGCATTCTTAGTATTGCTTTGGCTGATGCGGAAAAAAATGTAAAAAAAGAAATCACGGAAGCCTTTTCTCTAATTTATCAGAGCCAGGTTTCGATCCTGGGACCTGTGGGTTATGGGCCCACCACGCTTCCGCTGCGCCACTCTGATTTGTTGATCGAGAACTCCAAAATATTTGAATTGACTGAAACCTAATTACTCGGATACAGACAGTATTTCTGTAAACACAAATGGGATGGGATGAGAGAGTAAATCCTTTGAAACGGATGCTGGAGGTGTTGCACGTATCAGCTCCGCTGCACTCAAGCCTTTCACCGCAATCTCCTGTCTTACAGGCACCAAGTCCCGTCTGATCAGATGCACAACCTGTTCTTTGCCCAAATCCTACCGGTAGTTGTGGTGTTCCTGCACCCGCAAGTGTACCAGACCAAGTAGCCGAGGTCCAATGACTCCATTACCTGAAGTTGTTATTATCCACCAACCTAAGGCCTTGGTAATCCTTGTCGGAAATTTCTATAGGTGGCTTCTGTTTATTATTGCAAGTTTCTTGAATTTACAATCTGTTGTGTTGAGTCTAAGATTTTAAAGAACTGTATTTTTGTGAAATCCCAATTTTCTGGAAACGAAACGATTAAAACCTGTAAAAAGTAGGAACACAAATGACCCATTAGCTCAGTTGGTTAGAGCGTCGTGCTAATAACGCGAAGGTCGCAGGTTCGAGACCTGCATGGGCCAAATACTCATATTTTTGTCATTTTAAATTTTTACCAAATAATTTTTTTAACAACTTTGGGAAAATAGAGTTGATGAAAATAATTTTTCCAGAAGAAGCAGCTGAAGATTAAATCGAAAGGTCAGTTCGCAACAGTGTAGTGTTGCAGAGGTTTTATGCTCGACTTGGCATGATGATTCAAGGAAATCCCAATTTTGTGCAAGCATCGATTTCCCAATTGAGGAAATTCCAATATGAAGAAAAAACATAGAGCTAAGAAGAACATTATGCAGCTAAAATGCCAGAACTGCAGCATGTAATGCTTGAATGTATTATATATCAAAGCCATAGTTACCATTGGCTATTGCTACAACTTGCTCAGTGAATACCAGTCCCTCATGTACAACAAATTTATCAGATGACGAAATGTTCGCCAAATAAAATTCAGTGAGATGTTATTTCAATGACAAAGGTGCGCTTACTTTTTTAAACTGATGAAACCATTTGGTATAAAGTTTGCCAGTGTTCTCTACTTGTCGTTCAATGACCAGGCGAAGCGCCTTGCTTAGTATTAGCAGAATGAGTCGCAGGTGAATCAGAGGACTTGGGATCTTCAGTTGTACGAGCATGGCTAGCGGCTGAATGCCCATCACTGTTTGAACAAACTTCTGACCCCGATTTGGCGATTTCATTACCTTTAGGATACCTAAAGTTGAAAATACCAGAGAGTCCTTGGGCATTAGCTAGCTGCTCCAGTTCTGCCAGTTTCCCTTTAATGAACTCCAGTTCTCTTCCTAAATGTTCTTTTTTCTGCTTTATTGCCTGCAGATGGAACCGTACAAACGGAATTTTCTAAAGTGAGGTCACTCGATCTTATTATGTCAAAAGAAATGGTAGAATTTTCAAATCCCAAGTAAAGAAATACAATCAAGTATATATTACCTCAAGCTCCTGCGTTCGTAACTCCTCCTTTCTGGCTTCAGATTTAGCACTTCTGTGAACCTCAAACATAAGAGCAGCACCAGCAACCTTCACAAAATAATGCACGATCATGAGCCAGAATATATGTTGCCCCTCATGTCAGATAAAATTTTTACAAAGAAGGTCTGGCAACATCAGAAAAACTTACCGAGAAGACGAACATTTCTCCAAGAAGGTCTGCAGCATCTTTAACGGCGCTCTCTTCATTCAAAGGTGGGATCGCAACATCAGTTGCATGACCATAAATCCGTCTTTGCACGGTTGTCGTAAGTCTGTGGTTTGTCTGGCACAAAGAGAAGCATTATGGACAATAAACCCTAGAAAGCGAAGTGTAATACAAACACAATAAGTCATACTAAATATAAGCAAGAAGAATCCAGGATTTCTCAGCTCATTATTTCTTTCACAAATGAACACAAAAGCTTCTTCCACTGTAACAACTTACTGTTTTTTACCCATCTTGATCCCGAACCTACAATCTAAACCCATCTTGTTCAGAATATCCCCATGCATATAATAAACTGCTCCTAAATCCCTCAAATCGAAAGATACAGCTCAAGAATTGATCTAATTAAGAACATAAAATTACAAAATTCATCACATTAAATCTAAGAAATTTTCACCAAAAATGTGGAGATTGAGGAAGAAAGCAAACCTGAGCAAAAATGATGATGAGTTGGCGAAATCTGGGGTGTTTACCAGCTTCTACTTTTAATCTGGTAGCAATAGGTTTACAAACGGTTTTTAAAACAAGAGTACCAAGCTTAAACAAAGGGAGACTCATTTCATTCAACTTGGATTGGATTCGCAATCACTAATCTTGAAACTATTTCAATTGCTTCGTAGATTCTAATTATGTAACATTTTTGAAGAAGAAGAAGGGCTGCTTGCCAAGATCTTCATTTCTCTTTTTCTTGGATGGCTGAATAAGTCTATGAATCCAAGACAGAAAATAGTCAAAAGCTGACTTCTAATTAGGGGTTGTTTGTTTAGACTTTAGACTTGCCCATCTTCGACTTCTTGAATCGGATAAGAAATACTTTAATACTCCACAAATTACATCCAAACTTCTACAAATTGGAGTTGGTTTGATAATTGCGGTTCTGAACGGTCTGACTCACATATTTTTGAGTCAGTTGAGTTAGATCCGACTCACAAAACAAACATATTGAGTCTGATCTCGACTCGGTCAGTGATTTCGTCGCGGTTCGGATAAGTCACTGTAAACAAACAAGGTGTAAATCAAACTATTGAAAACCACGTTACAATTATTGGTGCAAGATGCATCCGCTTCTCTTGTCTTGGGTCAATGCTACTTCGACAAAACCTATCCTTGCTCATATTGTGGTTCTTAATATTGCCGAACTCAGTCAGATAAGTATAAATGGAAGTCTATATTGGAAGTCTGTACAAAGCAATATCTGACAAGAATTTTAACAGAACCTCCAAACAGCAGCCTAGATCACTCGAACAGGCTAAAAGTGAACTATAAACTTTAAACACTTGACAGAAAACAAAAACCTGGAACATGAATCTTGCTTCCGCAAAGACCAAATAAGATACAACTCGTTTCAATCCTTTGTTGTTCCACAAATCAGAAGAAAAAAAGGAAAAAAAAAAAAAAAAAGAAAGAAGCAATAGCGCCTAATTTATGACAGAACTACTAAAAACATCAATTAAAATCTAACAAAAGAACATCCCAGCTTGTTATATTCTAAGGGATAAGCACTTAACACTCCCGCATTGACTTGCTTTTCTCCTCAACACTTCATTCTTCTTCACCATCACCACCCCCAAGTATCATCATCTTCTTCTGAGGAGTCGCTCCAATCTTCTTCGTGGGAGGCCTCCCATTGTACTTTCCCTAAATAAGTTCCCGTGCCAAGTGAAAATAGGCTCTCTTCATAGACAGATGTGTTGAAAGCACAACCCCTTAGAGATTCATCATGGACTTTAATAGTTTCAAATGTGGCATGGTTTGGGTCATACACAACGATATGCAAGCATCTATCATCCAGCACTAACCCTAACAAAATCTTCCCATTCTTCAAAAATTGCAAGGGCATATAACTAGTAACTCGCCCGAAATGTTCTCTTAGCTCAATGGTGAAGAGTTTGGTCCATGATTCCTCCTCCTCCTCCCCACTGTATTTCAACTCCCACACACCTATAACCCCAGTACCAGAGCAAAAACAACAAAGTGATCCCCCTAAAACACACAAACATACCATTGCATCTTCATCAAAATCCGGCAGTGGCACATCGTCGAACTCTTCCGTCTCGAACTCAAAACGAAGAAGAAAAAGGCCGTGCAAGAAATTGCTCCGTTCCAGTAGTGCCATCCAATGAAAACCTCCGTTAACAGGCCAGCGACCCATATCAGTTAATCTTGGATAACACAAACCATCTATCGGAACGCTATCAACTCTTTTCCATGAATTTTCTTTCAGAGTATACACATGTACTTCACACACAGACCAGCGACAATAAAAAGCCTCTGTCAAATGTACCACTTTGAAATCCTCAATTTGTTCATCATAACCTAACCCATACTCTACATAGTTCCTATCCTTAACCTGCTTTCCAGTCGGTGGATTCGTAATCTCTTACATTCATTAGTAGTCGGGTTCCACAAGATAATAATAACATAGGACAATGATGCATCGTACATTAAATCAATGTGCCTTAACAAAACCAAACCATTACAGCATCCTAAAACCTCAATTTCCTTCTTGTTGGATTCATCGGGATCGGGGTATTCGATATGACTATTTCTTTCACATGTAGATAGTGATGTATCATAACCAAAGGTATGAATATCATTTCGATTATGGAACATGAGATTGAATTTTCCCATTTCAATAGCATAATCACTTCGTGCTTTAAGAAATTTAGGGCATTTTAAATTAGTGTTCCATGATTGGTTTACACACCTGAATCGTACAATTGACTTCAAAGGAAGCCGAATAAGAATGTCTGACAGGATATCCCATGGTATGTTCATCCTCCTGCATTAAATCAAATCAAAGAACAATCTGTAAAAAAACATAAAATCAAACCCAAAATCGAAAATCAAAACAAATCAGAAACTAGTGTAAGAGAGTGAGACTGTACCTGCAAGAATGAAGGTATTAGGGTATGCCTTCTTCACCTTCAAATTTGAAAGAGAGATGAGGAACCCTAGCTAGGGCGAAATCTTTTACTTTTGGAAGGAAATGAAATGGGAAAGTGGACTGTGGACCAAAGAAACCCAAGGGTTTAAGTCGGTTTTATCTCCAATAATTATTTTTCAATGGACGGTCATAACCTCATTTGACTGTTCTAATCACGACCAGAGCAAACACTGTGCCTGTGGTAGGGTATTATCTCAACATTTTCCCGGAAAAGAGTTTCCGCCGAAGTCAACGATGTAGTTAAGGTCATTACTAGGCGACATCCATACATGCAAAATACATGACTTTAGTTCATGGTCTTGCAGAAAATGTCATTGGCATTCATGAAACGGTTTCTCCTCAAATTTTCTTTTTTTTGTTGTGCGGCTAAGTTCAGGGATTCTTTTGTTTTTGTTTTAGATTAAATTAGGGGCGGTTATTAGATTATGATTAATTTTAATTAGGGTAAGGGGCAAAGCATGATTTTAGGACATCCCTTAACATTGTAGGGTAGGTAGCCTAATAAGACCATGGTCCCCCAAAAAAAACCATGGTCCCTAAAAAATGGTCCTATTTTTAGCCCACTGATAAGATAATATTTAGCCCATTCGATATGGATTTTAATCTATGGGTAAAAAGAATGAACGCGCAATTGGGGGATAAAAAAAGTAATTGGGGGATACAAGAAAAGGACAAAAACTGGATCCAAATATCAATTCGGGGTCACCCCTTATCTAAGTATTTTTTTAAATCCTAATCTACCCCTCACTAATCAGGTTTAGTGGTTAATAATAATTAGTAAAAATCTTAAGATTTTTTATAAATGATTAGTGTGTGTTTTATTTGTTTTTGGGTGAGTGAGGTGAGAGTAGAAGGAGGAAAACTATTTTGAGTGAGAAATTTTTTTGTGGAAAATGGAGGATGATTGTGAAGAGAGGATTGTCTGCCGCCGAATCTTTAGCTCAACTACAACAAGGAGCATATCTTGAATCTTCAGCTAACGACAACAACTCTCAATTGCAACTCATTGTTGAGCCAACACGCTTGAATGATGATTTTGACGAGTATGTAGAGTTTCATGAAGAACCAACACAAGAAAGTAAACTTGCACAACATACTAGCATCCCCAACACACAGTAAAGCCGCTAAGATGTCGAAAAAATCGAATTTTTCTTTAAACCCGCCATTTTTTCAATCAAAATTCCTATGTTTACGGATGGTAGTGGTATGAATACCATGCTTGCCAGAAGTGATTCTGCATTGTATTCATACTACGACCATGCCTGCACTCTTATATCCCCCAATTTGAATTATCAACCGGCATAGAATTCTACCAAAAACTATGCCAGACAGAGTTAACCTTTTACCTAACAAGGAATATACTACGAATATTCAACCGGCATGGTTTCATTGATCATTTACCATGCCCAGATTGAATGAAAACATACAGAAACAATTCCATCCCAAACCAAAAACCGGCATCAAACTTAATAAACATTAACGCCTTAATTTAGTACCGCGTAGTACCATCACTATCGATAATGCCGCAAGAACGCAACCTGCGTTGTTAAGTTACAACTTTTCAATGCCGGGTACCTACAAAAACATGCATGAGTAAATGTTTTCCAAAGCTCTATTCCATTCAATATCGATTATTTTTCAATGCCGGAATTGTGTACCACTTTGGAACAAAATGTTACGGTAATGCTTGTATCCTTGCTTCCGCGTTGTAGTCTTACGAAACACATATGCCTAATAGGTTTCAAATTTGGTCTTCCGTTTTGGTAAACTTATACCATGCCGGAACAATTATGAGCATGCCTGCACGGCTCCCTTTAAGATAGTGTTTTAATGTTGTTTGGAATTAATTTTCATTCGATCCTTAGGTGGTGCCATATATTGATCCAACAAATGCAAAGCCGCTTTATCGGGATACGTCGGAATACTATAAAATCCCTCCCAGTATGTGACCAAATAATACTTTTCACCTAGTATCTTGAACATTACTAATGGATTGCTAGTAGTGAACCTTCTAATGAATGCGAAATTGTTCTTATGTAGGGAATAAATCGATCGAAAGGAAGCAATCGCTTGGGCTAAAGAGACGGCTCTTAAGAACATGTGTGTGTTGGTGAGGAACACCGAAGGTTCGAATAGGCGTTTTGAGATGGCTTAAGTAGAGAAGTGGGAAATACAAGGAGAAGAATAGCCACAAGAGAAAGGATTATGTATATCCAAAGAAGACTAATAGGGTATACAAGACAGACGAGGAAGAATGATTGCCCTTTAAGCTTGTATTCCGTTTAAATGACATTAACAATTGGGACCTGTGAGGTTTTGTGTGGCTGTCATAACCATCGGGATCCGAAAGATTTTGTTGGTCACTCCTTAGTTGCGAAGCTAAAACCTGACGAGTTCGAGGATGTAAAGAGATTGACCAAAGCATTTATCAAACCGAGACAAATTCTCAGAGGCTTCAAGGAAAAGGACGAGACTAACGTGTCTTCTCTACGTACAATTTATAGTGCACAAGCAACTATTAGAAGGGTGGAATGGGAAGGGAGGTCCGTTATGCAAGAATTTGAGAAGATAGCTTGGGATCACAACTACACGCGTATCATTAAAAGAGGGCCCGACAACAAGCCCCTTCAAATATTCATTTCGCATCCGTTGCTTTCACAGTTGGCAAATACATGTTGTGGTGTTCTTTTGATGGATTGCACCTACAAGACAAACAAATACAATATGCCGTTGTTCAACATCGTTGGGCAAACCTCGGACAAGGTAACATTCACATTGGCTTGGTGTTTAATGGAAAACGAGAGGGACCATAATTATCATTGGGCATTACGACAATTGAAGTTGTTCTTCCGGGAAAATCAACTTCCGAGGGTTATCGTAACTGATAACGATGCCGCATTAATGAGAGCAATATCCGACGTCTTCCCGGACGCACAAAATTTCCTATGTACATATCATATACGTAATAATGTGATAAAAACTTGCCATGCCTTGTTTGAACCCGCAAAGGCGGATATTAAGAAGAGAATGATGGTACAACTAGAGGAAGATGTTCGAAAGAACAAACTATCCCCGAAGAAGAAGAAGATGAGAGAGGCAAGATAAAGGAGCGAGTGGACAAAGAACATGCGGAAAATCATAAAAAGTGGTTGGAATTTCTAAAAGATTGGGAGAAAGTTTATTGGTCTCTTACCGAGGTTATGTACGAAAAGAGATTCGAGAAGTTCATTGCCGATTGGAACGAAGTTTATCCGACCGCCGGTCCGGGTATTGTCGGACTCAATGGTTGGATAAGTTCAAGGAAAGATTTGTACGTGCATGGACAAACCGGTATAGACACTTCAAGACGGAAGCAACTAGTGCAGCTGAGGCCGCCATGGGAGATTTAAAGATCTCATCCAGTCCGGTCAAGGCAATGTGGTTACTGATCCACCGAGGCAATGGAGCAATACTTTAAGCAAGATATCAATAGGATCAAGGAGGCTTTTGAGAAAAGCTCAATGGATAGGTTGACTCCATTTCTTCATTATGGTAACTTTCTCCAAGGAATAGAATTCAACGTCTCTCATTGGGCAATAAAACATATGATGAGACAAATGGAATATGAGAAAAATTACGAAAACCGGGTGATGTGTGTATTTGTCCCGACATGTCTTCATTGGGGCTTCCATGTCGTCATATGCTTGTTAAGTATGAAAATCGATACCTTTGGAGGTTATTGATCCGTTTTGGAAGCAACTATCTTTCGACCCTCCCCTTCGGGAGATCCCTGCAATCTCCATGGGATACGAACGAAGCAAAGGAATTCTTGAAGCTTACTCGTGGCACCTCGGTAAGCCGACAAGTCTTGTTGAGCCAACTAAGGCTACTTGCTCATCCATGGATCGCATAAAGCTAAGAGCCAAGAAAGGGAGATCCAACAGGAAGACCACAAACTAAAACAAAAAGGAAAAAACAAAGGGTAGAATTGAAAGAAATGACTCAACGTGAAGAAGAACTGTGGCAAGTAAGAAAAGAGATCTAACCGCATGTGAGATTTCGAACAAAGGTTCGTGGAAGCGCAGGTTCCAAACAAAAGAGGTAGGCCGCGGAAGGAACCGCTAAGTCAACAACTAACCCAGAACCGTATCCACACCAAAAGCCAACTCACCTGAGGTTCCAAAGAAGAGGGGTAGGCCGCCAAAGGTATCATCATCCAAGTGAAATAGAGCAACAAGGTGAGCATTCCAAGCCATACCCATAGTCGATCTAGCGGAGGTTCCAAGGAAAAGGGGTAGGCCGCCAAAGGTAACATCATCTTGTGACAAAGAACAACAAGGTGAGCATTCGAAGCCATACCCATAGTCGATCTAGCGGAGGTTCCAAGGAAAAGGGGTAGGCCGCCAAAGGTAACATCATCTTGTGACAAAGAACAACAAGGTGAGCATTCCAAGCCATGCCCATAGTCGATCTAGCCGAGGTTCCAAGGAAAAGGGGTAGGCCGCCAAAGGTAACATCATCTTGTGACAAAGAACAACAAGGTGAGCATTCAAGCCATACCCATAGTCGATCTAGCGGAGGTTCCAAGGAACAGGGGTAGGCCGCCAAAGGTATCATCATCAAGTGACAAAGAACAACGAGGTGACGAGGCTAAGGAGGTGACAAACCAAAGTGATAGCAAAGTTGACGTAGTTTTAGTTCGAAGGAGAAGGGGTAGGCCAAGGAAGTACGGACTCCCATCACATATCGAAGACATTGCAAGTGTAGAGATTGCAGAGGATGGTTTGGATATATTATTGTTACAAAAGGGTAATATGAAGATGTATAAGGATCCTGCAGCGGGTAGGACAATTAGAAGTTATCATACCAAGATACGGTCTTACATAGACCAACTTCCCGAGGTTATTCGCGAGTATATTTTATATACGGATGATGTCGACGGAGATGGAAATTGTGGCTATCATGTCATGATCGAACAATTAGGAATCTTTGACACGGCGGTTAGTAGAGGTATGACACCATGCAAATATGCTAGAACGAGGATGGCCGAACAACTTGTGAACAAGAGGAGCTTTTATGAGCAATTGCTTGGTGAAGGCGAGGGTTTGATGATATGCATGCTCAAGTATTGGGGCCCGAACAACGAGATGAACTTTCTTCCTTCGAATATTGGATGAGAATGCCGCTTTGTGGGCATCTAGTGGCGGATACATTTAGATTTGTTGTTCATTATTTTACCCCCACCGTAGAATGTACATTTACCCCAAAGTGGCAAAAATGCGAAGGATCCCTTAAGAAGAGAAGAGTTGTTTTGGCGTTCAGTGAACGGTAATCATTTCGTTATTTTAAAACTCGAGAGAAAATTGTCCATTGCCACCTATTTGTGGGATGATTAAAAACAAGGCTCTAGATCCCAATATCCTGGGAAGGGATGGATGGCATTGTATGAGGAGAATCACCAACTTTGGGATGCGTTGGCCTTATCAAAAACCTCTCCCGAGAGGAGAAGATGCAACTTCATACGTGTGGAAGCGACGATGAATAATTTTGATGTATGTTGTTCACTAGTACGCAAAATTTTCTTTTTTTTTTGGAAGTGTGAATTGTAAACATTAAATCATATTTTGATGCCAGTCTTAGGCATAGTTGTGTTTTATATTGTCTACTCCGAACATGTGTGGGCGTAGAATCTTGTTTGAAACAATGCCGGATATGATGAAAAACTTCCGAGAATTCAGCGACCTTTAAGCATTGACATTAACCTCGATCGTGGGTTTTGTGTCAAAAATCGTATTTATCATGGAGATTACTGAGATACCGCATAGTATCTAAACACAAATAAATGCCTAACTCGTCATTTAGAGAACCGAGCATTGTGTTCTTGTTCTCGAGCATGCCTAGGGTATGAAAAAAAACTCAAATTTAGGGATTTGACACAAATTTAACAACATAAAAATATAATAAAAATACTACATCGTATAAAAGAACAAACTCCTAAGTTTTGTGGTTCCAAACCGAAAACAAATAAAGCAAACACATTGTTCAAGACTCACAGACAAACATAAACCAAACTAATACTATAGAATAAACACACGATCACCTCGGTTCTTGGCTTCTTTTGTACCCTCTTCTTCCTTTCGCCCCACAAGTCTTTGCCTTGGATCTTCAATTTTGTCCATCTTTTGCTCGACGCTCTGCATTTCTTTCTGGGTCAGCACCTCTCCTTTTGTGTTCTTTTTCTTAAAGAACTTTGTCAAATTTCCAATCCGCCGACGCTGTTAAGGAAATTTTAAACATGTACTTAGTATGTTCGATTGTATAAGTTCATAGACATAGATTAAAAGAATGGTAATGAACAAGACGTGCGTACCAACAACGTGAACGAGCTGTACAAGTGCGGGTAACGTTTCCGGAGTTGTGGAGGCATGTCTTTGGTGGTGGAGGAACAACTACTATATCCGGGCGTACAACATAAGGATGCGTGAACTTCCGATGGCCTCTTAGGAAGGTTGGTTCAGTCTCATAACTGCTCTCACCAATTCCCAATCAGCCCTATCCAACACAAGTCCTTTTTCTTCCCTTTCACTCCAATGTGCAAGAATAGGTTTTGGGTCGTAAACCACGAGAGTATGGTTCTCACTTGATTGGCATTGAGGAAAGTCATGAGAGAATTTCGATAAGATGTATCCGTGAGATCTTTCGCTTGTACCCAAGTTGGCGCATTACACGGCGAGGGTTGTGCATAACAAATCCTTTTGGATGAAATAACGGTCCGTTGTAAAATGAAACATTGTCACGCCGTTGAAAGTGAACTCCTCTGGCATTCCTATATGGATCAAACACTACATCTTGGACCTCCACCGAGTCCAAAGCCAATCTCATTGCTAATAACCGCTTTTTTTTGTTATTTGGCCTTGGGGTATTGTCGAAGAAGTATTTCGACCTATAGGCCTATTCTCTTGATATTCAGTGAAAATCTTCAATCCTTTGTAATGTTTGAACAATTTTTTGAAGTGTTCATAAGCCCACACCTACGACAATGAAAATCTTTAATAATTGGAAACTAACAAATTTAATCACAACAATCAAAAAAAGTAGTTGACTATACCTGGAGTACAGTGAAATTCCCATTAAATTGACGGGCGTTCGCCTTAGATGCTCGACGCATTTCTGCCAAAAATGTGCCAAGAAAGCAAGTGCCCCATGAATACTCATGAACCTTTTCCAAAGGATCCAGTATTGTAGGTTGTTCATATGCACCCTATTACCATTGGCGTCAGGGAATATAGCTGTGCCCAAGATGAACAACATATAAGCCGCTAGCGATTTCTTTGGACTTGTTCTGGATTCAATTCCTTGTTCTTCGTGTTCCCAAACAATTCAACGAGTTTGACGAATGTGATAGTCTTTGTCCTGGGAACGACTAGTCTTGTACATATTTGCCAAAGTGGTTTCCTTGTCCCATCCAAACAACTTTTAGTCAGGTTCATAGATCTTGTCCCATTCCAAGTCCTTAGAGTCATCTCCTACCTTAACGGGTTTCCGAGAACCTCAAGACCTATTATCCTTTGGACATCTTGAGGATGATAGTCATCTCGCCAAAAGGAAAATGCATGGTATCGGTTTCACCATAAAACCTCTCCAAAAGCGAGTTTGCCGTGACGGTATTGTGGCCACATAATTTTTTATCGCAGGATACAACCTTGAGATGCTTTGACTACAGCCTTTATCAAATCACACTCAAGCTTCAAAGGCCATACATCCGATTGTTGATGGCGGCTAACACGGAAGGCATTCTTGTGGTCCTATAAAAACACAAACAAGTAAATTACATTCACTTGATCACGGATAAATAATATAATAACAAGATGCAAACGTCTTACATAAGTTTGATATATCCGGTGAGCCCAAGAGTATTTGTAGGCAAATAAGAGTTGCGGGTTTATCGGTTCACCCCAATGTTTGCCATCATCGTGGGTCGGAATCATGTCATACTTATCGGGAAAGTGGGTGGGGGTGCCTTTTCATTATCCTTAAGGGCTTCAACTCCAACATCGGTCTGTCCTAAGCCACCTGCACATGAGGAAGAGCCACCTAGGCTGCTCGGCACAGATATGTTTCCCACTCATCATCATCATCATCATGCTGGTTGGGTAGCTTATAGGTTGATCCCGAATCGTGACCTTAGCAAGAGTCGGATCGTGACGGCTATGTCGAGAAGACTTACGTTTTGCTTCTAAAACAGACTTTGCCTTTTCCTTTGCTCTTTTGTGGTGCTCTAGACCTATGCGACAATATGTAAATCGATTTATATAATGACAACCGGCATAGAAATCGAACTTAACAGAGTTCCGGATAGGTGTTTGGCATTCTAATCAATTAATATATGATGCCGGTTGTCTTTTAATTTTTGGAGCGGAGAATGAACATTTTTTTCAACAGAGACCGGCATAGTAAGTTAACATAACGACAACGCCAAGACTTAGAACCGGCATTGTTAAGAAGTAAGCTTAAATGCCTATGATCAGGATTTTAGTACAAAAGAGAATTTAATACGTAAAAACGGCATAGTATTTATGAAACAAACAAAGCCAGATGTAAAACCTAAGCATGGTATTCAATTAAATGTGTATCTTGGAAGGCATGCAATAAAATCTGGATTAGGACATATATTCGTGCATGATTTTCAAATTGTATTCTACCGCCATTCAAACATGCAACTCGAATTTCAATTTTATTTTCAAAGACTAAACAACATAATTTCACTTTGTGTTTTCTCGTATGGGATAAACCCTAAAATTAAAAACTTCAATTCAACATATACATCACTTACCTAAGCAAATTTGTTATTCTCGCTCACCATCGACTCTTCAGCGCTTCTGCGCTTTTGATTTCGATGTACCACCATCATCAACAGATTTCTTGAGATTGGGTATTGGTTTTTCACCTGGGTTTGCGACGACCCATTGTGTTAGAGAACGAATGATTTCCTTTCTATAAAAATGGAGAATGAATGATTTCCTTTCTAAAACCGTCACTTAAATAGAATGAAGGAGTGTAATCGATTTACATAACCGGTATTAAGGATTTTGTAACCGCCAAATAAGTGGGATAGATTAGTTTGTAAATGTCAAATAAGTGGAATGAATGAGTTTTGTAACTGCACATAACTTGAGTTTTGTAATCGTGAATGCTAGGCATTGAAAAATGGAACCATTCAATGCCTAGATTCCGACAATAAGTACTTGGTGAGCGAGAATTCAACGGAGGCATAGGTAACGGTCTAGTTTTTGGTTTATTTTTCGATGCGGATAAGGAAAGAAAATTGATGAAATAAATAACATAGACCACATAATCTTAAGGAAATAAACTTAAAAACATTAACTCATTTCTTGGAACGAGATTCAATAAGCATAACCGCTTGAAATGCCTAAAAGGCTCTTTTCTCCATTTGGTATATGCGTCCCGAGCTTGAAACCTATTCCCTCCGTATCTTGCAAGAAACTCGTTGTATTTGCGACATAACTTTATGAGTGCAATTGTTCGATTTTGTACATAGAGATCACCGTAATCCATTCGGCCTTTCTTACCTTCCAAGTAGTTATTCTTGTAAGGACCAGTCCTAACAAAACCCCAAAAAGATTCGAAGGACGGTGATCTTCCGGAAATCGGATACTATGTAGTAATTTTTAATCCACTCGGTTTCTTCCTCGACATCCGCTTCTATCTTAGATTGTTTTTGGCGTTTAAGGATTTCTTTAGCTTCTTTGCGATAATGTTCAAGCTTTGCTTCCTCTTCTTCTTCTCTTTGTCTCTTAAGTATCTCTTCTTCCATTGCGGCAATTGACTTGGTGGTTTCTCCCTTCCTTTTAAGTTTTTCTAGTATAAGGGAAACCGAGTTGGTGGTTGATAATTGATTTCCCAACGGAGTGGATAGTTTGTTCTTCTTGAGTTTTTTTTTCCATGGCAATGATGGAATCGGTAGTTGATGAAGTATTTTCCATTGAGGTATCAAGTGCAATGGGTGAATCCATTGCATTATATAGATGATTGCACAACGGCTATTTAGTGCCGCATTGTCGTGACCTACAATCAATGCCTACCTCTAAAGTTTAGGTTTATGGTTCAAAAAATAGCCGTTGTGCACTGATTTTTGAACATTCCGGCATTGGTATAAACTTATCGTAAATGCGGGCACTAAATACCGGCATAGATTAATATACTACATACTAAGCCTCTAATCATTAGGCAATTGAAACAACTTTACATACTAAGTTTAACTATAATTTATTTCGAACGTAATCCTTGTCGACGGAACAACGAATGCACTTAGCACGTGCATCAAGTTTTTTAAACCACTTGGTGGCCCAAGTGACGAGTTATAGTCTCGTGAGGGCTTACATAGAGGTATACCCACAAAACCTTACAAAATACCTAATCGGATACCCTAAAAACCTAAGCAAATTACACTAAACTATCAATCTTCTTAAGAAGAATCCGTTTCCGATTCCTCCAACCGGTGGTACTCGGTGACTTTGGTTACAATATGGTTCACGTTGGCTTCAAACATGAATGGTTCTCCCTTTCCCTCGTAAGTAACGTTTTTCACCGCTTCATGCTACAAAAACAACACACAAACTTTGTTGGTTACATAAAAATTGAAAAATAGTAGATTTGTGCCTAATTATTCATAAAGATACTTACGAGTTGTTGGGGGACAACCTATTGTGATGAGCGTTATCGATCCGGTACTTCATTTTTAGATACTCAACCACAAAGATTTAGGATGATGTCGTGTCGTTGCTCGATTTGTTGAGCAGTTCTTCCTTTCGGGTTACCGTAATCGTGAACAAACTTCCTAAAATCTTCAACCACATGGAATCCGCGTGCTGCTATCTATAGTTGAAGGACGAAGTTTGGAGTACCATGCTTGGGTGATTGCTAAATCTTCCTCCGAGTCAAACGATGCCATTTGTTGTATGTGGGATTAGGTTCTATTTATAGATGACTATTCTAGGGTTTAGGGTTTCTTAAGTTAAGATTCTCAAGGAGATATATAAGAACCCGAGTTTTTTTGCTATTTGGGTCCAAGAATTAGCTCTCTTTATATAGAGAAAACTTCAACGACTAGTTTTTTTTGAAAATGCAAGAACCGGCATTGTCGAATCGTGAAATACAACGCCAGAAACACAACCGGCATTGTATCGATAAGCTTACAATGCCGGGAATAGGAAAATTTTAACAGAGATTGCGACAAATATGCAACCTATACCGGCATGGTTTCGAAACTCAGGAAACGCCTGAGATGCAACCGGCATTCAATCTATAACAACGTCTATGCCGGTAGGTGATGAATTCAAAAAAAAAAACGGCTAGTTTTTTGAAAAATAAGACCGTTGGAGATTCATCTCTATATAATACCCCCATTCCTTTGGAAAATTATACACAAACCAAAGATCCAAATAACAAAAATCATTCTCTTAGGAAAGCAAGCACGGTTAAAGCTTCACAAAGGATGGGGATTCATCATCTTCCTCTATTTGCAAAGTAAGTACATTTACTAACAATATGATCTTCACTACTATGACCCCGACTAATATAATCTTCTCTACATGAGTCATCATTGCAAGTGTCAAATTTGCAAGTCGCCTTCTCATCTAGCCATGGACTGTCCTTTTATTTATTCAAAGTGTAGAAGCTGTGATGGGACACGTGGTTTTGGATTGCAAAACCGATGATGCTGAAAATGGAAGAATGTTTCTAAGGTGTTTGAATCACCCAAAGTGCGATGAGTTTCAATGGTTTGTGAGATTTCAACTAGCAGAGTCAAGAGAAAACCACAAGGGCCAATGCAAGCCAATCGATGGGTGTGATGGGTGTTATATGAAGGGAAAGGAATATGTTGAAAGAGAAGAAGAACCAATGAAGTTGATCCTTGACACCCCACTCCTGGACGATGTCTTGAAGAGGTTCGAGAAAGGCTCAAAGGTTCCGTGATTGTTGAAAAGGGATGGAAGTAGATTATCTTTAGCATGTTTTAATTAAAAGATTCAAATCCAATGTAATAGATTAATTATTAAGAATAAAATAGAAGAGCATTCGAAATGAATTTTTATTCGAAACAAACTGTGTACCGGCATGGACGTATTCAATTTAAAGTCTTTGGTTTTCGAGAACTATGAAAATTTTCAAATTATCGTAAAACCAAGCATATATATCGAAAAATACTCACTGTGCAGTGTACCATCGAATATCTATACAGAACATTGAATTTTTGGTATTCTTGTCTAGGTATGGTTTTATAAATACTTTCAACGCCGGTTATTAGAACTGGCATTGATGTTTAAATATTAAACATTGGTACCAAAATCCGGCTTTGTTATCCTAATTTATCTATGCCGGAAATAGTCACAAATAAATCTTGCAAGGATAACACGCTCAACATAAACCAACCAACTTGATTTTGCTATCAAATGTTCTTAATCCCTAGTATCCTAAACCAAAAGCAAACCAAACAACTAAAGAGTTTAACACGAGGTACAAACGAAAATAAGTTTGGAATTGTTCAAGATGTGACAACCACGATCCAAAAAAAAGAAACACAACTAAAGAGTTAAATCACTGGGTCTTTTGCTTCTTTTGGGAAAGTTTCTTCCTAGTTTCCCGAACAAAGCTTTTGAACTAGGGTCGGTTGCTTCAATTCTATCAAGCTTTTGCTCGAATTCCTTCATTTCTTCAAGGGACAAGAGTTCCCTCCTTCCCGGTATTTGCAACCCAACATCTTCTTTAACTTGCCAAGCCGACGCCGCTAGTTTAATATAACAAACACATAATTAGTATACATATATGATTATGTGTATATTAAACTACCGAAGCAATTAACAATACTTACAAGCAATCCAACGGTGTTATTTAGTTGGGTCATCGTAGGGGTGCCTGTAAGGGAGTTGGAACTGGAGGGTTTTTCCGGGAGGAACTTGGACGCGTCATCCGGCGGACGACATAAGGATGTGACCATTGCAGGTGTACTCTTCCATGTAATCGGCATCAACTTCATCACCGTTTTCAGCAATCTCAACTTTTCCCACCGACTAAAATCTACCAAACGACGTGGTTCCCTATCCTCCAACTGTTGGGTCCGGTTTGAACATACTCTACATGCAACCGATTTGGAGTTGAATAACACCGAGAAAGGTCGAGTTCAAAACATTGAAAAGAGGCCGCCTGAAAAATGCTAATTGCTTATATCCAAGTTGACGCATCACACGCGTAGGGATTAGCCATAACGTATCCTTTTGGGTGGAAAATGGCCCATGGTAAAATGCAACGTTACCAAACCTCAAACTCGCTTGGGTTTCTCTAGCCTCCTTGTAAGGGTCGAACACAACATCTTTGGTACTCATTGCGTCCAAAGCCAATCTCATATCGATCAGGTCGACCCATGTTACAGGGCTTTGGAGTACTTGTTGAACTCGTATCTCTTAGCTAGAGGCGTATCGGGTTCCGGGAAGATCTATGATCTTCAAGGAGGGGTAGGCCTTGAACAAGGTTGGGAAGTGTACATAAGCCCACACCTATTCCAATGTGAAGCAATAAGTTTTGTTTTTAAGTTCACGATAAGAGTACATATGAACAATATACACAATAACATAAGTTTAAGAACAAATTTACTGCGCAGAGAGTGAAATTCCGACAAATTGGTTGGTTTTAGCCTTAGAGGCCCTTCTCATCTCCATCATCAAATGTGCCATTACTGCGGTGCCCCAAGAATATCCATAGACATCTTCCAACGGATCCAAGTATCAAGGTAGTTCGCACTAACCCCGTTGCCATTGGTGTCGTGGAATACCCTAGTGCCCAAGATGTACAATGTGTAAGAAATGCAAAGATAACGAATTTGTTTAGGGTCCCATCCATCCTCCAAACTTCTTTTCTTTGTCTTTTCAAAATTTTCTTAAGCAGCGTCAACTTGATTGTCTTTGTCTTACTGCACATGGATTCATAAAAGCTCTCCACGAAGTTTTGTAGTCCCAACCAAATAGCTTGTTAGTCGACCGTGCAACTTCACCATTCTAGGTCTAGAGACTCAACTCCTTCGCAATTGATTTGCCGATAACATTCAAGCCTAGAATGTTCTCGAGCATCTTGAGGGATGAAGGTCATCTCCCCCAAAAGGGAAGTGCATGGTATCGGTTTCACCATGATACCTTGGGACGAAGCAATTGTGAGAACAGAATCAAGCTTCACATAGTTTTCAACCAAAGCATATGACAGTAATCCTTTACTATTCTTTGGACCTCTTCACATTCCTCTGACAAGTCCCAACCATCCGCGGCTTGGTTTTGGCAAACACGCACAGCCTTCTTATGATCCTACAATTAGGAGAGACAATACAATTAAGAGATTTTACATAAATACACAACAATACATATGTACAAGATAGAAAATGCTTACATAGGTTTGATAGATAGTACGAGCCCACGAGTCCTTGTATCCAAATAGTATTTTCGGTTCCGAGCTTCGCCCAAATTCTACCACGATCAAGGTCAGAATCATGTCATCAATGTGAGGAAGGTGAGAACCCTTAACTTTCACTTTGACGTTGCCCTCCCCTTCTTGCCATTGTCTTGTGTTGGTTGTTGACTTGGGCCACCAACTTCGCTTTGGCTTGCTAATTGACTTTCCTCTTCATCTTGCTCATCTTGCTCATTGTGCTCACGGATTGCAAGTCGACTCACGGTCAACACCACTCTCCCAAATTATCCCTCTTGTACCAGCCCCCAAACGAATCTTACGACCTTCATCTTTCCCTCGAGGAGGCGGGATCGAGGAGTATCAAGACCGTCCCTCCTTCTTCTCTTAGTGACAACATCTTTATTTTTTCTTTTGTTGGCTTCCTTTGCTTTTGACCTATATCGTAAGCACACGGAAAGCAATGAATATAAGACAACTCACCTTCAGGTTTTAGTAAAGGCATTGACTACCTTAACATAAACCACGCTGCGGACAATGTTAAAGTAAAAATCGATATCGATAGTCTTGGATATTTTACCTAAGCATACAAGTGAAACCTAAAATCTATGCCATGCATTGTTGACAATGTTCCCGTATGTTTTAAGTCCACTACTGACATTCTCGAATTATAAAAAAACATTAGGTACATAAACCTAAGATGTACAAACCAAAATCTATGCCGGCTTCCGTGACAAATTCATAAACTCTCCGTGTGTTTTAAGAGTACTACCTAAGATGCTCGAAATATTAGAAACAAATGCTGGGTACTTAACACCTGCAAGCATAGAATGAATCCAAAACAATGCCAGATCTTTGTTGGCAAATTCTAAACGCTCAGATGTTTTTAGTATACTACCTACACACACGAATCATTATCAAACACTTTATGGGGATTACAAAACCAAGACCGTATTCATCCTAGATTGAATGCCGGTAGTGAATAATCAGTCTATGGTTATTCTCTGGGGTTGTAAACCGGCATTGTATTCATCATAGATTAAACGCTGGAACACAAACCCAAGACCGTATTCATACGAATTTCAATCTCAAGTACTCTCTCAAACTCAATCATTCAGATTAGGTTTCGCGATTCTAACCTAAACCCATTGCCATACATCGAATTAAACACCTACAAAGTAGTTTTAAATGACTTACCTTCTCGCCGAAGCCATATATTTCGTAGTTGATCGCCGATAACGTTGCTTCTTCGTGTTCTTGCTCTTGAGCAATCTTAGCAAGTCTTTCCTTTGTTTTTGTTCAAAGAATCGATGATGTTGAGTTCGATTGGGCATTTGGTTTCTTTCGTGGAGGCATTGTTAATGATTCGGGTTGGTTAATCGACGAAGAAATTTTTGAATCGACGATTAATCGACGAAGAACGATGAAGAACGATGAAGAACACTCGAAAATTTTTTTCAAAACTAAACCTAACAAAGCTTGATCTTGAATTAGAAATGGGGATATATGTTTTGGTTTTTTGATTTTATTGTTTTAGTAGAGAGGGTATTATGGTATTTTCATAATATTTTTTAATTAACCAAAGGGTATTTTGGTATTTTCATACCCAAAAATCACCCCTTATCAGACACCATGGGTTGGGAGAAGTAATCTATATCCCCCAATTACTTTTTTTATCCCCCAATTGCGCGTTCAAAAGAATACCTTCTCTCAATATAATTGTCTCTCATTTCCCTTACGTAAAGTATACTTTATAATCCATGATCACTTCTTGTTAGTGATTTTGATCGTTTTAATTTTTAATATCTATCCATCTACTAAGTATTGCATTTGTGGATGTAAATCGCATACTAGCTACCAGATTTGCAAAAAAATTGCCGCACCTCCGGACGCCTTGTAAATTAGTGACAAACCAGCCCTACTCCAAGAGAAATTTTGGGTCGTGAAACCGCAACTCTTAGTGCAAGTGGAATGGAAGATATTTCTAAAATTCGTCGTTTGTTGTTTGTTTCAGAAAAAGAAATGTCAGAAACATTTTCCAAGGTCTTGACCCTCGAGTAAGGCAAAAATAACTCCACTCTTTTTTCAGCAAAAGAGGATCATTTGGGAGCCCCCAGTTTGTTTAGAAAATAGTGTAATTTAATTCTTCCTTCAAGCATATGAGGTACCTTAATTTGTCATTCTCAGTAGGAAATTCCGTTGCCGGGACTTGAACCCGGGTCTCTCGGGTGAGAGCCGAGTATCCTAACCACCTAGACTACAACCGATTGTTGTACAGAATGTTTTCTGAGCTAAACAAGTATTGCAGCAACCTAATATTGTCCTTGTAGATTCTTGTCTTGGCTGATATGCAGCATTCTTGGAGATCTTAATTTGAACAACCTAAAACCAAAATGACATAAAAGATCCATGAGATTATATTCAAGATTCCATCCCAGGCTTAACCTAATGTTGACGAGTCCAATTATAACTTGTTTTTGGTTGCAACTCAATTTCAGTGCACGAGTGAGACTCTAATTCATGTTTTTTGATATAGAGAGAGAGAATTAAACTCATGCCAGCCTTATTAATCCATCCATCTCATCACTCACAACTTTCTTCTTCACCGATTCGCCGCATTTCTTTTTACTTTTTAAAATTAACTGATTCTTTTGGCAGTGAATAATGATGGATACCATTGTCCGGAATGATGGGTACAGGAAACGTGCAGTTGAGAATTCCCCTCCTAATTCCAAGCTAGTTGAAATTTACAATAGTGCACTACTATGGGATAGTTAATCCACATTTTTCATTGATGTTAACACCTTGGAGATCTGATGCCCTGAATCTTATCATTTTATCTCAGTTTTGTTAGTTTCTTTTTTGGTTACGAGTTTGATAGTGGAGAATATGAGTTGATGATTAATATAGCTCCAGCTGAGCAGTCTCCCCCTTCTTGATTTTTCTTTGATAAGAAGAAAATCATTGTATTAATTATGTCCAAAGTCGTCTATAAGACGACTCTGAACTTCAGAATCAAAGTTGACATAGATTTCATAATGAATGGAAGATAATCTAGCTGATTTGGCAAGCAAGTCTGCCACCTGATTATCTTTACGAGGAACAGAAATAAAAATGCAAGAATAAAATTTTGAAATCAAGTACTGTATCTCCTTTATTATGTTCTTGTTCTCCCACTGTACGAGTGAATTGGAGCCATTTATGGATTCAATAACTGAGTTTGCATCAGCTTCAATCTGGATTTTTGAGTAGCTTTTCCTTAACGCCCAGAACAAGGAATCTCGCACTGCCATGCATTCCACAGCTTCTGCGTTCAATGCTCCATTTCCACTGCTCCCTTTAATTCCAAGGCAGGCACCTGTATGATCACGTATAACAGCACCAATACCATATTTGTTAGTTTCATAATCAAAGGAACCATCAACATTAAATTTAACTGTACCCAGTGGCGGTGCTTTTCGGTTGGTATTCATACTTTTGGTGAACAATGTAGAATCATTCAAGCTAGCAATGTTATGAGAATGCCTGTGAGAAGCTAAATGATACGTGATTTTATGCACAGAGGAGATTGAGTTTAGAGTAACTCCCTGAAAAACAACATCACATCTGTCTTTCCAGAGTATCCAAATTGTGATCATATATAAACAAAGCATTTGTCCATCTGTGCCCGGATTTGTAGCTGAAAACCAACTTATAACCCATTCGGATACAGTGTTGAAGATTCCAGAAATCATATCTATGTTGACTTCAAGTTTTTTCCATACTTCCTTAGCATGCTTGCAGTGGAAAATAATATGCTCCATGTCTTCTTTAAAGTGATTACAGATATCACAATGCGTATCCAGAGAAGAATTAAACTATGCTCTTTTAACCTTGGTATTGTTAATATCCCTAATACACTTCCAAGAGAAAAATTTGATTCTTTGAGCAGCAGCACAATTCCACAGTTTCCTCCAAACTGCAGTTTCAATATGAGCACCATTAATCTGAGTAACACCATTAACCTTAGTGAGAAGGTTGTAAGTACTTTTGACAGTAAACTTTCCATCTTTGGAAGGAGGCCACAACATTTTATCTTCTTTACTTGTATCAATAAAGAGAGCTTGAATCTTGGTTGAAGTATCATCATCAAACAATTTGTTAAGGAGTTCAATATTCCAAGCATTTGAGTCTGGCAGATAAAGCTCATACACATCCTCATAAAATCTATGAAGTCCACTCATTGGAATAGGTGAATGAGGTAGACCAGGAATCCATCTGTCCCTCCAAATCTTAGTTTTCCTCCCATTGTTAATTTCCATGAAATAATAGTCTTTTACAATCTGAAGCCCTTTAGTTATGCCATTCCAGGTGTAAGAGCAGTTTGAAGTAGAAAATTGTTGATGTAGAGGATCACCATTTTTGAAATATTTCCCTCCAAGGACCTGTGACATAAGACTATTGGAATCTGAACAAATTCTCCAAGCTAACTTTGTTAGAAGAGCCAAGTTTAATTTCTCCAAATCTCTGAAGCCAAGACCACCAAAATCTTTAGACTTACACATACTAATCCAGTAACCTGGTTTGGAACCTTTATCTTGTTGTACCCCCAAAAAATTTCCTCTCCATAGAAGTAAGTTGTTGTAACAGATTATTAGGCAGCTTAAATGTGCCCATTTGGTAAACAGGAACTGAGTTTAAAACATGTTTTACCATTGTACCTCTTCCTGCTTGAGTGAGAGTGGATCTTGACAAGAAGAGAATCTGTGTTCAAAACTTTCCTTGATTGATTTGAATGCTTCTTGTTTAGAGTGACCAAGAAGTAAAGGAGATCCTAAATATTTCTCTTTAGAGTTCATAATCTTGATTCCCAAAAGTTGTCTTATAGCTTCAACAACTTCTAGATGTGTTCTTTTGCTGAAATGTACAGCTGACTTATCAAAGTTTATAACTTTCCCAGACTGAGTGCTAAACTGTGAAGTAACTCCAAAAGGTTATTAACAGAAGTATGATTTGCTTGAGTAAAGATCAAGAAATCATCTGCAAAGAGCAGATGATTAATGGCAGGTGAAATATTAGCCACTTTAATACCAATAATTGATTTGGTTTTCATTGCATGAGAAAGTTGTCTGGATAAGTATTCCATTGCAAGAATGAAAAGATAAGGTGACAAGGGGTCACCTTGTCTGATACCCTTTGATGGATGGAATTCTTCACAAGGAGAACCATTTAGTAAGACTGATAAGGAAGTGGTGCTGATGCATTGAAAAACCAAATCACAGA
Organism: Papaver armeniacum; assembly: GCA_023531295.1. NCBI lineage: Eukaryota > Viridiplantae > Streptophyta > Magnoliopsida > Ranunculales > Papaveraceae > Papaver > Papaver armeniacum. Next base: position 176,170 of record JAJJWW010006838.1, read on the forward strand.
ACTCATCTGAGAAGCCAAAAGAATGAAAAACTTTAAGCAAGAATGCCCACTCTAATCTGTCAAAATCCTTGGACATATCTAGTTTCAAAGCCATCCAACCTGTTTCACCTCTTTTCTTCTTCATGGAATGAATGATTTCTTGAGCAATAACAGTGTTATCACTTATTAATCTTCCGACACATAAGCAGCTTGAAATGGAGAGATAATCTTATCCATTAAAGGTTTCATTCTATTAACAATGACTTTAGATATTATATTGTAAGAGGTGTTGCACAACCCAATGGGTCTGAAATCAGCTGCACTTGTTGCCTTTTTCTTTTTAGGAATTAAAGAAATATAGGTGTAATACCCTGTATTTTTATTTACCATTTCGGGTCGGGTTATACCCACTTTAGTTTGTTATTTGGGTTGGTTCCTTTGCCTTAGTCTAGCTGGGTTGTTTGGACTAGAAAAGCTACAAACTAGGGTGGAAATAGAGTCACCAAATTTATTTTAATAAGTAAATAAAATGAATAGGAAATGAAAAGACAATTAAAAGAAATATAAATATTAGTATTATTAAGGTTTTATAACAAAATGTTTAGCAAAATGAATTATACAAGTTAGAGAACAAAAGGCTAGGGGGAAGAAGGAGATAAAGCTAGGGTTTATTTTAGAGAGGGAGATCATGGAAATTCATTGGAGAATCAATGGAATTGAGGTAGAATGTTTAATCCCTTTTCTCTTTGTGTTTCTTTGTTATACTTTGTTTTCCATTTTGTTTATTCTTATATCATTAGGGTTCTGAAATTCGTCTATTTAATTTGATTCATATTATTGATGATCAGACTTCTATTATTGGTACATAACATGATTGGGTATCTCAAGTTAAAATTTGAGAGTATTCCACCATATATTCACCGTTGAAACTTTGTTTGAAATTGGGTGATAGTTTCTGAATTTCTGGACAGTTTCTCCTTGCTGTGATTTGATGTTCTTAGAAAATCATAATGGTATTAAAAGGATTTGAGGTCTTAATAAAAGTTGTAGATAAACATCTTATCTTTCAGTGTGCATTGGATTGGGTCAATTTCAGATTGTTATGAATTTATGATGAATTGTTTGGTAACAACATGTAATCTGCCCAGTTTTTATGTTGTCATTATAAATTCAACATATTTTGTTTGAACCGTTGGTTTGGTGTGAATTTTGGATATGTTGTATAATAATTTGTCAAGAATGTTCCTATAAAATTTGAAGATGATCAGATAAAGTTATCACCATGAAACATATAATGTAATGTGGTTGCAGATAGTGTGTTTGATTAAATGCTTGAATGAAATTCATGTTGTTAAGCCATGGTTGCTTGTGTTGTTTGTGAAAATGATTTATAAAAGGAAATGAGTTCATGTTTTACCATTATATGAAACATGTTTCATGTTAATGGCGGGTAATGATCCTAGAGAGTTAAATGGGTAATGATCCCCATGGGAACTTGTGTTTCCAGACCATCGATGGCGGCTGTCCGTGCCGATAAACGATAGGTGGTGTACGAACCAAGGTTTTCGTACTGTGAATGAAACGGGTATTGATCCTCGAGAGCAAATGGGTATGATCCCCATAGGAACTTTTGTTCCTGACCATCGACGAGGTCTGTCCGTCCGATAAACGATAAGGTGGGTGTTTAACCAAGGTTTTCGTGATCGTGAACTCATGGTTACGCTGTAATGACAATATTAAATTGTGAATTGTGTGTTGAAATCTCTATTGAATGATTTTTGGAAACCTTATTGGGTTTATGAACTCAAGTATTGAAATACTTAATTCAAGTATTTGTTGGAAAACATAATTGGTGTTATGAACTCATGTACAAAATATAATTCAATGAATTGTTGAACTCAAGTGTGAACTTATATGGATGAATTGTGAATTGATGTGTTAAATCCCAAATGGGTGATTAGTGAACTCATCAAGCTCTGTGACTATATTTATGCGTGAATATATGTGTTGAATCATTGATGAATGGCTCATTGACAATTATTCAGGTATTGTAAACTCATAGTTTGTTGGTGACAATATTAATATGTGAATGGCATGTGGAAACTTAAATGGATGAGTTGTTGAAAACAATATTGTTGATGTGAATTGTTGAGTTGATCCTAAATGGATGGTTTGTTGATAATAACATTAATGTTGCGAACCCATATACTGAATTCTAGATTGGATAAGTTATCAAAAATATTGAGGTATTGTGATTCTTGAATATATCATTGATTCGTTGAAGTGGTAATGCGTTCTCGTTATATGTTTTTGCTTGATAAAATGATTATGTTTGAGCATCTTTAGAGAATTGGGAATGCATTCTATTGAGTTGTCATCTCACCCCAATTGACATCCTTGCAGATTTATTAGAGAGGTGCAGCGAAAGCTAGGAATGAGTAGCTTAGTGATTGAATTGTCTTATTGTATTGCTTGAAATGTAATTTGAAATAATATGTTTGTTGAAAATGTTGTTAAAGATGATTATCTAATTCATATGTTTAAATTCATGTTAGAAAAGTTAAATTACGTTTGTTGCTATAAATAAATTAGAATATTTATATGCATAAGTCTCTTTCCGACCCGTAACGCTTCGAGTTCGGATCTCCATATGGGTTTGACCCTAGTCCGGAACTCGGGGTGTTACAATAGGTCTTGTTAATCATCACAAAATTGGTTAAAAAGACCAAAATCAATAATTCATGGGTGAAAAAGACATTTAGATTTTGAAATTGTTTAAATGAACAAACATATATAATAATGTGGTGTAACCAGTTTCATCCTATCCATTTTCAAATTCTTTTTCTTATTTTTAATTTACATCAGGATGCATCCAGTTTCATCCTCGCTATTTTTTAGTTTAAGCCAGGATGAATCTGTTAGAAATTTTGGGCTAAAACATAGGATGAAAAAACTAAGAAATGTTGTACTTCCGGCTTCAAGGCTCAATTAAGATTCTTTTAGACAATTATTTCTACCCACCCAATATCAATTGGCGATTACAACAGGTATGCAAAATATTGCCGCCAGGATACAATGATGCCCTATAACAACGTAATTGGATTCAAGGTTTGTACCCCTTGACCCAACCAAGAACACACAAGAATAGGATTCTAATGATGCTTAGAAGAGAGAAAACAAAAAGTATTTGATGTTTTTCATTGTTTGAATTAAAACAAATCATCACTACTTATAGGGAACTCATGCCTATTGGAGATGCCTCTTCATTTCCAAAAGACACCAATAATGTCTAATGGGAATGGATGTGTCTCTTGTGAACCATCACACCCTTTGGAGATGCCTTTTCATCTCCAACAAAAATCCATTGCATATATTCGGCACCGGACGCTCCCCGTGATAGTGGCAAACCAAAAAACGAAAACCATTTATTTTCCTTGTTATTGAAAATATCCAACAATATCCCCCTATTTTCAAAAACCAAAACATAAAATAAAGTAAACTTACAAAAACCGGAGTAGCTGCATCACTCAAGTGATTGCCTACGTACCCGAGTGGGATCAAGCCAACGTAGTTCAAACAAAGTTGGGAATAAGCATCATCGTAGAAAATAATACATAAATGATAGGTATCTTTTGGATTTGAACCTTCACATAGTGTAAGAAATTCAAAGTCTTATCGAGGTTCAGTGGTGAAACTAGTCTTGAACCAAGTACCCCATGTGATAAAACCGGAATCTCCACACATACTGATTTCAGAGATTGTGTGTTCTGTATCTCAGCACGTTAATGGACATGTGTTATATCCTGGATTCATGAGTCTTCTTTAGAGAACGGTCTTATTCTCTTAGGAAATGGACTGATTTCCATACTCATATAGGTAAGTCTCGAAGGTGTTTCTGCGAGACACCTTGTGATAAAAGTTAGACTTATTAAATATTTTCATCCATCCCTTTTTCTTGCAGAATCCCTGCACTAAACAAAAATGAGAAGTTTTTACTTAGTGCACCATAATCACATCCATAGATTGTTGGTACCACATTGAACCTTGTTTATCCTTTTCAAAACATAGGTTGGGTTTCTGCTATGGTGTTCAACCTTCCTTCACAGACCTTAGTCCCATTTCTGTATACTTCATTGAAAACATTTCCTTTGGGAGACTCTTCATGAATATGTCTGCCAAGTTTTCTCCTTTTCAATGGCTAACTGCAATTACTCCTTTCTTGAGTAATTGACTTACTGTTCAATGTACAAGACTTATATATCTTGACTTTTCATTATAAGTCTTTATTAGAGACGTTATAGATCATAGCCTGATTCATAATTAATCAAGACTGCTTAAGATGGCTTCTTCCGAAAATGAGATCTCCACAAGTTAAGTTCTAAGCCATTCCTCCTCATTAATTTGCATCTACTCATGCGAGCAATTCTGAAAAACATTAAAAAATGTTCCTATTTGATTTTACAAAATAATTGTAACTTCTCTAGTGATCTAATTAATATTTACGGTTAATTCACAAGAAGTCATTACATACTTGCATACACTAGAGTCTAGAAAATTTGTAGGCAATTTACTTGCTATTTCAATAAGCACATTACCACGATGATTAACTCCTGTACTCATTCCAAATCCTCTACAAATTTATGCCCAAATATATAGACAACGTCTATTTAACATTTAACATTATGTAATGCAAATGTTCATAATTTATGCATCGTTAATATCGTAACACTTCATCGTTAGATATTTGGTCGGCCTCCCAATCTTCCAATACATTAGATATTCACCGGTATTCCACCCCTTTCGATGTCATTTAAGACATGCCCATTTCCATATTTGGAACCTATAATTCTTTGTGCAAGAATTATATTATACTCATATCATATAATTTTTTATCTCAACAATTATTGATGATTTTGGTTATAAAATAACCTACCAACTAGAAAATTTTATATGACATTCTCATAAAAATTTCCCACCATTTCATGACAATTCGTAAGTGCCAAAATGCAACTCAATGTCATGAAATAAGATTTTTGTCAAACATGTACACCCATAATTTCTAAATAGAAATTAAACCTTCAAATCTAATATACCAGTACGGGTACCATTATTATGGATCTGGCTTATCGATATGTATATTTTGATTATATTACAGATGATTACATTACAAATCGCGGCTGGAAATCAAAATATACTCTCACGTACCCGAAGCGTACGTTGAAAACATGGCACAGTTCAGTTTGTTGATAGTAACTTAACATCTTAACATGTATCACGCTATGATACATACTTGTACGATATATCATGGATTTTCATGTTAATACACAATATAACTACCTATTTATGAATCCAATCATCGCCCACTAGGCGGACGTGCAAAACAACCAAGTACTTATAGTATTAACAGTGTGTATAAATAACAAGTTGTATAAAAACCGACAAGTACATCATACCCTTTCAAGTGAATGGGTCTCGGCAGTACTTCAAATGAACTTAAAAAAAAACTCATGAATGCACAATCAATTAAGTATTCACCTCAATGTTAACACTTAATTCCTAACCGAAGGAATCCATATAATACTACATTGTAATTACTCTTGGATTTGGCTCTGGCCATTAATGGTTCATATATGTATTCAGATAATTTCATTCTCTTTACTGCACATCACCACCTCTTTGGGTCCTTCGTCATTCAAAGAATCTCGACCCAAAAAAATTTAGTGAACATTATAAAATGATCATGAGAACTACAACTGATTTAACGTCAGTTCTTTGAGATGGAAAATTCTAAATATGAATCAATCGTCAAAGATTTTTACTATTTGTGCTCCGAAAATGAAAATTATCTTACTTGTATCAAAAGTGTGGAAGAACCGAACACTTTGATCCAAAACCATTAAATGATCTTCTAATCATGCACTACCCCAAACTAATTTGGCCCTTCGAATCAAACTCATAACAAAAGGTTTCAATCTTCCAAATTTGATCAAACCATGCATGATTAAACAACTCTAACTGCCATTTTAATTCCGGTCAATTATATACACATTTAAATTACTTGATCTTTGTTATTAAATGGCATACCTTGACAACCGTTATGTCCTTTCGTTCAAAAGCAGTTAGAAAGTATCAACAAACACATAGAAGATCAACCCTTTTCATTCAAAGTTCTTAATTCACACACAAAAAATTAAAATTCAGAACAATAATGACCTTTAGTTGCACACAAAGATAGAGAAAGAAAACATGCACAGATAGAGGCACTTATCTGATTCCAAGGGAGTTTCCCATAGCGCAACCATTAAGAATCAATGCGCCATTATCTTTGAAACAACTTCGCAGGAATCCCAACGTATACAACTGTCGCCTCTCGCTTTCTATTCTTGCTTATTCGTTCAGAAAAATATCTTCAATTTTGGATTTTACCGGTGAATCGATCAGAAAATCTAATCCCAAGCGTGTATGGAAAAACCCAATTTCTTTGAAGTATGATAAAGCCCAATATTGTAGCCCGTTAATCATACAACAGAGCACTCCTCCAAAAACAACCATTTCAGAACCTTTCCCGAAGACCAAAACATCTCAAAAGAATATTTGTATTTCCGAAAAACCATTCATCATCCATTCATACGAAATTCAACAACTCCAGAATCAGTTTCATCCCCAGAAACTAATTGTCTAAAACTGTTGGAAATTTTGGGCTAAAACAGAGGATGAAAAAACTAAGAGAAATGTTGTACTTCCGGCTTCAAGCCTCGATTAAGATTCTTTTAGACAATTATTTCTACCCTCCCAATATCAATTGGCGATTACAATAGGTATGCGAAATATTGCCGTCAGGATACAATGAAGCCCCATAACAACGTAATTGGATTCAAGGTTTGTACCCCTTGACCCAACCAAGAACACATAAGAATAGGATTCTGATGATGCTTAGAAGAGAGAAAACAAAAAGTATTTGATGTTTTTCATTGTTTGAATGAAAACAAATCATCACTACTTATAGGGAACTCATGCCTATTGGAGATGCCTCTTCATTTCCAAAAGACACCAATAATGTCTAATGGGAATGGATGTGTCTCTTGTGAACCATCACACCCTTTGGAGATGCCTTTTCATCTCCAACAAAAATCCATTGCATATATTCGGCACCGGACGCTCCTCGTGATAGTGGCAAACCAAAAAACGAAAACCATTTATTTTCCATGTTATTGAAAATATCCAATATAATCCAGTTTCATCCTTGCTATTTTTTTTGTGTTCATTTCACCCATAATAATTTTTACTCGTCCATTTGAACCATGTTTTAAAATTTTTTGGACAAATGACCCATTTTTCGTTAATTAATTCATTTCATCTCCTTACATAAATTTCATCTTTTGTTTGTTGAGCAGTGTGTTCTTGATATCCGCCTGATGGAAAGAATGGTCCAATGACTCCTTTACCTGAAGAGGGTATTTCATTAGCATGTCTTTAGTGATAGCTCCTACTGAAACTGAAATGCCACGTCAATTAGTAGCTTACAATGGATGTGGTTTCTAGTTTGTAGACATTTTTGAGTTCTGTCATTTCTCAGAGGAGGAGTTTGAATGATAATACTTCTGACTTTTGACTTGACGGCAAAAAATAAAAATAACGGAAGCTTTCTCTTATCAGAGCCAGGTTTCGATCATAGGACCTGTGGGTTATGGGCCCACCACGCTTCCGCTGCGCCACTCTGATTTGTTGACAGATTAATCAAAGATTCATATGATAAAACTCTAACATCACTTTATCACTTATTAGGCTGGGATCGCATGTTTGTTTTAAAAAAATGATGATCGTGTCGTAATCTTCATTAATGTGGTGTTGTATTCGATCATAATGTCCCTATCTTTTCCGTCATGTATAGTTTTTGATCGGCAAGAATAGATATAGCAACACTGTGAAGCCCAAATTTTTAGAAGTTCTTTCGCCTACCAAATAAGGCCCACTATATTTACCATGGTTGTGGTCACTTAGAGTGAACTACGGACGTTTCTCTCGTTTAGCTTAAGGAGAGCAACTGAACAAAGCTAAACTTTGTTGCCGAAATACAGGTGAGATTTGTGCTCTAACGTTTGTGTGTGTTTGTGCATTTTTAACAGATAAACCATGCATATATATATATATTTAAGGTCCGCTCAAATGAAATTGATCTCCTTGGTGAACAAGAGGATCGTAAAAGAACCCAATAGAGTGGGTGTCTGCACAGACAGATTTAAATTAGAAAAGAGCCGTCCATAGTTGCTAATTAGCAGTATCATACCATTGGAGTCGATCGGGAAATGAGTGAACTTGGTGTACAATTTTTCTTGACTGGTTTTAGAACAGCTTGAAACAGAATCTAACATAACAAGAGGTCCGCTCGTTTTGAATTTTTCTTGACAAGTTCATATTCTTGGGTCTTTCTAATAATACAGAGAATAGATTATATAAGAGCACATCTAGATTTCAGTATTCCAAAGCACATGGAGTTAACCAAAAAAAAAAAAAAAACCAACCAAAACATGCACACCAGGAAGGCCTAAATTGCATTCAACACCAAATATTGCAGCTGCTAGATTAATTACCTTCTAATTGTTAGTCGGTACATTGTTCTTTGGACCTCCCTTGCTGGATTGTATGCATGTAAGTAAAAATTCTTAATTTACCGTCCCGTAAAACCACCCAAAAAACAGCATACTCACACCAAAAACCTTTTTGGTCAACCGCATCCAGCTGCGACGTAGGTAATCCCCGAAAGGGATTCACTGCTCTTCTTTCTAGGATATATTTTTTTTTTTTTACCGTTCAAGAACCACTCGTATATGATAGAGGTTTCTTCACTTAAGATGGACATGTGTTTTGTCAGTTTAACATATTTTCCTTTCATGTGGCTTTACTCGACTTATCTGGATTGATTTAATATCTCAGGATGAATTTGATAGTCGAGTAAGTTAAGGCAGTCAACTTGTTCATCTATGCAATTACTTGAGGCATGGTCACAGATAAAAATTCCAGTACCTGGAAAATCTTTGTAGAGGCCACATTATGGTCAATTTGGAGAGAAATTTAGAAACAATAGAATCGTCAACTAAAAATCCAAGTAGAGCATGTTTGTTTTTTGCTAACTCGGCATCTAGATCTGACTCGGCCCGAGTCAGATGTCCGACTCGGCCCGAGTCAGATGTCCGACTGTTTGTTTTCCTTCCGAGTCAGACATAACCTCTGAATCAGACACATTTGATTCAGGTAATAATATACCCCTGACTCATGGGAACAAACTACTGACTCATATTTTTGGGTTAGATGAGTTAGATTTGACTCGAAAAACAAACATATAGTGAGTAATTTCGATGAGTCATCCATAGACAAGCTAGTTGAGTCGGGAGAAAACAAACAAGGTGTTAGTGAAGAATGTTTGGGCTTTGGTTATTCATGGTGCAAGGTGTTATTTTCTATGGACCCTGAATAGACCTTTTTAGACTTAAGCCTTTATATGGATCTTCACCAGGCCTATGCCCAAACATCCCTAACCCTAGGATCTAGTGTCTATCTAACCTTATAAACATGAGGTAACCTAAAAGAAAAAGAAAAAAAATCTTCCGCCGTCTCTGAAGTAAGCTCTGCTTGTTCAGTTTTTCTCGATCTAAAAAAATTCTAGATCTAAAAAAAAAATTGTCTAAAAAATTCTTTCTCAATTGATTGTTCAAGAAGAATATGTTTACCTCTCCCTGATCTCAACACAATTATCGTTACTACTACTCTCATTAGTTCACTGAATGTAAATCATGTTGTTGATTTTCCTCTCAGAAACTTAAGTTTACGTTTCACCATCCAGAATTTCCGATGTCGTTGTTTGCCCCTTCCATAGGTAATCACTTCATTTTCTGATTTAGTTCTTATATGATTTACTTGTAAGTTTGTTCAGCCAATTTTGTCTAAAAGTTTAGTTTTTAGTTTTGATTTACTAGTTTTATGATGTAGATAATAATATCTAGTTTCTCTACTTATAGAGATTATAATTGTTTGTTTTGATCTTCAGGGTTTATATCTGATTTTGGAAAGATGAATGGGTTCAATCAAGTGACTCATAAGTGATTTCATGTTATATTGAGTTTCTCGTAAGTATTTCATGAAATCACTAATTGTGATGTTGCTGAATTGGTTGGTAGTATTTACTAATTGAAAGGTGATTTTGGCACCCAAATGTGTCAGATCTTATGAATATGGAAAATTATACTGGAATGTTACGAGGGTATATGGAAAATTCGTATAAGGCTATCACTCTTGAGATCTCACGAAAAAGTGTTTCCATTTTCTTGAGATCTCAGGAATTTGTATGTATGGAATGATCGATACAGGAATCTGTATTGAGGAAGTTATATGATTTGCTTCTTGATAAAATTATACTGGAATGTTCATAAAGAACGTTATCACTCTTGAGATCTTATGAATATGAGGGTATATGGAAAATTCGTATAAGGCTATCACTCTTGAGATCTCAGGAAAAAGTGTTTCGGTTTTCTTGAGGTCTCAGGAATTTGTATATGGAATGATTGATACAAGAATCTGTATTGAGGCAATTATATGATTTGCTTCTTGATAAAATTATACTATATCCTCATTGAAATGTGATTTGACAACCAATGGTGTCAGATCTTATGGCTATGAGGGTATATGGAAAATTCGTATAAGGAAATCACTCTTGAGATCTCATGAAAAATGTTTCGGTTTTCTTGAGTTCTCAGGAATTTGTGTATGGAATGATTGATACAAGAATCTCTATACAGAATGATTGATACAGGAATCTGTATTGAGGCAATTATATGATTTGCTTCTTGATAAAATTATACTATATCCTCATCGAAATGTGATTTGACAACCAATGGTGTCAGATCTTATGGCTATGAGGGTATATGGAAAATTCGTATAAGGCTATCACTCTTGAGATCTCATGAAAAAGTGTTTCGGTTTTCTTGAGTTCTCAGGAATTTGTGTATGGAATGATTGATACAAGAATCTCTATACAGAATGATTGATACAAGAATCTGTATTGAGGCATTTATATGATTTGCTTCTTGATAAAATTATACTATATCCTCATCGAAATGTGATTTGACAACCAATGGTGTCAGATCTTATGGCTATGAGGGTATATGGAAAATTCGTATAAGGCTATCACTCTTGAGATCTCATGAAAAAGTGTTTCGGTTTTCTTGAGGTCTCAGGAATTTGTGTATGGAATGATTGATACAAGAATCTCTATATGGAATGATTGATACTGGAATCTGTATTGAGGCAATTATATGATTTGCTTCTTGATAAAATTATACTATATCCTCATTGAAATGTGATTTGACAACCAATGGTGTCAGATCTTATGGCTATGAGGGTATATGGAAAATTCGTATAAGGCTATCACTCTTGAGATCTCATGAAAAAGTGTTTCGGTTTTCTTGAGGTCTCAGGAATTTGTGTATGGAATAATTGATACAAGAATCTCTATATGGAATGATTGATACTGGAATCTGCATTGAGGCAATTATATGATTTGCTTCTTGATAAAATTATACTATATCCTCATTTGAAATGTGATTTGACAACCAATGGTGTCAGATCTTATGGCTATGAGGGTATATGGAAAATTCGTATAAGGCTATCACTCTTGAGATCTCATGAAAAAGTGTTTCGGTTTTCTTGAGGTCTCAGGAATTTGTATATGGAATGATTGATACAAGAATCTCTATATGGAATGATTGATACAGGAATCTGTATTGAGGCAATTATATGATTTGTTTCTTGATAAAATTCTACTATATCCTCATTGAAATGTGATTTGACAACCAATGGTGTCAGATCTTATGGCTATGAGGGTATCACTGTTGACATCTCATGAAAAAAGGTTGTTACTATTTTCCTGTTATTCCATATGTGTACGTATGGAAAGAATGATACATGATTCTATATCGAGGCAGTTATATGATTTGCTTCTTGATAAAATTATACTATGTCCTCATTGAAATGTGATTTGACAACCAATGGTGTCAGATTGACATCTCATGAAAAAAGGTTGTTACTATTTTCCTGTTATTCCATATGTACGTATGGAAAGAATGATACATGAATCTATAACGAGGCAGTTATATGATTTGCTTCATGACGAAACTGTACTAATGTGATCTCCTTCATGATTCTTTCTAAAGGCTCTTGAGTCATCCTCCCTAAGGGATCAGAAAGAATTGAGGAGTATGGGTCATTCTTAAGTATGTACTAATGGAGTGATTCATAGAAAGGACTATGCCGCTTATTGGCATATACAACTGCTATGATCCACATTGGTCAATTACTTGATTATGCTTACAGTGGAATGTCATCAGTGAACTGGCATGTTCAAAGACATCGCGAACAATTGTTATTTTTATATCCACATTGAAATGTGATTTGACAACCAACGGTGTCAGATCTTATGGTTATGAGGGTATATTGAAAATTGGCATTAAGGCTGTCACTCTTGACATCTCACACGAAAAAGTGCCGTTTCAGTTATCCTCCATATGTGTACATATGGAAAGAATGATACATGAATCTATATTGTGTACATATGAAAAAAATGATACACTACATTGAGGCAGTTATATGATTTTGTTCGTGGTAAAATTATACAAAGGCACTTATATGATCTGCTTCAGAGATCTTTTTTTAAGGACCCTAATGGATCAGAAAGGTGTTCTTAAGTCATAAGCAAGATGGTGTTCTTGGTAATAGTTGTCCAAGTCCTGTGAATTGGAACTATACTTATGAATTTCAAGTGAAAGATCAGACTGGAAGTTTTTAGTACTTCCCATCTACTAATTTCCAGAGTGCCTCTGGTGGTTATGGAGGTACTGTATATTGTAAATAAAAAAGTGTTTATTCGTAAGCTCAACTATATTTTCTGTCAATCTGTGAAGTATTGAACTATTGGTGTATCTTCAACATGTAGACTCTAATGTTTGTGTTTTCTTTGGATTGCAATCTCTAATGAGGTCCCTTAATGATGGAAAACATCCTGGGATGCCCGATGGTTAATGGAAAGGGAGGACCATAGCATACAGCTGCGCATTTGTTCCTGATGTCATTGATTGTGCTACTCCCAAGTCAAGCCAGGTAATTTTTTTAAGGCTCATGGCTCACCAACACATACTGCATAATTTGTGCATGTTTGACTGAATAATATAAGTCGAGGATGGTTCAAGTGACAGAATCAATCTAAAATAGCTGGTTGCACTTTCAGAATTTTTTGCACTATTAACACAATTTTTTGAGTCTTGTATGTCCACCTTTAAACAATTGATTATATGTCTACTTAGGAACTAAATGCCACTTGAAAATCTTGTCAAGTCTGCAAATTTTTATATGTATCTTTCTATCTAATATAGCTAATAGGCGTTGACATCATGGTGGTGCAGGCAAAACTTATCGGTTACGTGTGCACAATGTTGGAATCTCTACTAGTTTGAACTTCCCCATACATAACCATAGCCTGCTTCTGTATGAAACACAGTATGAAACACAGGGAGGATACACAGCACAACAGAATTATACTAACAGGTCCAAAATGCAAGTTCAGATTACTATATCATAGCAGGTCCTAGACTCCTAGATTTGTAAATGAAACAGTTTGACAGAGTCACTGGAGTTGGCGGTCACTGGAGCATCCTCTGTCTTATCAAAGGATCCAATCATTATCCCACAATCTCAACCTCAAACTCAAAACACTTTCAGACAAAAACAAACAAAAGAGGGAGAGGGTTATGCTTCAGTGTTAATTGAGGTAGTAATGAATGCTGTTGTTGCTGTAAAACTACTTCATTATGTCATTCACATTAAACAAGCTGAGCTTCATCACCATCATCTAACTGTTTGTTGTTGCTCCTCCTCCAGGTGAAATTCATTCATAAACCAATTCCTTTATTTTCTTCAATTCTATGTTTTACTTTCAATTTACTTGCTTGGGTCTTCTTCAATTTACTTATTTGGTATCTCTCACTGTACAAACAAAGAATATCTTAGTGTTAGTACTTAGGGAGATATATCATATGTTGGAAATGTTATTTGAACTCAGCTTTGGTTGACATGTAAGATGGAGATTAAGGCGCCTTGAAGAACCTTGAAGAAATTGGCTTCGAGGAACAATGTAGCTTTATGTAGTTCAACATGAAACTATAGTTGAAACTGTAGGGGATTGAGTACTTTATAAGCCTTTTTGCTCCTCTTTCGTGTAGTTGAACTTAAAAGTATTTTTGTGGGATTTTTCAGGAACAAGAGAAAATAGTTGGCTTATATTCAGGATTACCGCAGTTTGAGTAAGTTTTTGTCTGCTCTTCAAATTTTTGTTTGTAATTGCTCGGGTTTGATAATCCCATTGAATTGTTTGTCTAGGTTGGAAGATCATAAGAACATGGAAATTCTTGAAGTAAGTAAAGATTACTATATGTTTGTTCTACTTATTGTTGTCAGATGATGTAGCTATATTTGCTCACTGATTTTTGTTTTGTATGGATTCATTTCAGTCATCCAGTATAGCCAGAGAGAACCAAAATGACATTTGGGAACTTTTCAGAGAGACACAACGGAGTGAGTTCATATGATGTTGCTTTGTTTCATTCATGTAAAGGGTAATATCCAAAAATTTTCATGCTTTATGTGTTTTGTAGATGCCCCAATATGGTTTTATTTTATTTTCATGCTGCATTTAATGATGGATCCACAGATATTTTGTACTTGAACCAACGTCAACTGATGGCTTTAGAGGAGATGAAGAAAACTAAACAAGAGAAACAATCATTGCTAGATAGGGTACATCAATTGGAGGTAGAGCTGGCTAGCATTCAAAACAGTAGTAATTTTCTGAACCTTGAATTCTTATAAATCCGAAGCACCAAAGTATGTGTTTCCACATACTGATGGTTACAGGCTTCCAGTTTACTTATGCTCTCCTGCATTGTTGTCCAATTTGACATATTAGTGGCATCTCTCCTTTTGTGCTCAGGTCCTATTGCTGCATCAGACACGGCAACAATGTGGCCCCAATGGCTGCTTCGAATAGATCCGATGGTCCTCAAAAGGATGATTACCACAGACACAGAGGAATCTTCTAATCTCAGAGGGATAGTTGTTAACAACAAAGCTAAGGTGGCTGATACTTTCTCTGATATCCAGCTAAAAAGAGATGCTGAGCTTCTAGAAGAACATCGGCATTTCTCTGATAAATGCAAACAGTAAGCGGCATACTTATTCTGCATTGTACCCTACTACTACATGTATATACTCATGCCTTTTATCTCGTTGTGTGCAGAACTGGTTTCCATATTATCCATATTTGTACTGAACTGGCACCTGTGGCCTCAGTTGGATCCTTGGCATCGTATGTGACGGGCATATCTTCCGAGCTGCAGGAGAATGGAAACTTAATGGAAGTCATTTTACCAAAGTAGGATAACAAAGATTTCATTTTTATCTCTCTTCTATTCATAAATGTGGACATAGATGAACAATTTTGTGTCTGACTCATAGGAGTGCTCACTTTGTACAGATATGCTAGCCTAAACCTCGATGGAGTTCAAGGCTTAAGGAATACTAAGGCAGAGTCCTACTCCTACTTTGATGGTAGTTGGCATGGAAACAAAATCTGGACTGGGTAAGATATGATTTTCTTTGTTCAATTTTAGGTGCCATTGAGTCCGTGGTATCATATAGTTCAAATTTGGTGTAGAGAATTGGTTACTTGTTGAAGGGTGACCTTGTGTTCTTATTCTTGTCAGCCTAATATATACACTACTCTCATTGCGCTTATATTTTTATCCTTTTGTATGTAGTGTTGTTCATGGCATTGGAGTTACATTCATTGAGCCTGTTAATCATGCATCATATTTCAACTGTGATATGATATATGGATACTCGAATGACTTCGAACGGTCAGTACACTTATCTCTATTATTGGTTCATTTTTGCTGTTCAATTAGTTTTCAACTCCATTAGGCAACCTTGGTATTATGAATGAACTATCTTCAAGGAGCCCCTAAACTTGGAAGCTGATTGACATTGTAATCTTACAAGATTATTTTCTAATTGGTTGTTTTATAGATACTTAGAGATTTTCCTATTTCTCCCGTGCTTCGTTGGATTATATTCTAATTTCTGGAAAGAAACCTGCCATCTTGCACATACACAATTGGGAAACTGCAATTGCTGGGTCTGTTTTTTGGGATGGTTTTGTTAATCAGGTGCAACTTATTGACCCCTTCTTTATCTGTCAGCAATTGGATTATTGCTTTCTTACTTTAGATTTATGAAGGAAGTAATCTATCTTACAAGTGTTGGCCATTGACTGTAGGGATTAGGAGCAAGATTATTGTTTACTTGTCATGACTTGAAAAATCAGGTACATATAAAAGCTTTCCATTTTCCTGTCTGACAATATACATACATTTTTCTTATCTTGAGGCTTTATTTTTTTAGCGTCTACAACATCCGGATAAACTTTCTCTATGTGGACTTGATCCTTTTCGACTAATCCCAAGGGCAAAGCAGCAGGTCCTCTCCCCCTAGGACCCCAAGATGAAATTGACAAAACATATTCAATGTATTATAAGGTCTGTAATATATTGATCCATCCATTTCTCTTTTTATAGCTCTTTTATATTTTACCCGTGCTTGTTTGGCCATTTGAAAATCCTTTTTTATGGTTTGATTAGGTGGAATGTCTCTTCAAGTGGTGCTCGACCTATCCCGAAAGGATCCTTTAAGCATGTGTCAACTAATGTGACCCAAGTCTATGTCTTGAAAAATAAACCACCAGTCCACACTGAATGGAATCTCCTACGTTAATTCGGATACACCATTAAGGCTTGCTGATGAGATCAAAGTTAAGGGACACTTGATTTCCCAGACAAGCCACTGACCAGTGCATTCCGGATGGCAACATCTGTAATCAATGGTACATATAGAGGATTCATGGAAGATGTACTACAGAACAATGATGCCAAAGTTCAGATATATCACTTGGATGGTTATGCATTCTTTTTTGTTGGGTATGTATGGCTATTACTATTTCATTCAATTTAAGTACACTAAAATGCGTCACATCATACTTCTCATTGTAAATACTGTTGAGATGTAAGTTTGCTGTAACATATTCTTCATGTTAATTCTTTGCAGCATGGATTATGGAGATTGGACTGAGAACAGCAGGGGCATACTTACAATTAGTGGGATGGGTTGCTTGAAGTACAATACAGGTATCTGTTTTTTGATAACTTTCTATGATCTTTTTTCCGTTGTTTCTTCAAAAAATATTGTACAACTCTAATTGTCTTCTTATGATCTTTGTGACCTAAATCAAATTTGTTTTTGTGTAATTATGATTTTATTGCTATCACCCGTATGCATATTCCTTGTAATCTTCGTAGGCTCTTTTGTTAATCAACTCATCCTTTGCTCTTCTAGGTTTTTCCCAGGGGCATGGGCATCGATCTTGATTTCTCTTGACAATGCTTGATTTTGGAACTTGAGAACAGAAAAAACTACTGAAAATCGGCAATATTTTCCATTGGTTGTCTGACAAGAGGAAGAAAATCTGAGATAGCAAGTGCAATGGGGGGGTCAAAAGCATGTGTTTGGATGATAAATACTTGGGCACTTTTCTTCTCAAGGGTAAACATCTGCGCCCGTCTAAGTTAGCAGGTCAAAAGACAGTTCCTTAACAATGCAGGCCGAACTGCGCTTATTCAGACAGTCCCTACTGCTTCTTTATCTGTTATTTCAGAAGATGTTAGCCGATAAAGTAGGAGGTTCATGATCAATTTCCTTGGAAAGGCCTTTAGAAGATTAAAGAACTTCACCAACTGAGTATATATTTTGGCTGGAGGCTACTGCATAATGGTCAACCAGAGATGAAATTTTTGATTTCAAGAGATTCATGGTGACTTATCCCATTGAATAAAGCGTTTGTACGTGTTTTTTTCCCTGTAAGAACCAAAGAAAATGGAAAAACAGAAAGCACTATCAAATGAACTGACGGTTATATTGATCCGACCGTTTTTGCATTTTCATAAAAAGGCTAAGAATACATAATTTAGATTTTATCCCAATAAAATTCCATAATTTTGTGGTTGTCTACATTCGATTCAATTCCAATTAGTTGCATCCTTTTCAAGTTGGATGCGGTTCAAAATTTGAAATCAACAATAAGTTGATGGTTTTATTTGAAATTCTTAGTTAACTGCTTGCAGAAAGCAAATATTCTGCAAATACTAGAAGAAGCTTGTATTTCTTTCGCCATCATTACCTGTGGCCATTGATTGATGCGTCCACCTGAAGCTTTCCTATCTGCTCCTGCTATAAGGACATTCTGGATAGTTTAGTGTGATGCTCATTCTATGTAACTTGACTTGACGGAATGCCGAATACAGTAAAAACCATTTCGGCATTCTTCTTGTTAAATTGCTGACAGGTAAAGACCTGAAGAACATAGAAATCTGGCTAGTTATTTCCTTTCTACCATGAAAACAAAGTTGTTTACAATTTGATTGTGTATGATGCTGCTGACAATGTTTTAGATGAGTTACTTATAAAGCCATACGTCGGGGGTAAGGACATTGTGTATGACTTTCTTTTGTCATAAAAGACGAAATTTATGAGTTACTCATTGTTTGCAGTTTGTTTCAGAAGAAGAAATGTCAGAAACATTTTCAAAGGTCTTGAGTAAGGCAAAAAAAACTGCGGACCATTTCTTCAGTAAAAGACGATCATTTGGGAGCTCACAGTTTATTTAGTAATAAGTGTTTGCGTGTAATTTGTTTGCTCGTGGTGCGCATGATCTGAAATTTAATTCTTCGTTCAAGCATCTGAGATACCTTAATTTGTCATTTCCAGGGATTCATGTTGTCCATGCTTCTATCAATGAACTTTACCATTTGCAGTCTTGCAGACGTTGTCAATTCATTGATGCATTTATGTACAAAAGATTCTCAAAGACATTGGATCTTTGAGAAATTTGAGGCACCTTAATCTTTGAGGTGGATTAGATGCAGAGAAAGCAAAGTTGAAGGACAAGCAAAACATTCAAGGTTTGTTTCTGTATTGGGGTTCATTGGCTGATTCCGAGCGTAGCAGTGGAAGCATGTTTAATGATGAAATGGTGTTGGAAGGTCTAGAGAATAAAAAGAAAATTCCGTTGCCGGGACTTGAACCCGGGTCTCTCGGGTGAGAGCCGAGTATCCTAACCACCTAGACTACAACGGATCATTGCACAAGGTGTTTTGTAACAATCTTGGTAAAGGGGCGGCATGAAATGGTAGAGGGGCGGCAATCTAATAAGACAAAAAAGGTCATTACAAGGAAATTCAAGTGCCCCTTATCAATGAAAATCTGGAAATGACTCATTAGCCCTTATTGTTAATAATCAAGTTTAGTAATGATAATCAAGATTAGTGTTGATAATCAAGATTAATGTTGATAATTAATTTTCACTTATTATAACTCTAAAATCAGATTTTTAGAGTTATAAAAAAAAAATTTGAGGAGAAGAAAAAGAAAACTTATGTGATATTTGTGAAACCCTAGATTTTGATTCACTCCATCAAAATGAGTGATTCCAGTGGCAAATTTGAGGTGGGTGAATCTCTATATGATAAAGAAAACAAGTACTACATACCTCTTGATGGAGATCCTGATATGGAGTATTTTTTAGATGGTAGAGATGTTTTAGACCAAAGTGAAGGTCAATCTCAACCAATTGAAGAAATTAGCCAACAAAGTGAAGAACCAAGCACTGAAAATGACCAGGTATACTTCTAAACTAGTTCTCATTAGCTTTTTGTTGATCAAAATTATCTAAAGTACATAAAAAGATCAAATTTTTACAAATTTCAGAAGAACATACGGTGGGAAATTAGCATAATACCAACCGTAACTACATGTTACGGTACATAAATATGTTTTTACTAACCGTAACTGGTTGAATTTTGGGGAAAACCCAGAAATTATACCAGTTACGGTTGGTTAAATTTGTTGGATTACAAACCGTACCATAATTACGGTTGCTAAGTACGTGCAGTAGTTACCAACCGTAAGTTATCTTGTGCATGTGAGTATTTACTGCTCTAGTTACAGTTACTAATGTATAAATCGATACCAACCGACACCATATTACGGTGTATTGGTGAATTTTAGTTACCAACCGTATATTTAACTGTGTGTTTTACATTCTCTTTGATGCATTTACGGTATGTTGGAGGATGGCAGTTACCAACCATAACTGTTTTACGATTTGTTTATTCTCTTTCTTTACCAACCGTATATTTATATATGTTTTCGTTTTATTGCCTCGTTTAGACTAATGTTGGTATATTTTTGTCCAGGTCGTTGATGTACCTCCTATAATGGATGACCAACCTTTAGCAAATAAACTTCTCACCAAAGATTCTAGCTCTCACTATTTAACCGAGGAGACATGGAAGGAGAAAGACGATGCAAAGAAGTGGGCTAGAGAACGAGGAAAGTTGATTATGTGTATCATAGTTTGTAATGGTACCACTAGTGATAGTGCCTTTCAAATGGTTCATGAGTGTAGTGGACAACATAGAAGTCACGCAAAAAAGGATACCTTGCAATTACCAAAGAAAAAGAGGAAGAATACTACTTTGGTGAAGAAGACTCGATGCCCCTTCAAGCTTCAGGTTTAAAAAAGAACGCGCAAAAAGGTGGTTTTTGGAGAAAGTTGTATGTGGTAGTCATAACCACCCTATACCGGAGAGTTTGCTATCACACGCTTATGTTGGATGCCTTATCGAAGAAGAAGAGAAGATCGTAGAATCACTGACACAAATTCGTATGAAGCCTGTTGATATCCTCGCTCCCTTAAAGGAAAGAAACCCACAAAATGCTTCTACTTTAGATAACATTTACAACATAAGAAAAAAAATTAAAGGCTAAGAAATGGGAACAAAGGAACGAAATGCAACAATTAAGGAATTTGGGGGAGTTGCATAATTACTCGGTTTTCCACGATGATGATGAGAAAGGACGAATAAGACATCTTTTATTGGCTAATCCCGAGTTTGTGAAGTTGGCACGGTGCTCTCATCAAGTGCTTCTAATGGATTGCACATACAAAACCAACAAGTTTGAGATGCCATTGTTGAACATTGATGTGACGCCCCATTTACTAAACCTGCTTAGGTAATAGGTTTACAACCTAATTGAAGCATCAATTCCAGATCAACGATTTTAAGAATCATAATTACATAAAATGAACTAAAGCAAAACCCAAACTGTTAAACCCAAAAACTCTAATATCATTAGATGAAGAACTCTTAAATGATATAAATATATTTGTGTGTTGTTTTACAATAATTAAGGAAAACATATATATAAAAGATACATGATCATAACTTAGTTCGGTAACGCTTTAAACTACGAAAACGGATATCTTCACTGCACCCTTTCTTCTGATAACTGAAAACTGAAGTGGAAACGAGTGAGCACATCATCCCAAAAGGGTGCTCAATGGAAACATGTAACTCTCAAATACTCACTAACATGCCTCCCAGTTCTAAAGGAATATAAGTTAAAAGAAACAAGAAGAAATTAATCGATCAGCAGTTTATGATCATTAAGCAAGTGTCACTCTAACCTCGTCAAACTCATTGGAGAAGACGACGTGAAAGCAAACCTAATCAACAATAATAACATCGTCCACACAGAGTGCCCATACAAACCATGATTCGGAATATTACCATCAAGATCAGAAAGTTAGACAAACAAGTATAATATGCACATGAGTGATCTCCCTCAAATAAAATAGTATATATAATATCATAACGGATGAATTACCTCCCTACTAAGATACTATTCAAACGGATGAGTTACCGCCCTAATATATTAATAAGCAATACTATTAAAACGGATGAATTACCGCCCTACTAATACTATTAAAACGGATGAATTACCGCCCTACTAAATAAATTAGATATAATAATATTTAAACGGATGAATTACCGCTCTACTAAATAATATTATCGACGGATGAATTACCGCCTTACTTAACTTAGCTAAGAGCAGGGGAAACACAGACACTCTTCGCAGTGGGAAATCTCACAATACATATCACACACAAAACACATCGTAACAAATATCGTACATATGAGATACAACCTATACATCATACTCAAGGATACATGAATAGTAAATCAAAGTACATACTACCATGCTCACAAGAATAGTAAAGACTCATCATGCTCATGAGAATATAAGAAAACTTAATGATTACAAGAAGGTTACTGAGTTCCCACCTAATTTGATGACAAGCCATGCCTACCTCGAGATCCGCAATCCACTGGTTCATCATTTGAATCGATCGTTGTTAACAAAGACTAATTGTTAATCACAAAAGTACTCTAAGAATTTAGCCTAAAGACTCACACAAGAATCATACAAGAAGTCTAATAGTCTTAAGCCCATTTACGTTTCTATACCCCTTTATTATCTATCTTTAGCCCATCTAAGGTTTAGTAATTAGTTAGGTTGTTTCTCTAGTCCACTAAATAAGTCTAGCAAACAACTACAACTTTGTAGAAGAAGCCAAAGGCTAATTCGGACCACAAGAGGTCCAATTCATCCGAATAGAAACACTAAACTTAAGCCCAAGTACACTAAACAAACCCATTACACAAGGCCTGGCCCAACTGGGTCAACCTAACGGTCACTGACGGTCAAAGGGGTCAACTAACAGTCCACGTCCAGTCAAGGTCAAGTCCGTGGTAATCGAATCGGTCAAGGTCCACCGAGTCAAATCTGGTCACCGAGTTTACTCACCATATACACTAAATCGAGATAAGAATCTAAGTCGACCGAGTCTGCATTCAGTCAGACAGCATAAGGTTCGAGCCCTCGAGCCACAAGCACAAGCCAAAGGTACTACCACAATCGTAAATCTAACCCTAGTTCAACTTCACCAACCCGATTCTATCATTGGATCGATACATAAACTATTTATTGTAACATAATTCTATAATACAATACAATTGTAATGTAAGCCTACTCGCAAAGGCGTAGTTCCAAGCTTTTACAAAAGAACACTAATTGCACTCTATAACCCTCACTTCGTCTGCTCCATAAATTGATATCACTTAGCTTAAGCGACAACCCTGCAATCTCAATACAACATTCACCTTGAATCTCTACCAATTCGATTCTCCTACCATACTCAGAACTCATCTCTACTTGCAATACCATAATCATCATCTCTGACTCAAATCCAGATTCATTCACACACATAATAACACATTCTAAATTCCTATAACTTCAGTTCTATAAGATTTATCATTGAAGCAACTTCAACACTTCAGTTCCAAACTCATATCCATATTAACCAAATTTTGATACGCTACCACCACCAGACTCAACATCAGTACTAGTGCAAGCAATCCTTAACACCCAACATCATTCCATGTACCTTCACCTAATACGTCTCTTTCCAATACCAATCAACCTCAGGTGAACTCAATACCACTTCATCATCTCAAAAACTATTCCAACAACTGCAATCTCTATCTAGCCTTTCTCTAGTGACTACTAACACCAAAAGTTCTATTTCTAAAGCCCTGTTACTCATAAACCACCACCCGTAACAATTTTTTTAACAAGCAATGGACTCCAAAACCTTCTCGTAACACACTATTCTCAACTATACTTCAACTCACAATCCCATTATCATAAATACCACTTCTAATTACATTCACAGTTCCAATAGTTAATCATCTCAACCTCAGTTTCAATCCCAAACACATAAACTCAATGAATCTTAGCAGTTCAACACAAAAATACCAAAGTTACACAATTAAAAGCTTACCCAAACATCAACATCTTCTGAATTTCTTAAATATCAAATCAATTCTGCCGAACCCTTATTTAATCTTTGCTTCGTCGTCTGAGTTGAGTCAATACTCAGGTTAACACCACCATCATAACTCATCACAAACTTCTTAACTGGTTCATCAACCTTTTCGGATTTCTCATCTCAAGAACATACCTTAATTCTGAAATTAAAGTCTTGTTCTTCAAACCTAAAATACAAACCCTAACTTCTTCGACTCACCTTGTAACAGTACCTTCACCTCATCAATTCGATAAAAACCCCTTAATTCTTCTTCCATTAACAACTCAATTTACTTCTCAAATTCATACCAAACCCTAATTAAACTCTCTCCGGTTCCTCTTTTTCTGTTGAGCGTGAATCAGAACTTGTACAAACACCACCGCTATCACTTGGTTCTTGATTAGTCTCTCCTCATCTCAATCCCAATATCTCTCTCGTCTCTCAAACCATCGCCAGAAGAACACGGAATAATAAGAAGAAAGAAAACAGAGGAAGAAACGAGAGGAAGAAGAAAAGAAAAGATAAATAAGAAAGGAGAAGAAAGAAAAAAGACTTATCTTCTCGACTGGGTGGAAATAAGACCAACGAGAATTACTAAGGCACCCAAGAATTGATAAGGGCAGCCAAGCGGCTAATAAGAGAAATGAATTCTACCCTTCGTGTTAATCTGATGATATCTTCTTCGTTCGGTGCCCGAATGACACGCTCTAGTAGTCCATCTCGCACAACTTTTCGAGACCTATTCAATGATACTAGTCGTGTATCTAAATCGTTGTTACATTAATTTATATTAATTAACGTTCGTGTTAAACTAATCGAGTTATTATCGGCTAATTCATCACTTGACTGGTCTAATAGCGTTGACGAGCTTGAGGGTCCTCGAAAATCGAATCATCCTTCTGGTCTTCATAAAAACTCCCCACCTTATAGAGAACTACTATCTCTCAACTAAGCGCAAACAACATTAAACAAAGCACAAACCTATATGGCTTTCTACAACTACAATTTGTGGCTTTCTACTATCTCTCAACTAAGCACAAACCTATATCGGAATTACAAGCCTCACTATCCCCCAGTGCTGGGTAACTAAGTATAAGTTTATTCAGTTTAATTAGTCTTTAACTTTTATCTTAACTGGTGTAATTCTGATAGATTTACTTCGTAAGACATATAAATATTTCACATCCTTTTAAACAATTTAGTCATCAAAATTTATTTTATTTAATTTTTATTTGTTATTTTATTTATTTATTTTGTCAATATAAATATTCCACGTCAAATTATAATATCTGATATTTTAAACTTTACTGTGATATCATATATAAATTTTCCAAACATCATCTGTTATAAATTTACTACCAGTTTAATTACTCAAATATTAGTATCAACTGTGTTATTATCCTCATTATTCTTAAGTTGATAGTCCAGTTGGTACACAAAGCCTTAATCTTCTAAATATAATTCTACATTCACATAAATATTGATATGATATATTTTATTTATTGAATTCGTATTTTATATCATGTTATATTGGTGTTGGTTTAATATGATTTAAATTTAAGTCTGCATAAAATTATAACATATCTTAATAGTCTTTTGATTTTGCTATTAGTGTGAAATATCTTACTAATATACAAATTTATTTTCTTTTAATTTCAATATTACACTAAACATTTGAAAACTATTATCACTACTTCGTGTATATTTGTTTCATTTTAGAGATTTACTGAATCATTTGTTAGACTAAAGATAATTTGTAATTAGTTTAATTTACAAAATTTTAACCGTCGATAAGCATTATTATTTTCCATAGCTATTTAATCATAATTATTATTTTTATCATTATATATCTTTAATGAGATTTTAGTTAAACTAAGTTTAATATAATTACTAATTGGTAAATGCTAACATTACTTCATTTAAAATTATTATTACTCTTATTAAATTATTATCATCTACAATTAATAATTATTAATATTGACGGTTGAACTATTATTCTAACTACTCTTACAAATATTATTAAGTCCTAAAAATATTATTGACGTTTATGTGATTATAAATTATTGACCATACATATAAATCAAGGTGCTTAATAAGTTTATATGCGACTTTTAAGATTTATCAATAATGCTAATCTCACTATTTTTCTAATATTGGATTGTGTACATGTTCGTACTTTTTAAATTAGTTATTCTCAAATCCTTATTAGCTAAAGTTATTGGTGTACCCTACAATTTTTTTTTTTACTTCATAACAAACAAACAACCAAACAAAACAATTCAATCAATCAAATAAATATTTTAATTATTGATAGCTTTTAGTGATTACGATTTATCTCACAACCCAACCCAGTTCTAAGCTAATTTAGTTCACTAACTGGCACTGGCTATTTCTATCTTTCCCATATAAGATCTAATAGTGAGCTCTGATACAAACTTGTGACGCCCCATTTACTAAACTCGCTTTAGGTAATAGGTTTACAACCTAATTGAAGCATCAATTCCAGATCAATGATTTTAAGAATCATAATTACATAAAATGAACTAAAGCAAAACCCAAACTGTTAAACCCAAAAGCTATAATATCATTAGATGAAGAACTCTTAAATGATATAAATATATTTGTGTGTTGTTTTACAATAATTAAGGAAAACATATATATAAAAGATACATGATCATAACTTAGTTCGGTAACGCTTTAAACTACGAAAACGGATATCTTCACCGCACCCTTTCTTCTCGATAACCGAAAATCAAGTGGAAACGAGTGAGCACATCATCCCAAAAGGGTGCTCAATGGAAACATGTAACTCTCAAATACTTACTAACATGCCTCCCATCTAAAGGAATATAAGTTAAAAGAAACAAGAAGAAATTAATCGATCAACGCTTTATGATCATTAAGCAAGTGTCACTCTAACCTCGTCAAACTCATTGGAGAAGACGACGTGAAAGCAAACCTAATCAACAATAATAACATCGTCCACACAGAGTGCCCATACAAACCATGATTCGGAATATTACCATCAAGATCGTAGAAAGTTAGACAAACAAGTATAATATGCACATGAGTGATCTCCTCAAATAAAATAGTATATATAATATCATAACGGATGAATTACCGCCCTACTAAGATACTATTCAAACGGATGAGTTACCGCCCTACTATGTTAATAAGCAATACTATTAAAACGGATGAATTACCTCCCTACTAATACTATTAAAACGGATGAATTACCGCCCTACTAAATAAATTAGATATAATAATATTTAAACGGATGAATTACCGCCCTACTAAATAATATTATCGACGGATGAATTACGGCCTTACTTAACTTAGCTAAGAGCCGTGGGGAAACACAGACACTCTTCGCAGGGAAATCTCACAATACATATCACACACAAAACACATCGTAACAAATATCGTACATACAGATACAACCTATACATCATACTCAAGGATACATGAATAGTAAATCAAAGTACATACTACCATGCTCATGTAATAGTAAAGACTCATCATGCTCAGTAATATAAGAAAACTTAATGATTACAAGAAGGTTACAGAGTTCCCACCTAATTTGATGACAAGCCATGCCTACCTCGAGATCCGCAATCCACTGGTTCATCCTTTGAATCGATCGTTGTTAACAAAGACTAATTGTTAATCACAAAAGTACTCTAAGAATTTAGCCTAAAGACTCACACAAGAATCATACAAGAAGTCTAATAGTCTTAAGCCCATTTACGTTTCTATACCCCTTTTATTATCTATCTTTAGCCCATCTAAGGTTTAGTAATTCAGTTAGGTTGTTTCTCTAGTCCACTAAATAAGTCTAGCAAACAACTACAACTTTGTAGAAGAAAACAAAGACTAATTCGGACCACGAGAGGTCCAATTCATCCGAATAAACACTAAACTTAAGCCCAAGTACACTAAACAAACCCATTACACAAGGCCTGGCCCAACTGGGTCAATCTAACGGTCACTGACGGTCAAAGGGGTCAACTAACAGTCCACGTCCAGTCAAGGTCAAGTCCAGGGTAATCGAATCGGTCAAGGTCCACTGAGTCAAATCTGGTCACTGAGTTTACTCAGTCATATACACTAAATCAGATAAGAATCTAAGTCGACCGAGTCCTGCTCACCGACATGCATAAGGTTGTGCCCGAGCCACAAGCACAAGCCAAAGGTACTACCACAACCGTAAATCTAACCCTAGTTCAACTTCACCAACCTCGATTCTATCATTGATCGATACATAAACTATTTATTGTAACATAATTCTATAATACAATACAATTGTAATGTAAGCCTACCTGCAAAGGCGTAGTTCCAAGCTTTTACAGCAACACTAATTGCACTCTATAACCCTCACTGTCTGTTCCATAAATTGATATCACTTAGCTTAAGCGACAACCCTGCAATCTCAATACAACATTCACCTTGAATCTCTACCAATTCGATTCTCCTACCATACTCAGAACTCATCTCTACTTGCAATACCATAATCATCATCTCTGACTCAAATCCAGATTCATTCACACACATAATAACTCATTCTAAATTCCTATAACTTCAGTTCTATAAGATTTATCATTGAAGCAACTTCAACACTTCAGTTCCAAACTCATATCCATATTAACCAAATTTTGATACGCTACCACCACCGGACTCAACATCGCAGAGACTAGTGCAAGCAATCCTTAACACCCAACATCATTCCATGTACCTTCACCTAATACGTCTCTTTCCAATACCAATCAACCTCAGGTGAACTCAATACCACTTCATCATCTCAAAACTATTCCAACAACTTGCAATCTCTATCTAGCCTTTCTCTAGTGAGTACTAACACCAAAAGTTCTATTTCTAAAGCCCTGTTACTCATAAACCACCACCCGTAACAATTTTTTTAACAAGCACAGACCCAAAACCTTCTCAGAACACACTATTCTCAACTATACTTCAACTCACAATCCCATTATCATAAATACCACTTCTAATTACATTCACAGTTCCAATAGTTAATCATCTCAACCTCCGATTTCAATCCCAAACACATAAACTCAATGAATCTTAGCAAGTTCAACACAAAAATACCAAAGTTACACAATTAAAAGCTTACCCAAACATCAACATCTTCTCGAATTTCTTAAATATCAAATCAATTCGCCGAACCCTTATTTAATCTTTGCTCATTGCCCGAGTTGAGTCAATACTCGTGTTAACACCACCATCATAACTCATCATGCTTCTTAATCGGTTCATCAACCTTTTTCTCGGATTTCTCATCTCAAGAACATACCTTAATTCCGAAATTAAAGTCTTGTTCTTCAAACCTAAAATACAAACCCTAACTTCTTCGACTCACCTTCGTAACAGCTTCACCTCATCAATTCGATAAAACCCCTTAATTCTTCTTCCATTAACAACTCAATTTACTTCTCAAATTCATACCAAACCCTAATTAAACTCTCTCTCGGGTTCCTCTTTTCTGAGCGTGAATCCAGAACTTGTACAAACACCACCGCTATCACTTGGTTCTTGATTAGTCTCTCCTCATCTCAATCCCAATATCTCTCTGTCTCTCAAACCATCAAACAGGAAGAACACGGGAATAATAAGAAGAAAGAAAACAGAGGAAGAAACGAGAAGAAGAAGAAAAGAAAAGATAAATAAGAAAGGAGAAGAAAGAAAAAAGACTTATCTTCTCGACTGGGTGGAAATAAGACCAACGAGAATTACTAAGGCACCCAAGAATTGATAAGGGCAGCCAAGCGGCTAATAAGAGAAATGAATTCTACCCTTCGTGTTAACCGATGATATCTTCTTCGTCTCGGTGCCCGAATGACACGCTCTAGTAGTCCATCTCGCACAACTTTTCGAGACCTATTCAATGATACTAGTCGTGTATCTAAATCGTTGTTACATTAATTTATATTAATTAACGTTCGTGTTAAACTAATCGAGTTATTATCGGCTAATTCATCACTTGACTGGTCTAATAGCGTTGACGAGCTTGAGGGTCCTCGAAAATCGAATCATCCTTCTGGTCTTCATAAAAACTCCCCACCTTATAGAGAACTACTATCTCTCAACTAAGCGCAAACAACATTAAACAAAGCACAAACCTATATGGCTTTCTACAACTACAATTTGTGGCTTTCTACTATCTCTCAACTAAGCACAAACCTATATCGGAATTACAAGCCTCACTATCCCCCAGTGCTGGGTAACTAAGTATAAGTTTATTCAGTTTAATTAGTCTTTAACTTTTATCTTAACTGGTGTAATTCTGATAGATTTACTTCGTAAGACATATAAATATTTCACATCCTTTTAAACAATTTAGTCATCAAAATTTATTTTATTTAATTTTTATTTGTTATTTTATTTATTTATTTTGTCAATATAAATATTCCACGTCAAATTATAATATCTCGATATTTTAAACTTTCTTTGTGATATCATATATAAATTTTCCAAACATCATCTCGTTATAAATTTACTACCAGCTTTAATTACTCAAATATTAGTATCAACCGTGTTATTATCCTCATTATTCTTAAGTTGATAGTCCAGTTGGTACACAAAGCCTTAATCTTCTAAATATAATTCTACATTCACATAAATATTGATATGATATATTTTATTTATTGAATTCGTATTTTATATCATGTTATATTGGTGTTGGTTTAATATGATTTAAATTTAAGTCTCGCATAAAATTATAACATATCTTAATAGTCTTTTGATTTTGCTATTAGTGTGAAATATCTTACTAATATACAAATTTATTTTCTTTTAATTTCAATATTACACTAAACATTTGAAAACTATTATCACTACTTCGTGTATATTTGTTTCATTTTAGAGATTTACCTGAATCATTTGTTAGACTAAAGATAATTTGTAATTAGTTTAATTTACAAAATTTTAACCGTTTATAAGCATTATTATTTTCCATAGCTATTTAATCATAATTATTATTTTTATCATTATATATCTTTAATGAGATTTTAGTTAAACTAAGTTTAATATAATTACTAATTGGTAAATGCTAACATTACTTCATTTAAAATTATTATTACTCTTATTAAATTATTATCATCTACAATTAATAATTATTAATATTGACGGTTGAACTATTATTCTAACTACTCTTACAAATATTATTAAGTCCTAAAAATATTATTGACGTTTATGTGATTATAAATTATTTACCCTACATATAAATCAAGGTGCTTAATAAGTTATATGCGACTTTTAAGATTTATCAATAATGCTAATCTCACTATTTTTCTAATATTGGATTGTGTACATGTTCGTACTTTTTAAATTAGTTATTCTCAAATCCTTATTAGCTAAAGTTATTGGTGTACCCTACAATTTTTTTTTTTACTTCATAACAAACAAACAACCAAACAACCAAACAAAACAATTCAATCAATCAAATAAATATTTTAATTATTGATAGCTTTTAGTGATTACGATTTATCTCACAACCCAACCCAGTTCTAAGCTAATTTAGTTCACTAACTGGCACTGGCTATTTCTATCTTTCCCATATAAGATCTAATAGTGAGCTCTGATACAAACTTGTGACGCCCCATTTACTAAACCTGCTTAGGTAATAGGTTTACAACCTAATTGAAGCATCAATTCCAGATCAATGATTTTAAGAATCATAATTACATAAAATGAACTAAAGCAAAACCCAAACTGTTAAACCCAAAAACTCTAATATCATTAGATGAAGAACTCTTAAATGATATAAATATATTTGTGTGTTGTTTTACAATAATTAAGGAAAACATATATATAAAAGATACATGATCATAACTTAGTTCGGTAACGCTTTAAACTACGAAAACGGATATCTTCACCGCACCCTTTCTTCGATAACCGAAAAATCGAAGTGGAAACGAGTGAGCACATCATCCCAAAAGGGTGCTCAATGGAAACATGTAACTCTCAAATACTCACTAACATGCCTCCCAGTTCTAAAGGAATATAAGTTAAAAGAAACAAGAAGAAAATAATCGATCAAAAGTTTATGATCATTAAGCAAGTGTCACTCTAACCTCGTCAAACTCATTGGAGAAGACGACGTGAAAGCAAACCTAATCAACAATAATAACATCGTCCACACAGAGTGCCCATACAAACCATGATTCGGAATATTACCATCAAGATCATAAAGTTAGACAAACAAGTATAATATGCACATGAGTGATCTCCTCAAATAAAATAGTATATATAATATCATAACGGATGAATTACCGCCCTACTAAGATACTATTCAAACGGATGAGTTACCGCCCTACTATGTTAATAAGCAATACTATTAAAACGGATGAATTACCGCCCTACTAATACTATTAAAACGGATGAATTACCGCCCTACTAAATAAATTAGATATAATAATATTTAAACGGATGAATTACCGCCTTACTTAACTTAGCTAAGAGCCGTGGGGAAACACAGACACTCTTCGCAGGGAAATCTCACAATACATATCACACACAAAACACATCGTAACAAATATCGTACATACAGATACAACCTATACATCATACTCAAGGATACATGAATAGTAAATCAAAGTACATACTACCATGCTTACAGAATAGTAAAGACTCATCATGCTCGCAGAATATAAGAAAACTTAATGATTACA
Organism: Papaver armeniacum; assembly: GCA_023531295.1. Taxonomy (NCBI): domain Eukaryota; kingdom Viridiplantae; phylum Streptophyta; class Magnoliopsida; order Ranunculales; family Papaveraceae; genus Papaver; species Papaver armeniacum. The sequence goes on from JAJJWW010006838.1 coordinate 208,756, forward strand.
AGAAGGTTACAGAGTTCCCACCTAATTTGATGACAAGCCATGCCTACCTCGAGATCCGCAATCCACCGGGTTCATCCTTTGAATCGATCGTTGTTAACAAAGACTAATTGTTAATCACAAAAGTACTCTCTAAGAATTTAGCCTAAAGACTCACACAAGAATCATACAAGAAGTCTAATAGTCTTAAGCCCATTTACGTTTCTATACCCCTTTTATTATCTATCTTTAGCCCATCTAAGGTTTAGTAATTCAGTTAGGTTGTTTCTCTAGTCCACTAAATAAGTCTAGCAAACAACTACAACTTTGTAGAAGAAGCCAAAGGCTAATTCGGACCACAAGAGGTCCAATTCATCCGAATAGAAACACTAAACTTAAGCCCAAGTACACTAAACAAACCCATTACACAAGGCCTGGCCCAACTGGGTCAATCTAACGGTCACTGACGGTCAAAGGGGTCAACTAACAGTCCACGTCCAGTCAAGGTCAAGTCCAGGGTAATCGAATCGGTCAAGGTCCACTGAGTCAAACCGGTCACCGAGTTTACTCACCATATACACTAAATCGATAAGAATCTAAGTCAGACCGAGTCTGCTCACCGACAGCATAAGGTTCAGCCCGAGCCACAAGCACAAGCCAAAGGTACTACCACAACTCGTAAATCTAACCCTAGTTCAACTTCACCAACCCGATTCTATCATTGGATCGATACATAAACTATTTATTGTAACATAATTCTATAATACAATACAATTGTAATGTAAGCCTACCCTGCAAAGGCAAAGTAGTTCCAAGCTTTTACAAAGAACACTAATTGCACTCTATAACCCTCAACGTCTGCTCCATAAATTGATATCACTTAGCTTAAGCGACAACCCCGCAATCTCAATACAACATTCACCTTGAATCTCTACCAATTCGATTCTCCTACCATACTCGAACTCATCTCTACTTGCAATACCATAATCATCATCTCTGACTCAAATCCAGATTCATTCACACACATAATAACACATTCTAAATTCCTATAACTTCAGTTCTATAAGATTTATCATTGAAGCAACTTCAACACTTCGGGCCCAAACTCATATCCATATTAAACAAATTTTGATACGCTACCACCACCAGACTCAACATCAGTACTAGTGCAAGCAATCCTTAACACCCAACATCATTCCATGTACCTTCACCTAATACGTCTCTTTCCAATACCAATCAACCTCAGTGAACTCAATACCACTTCATCATCTCAAAACTATTCCAACAACCTGCAATCTCTATCTAGCCTTTCTCTAGTGAGTACTAACACCAAAAGTTCTATTTCTAAAGCCCCGTTACTCATAAACCACCACCCGTAACAATTTTTTTTAACAAGCACTGCACTCCAAAACCTTCTCAGAACACACTATTCTCAACTATACTTCAACTCACAATCCCATTATCATAAATACCACTTCTAATTACATTCACAGTTCCAATAGTTAATCATCTCAACCTCAGTTTCAATCCCAAACACATAAACTCAATGAATCTTAGCAGTTCAACACAAAAATACCAAAGTTACACAATTAAAAGCTTACCCAAACATCAACATCTTATGAATTTCTTAAATATCAAATCAATTCTGCCGAACCCTTATTTAATCTTTGCTTCGTCGCCCGAGTTGAGTCAATACTGTGTTAACACCACCATCATAACTCATCACGCTTTAATCGGTTCATCAACCTTTTCTGGATTTCCTCATCTCAAGAACATACCCGAATTCAAATTAAAGTCTTGTTCTTCAAACCTAAAATACAAACCCTAACTTCTTCGACTCACCTTCGTAACAGCCTTCACCTCATCAATTCGATAAAAACCCCTTAATTCTTCTTCCATTAACAACTCAATTTACTTCTCAAATTCATACCAAACCCTAATTAAACTCTCTCTCTGGTTCCTCTTTTCTGTTGAGCGTGAATCGGTAACTTGTACAAACACCACCGCTATCACTTGGTTCTTGATTAGTCTCTCCTCATCTCAATCCCAATATCTCTCTCGTCTCTCAAACCATCAGCAGGAAGAACACGGGAATAATAAGAAGAAAGAAAACAGAGGAAGAAACGAGAAGAAGAAGAAAAGAAAAGATAAATAAGAAAGGAGAAGAAAGAAAAAAGACTTATCTTCTCGACTGGGTGGAAATAAGACCAACGAGAATTACTAAGGCACCCAAGAATTGATAAGGGCAGCCAAGCGGCTAATAAGAGAAATGAATTCTACCCTTCGTGTTAATCTGATGATATCTTCTTCGTTCGGTGCCCGAATGACACGCTCTAGTAGTCCATCTCGCACAACTTTTCGAGACCTATTCAATGATACTAGTCGTGTATCTAAATCGTTGTTACATTAATTTATATTAATTAACGTTCGTGTTAAACTAATCGAGTTATTATCGGCTAATTCATCACTTGACTGGTCTAATAGCGTTGACGAGCTTGAGGGTCCTCGAAAATCGAATCATCCTTCTGGTCTTCATAAAACTCCCCACCTTATAGAGAACTACTATCTCTCAACTAAGCGCAAACAACATTAAACAAAGCACAAACCTATATGACTTTCTACAACTACAATTTGTGGCTTTCTACTATCTCTCAACTAAGCACAAACCTATATCAGAATTACAAGCCTCACTATCCCCCGGTCTTTGGGTAACTAAGTATAAGTTTATTCATTTAATTAGTCTTTAACTTTTATCTTAATCGGTGTAATTCGATAGATTTACTTCGTAAGACATATAAATATTTCACATCCTTTTAAACAATTTAGTCATCAAAATTTATTTTATTTAATTTTTATTTGTTATTTTATTTATTTATTTTGTCAATATAAATATTCCACGTCAAATTATAATATTCGATATTTTAAACTTTATCGTGATATCATATATAAATTTTCCAAACATCATCTCGTTATAAATTTACTACCAGCTTAATTACTCAAATATTAGTATCAACTGTGTTATTATCCTCATTATTCTTAAGTTGATAGTCCAGTTGGTACACAAAGCCTTAATCTTCTAAATATAATTCTACATTCACATAAATATTGATATGATATATTTTATTTATTGAATTCGTATTTTATATCATGTTATATTGGTGTTGGTTTAATATGATTTAAATTTAAGTCTCGCATAAAATTATAACATATCTTAATAGTCTTTTGATTTTGCTATTAGTGTGAAATATCTTACTAATATACAAATTTATTTTTTTTTAATTTCAATATTACACTAAACATTTGAAAACTATTATCACTACTTCGTGTATATTTGTTTCATTTTAGAGATTTACTGAATCATTTGTTAGACTAAAGATAATTTGTAATTAGTTTAATTTACAAAATTTTAACCGTCGATAAGCATTATTATTTTCCATAGCTATTTAATCATAATTATTATTTTTATCATTATATATCTTTAATGAGATTTTAGTTAAACTAAGTTTAATATAATTACTAATTGGTAAATGCTAACATTACTTCATTTAAAATTATTATTACTCTTATTAAATTATTATCATCTACAATTAATAATTATTAATATTGACGGTTGAACTATTATTCTAACTACTCTTACAAATATTATTAAGTCCTAAAAATATTATTGACGTTTATGTGATTATAAATTATTGACCCTACATATAAATCAAGGTGCTTAATAAGTTTATATGCGACTTTTAAGATTTATCAATAATGCTAATCTCACTATTTTTCTAATATTGGATTGTGTACATGTTCGTACTTTTTAAATTAGTTATTCTCAAATCCTTATTAGCTAAAGTTATTGGTGTACCCTACAATTTTTTTTTTACTTCATAACAAACAAACAACCAAACAACCAAACAAAACAATTCAATCAATCAAATAAATATTTTAATTATTGATAGCTTTTAGTGATTACGATTTATCTCACAACCCAACCCAGTTCTAAGCTAATTTAGTTCACTAACTGGCACTGGCTATTTCTATCTTTCCCATATAAGATCTAATAGTGAGCTCTGATACCAACTTGTGACGCCCCATTTATTAAACTCCGCTTTTAGGTAATAGGTTTACAACCTAATTGAAGCATCAATTCCAGATCAACGATTTTAAGAATCATAATTACATAAAATGAACTAAAGCAAAACCCAAACTGTTAAACCCAAAAACTCTAATATCATTAGATGAAGAACTCTTAAATGATATAAATATATTTGTGTGTTGTTTTACAATAATTAAGGAAAACATATATATAAAAGATACATGATCGTTACTTAGTTGGTAACGCTTTAAACTACGTAAAACGGATATCTTCACCGCACCCTTTCTTCCGATAACCGAAAATCAAGGGAAACGAGTGAGCACATCATCCCAAAAGGGTGCTCAATGGAAACATGTAACTCTCAAATACTCACTAACATGCCTCCCAGATTCTAAAGGAATATAAGTTAAAAGAAACAAGAAGAAATTAATCGATCAACAGTTTATGATCATTAAGCAAGTGTCACTCTAACCTCGTCAAACTCATTGGAGAAGACGAAGTGAAAGCAAACCTAATCAACAATAATAACATCGTCCACACAGAGTGCCCATACGAACCATGATTCGGAATATTACCATCAAGATCAGAAAGTTAGACAAACAAGTATAATATGCACATGAGTGATCTCCCTCAAATAAAATAGTATATATAATATCATAACGGATGAATTACCGCCCTACTAAGATACTATTCAAACGGATGAGTTACCGCCCTACTATATTAATAAGCAATACTATTAAAACGGATGAATTACCGCCCTACTAATACTATTAAAACGGATGAATTACCGCCCTACTAAATAAATTAGATATAATAATATTTAAACGGATGAATTACCGCCCTACTAAATAATATTATCGACGGATGAATTACCGCCTTACTTAACTTAGCTAAGAGCCGTGGGGAAACACAGACACTCTTCGCAGGGAAATCTCACAATACATATCACACACAAAACACATCGTAACAAATATCGTACATACAGATACAACCTATACATCATACTCAAGGATACATGAATAGTAAATCAAAGTACATACTACCATGCTCACAGAATAGTAAAGACTCATCATGCTCGCAGAATATAAGAAAACTTAATGATTACAAGAAGGTTACAGAGTTCCCACCTAATTTGATGACAAGCCATGCCTACCTCGAGATCCGCAATCCACTGGTTCATCCTTTGAATCGATCGTTGTTAACAAAGACTAATTGTTAATCACAAAAGTACTCTAAGAATTTAGCCTAAAGACTCACACAAGAATCATACAAGAAGTCTAATAGTCTTAAGCCCATTTACGTTTCTATACCCCTTTTATTATCTATCTTTAGCCCATCTAAGGTTTAGTAATTCAGTTAGGTTGTTTCTCTAGTCCACTAAATAAGTCTAGCAAACAACTACAACTTTGTAGAAGAAGCCAAAGGCTAATTCGGACCACAAGAGGTCCAATTCATCCGAATAGAAACACTAAACTTAAGCCCAAGTACACTAAACAAACCCATTACACAAGGCCTGGCCCAACTGGGTTAATCTAACGGTCACTGACGGTCAAAGGGGTCAACTAACAGTCCACGTCCAGTCAAGGTCAAGTCCAGGGTAATCGAATCGGTCAAGGTCCACTGAGTCAAATCTGGTCACTGAGTTTACTCAGTCATATACACTAAATCAGATAAGAATCTAAGTCAGACTGAGTCTGTTCAGTCAGACAGGCATAAGGTTCAGGCCTGAGCCACAAGCACAAGCCAAAGGTACTACCAATGTAGTCGATTTCGGCCGTGCCGGCCGATATCTCGGCGATTTTTCCTAAGTTTCGCTATAGAGGAGCCGATATAGACATTTTTTTTAAGCAAGACGAAATTTCACCCAGAATTCGCGGGATCGTTAAATCTCGGCTGAAAATCTACGAAATCTCGTTTTTTTTGCTTTGTTGTTTCATGGATTCTCATCGAAGCTTTCCAATTTCCATCGGGTGCATGAATCTCGTTCCTTTTATTAAAACTCAAATAATTCTTGCAGATTCTAAGAAATTAAAACAAAAAGGATAGCAATAGATAAATCAATTTCATTACAAAAGAAGAATAACATGATCAATCCCATCATAAATCAAAACCCTAAATTTGTATAAACTCGTATGAATTACGGTACATCATTTAGAGATTCGATTCAAAAGAAAAAGAAATAAACCCTAATTTATATATAAACTCAGCAGACACTTGTTGAAACACCCAAATCAGCGAGTACATCCATATAACGAAGAAGAAATTAACATTCATGGAAAGCGTTCGCGTATGAGAGGGACGATGCCAATAATTCTTCCTGTGAAAAGAAAAAAGAGAGTTAGTGAGAGACGTATTCAATTGTTCTTCCTGGTAATTTATAATTTCCTAAAAGGTATACACGTGTTGTGGTGCATGTGAGAATATTGCTCGACACGTGTAAGTAAAAACGTCTCCACTGGTATAAAATGTGCAACTATTGTTCGTTCTTTTGTTTAATTAACCCCTCCCTTCTTTATCAGTGGTATTGCTCATTACTCTTCACAGTTTAAAAATGTGCAAAAGGTCTGACAACCATAGTTTACATATAAAATTTAGAAATAATGACCCCGGATTAGTATACTGTTTACACTTTTGTATTTTCTTAATGAATAATTTTCTTTCTGTTTTGGTTAATTTGATAGCATTTTATTGTATGTTAACATGTGTGGAAATTATATATATAAAAGTGGAACCGAAATTACGCCGAAATTTGGAAACGGAATTCCCCCGAGACAACATTGTACCAGTGTCTCGCTCGGGACCGAGACAAACCGAAATCCGAGATCAACTACATTGGGTACTACCACAACTGTAAATCTAACCCTAGTTCAACTTCACCAACCTGATTCTATCATTGGATCGATACATAAACTATTTATTGTAACATAATTCTATAATACAATACAATTGTAATGTAAGCCTACCTGCAAAGGCGTAGTTCCAAGCTTTTACAAAGAACACTAATTGCACTCTATAACCCTCACTGTCTCTGCTCCATAAATTGATATCACTTAGCTTAAGCGACAACCCTGCAATCTCAATACAACATTCACCAATGCACATTCACCTTGAATCTCTACCAATTCGATTCTCCTACCATACTCAGAACTCATCTCTACTTGCAATACCATAATCATCATCTCTGACTCAAATCCAGATTCATTCACACACATAATAACACATTCTAAATTCCTATAACTTCAGTTCTATAAGATTTATCATTGAAGCAACTTCAACACTTCAGTTCCAAACTCATATCCATATTAACCAAATTTTGATACACTACCACCACCAGACTCAACATCAGTACTAGTGCAAGCAATCCTTAACACCCAACATCATTCCATGTACCTTCACCTAATACGTCTCTTTCCAATACCAATCAACCTCAGGTGAACTCAATACCACTTCATCATCTCAAAAACTATTCCAACAACTGCAATCTCTATCTAGCCTTTCTCTAGTGAGTACTAACACCAAAAGTTCTATTTCTAAAGCCCTGTTACTCATAAACCACCACCCGTAACAATTTTTTTAACAAGCACAGACCCAAAACCTTCTCAGAACACACTATTCTCAACTATACTTCAACTCACAATCCCATTATCATAAATACCACTTCTAATTACATTCACAGTTCCAATAGTTAATCATCTCAACCTCAGTTTCAATCCCAAACACATAAACTCAATGAATATTAGCAGTTCAACACAAAAATACCAAAGTTACACAATTAAAAGCTTACCCAAACATCAACATCTTCTGAATTTCTTAAATATCAAATCAATTCTGCCGAACCCTTATTTAATCTTTGCTTCATCGTCTGAGTTGAGTCAATACTCAGGTTAACACCACCATCATAACTCATCACAGTCTTAACTGGTTCATCAACCTTTTCTGGATTTCCTCATCTCAAGAACATACCTTAATTCTGAAATTAAACTCTTGTTCTTCAAACCTAAAATACAAACCCTAACTTCTTCGATTCACCTTCAGAACAGCTTCACCTCATCAATTCGATAAAAACCCCTTAATTCTTCTTCCATTAACAACTCAATTTACTTCTCAAATTCATACCAAACCCTAATTAAACTCTCTGGTTCCTCTTTTCTGTTGAGCGTGAATCGGTAACTTGTACAAACACTACCGCTATCACTTGGTTCTTGATTAGTCTCTCCTCATCTCAATCCCAATATCTCTCTCGTCTCTCAAACCATCAGCAGGAAGAACACAGGAATAATAAGAAGAAAGAAAACAGAGGAAGAAACGAGAAGAAGAAGAAAAGAAAAGATAAATAAGAAAGGAGAAGAAAGAAAAAGACTTATCTTCTCGATCGGGTGGAAATAAGACCAACGAGAATTACTAAGGCACCCAAGAATTGATAAGGGCAGCCAAGCGGCTAATAAGAGAAATGAATTCTACCCTTCGTGTTAACTGATGATATCTTCTTCGTTCGTGCCCGAATGACACGCTTCTAGTAGTCCATCTCGCACAACTTTTCGAGACCTATTCAATGATACTAGTCGTGTATCTAAATCGTTGTTACATTAATTTATATTAATTAACGTTCGTGTTAAACTAATCGACTTATTATCGGCTAATTCATCACTTGACTGGTCTAATAGCGTTGACGAGCTTGAGGGTCCTTACAATTGACGGGCAAACTTCTACCAATGCTCATTTTAGTGTTGGTTTTTGCTTCTTGAAACATAAGCTCGAAGAGATCTATGTGTGGGCACTAGAACAAGTGAAGTTATTCTACGTATAGGGATATACTCCAAAGGTGATTATTACCGACAAGGAGCAAGCTTTGTTGAATGCAATAAGGAGGGTTTTTAGGAAGCTCATAACCTTTCGTGCACGTTCCACTTGTGGAAAAGTATTGAAACTAAGTGCATGCGCCTTGTCCGTCCTACCCGAAAAAGCGAAATGGATAGAATAAAGGAACTACCGTTACATAAACAAGATGAGGCCAAAGAGAAATTTAAGAACAATGACAAGTTGGCGGAACTAAAATGGGAAAGTTTCAAAACGGAGTGGAGAGCCTTGACCTATTCTATCACCGAGGATGAATATGAGGATAGAGCTCGTATGTTAGTGGCTCATTGGAAAAGAGGTTATCAAAGTGTTGTGAAGTATTTGTTTGATAATTGGTTGGATCCTCACAAAGAGAAGTTCGTAACGGCGTTCACTAACCAATATAGGCACTATGAAAACCAAGCTACAAGTACGGCGGAGTCATCTCACAACCGGTTGAAGAAGAAACTTCATAGTTGTAATGGTGGGTTATTTACGTTATTTGAAGCCATGCATTCGTATTTCCTCCGTGATCACGATAGAGTTACGGAGTCTTTTGAAAAAATCCGAAGTAAACAACACACTAGATGGATAGAAAATGAGTGGCTAAGGGGAATTACACATCAAGTTTCGCACAAAGCAATTGAGAAGATAATGTATAAATTACAATATTATGAATTGGGGGATTATGAAGAAGAGTGTGTTTGTCCAAACATGACAAGTTTGGGACTCCCATGTCGGCATGCTATAGCCACATATCAAGACAAAGTGATCCTGATTCAAGATGTTGATCCCTTTTGGCAACAATTAACATTCCGTGAAATAATTTTTGATCCACAATTTGGATGAACGTTTTCCGATACCGAGATTGGAAAAGCCCTAGCCGAGAAATATGCTACACTAAGCCAAGGCCAAAGGCAAATATGGTTGAGTAACTTGAGAGATTTCGTATATCCACAATTTAGGTATTATATCAAGGAATCACCAAAGGGGAAGGGTAAGGGGAGGCCTCCTACCAAAAAAAAGAGGTACGTAGGAAATAAAAAAGCAAGAAAATTGGCGGAAGAATCAAAGAAAGAGATCCTTGTGGTTATGAATGGTTGAGAAAGGAATATAAAGCGGAGGATGTGATGGAAGAGGATGATGTTCAAGGTAGAAACAAACGAAAAAGAGGTCAAGCGGATAAAGGAGAACCAAGCTGTCGAAATGTATAACAAAAATGTATCGAGCTTCCTACTCAAGAAAGTGCAACAAGCAAAATTGATGTTAAAAGAAAATGTCCGGTATTTCGCTCTAAACAACAAGAAAGAAGCAAAGTTGTTGTTCAAGGAAATGGTCGTAAATAAAGTGGAAAAAAAGATGATGGAGTTAAAGGTCAAGGTTCCTATGTCGGACTCGAGGTTTCCTCCCAAGATAGTTCAATAAAAAGACTTATTGGTAAAGTTGGTGTTAAACAATTAGCAAGGAACAATGGAAAGAGTCCGATGGTTGAAAAGGACAAGGAGAAGGATACGATTCATCTAAAAGGAGTGCCTAAACCACCACCTAGAGACAAGAATGGACGATATAGCCGGAACCATTACATTCTCTATGAATATTACCTTCGTTTTTTTCCCCGACTATATTCGTGGTTATATCAAGGCTACGGAGGATGTTCATGGTGATGGGAATTGTGGTTACCACGTCTTCGTGGATCAACTTGGACCCTTTGAAGACGCGATAGGGTGGGATTGTGACCAAGTTACTTACGTAAGGCAAAAATGCTTAATGGAACTACGTGGTTACCGCGACTTCTATAAGCCGATGATGAGGGTTGAAAGAAACGAAACCGATGAGGTGTTAAATGAGAGCTTCAAGGAAATTGAAAGGCGGTTAATCGTTAATAAATGTTTGACAAGCCAATATTGGATGTGCATGCCTATATGTGGCCAACTACTCGCCAACGCATTCAATTGCGTCATTCATTTAATCTCCAGAGACATGAGCACTACATTTGCACCAACAAGAATACCGTTTGACGAAGACTTGTCAATAAAAAAAAAACTGTTGTCATGGGGCACGTGGAAGGAAATCATTACATCGGCCTCCGATTGCATGAAGGAAGTCCATTACCTCCATTGTGGAGGGAATTTGGTTGTGACGGCGAACTCCCCAAGACTTGGTGCAATCGATTTGAGAAAAGTATTGAATTATGGAAGGCCATAATGTTGTCTATGCCGAAGCGATTCGTAGTTATGACCGATGATGAAGATGATGCTTAAATGTTTTAAAGTTTTGGTGAAGCCCATTTTATAATTTGTATTTTGGTATTTTGACTAAATGTGATATGATTAAAAGTGACAATATCATGTCTATTTGATTAGATAATATATGAAGTATTTTGTTCACAAACATATCTATTTGATTAGCTAATTTGAGTGGAAATCAAGGTATCAGTACAAATTACGGTTGGTAACAATAACATACTTAATAACCGTAAGTATGCTTAGAAACAGATTGTACCATCCATTGTTAGTTACGGTTGGTAATGATAATATAGTTACAAACCGTAACTAACACTGAAACTCAAGCCAAACAAATATAATTCAATTAAAATCATTGAACCATCTTCATTACTAAACCAACATTACAACCATTAAACCATTATAAATATAAATGACAGTACAACTCATTTTCTTTGATGCGACTTAAAAGGATACTAATATCCAGGCCTACGAGTGCGTTAGAAGTCTTTAAGGATGTTGAAATGAGGTAAGTATTAAAAACTCGATCTTTTCCATCGTCTCCATTCTTGAATAAATCTCTCTAAAACTTGAGCGTCAGTTTCACCCCTTAATCGTATTTCACCCATAATACGAATTAATGCCATAAATTCTTGAACGTTATCCCGAATAATTCCATATCGAATATACAACATAACCCCCATCGCGGTTATTAGGTTACCTGTTTCGGAGCAAAAGTTTTCAAAAAGAGTTCTCAAATAACTTGTACTCACAAAACCACATCGGCGTCGTTCTTCTCCTCTTTTTGGATAGCATAGAACAAAGTTGCGGCAAATACATAAATCTTCTTCCAATGTAAATTCAGGGTTTGGAGTCATAATATAGTTTAAGGTAAGAGATGATTCATTTGGAGGTGTAACTTCTATTGAGGAGGATAAGCATATATATATATATATATATAACAATTTGGTTTTTTATTATGTAACGGATCTATTTTTTGAAAATAAACTCTTTGACAATTTGGTTTTTTATTATGTAACGGATCCATTGTAGGTAATGGACATTCACCCTATTTCCCGATTTATCGGGCATGAATACGGTCCCAATAGAATACAACAAATATGCTGTGGCTGTACGCCTAGCCCTTGTGTCATCTATCACCTCACCTGCCAATTGCTTTTTGAGGGTGTCTCCAAACTTCGTCCTCAAATTTTTCAACAACAACTTCTTTACCTTGTTAATCTTGTTTGGTTCCGAAGGGTCATAACCCCCATCCAACATAAACTCCATCTCGGTCTCTGCCTTTACCCCACCCAAGTGTTTCTTCAACAAGGTCAGAAAGATCAGTCCAAGACATGTTGTTATCAAAACCTTCATACACATATTTTCCTTTAACTTCCAAGTCAAGAATTTGCTTCACATCGTCCGGTATTGTTGTCATCTCTCTAAATGGGAGATGAAAAGTATCGTTTTCTGTCCAATATCGTTCCCTGAAGGCAGATACCATTATACTATCATACTCCGATCGGGTATTCAGATTTCCAGTCCCTAATCCTGATATTGATACTAGAGTACGAACATCACCACATTCGTCACCTAAATGCCAATGACTAGATCTTTGATACTTGACCAATTTGATTGCCCTTGCATGATCCTTAAAAACAATACAAACAAATTTTGTTAAACTGAGATTAATGAAATATACATAAATAAAAAAAAAAAACGAAATAACTTAAAACAAAACAATGTGTTAAGAGAAACATACCCTAGTCTCACAGACTTTTGCGGCCCAGGAATTGGTATAACCAAATAAGATTGAGGACTTATCTGGTGCCTCGCCCCAAGGTCTTTTATTCTTCTTCCTTAGCAACAACAGGTCTTTTCCTTTAGGAATATGCAACCCTTTTGGTGCAGGTTCCTTTCTCGGCTTCTTTTCTTTCCTTGGTTTAGCTGGAGCTGGAGTTGTAGCTACAACAATTTCTTCCCCTTGTTTTGTACTCCTTCTTCATCATTTGCATCCTCTTCCTCATCTTCATCATTTGGTTCCTCTTCCTCATCTTCATTATCTAATTCCTCTTCCTTATCTTCATTGTCTACTTCCTCTTCCTTATTTTCACCATTTCCTTCTTCATCCTCCTCTTCATCGACATTGGATTCATCAGGATTTTCTTCCTCTTCATTATCATCAGCTTCTTCAAGGTTCTTTTCAACTCCTACCTCTTCAATTTCTTGATCATTAGGTTCAGCTCCTTCTAATTCAACACCAGAGTTACCTACAGATGGTTCTCTAAGCCTAATCTCAAATTGATTCTTCTTCTTCTTCTTCAAATTCTTGGGGACACCTCTATAATCTACCCCTAAATGCTTGTCCCCGCGAGGGGTGGGTGTATGATCAATCGGAGTTAATTTATTCCCTCTCTTTTTCTTCACCCTATCAGGATTCCTACACAAGTAATAATTTGAATGAATTCCTAAGGGTTGAACAAACAAAATGTAACAAACAAACCAAAAAAATGTGACCAAAACAATATACGGTATGTAACTTTACAATCGTGTCAAACCGTATCATGGATACGGTTCGTAACTGAACAATTAAACAAATCGTATATCGAATCGATTGGTAACTTTCTTATCGTTATCAACCGTAACAATACTTGACAAAAAGTTTTCAAACACAAGATAATATACGGTTACAAATGTACACAATTATGAACCGTACCTAATACACGGTTGGTAACTAACATACAAATAGGCACCGTAAGCAAATAATATAACATGCAGAGAAAAAATCGGTTCGTAATTCCGTGGAAGTTAGCAATTGTAACTGGCAAAAATTTCTGAAACCTAAGAACATACGGTTGGTATTTCAGCAAATTTATATTGTTACAAACCGTACGAGCATCAAAAGCTTCATATACAGTTCATAATGGAACTAATTGCAACCGTAACTAACCAAAACCCAGGATATGGAAACTTGATTTTTCACCTAAAACCCTAATTTTTGATAGAAATTGAAATTAAAACGAACAAATTAAACTAAACCCTAAATGGGATCCGCAAAACATACCTCATGTATGTCATTCCACCTAAGTTCTCCTGGAGGGGTTTGGAGTTGAGATTTTTGTTCTTCACCTAATAGAACATTTGCTTGATTAGAATCGCTGCAATCTTCGTCAACTTTCTTCTCATTCGTCATCTATAATGTAGACTTCAATCAACGATTATCTATTTTGCGAATCGCTGATTAATCGAAGACGATGAATTTTCGGACTTTAATGGAGGTGGTGCTTATGGTTACAATGGAAGTGGAGAAGATGAAACAAAAAAAAAAAAACTGATTTTGATTCTTCTCATAATTAGGTTTATATGATGGAGGACAATTCAGTCTTTTCAATCAAAAAAGCAAGGGTAAATTAGACCATTTGGGGTGAAAAGGGTAATTTAGTCAAACTACACTCCCTATAGGACACCCCTAACCAATAAGAGGGACATTGCTATCACACTTGGCGCCCCTTTACCAAGCTTGTTTTGTAACACCCCAACATTCTTGGAGGTCTTAATCTGAACAACATAAACAGAAAATGACATGAAAGATCCATGAGATTATTGAAGATTGCATCCCAGGCTTAACCTAATCCGGATCAAAATCCCATATGGATTCCTGTTATAACTTGTTTTTGGTTGAAACTAAAAGACTCTAATTCCTGTCCATGATGGGATTCTTAATAATTTTACTCCCTACGTATATAGAGATAATTAAACTCATGCCTTGGCAATCCATCCATCTCATCCCTTGCGCACTCACAACGTATTCTTCACCAATTCATATATTTTTTATTTCTTTTAATTAACTGATTCTTTTAGCAGTGAATGGCGACGGATATCCTTGTCGGAATGATGACGGACACCACTCTCAGAATGATGGGGTACGAGAAAGGTGCAGTTGAGAATTCCCCTCCTAATTCCCACCTAGTTGAAATTTTCAGTAGTGCAATATGGGTTTACTATGGGATAGCATATCCCCACGTTTTTCTTCTTGTCATCCTCGATGGGATTACTCTCGTTAGGGAATTTAGCCATGTAGCTTCATATCTCCACTCTGCGAGCAAGAAACAACGACTTTCTGTAGGCAAGAAGAGTCTAGCTGGGTTTATTTTCTACTTTTTAATGGGGCTTTTGTTCACTTCGATTGAACTTCCTGCCGAACCTGGCGTAGATTATGGAATGGCGAAATTGGCTTCGAGGTTGGGTAGATCAGCATGGCTTGATGCGTTGACATCAGCTGGTGACACAAACCATAAGTCATGGGGAGTCACCCCGTTTAAAATAATGCATGACATCGGCATGTACGGTTTATTTGTTTCATTAACTGACTTTTTATATGGTTTATTTTTAAGATTTGCATAGTTTTTCTTATTATTTCTACGTAGGTTTGTTTTGCCTTATAATCAGATTACAATCCTTTATACTACCTCCGTTTTAGGAAAAGTGATACTTTCACTTTTTCATTTTTGCCTAAAAATAGGCCAAATTGAAAAAGTGAAAGTATCACTTTTTCTAAAACGGAGGGAGTATTTATTTATTTTTCCGGTAACCTTTTATATATGCATTGTTCTTTTTCTGATGACTATGTGTGATATCAGAGAAAGAAAAGAAACAAACAAGTTCGCCATGTCAAAGACTTTGTGTTTAGATTTGAAATCTTTTTTCTCAATATTTTGTTTTCTTTTGAGTAGTATTTTCAACTCCATGAAGGCCACTTATTTGGTCATAGAATAAAATAAAACATAAATATTCCTCTATTATTTTCCTAATTTGATTGGGGCCAAACATATTAACGGGGCCTTGACATTTTATTTACACCCCAAATTTTTCAGGGACGTATTAAACCGATTATGAAAATACGATTTTACCCTTCACTAAAAATAAATTTTAAAAACCTATTAACCCTTAATCTTAAGTCCCAATTCATTTCTAGTTCTAAACAAAATGATCACTCCCTCCCCTCTCACCATCTCGACTCTTCTCTTCTCCTCCATTAACGACTCCAAGAAAAAAAAAAAATTCACCCAAAAATTTCGATTAAAGAAAAGGGTCGTCAATTCGACGCGTTGCTTTAAACCCTAACGATTTTTCATATGCATGTAGAGAACATAAAAAATCGTTAGGGTATATGATGATCAAGATAACGACCATATTTTTGGTTTTCATATTTTTTACCCTAGATTAGAGTCGTTAACATAATATAGAAACCTATGATGATCCTCCATGGACGACCCTTTTTAAAGGTCAACGACCCCTGTGAAAAACAAACAACCCTCTCGTCCAAAAAAATTTCGTAGTCGTCTTGGTATAGACAAACAAAATAACGACTCTTTGTGGCCCAAGCTAAGAGTCGTCAGTGGTATATCATATTACCCCGACGATTTTTCATAATTTGGAAAAGTTAGAGTTTGAGTCGGAGCTCCAGCAGGTATATCATATTACCCCGACGATTTTTCATAACCTGGAAAAGTTGCAGGTTTGAGTCGTCATTTTTTGTGTCAATACATTGACGACTTTATAGAGTCGTTGGAGTATACATCCCTCGACATTGACGACACTTTCTCTGTGTTGTGACATATATCCAATCCATGGGAGAATTTAAGATAATCTTACCATCAACACAATCATCTTTGTTACTTGAACCTTCTCCAACATCATTTCCCCTACTTGAATTACTCATTTCTAAAAACCTCAAGTTTTCCTCTAAAACCTCTTCTTCTTCTCACTCAAAAAAAAAAAAATAAAAAAAATAAAAAAATCTAAAATCTGATTTTAATCTAACATAATCTAACCACACTAACCAAATTATTAAGTTTTAATAATAATCATTCAGGGGTAGTTTAGGTATTTAGAAAAAAATTTACTAAGGGGTGACCCAAATTAGGTTTGGGTGGCCTTTTTTGTCCTCTAGTGGGAGGCCCCCAATTAAAATGTTTGGCCCCCAATCAAATTAGGATTATTTTCTATCAGAATTATTCTAATGTAGACGAATTTCTATTTCGGATCACAAATACTAATATTGCTCAAGTTGAATTTCATGTTAAGTTCTTAAAAGTATATATGCTTGGCTATTTTTGATTTTTTCCATCTTTTTTTTCTGGAAAAGAGGATAAATCCTCAAATGATATATTGATTAGATCAAGTCTCAAAACTGTGAGAATCATTTGTTGTTACAAGATTGATGCAATTCCTAATATTTAGGTAGTGCAAAATGGATTCTAATCTTTCATTTGTCCAGATATTTTGGATACCGTTTCTATTACAATAACTGGCTATATTTGCTGCCTTAGTAATATTGAATCTTGATGTTAAAACGAAAGCAGAAACTTTAAAGTTAATACAATTTTCGTGTCCCTGTTTCAAAATCTTCACTAATGTTATATCTATTCTCCCTTGCTTTTACATATCTTCTCATTAGCAGTTGTAGAGTAGGAATTGAATCACTTTCAAAGATTACATTATGCCTACTACATTCAGTTGCCCATCGGAAGGATGCTTCAGCACCTTTTTCTTCTAATTGTTCTCTTGTCGTACAATCTGCATGAGAGCCTCTTGCTTCGACAGTTCTACCTGCATAATCAACCATAGTTAGCCCAATTCTGAGAAGGGTTGAAAAGGGAAATTCATTGTCAAAGCAATAGAGATTCTCAAGCTCATATAACTTATTTCCCTGTCAGGTTTCCTTTCAAGGATTTTAAGAGCCTCATCTTTTATTGGGTTATAAAACAAAGTTTGCATAACATTGTAATCTGTTTTATTAACATTCCTATAACTATTTATAAATCTAACAATAGTTTTTGCGGTATTGACACTATTCTGCCTCTTTTTCTGAAAAGTAGATTCACATCTAGCTTTCCATATATGCCAACTGATTATGCTACAAAATTCAGGCCACTGAATTATACAACCGTCCTTGTTTTTATCATCGAACCACAAATTTAACCATTCATGAAAATCAGTGCAGTTATCAATCACATAATCCATTTCAAAATTTAAGTGCATCCATACCTGTTTAACGAAATTACAGTTGAGAAACAGATGAGTAAGAGATTCTTCTTCATCATTGCATAGACTACATTTCGTATCAATATTAGGAAGAACGACATCAATTCTCATGCCAGTGGGTAGAATTGAATTTGCCGCTTTCCAAATGAAAGTTTTTATGGAAGGGGTAACATTTAGATTCCATATTCTTCTCCATTTGACATTGTTATGGGTACTACTATTCAGGGAGTGGTATAAAGACTTGACAGAAAATTTACCTTTTCTATTTAGATTCCAATGAGAGGTGTCATCTAAATCTTGAACTGGTATGTGTATTCTCTTTATCTTTTCAATAGTTTTATGATCAAAACAGGCAGTAAGTTTTTGTTCATTCCATTCCTTTTCCTCATTTATCAGTTGACTCACCTTTGTCATGTTTTCAGTTCCAGTAGTTGGTTTTGAGATAGGATCAATCATATTTGGTATCCAATGATCATCCCATATATCAATAATCTTTCCATTTACAAGTTTCAAAAAAAAATTTCTTAATGAGTTGGATTCCACTGTGGATACCTTTCCAAACCCAACTATCCCCTTCATTTGGTTTGTTTTTTAAGTGAAGAACATCACAGTTTGGGAAATACTTAGCTTTTAGTATTTTTGCCCCAAGTGTGTTTGGTTTTTATTTTAGTTTCCACCCCATATTTGCTATCACAGCCAAATTGAAGTTTTCAATATTTTGTATTCCCAAACCTCCGTCATCAAGAGACTTACACACTGCATCCCAAGCTTTTAAGTAAAGCCCTTTTTTACCTTTTTCATTTTTTCCATTTTCATTTTTCCCCCACCAGTAATTCATTTGCATTCTATTAAGAGTTTTACAATTTTTTTTGGGGATTTTAAAACAATTCATATGGTAAACAGCTAGCGAAGAGGTAACATTTTTTACCATAATGGTTCTACCAGCACAGTTCACCTGAGTTCCTTTGTAAGATTGAAGTCTACTGCTCATTTTCTTGACGAGTGGTTCAAAACTTTTCACTTTTGATCTGTTAGTAAAAATTGGAGATCCTAAATATCTATCGTCAAGAGGAATAAGTTTACTCTTAAAATTTGTTTTACTTTAGTCATAATGTTTGGATCAGTTTTTGGATAGAAAAACACCCCAGATTTGTTATGATTTATCATTTGTCCCGAAGAGATTCCAAAATCTCTAAACAGAGTTACAAGGTTATGACAAGTAGCCGCATTTGCTTTACAGAATATGATACAATCATCTGCAAAAAGCAGATGACTCACAGATGGGGCATTTTTAGATGTTTTAATACCTTTTAGGAGACCTTTACTTTCAGCGTGAAGAATAGTGCAAGAGAAAGATTCCATACAAATGAGAAACAAGTAGGGAGACAATGGATCACCCTGTCTCAACCCTCTTGTTAGCTTATAGAACTCAGCCGGAGATCCATTGAGAAGAACATATATGAAAGTGCTTGAAATACACTGATAAACAAGTTGACACCAATTTTCAGAGAAACCAAACTTCCTCATAATTTCCATTAAAAAGTCTCATTCTACTCTATCGAACGCTTTGGACATATCTACTTTTAAACCCATGAGACCTTTTTCTGATCTATTCTTCCTCATTTTATGAATCATTTCATGTGCAATGGTTATGTTATCAGCTATTTGTCTCCCCGGAATGAACGCCGATTGAAAAGGGCTATCATTTTATCCAATAGGCCTTTCATCCTGTTTGCCATAATTTTAGATATAATTTTATAACTAGTATTACTTAACGCTATTGGTCTGAATTCCGCAGCAGTCGTCGGGTTTATTGTTTTTGGAATTAAAGATATGAAAGAGGTGTTTAGTTCCTTGGCTAAGTACCCGCTTTTAAAAAAAGTCTGGATCATAACTAATAGGTCATGTCTAACAATTTTGTTGGAAAAAGTTTGGCGGAAAGCCATCTGGACCCGGACTCTTATCCGGTTCCATAGAAAAAAGAACATTTTTTATCTCCTCTTCAGTAGGAATAGAGCATAAAATACTATTATCATCTTCATTTATACAATTTGGGATTTGGTTTATCATTTTCTTGTCAATGTTAGGCTTAATAGTAGTTGCAATACTACTAAAATGCTCAGTTATGCAGGAAGCAATTTCATGTCTTGTGTTAAGCCATATACCCTCTTTATTCATAATTGTTTCTATCCTATTTCTTCTAAACCTCTGCTTTGCTTTACTGTGGAAATACTTAGTATTTCTATCTCCTAACTTTAGATTTTGGTCTCTACTCTCGTCTTTCCAAAACTTTTCTTTTATTCCATACCATTTAGCTAACTCAGTATTTAGAGCCGCAAGGTCCGAATATTTAGCATTATCCATTTGTCTACTGTTAGTTTTTTTCTAACTCTTTCTTTATTCTTTCTATGTTCCTTCCTATATGACCAAAAGTATTTTTATTCCAAAGTCTCAAAGTAAATTTCACATTTTTAAGTTTTGATGAAAAGGAGTAAGCCGGAGAGCCTCTGACTTCAGTATCCCAACAATCATGTATAAGATCAGCACATTCGTCATGTTTGATCCATTCCCCAAAATATTTGAAAGGTGTAGCATCGTCATTCCAAACATTATGGGTACTAAGACAGATAGGAACATGATCCGAATAAAGAGGGCCAAGATGTCTAATGTTAGAGTTCGGGAAAATTATGTTCCATCTGTTGTTTACTAGGGCACGATCAAGCCTTTGTTCAATAAACTGTGTACCTGCTCTTCTATTGCTCCAAGTATAAGTGTAACCAATAAAACCTAGATCTATAAGGCCACAACTTTCAATAAGGTTATTAAAAATATCCGCTTCCTCTTGTTTAAATTTATAGTTACCCTTTTTATCTTCTTCATGTAAAAATACATTGCACTCACCAATGATTATCCAAGGTTTGTCTATTGAACTAGCCATGTTCTTAATGATATCCCAAGAACTCAATTTTAGATTTGTATACGAGCTACCATAGAAACATGTAAGCACCCAATAGTTGTTACTATTATGCAACTGCATCTGCACATGAACGTTAATATGATTATGGTTATAATCTACAATTTTTATTTGTATATTATTTTTCCAAATTATACACAATCCCCCTGCAATTCCTACAGGAGAAACGAGCCAATAGTTGTAAACATTCACTTTGCGCATTATGTTATGCATTTCTTTGTTCTGCTGTTTAGTTTCGGATAAGAAAAAAAATGTCTGGATTATTTTTGTCAAGTAAGTCTTGCAAACTACTTGTAATTTCAACATTTCCTAGGCCCTGACAATTCCAGGCTATAGTGGAAATAAACTGCCAGAAATACGACACTTCTGGATATTCTAGTATCACCAGAACATACTCATTATACAAATTAAATGTTTTATCTATGAGATTATTATCATGCACATGTGAGAGAATAATAGTTGTCCTGAGAATAAAACTAGAGATTATCATATGAAATTATCTATATGGGGTTATCATGCTCTGGTTTGTAACAAGATGATAATGTTCATGCCAAAATAAAATTGTGTTCATGAATTTATCATGGGGATATCCACAGTATCTCCTATTTATGGAAGAATCTAAATTATTTTGCATTTGATATAGGTTTAGGCTTACCTTTGCCGCTAAATTATTCCCTTGTTGCGTCTTTAGCATCTTTGCACCTTGTCCAGCTAGATTTTGCTGGCTCTCCATCTCTTCTGTTTTCGCAAGATAGTTGAGTCTTTTGAAGATGTTTATACTTTCTACACATCCATCACCATCCACTTCTGTTTCTTTTTCCCTCAAATTCTCCGGATTCTGACTTTGATTTTCATCCTTTCTTTTCTTCTGCATAATTTCCAAATCCATTTCTTCCCCTTTTCGGAATTCATTTGAATTATGCAAGAGACCCAAATATCTAATTTTCAATTTCCTCTTTGAAAGACCTGATTTTGAAATTTTCTTTTCTAGGGATTTTTTGGACTCTAGAATCGACTGATGGTTTTGATTAGGGAAAAATCAAATAGGTTTTGAGTTTGATAAGGGAGAAGACCTGGGTGAAGCTTTTGATTAAATATGATCTGATGAATTTTTCCCAAATTGTGCACCAGAACTACAAATTTCTTTTTCTCTTTTAGACATCTTTGATTAGAGATGGTCGCAAAAGATTTTTTATGTTTGAGTTTTGGTGAAGTAGTGACTAATTTGGGTGAGGTCCTTTGAGGTTTATTGAAATTTTCTATGGGTGATGAAAACAAATAGTGCTTATTTTGGGAATTAGAATTTGATTCTAACTTTGTAGCTGGTAGGTAACGATACACATGGTAAAGATCCAATCTTTTAATACATATCCGGTATCTGCCAATTGATTTTTGCTTCGACGTGTGTCCTTTTAACTGCATCAAAACCCTCCAAAGGTTGTAGAAAAAGTTAAGTGGAGACATATTGACTTTCTAAAGAAAAAACATACCTGAGGATGAAACTGTAAAATCAGTTAAAATTTGGTAATAGCCCTCAAGAACAGGGCGAAAATTTGGAAAATTAGATTTTAAAATCTGGAAAGAGGGTTTAGGAGATCGGCAACGATAAATCGTCTGTTGACAAGCAAAAACCACGTGAGGAGAGAGAAAGTCTGAGGTGGTGCGATTTTGAGGCGATTTTTTTTAGGGTTTTCCGGTAGTGGTTCTTCTGCTATCTCCGCCTCCTACGGCGGAATGGCGTTCTCTTCTGGGTGTTCTCGACCTCTGCAAAGTGGCTCCGATGCTGCAGAGGGTAATCCTCCAGGAGTTCCTACTGTTCTTTCATTGTCTGGTAATGAAGCTGGTTCTATTGGTCAATCTGATGAATTGTTAAAGTTTGGATCTATAACTTGGTCGGATTTTTTCTCTGAGAAGAAAACCCAACCTCAAGAAGCTGAATTGAAATTCAGAAATCCTACTATTGTGGATGGGAAGAAAGCTGTATCTCACTCCTTGGCTGATTTTGCTGATGATATCAAGAAATGTCAAGATCTGGTGGTTGGAGCATTTGTGGGAAAGCGATCTGCATATATGGCAGTGAAATATGCTGTTGATAAGGAATGGAAACTTAAGGGTGAGTTTAATATGACATTACATGGTGATTCTATTTTTGTTTTTGATTTTGCTCTTGAAGAAGATCGAATTGCTGTTTTGGAGAGGGGTTCATTTTATATTTCCAGCAAACTTTTTGTTGTTCGCCCTTGGAGTAGAAGTCTTGAGAAAGACCTTGAAGAATTACGTACTATTCCAATTTGGATGAATATTCGTAAGGTTCCTCTGTATATGTGGAATACTAAGGGGTTGAGTAGTATTGCTAGCTGTGTGGGTGTTCCAATTATGCTCGATAAACAGACCCTGAATAGAACTAGAATGAGCTATGCTCGTGTTTGTGTTGAAATTGATACATCATGTGAATTTCCTAGCTCTATTCCTGTGTATTTGGATGGTAAGTTTGCTTTTGAAGTTGATGTTGAGTACCCATGGAAACCACCAATGTGTTCTCATTGTAAGACCTTCAACCATTCCTCTATTGCTTGTAAGAGAGTGGTTCAGATCGTGCAAAAGTCTAATGTAGCTCCAGCTAAGAAGAATGTACCTGATAAAGATGGCTGGGTGGTTAAAGGTTCAAAAAGGAATAGAGACAATATAGAGAATGAGGGAGTGAAACCTTCTCAGCAGATGCAGGACTCTACTTCTAGCTTGGAAAGTCAAATGGAGGGTGTTGAGCACTCCATTCCTGTGTTGAAATCAAACAGAGAAGCTTCTACCTCGCTAAGCCCAGTGCCGGTGGTGTGATTGAAACTATCAATATGTTTGAGGTTCTAGTAGAGCAAGATCTTAATGTTCCTCATCAACATCCTAAGACTTCTGTGGGGGAGACCTTGAAGGATAATGTTTTAGTTACTCCTCTTGTTGATCAAGAAGGAGGTGTTAGAGCCCATTTTATCAAGAATGATACAGGGCCTTTAAAGCAAGCACTGGCTTCTAAGGGTTCAGACTTGAAAAAGTCTGGTAGAGGTAAGAACTAATCTTACCCTTATTCATAATGTTTAAAATTGCAGCCTGGAACATAAGGGGGCTTAATGACCCTCTTAAACAAGTAGAAGTAGGTTCTTTGATTAGATCAAATAAACTTTCAATAATTGGTATAGTAGAAACCCATGTTCAAGAGATAAGTGCTAGTAGAATTAGACTCAAAATAATGCCTTCTTGGCAGTTTTTAGATAATTATAATAATGATAACTCTGGTAGGATTTGGATTGGCTGGGATCCGTGTGTGGCCAAAATTACTGTTCTTCATTCTACTGCTCAATGTATCTTCATCCTAGTGGATACAGTGAAGGGTTTTTCTTTTGTGGCTACATTTGTCTATGGTAATAATGATATTGGTCTTCGTCGTTCTTTATGGGAAGATTTATGTAATTTTAGCTATTATAACTCAAGACCTTGGATTATATTAGGAGATTTTAATTCTATAATGTCTCCTACTGAAAAAACTGGTGGAGCTGAGCTTAGACCTCATCATTATCATGATTTGAGTAATTGTGTTCAAGAGGCTCAACTCAAGGATTTATCTTTTTCTGGTTGCTTTTATACTTGGTTTAATAAGCAGGGTGATACTAGAATTGGTTCTAAACTGGATAGAATCATGGTTAATATGGAGTGGATTGATCAGTTTGTAGACTCTAAAGCAAAATTTCTACCTCCCGGCATTTCTGATCACTCTCCTGGGGTTGCTTCTATTTTTGAGAAACGGAAACATGGGCCTCCTCCTTTTCGATTCTTTAACTATATGACTGAGGAGCCTGATTTTCTTGAGTTGATTAGAAAGGTTTGGGATGTTAAGATCAGAGGTAATCCTATGTTTGTTTTTATGACTAAGCTCAGGAAGGCTAAGGCTGCTATTATTGATTGGAAAAGATTAAGATTCAAAAATCTATCGGAGCAGGTTATGGAAGCCAAGATAGAGATGACTTTGGTTCAACAGCAAGTTCAAATTTCTCCTCTTTGTCCAGAGCTGGCTAGGAAGGAGAAGAAAGCAGTTCAACATTATGCTAAGGTTGCAAGATATGAGGAATCCATGAAGAAACAAAAATCAAGGGTTCAGTGGCTAGATTTGGGTGATTCCAACACCCATTTTTTTCATTACTCTCTTAAAGAAAGGAGGTCAAGGAATAATATCCTCACACTTACTGCTAGGAATGGTGTGACCTTGGTGGATGACAAGGAGATAGCTGATGAATGTATTGATTTCTTTTCTACTCTTTATGATGAAGAGGGTAAGGAAGAAGTGAATGTTCAGCTAATTGAAGATTTAAACTTTGTTAAAGTTGTAGATGAGACTGTTAAATCCTCTCTTATCAGGCCTATCTCTAGAGATGAAATTGTGACAGCTCTTGCTTCTATTGGGTCTGGGAAAGCGCCAGGACCAGATGGGTTCTCTAGTCACTTCTTTAAATTCTGTTGGTCCATAATTGGTGATGACTTTGTTGCTGCTATCAAAAATGTTTTCAAGAGCTCCAAACTCCTTAAAGAGGTAAACAGTACTTTCATCACTCTTGTCGCTAAAAATGATAATCCTAGTGGTATAGTGGACTATAGGCCTATAGCTTGTTGTGGAGTTGTGTATAAATGTTTAACCAAGATAATCTCCATCAGAATGAAGCTATTACTTAAACACCTTATTCATCCTTGTCAATCTGCCTTCATAGCTGGTAGATCTATTCAAGATAATATCTTAGTGGCACATGAAATCGTTAGGAATTATCACAGGCCAAGTGGAACTCCTAGATGTACTATGAAGATTGATCTTAAAAAAGCTTATGATACTGTGAGCTGGAAGGCTATTCTTGTTACTCTGAAGAAGATGGGGTTTCCTGATATTTTTATTGGGTGGATCAAATTGTGTATTACTTCTCCTAAATACTCTGTTCTTGTTAATGGTTCTCCTTATGGCTATTTTGGAGCAAGTAGAGGCTTACGGCAAGGGTGCCCCTTATCTCCTTACTTATTTGTCATGGTGATGGAGCTTCTTAGCATCATTCTACAAAAACAAGTTGATAATGGAGTTTATGGTCTTCATCCAAGATGCAAATTAACTAGATTGACTCATCTTTGCTTTGCAGATGATGTCTTAGTATTTTTTAAAGGTACCTTAAATGTCGCTTCCAATCTAAAGAGAGGTATTCGGAATTTAGTAATTGTTCAGTCGTCTGCAAATGAACAAGCAGAAAACATCCTTATTCTCTTCTTTGTTGGGGAGGAGATCCTTCATAACATTCTCCTAGTTTTGGATTGTCAAGAGAGCAAGCTGCCAGTAAGGTATTTGGGACTCCCTCTCCTTTCCACTAGACTATATTATTATGATTGTCAAATTCTGATTGCCACTATTAAAGCTAGAATTCGGTCTTGGAAAGCTAAACACTTAGCTTTTTTAAGTAGACTGACTTTGATTAAACATGTTTTATCCGGGATGGTCTTCTTTTGGTTATCTTGTTTTATCCTTCCTAAGAGAGCAATTAAGGAAATCTTTGGGTATTTTCAAGAGATTTTTATGGGCTGGTTGTGATCTAGGTAAGAAACATTGTCCTATTAGTTGGTCTACTGTTTGTCTTCCTTATAATGAGGGAGGGTTAGGGGTAAGAGACATTGAAGTGAATAATTTGTCAGCTAATTTGAAACACTTATGGGAGCTTGTCTCTGGCAAAGAGTCTATCTGGACTGATTGGATTAAGAAGAATCTGATTAAAAATAAAGATTTTTGGTCTATGGATTTGCCCTCTGAGTCCTCTTGGTGTTGGAGAAGGGTGATGGATCAGAGACAAGTAGCTAGAGATATGGTCATAACAATCCTAGGCGATGGCAAAAATACAAATTTCTTACATGATTTGTGGCATCCTAAGGGCAGATTAATTTCTTGGATTGATCCTTCTATAATCCAAGAATATTTTCCAAATCAAGATAGCAAGGTTTCGGATTATGTTCATCATGACGATTGGTCCCTCCCATCTTCTTCTGATCCTACTATTGCGGCGGTGTTCTCTCAAGTAGCTATTCTTTGGCTTATTTCCACTGAGAAAAGGATAAGTTGGTGTGGTCTGTTGGTAAATCAGGTGAGTTCTCTGTGAAGGACACTTATTTGTCTCTTATGGTTCATTGTGAGAAAGTTAATTGGAGTTCCCTTGTATGGTTTAAACTCCATATACCTAGACATTCATTTATTACTTGGGTTTCTTTACATGGGAGATTGAAGACAAGAGATAAACTTCTCAAGTGGAACCTTATTACCTCCTCTACTTGTTTATTCTGTGATGCTACTGAAGAAAATGAAGGTCACTTGTTCCATGATTGTGTGTTTGCTAAACAAATTTGGAGTGGTTTACTTATCAAAATGGGCTATCATAGAGACCTCTGCAATACCTGGCATGAGGAAATCCAGTGGTGTATTGAGCATTTTAAAGGTACCTCCTGTGTTACTTTGATTAAAAAATTGGTTCTTAATAGTTTTATATATAATATCTGGAGGGAAAGAAATTCTAGGATCTTCGAGTCTAAATATAACTCTATGGAAACAGTGAGTTACATTATTGTTCAAGAAGTTTGGCTCAAACTGAGTGCTCATCAATTGAAAGATGCGATTCTGCTTTGCTAATAGGTTATTCATGGAGAGATGGAGAGTAAATTGTGATTTCATTTTAAAACAACCAATTTTATGTGCTTGGCTAGCTCCAATAGGATATGATGTCATGATCAATGAGATGGTTCTAAATCAAGATGGTCTTTGGTTTTGGAGCTATTATTAGAGACTCTCTTGGAAATCATTTGATTGCTGCTACGGGTGGAAGCTACCCTATCTCTGTTGAAGCTCATGAAATGCGGGGGGTGGAGCTGGGCTTAAAACTTGGCATTGAGATTGAAGCTAAAAATATTCATCTTTGCACAGACTCTTCTTCTACTTGTCCGCTAAAGAATGCTAATCCCAAGCCTCCGGGATATGCAGTGTTTGGAGAAGAGTTATAAAGCTGCTTGGTTATTTTAATTCTCGTGAAGATTAGCCACTGTTACAAGGAAAGTAATGTAGCTGCCCATTATCTAGCTGGGATTTATCCTAGCTCTAATTATGTGAAGATTGCTGAAGCTGAGTTTACTATGGACTTCAAAGAAATTCTTGCTGCTGATAAAGCGGAAAAGTCTTCATTAGGCATTAGATTGCTTTTGTTTTTAAGTTCTTTGTTGCTTTGTTTTTCGTTCTTGTTTGGTTGGGGTTTCCTTAACCCCGCTTACTGTATCAAAATTAAAAAAAAAAAACGATAAATCGTCTGTAGAAAAAAATTCAACAATTGCAATCGAAAAAGAGACAGAAAATATGATGAACACTAATATTGTCTAAAATGAAGGTCCTGCGGGGGAAAAAAGGCAAGATTAGATGAACAAAGATGCAATGGAATTTGTTGAATCAATCCTGAAAAATATAGAGATCAGATTATGTAATTGGTTGTCAATCAAACAGAGATCATAAATCAACTTTGAGATTCAGAAGATTCTTTGGATCTGCATCTTGAAAATTTAAGTCTTCCAAACTTTGTAGCTTTTTGTCTTTGTATGGTAATGTCTCTAGTCTTTTGTCTGTTGGAAACAAAGAAAAGGTATTCTTTTCACGTGTCTGTAGTATCTAAAATTTGTATCTTGGGAAACTTTGGAACAAATACGGAATCTTCTGTAACCGGTGATTTATAAATGAATCTTAGTGTCTTGTAGTCTTTGTATCTGCTCTATGTCTTAGAAACATAGGATCTTCAGTGTCTTGGTAACATAACGATCTTCACTGGCTTTTCTTCCGGGATCCAGTTTAAACTTTTTTTTTATCTTTTCTTTAGATAATGATGAATTGAGAAGAATCAATTAATTCTCATAGGATGAAATGTGAAGCAAACAGAAACAAGAGTAATCAATCCATTACAAACAAAATTAGCTTTAGGAATTTCTTTCCGGTAGGATTTCGATCAGAAGCTGCCGTTAAAGTTGCCCAACGGTCTTATATTAAGAGTATGACGGATATATTTTAGATATTCATTTCAATTTGCTTCCCGATCGGATTTGACTGAGAGAGAGAGAATTTGGAGAGAGAGAACTAAGAAAAAAGAAATTCATTTGCACTAATTTTTGATTTTTCCCATGGTTTGTTTTTAAGATTACATAGTCTCTCTTATTATTTCTAGGTAGGTTTGTTGTGCTTCATAATCAAAGTATAATGCCGTATATTTATTTATCCATAATCCATGTTTTAAAAACAAAAGATTTATTTATCCCTCCATATTAATGTTATATTAAGATGTCGACACAAAGTCTTGAGAATATCTGGAGAATAATTAATTAGCTTTGATGTGATACGAATCTTGCGGTTTGAGCCATGAATCCTAATCTACTATTATTGATAGGCATATTGATGAAAATGTGTCATTTTGAGAACCAAGAAACTACACAAATCAAAATGCAATTCAAGAAAGTTAGGATGAAGAATGTGGCTTGAAGAAGAGATGATATTACTATTATCTAGGGATTATATAAGAATTTTCTGTCGTTAACATTGATGTGATACAAGCTTGGCAATTCATATTTTCACACTCTTGGCAAAACTACTTTGTTACTTCTTTCTGTCTGGATTCATGTACATCATCGGATCTAACTCGGCCATTTTCATTTGGCATCTCACAGATTACTGCATGTATTTGTTAATCTCGCAAGGGCAGGAAAGTTATTGTTCAATGGATATGGGCTTTAACATCAATATTTATACTACTTTTAACCCACCAAAGCCCATTATGTAACAAATGTACCAATTATATGCTCCTAAAATACATCTTGTAAAGCCAGCCTTTCTCGTACCAAAAAATCTCTGATAAATTCAGAGAGTTAGAGAGTTGGTGTAACCGCCGGTCTATTTCATATGAAACAACGGAGTTCATGGTAAAACTAGTGACAATAATTCTGACTAACCAGTAAAAGCGTTTGAATAAGAAATCAGTTAGTGGAAATGTAAGTTTGCTGACAATTTCGCACGCCCATATGATCAACAAGGTAAAACCGTAGAAGGAACTATTATTCCTGATGAGATTAAGCTCATTGGACACGTTAAAAACTATGTAACTATACACAATAATTACCAAGTTTGTATATCACATGAATATTAGCGATACAAAATTCTTATTTAATCCCTTGGGATACCATCTCTTTTTGTAGCCACATTCTTCATCCTAACACTGTTAAATTGCATTTCCATCTACATAGTTTCTTGGTTCTTAGAAGTATAGCATTTTCATCAATGTCTTTCAATCTTTCAACAATATACCTAGTCATTCAAACAAGTATTGAACTACTACGTTGTTACTTTATGACATTTTGCTTCAGGTGTACATTGTTCGAGACTCTCTGCTGGTTATATTGAACTTCCATCACTCTCCATTGACCTCTGGATGTTAACAAGCTCTTATATTAGGTGGAGTTGCTATGTTCTTCTTCATTTTTAAGAGAGTTAGTTTGGATTACGAAATGCCGATATATTAGAGTACATTTTACATTTTTATCTTGCGAATAATATGTTTTTTGAAAACGAAAGATAATTATTCGCAAGATAAAAATGTAATATGTACCCGATTAAGAAACTGTATGATGTTAGATGTAATGGTCAATGAGTAAAAAAATGATGATTAATTATATGTTCCTCCTATTTTTATGGTTTGTTTGTGTGAATGTATAACCAGATGAGTACTTTCACATCGAATTATTCTCCAATTGAGTCATTGACCAAAACTTTGGAGACCTATAAAATTACCCACTTCTGGTAAACTTGTTCTTGGATGGTGTTCATTTGGAGTAGTTTGTCAATTTACAAATTTGTGTTCTCATCATCTCTCTATAGGCTAACTCTAAGTAATTTCAAATACAATAACTCGAAAAAAAACATGTTATGCTTTTAGTCTTTTAGATACAAAAGTAACTATGCATGGACATTTAATCTCAAGTGATTGTAAATGGAACCTACTGAAATCATTTGCTCCGACCATTAAAGGTGGT
The DNA here is from genome assembly GCA_023531295.1 of Papaver armeniacum. Taxonomy (NCBI): domain Eukaryota; kingdom Viridiplantae; phylum Streptophyta; class Magnoliopsida; order Ranunculales; family Papaveraceae; genus Papaver; species Papaver armeniacum. The sequence continues at coordinate 240,011 of JAJJWW010006838.1, forward strand.
CGTGGGTACAATGCACAAAAGTGCGAATAACATAACTTTAGGAAAAGATCAAAACAAAATTTGCAGTAGTCATCCATTGGAATGGCAAATGCATATAGTACTACTAGTAGATGATCGATATAATTGTTATGGACCTTATGGTGTCCCTTTGCTACATCCAATCTGTCAAAATTATTTCGTTTTTCATGTCAGTGATACGTCTTCATGTGGTCAATGAGTTAAATGTGACAAGAATCTCTTTACTGGTTTATGTCAGTTAGAATGTTGCAGTTAGGGTTCATGGTTTTAAACGTGGCCAATGAAGTTCAATATGTCAGGAATATCATTTTTCACCGAATGTATTTTTTTCCATCCAGGTATTCATATGATATGATTTTGGTTATTAATAACGCCATTTATCAACTCTCCAAATTAAATGGTGAATGGCGTTGCCAACATCTGACTGATATAACCAAAGTCACCAAGTTGGACATAAATGAGATGAGATTCATGACATATTGAAGTTGATTGGCCACGTTAAGAACCTTGCACCTAATTCTGACAACCTTACAAGATTGTCTGCCATAAACCAGTAAGCTCATCAAGATTCCCTTGACATATTTAATTCATTGACAGACTATGCGCCTAACTATGAATGACATAACCTAAGTAATTTTGACACATTGGATGCAAATTGATGAAAATGATGAATAGTAATATTGAAATTCCATCACTCTCCATTGACCTCTGATGTGCTGCATAACAAGTGCAAGACCTCAAAATAATTTTCTATGAAGTATTTTCTATCAAGGTAGAAAGGCATTTTTGAGGTCACTCCTTGGATGTTTCTAAAATTAATTTTCACATTTTATTATCTGGCAGTCTGAATCTTATCAAAAAGTCATGATTCTCATGAACTACTTTCATTGTTTGTAAGTTCGTTAATTTATATGTACCGACTCTTAAATTAACACAAACATATTTGGAAGGAAAAAAATAAAAGGTTAAGATTAAATTTTAGAAAGTGTTGGGGGCATGGGGTGTAGAAAATGTGGTAAGAAGAGACGGTGCTAACATTGATGTATACCATTTAAGGTTAAAGTTAACATTTAGGAGAAACTGTCGGGACCCAAATCATTTCAGCTCAAACAAAGCATAAAAAAAAAAAAAAAAAAAAAAAACGAAGAGCCGGAAAAGACCAGAAAGAGATGATAATTGGATATTGTTTTAAAAATAAAAGAAAAAATATGATTGATCGTCATTTTATTACTCTTGTTTTATTTTCCTTTGCTCTTATTTTCTTTCTTTAAGCCCATTACATCATAGCACAATTTCTTTATCGTGTATATATTACATTTTTATCTTGCGAATAAATTTCTTTTCGTTTTCAAAAAAATATTATTCGTAAAATAAAAAATGTAAATGTACTCTAATATAGGAATTTTGTGATCCAAACTAGATCTCCTAAAAACGTAGAAAAAAACGCTAACTCCATGTAATAGAAGAGCTTGTCTACATTTAGAGGTCAATGGCAATTTTTGGAACTTCAATATAACCGACCGATTGTACAGGTAAAGTAAAACATCTTAAAGTAACCATGTTGTACCATACGCATACGAGATATTGTTAACAAAAACATATCATTTCTTGAATGTCTCCGTTAATGCACCGACAAAAACATGACCATTATATCAGTAGAACATGCTGGACCGCTTTCCAATAGACTGCTTACTCCCTTCCGGACCTTCTATGAATAAAATGGAATCTCAACTCAAACAATCAACTAACTCTTAATATAGCTAGTGTTGTAATCAACAATATCTGGTAGTTCAATGCTGATTTAAATGATTGTTCCTATCATTGTTGGAATATCGAAAGGCATATCGATGAAAATGATGAATAGTAATGTATATTTCCGAAAACTAAGAAACTACGGACTGACCAAGTTGTAATTCAAGAAGTTGGGACGAAGAATGTGGCTAGAAGAAGAGATTGTATCTCAAGGGATTATATAAGAGTTGTTTATCATTAACATTGATGCGATGATATATAAACTTAACAATTAATATTTTCACACACTTGGAAAAAATACTTTGTTGCTTTTTTATTTTATTTTTTGACAACTTTTGTCGCTTCTTTTTATTTGCATTCATGTACATAACCGAATTTTGCTTGGCCAATTTCATTTGGTATCAATGATCACTGCATCTGCATTGTTCAATAGTCGTGGGCTTTAGCATCAACAATTATACTACTTATGATCCACCAAATCCCGTTATGATAACAAATATATGTTCTAGAATACATCTGGTAAATTGTTGCCAAGGATCGGACTTCAAAGAAGCAAAGTGTATAAGAAACTCTACTACTAACCCATGTGAATCGAAGTATGACTGAGGAAGGGTCTTTAGCTTATAGTGGGTGTGGCCATACATTATTATAGGTTTACATTGTGTGTCTTTATTCACGCGTGATTTGTATATTAAGCATGCTAACGCCAGACTAGTGATCGATCCAAAAAAAAAAAAAAAAAAAAAAAAAACGATCGAAAAATGGGCAAACGTATTATGTGTACTAGACTTAAATTCTGATAAAGAGAAATATTTCGGGATGCAAGTTTTAAAAATATATCCTAATCCTGAATCCTAGCTACCAACATGATTAGGTAAATACAGGAAAAGTTCTCATCAGTTTTGGACTCACGGGAGATGTTAACTCATACCAAAAATCTCTGACAAGTTCAGAGAGTTAAAGAGTTGGTGTAAGCGTATTGCGGAGGAAACAACAAAGTTCGTGGACAAATTAAGTGAGAATAATTCAGACAAATCAGTAAAGGTGTTTGGATGAGAAACCAGTGAGTGAAAAATGTGAGTTTACCTACAATTTCGTAAACAACAAAGTTGCACGCCAATGTGAACAAAAATAAGTAACAAAGTAGTTTTTTCGAGTGTGTGAAAGTATCAATTGTCAAGTTTGTATTATCATTTATCACATCAATGTTAACGATAGACAATTCTATATAATCCCTTGATATTTAATCTCTTTATCATCCTAACTTAATTAATTGAATATGTGTAGTTTCTTCTTTCTATTACTATTCATCATTTTCATCAATGCCTTCCAATATTCCAACAACACTAGGACTAATAGTTCGAATAAGTATTGAACTAGGTGTTGTTGATTACGATAATTATTATATTAAGAGTTAATAGATTGTATGAGCCGAGATTCCATTTTATTCATTAAAGGTCGAGAAGGCAGTAACCAACCTACTGGAAAGAGATTCAACATGTTCTACTGAGTTGATGGTCATGCTTTCATCGGTGCATGAATTGAGACATTGAAAAAATGATACGATCTTGCTTAGAATATCTCGTGTGGTACAACATTCTTACTTTACCGTGTTTTAATTTAGGTGTACAATCTTCGATCCTTTCTGTTGGTTATATCGAAGTTCCATCATTCACCATTGACCTCTAAATGTACAACTTTACAAAAGAAAGCTTGATAAAGATCTCTGCAAAAGCTCAAGAAAATAAGGTTGTATAAAAATTATGGTTTCCCATTGGAATAGAACTTGCGTAGTAGATAAACCATAAATAAAAATTCTTGGTGGAGCTCCACAATGAGATGTTCTGCTTGAAAGACGTTTATTTTTTTTATAAATCTTATTCGTTTTTAAGAGAGCTAGTTTGGAGCATGAAATTGCTGTATTAGAGTACATTTTACATTTTTATCTTGCGGATAATTATTGTTTTTTAATGAAATTAAAATTATTTGCAATATAAAATTAATATGTACCCGATAAAGAAATTGTAATAGTGTATTACGATGTTAGATGTAATGGTTAATGAGTAATAAAATGATGATTTATTATATTTTCACTCTTATTTTTACGATATGTTTGTGTGGATGTATAACCAAATGAATTCTTTCGCATCAGAATATGGAGATTCGAAAACTCATTAAATTGGATTGGCTGCGAGGACCAAAACTCAATAAATTAACACAAACTTATTTGGAAGAAAAAAAAGAGGTAAAGATTAAAAATTAAGAAGTTTTGGGGCGTTGAAAATGTGGTAAATAGAGATGGTATTGGTAAGGGATAAAAGATACATTTTGGAGATAACAACGAGGTACTACGACCATGATTCACGGTCGGAGTGCATCAATATTAACGCCAAAGATGTCTTCAAGACTTATAAATGCTATTGATAGTATTTTTCTCATCCTAGCATTTTAATCTCTAAGATTTTTATCTTTCGAATATATTTTATTTCAAACGATTTAGATAAACAAAGAAAATATTTTTTAGTTTTGGACTCAATGGCAGTTTTAAAAACCTTTCTAATATCGAAAGTATGTGACACATTTAGAGAGTTAAGTGTTGGCGAGTTAACCTATTTCGGAAACAACAATATTAATTGATAAAATTAGTGAATATCCAAATTCTTGCTTAAAAAATATTACTTGTAACTTCAGACTCATTTACCACATTAAATGCTTTTCAACGGGTTATGCCAGAAAATCTAAACAAATTAGAAAGTGAAAGTCTAGAAGATGCCTAATGCGTCAATTGTATGAGATAAGGTAAAAAAGGAAACGAAATACGCCTCATCAAACTAAGCCCAGTGGCCGCGTTACAAACTATAAAACTAGATGTGGTAATAAATTATAAATTAATTAATACTAGCTGGCGACTATGTGATATCTACAAGGTAAATGGCAGGGACTCAACTCAAATATTGATCATTTTTAACAAAATCAACTAATTTAAGAAAATAAACTAAAAATAAACAACCAGATGACTGTATAATTAGTAAGAACCGTGTTAAAACAAGAACATCTTCAACTGGGGTACGAATAATCATATGTGAAGGTCTTATTGTGACATTTGTTATAAAAGGTGTAAACATGTGGAAAAATAAGACCTTATATCAAATATCACAATAAACATACTCCGATTATACGAGGACCTAACCTAGTCATGTTAAGACTTTTCTCTTATACATTTTCTAGTGTATGCCATTACTTTCAAATTAAGGACCCTACTATTAAATGTTTTCCAAAGAAGATTTGGTCTCAAATCTTAGTTGTTGACATCTATGATAAAGATTTTTTCAAACTAGTGGAGATCCTCTAATGTTTTCATTACCAAATTAAAGCCTTCTTGTGCATAAGTGATATTCACATATCTTGTTCCAACAGGTTTCCATTATTTTTCATCATTACCATGACACTTTTGACACAGCTCACAAGGAAATAATTTGTCTGGCGTTTAAAGATTGATGATTTTATTTTAACTGTTAACAAATTGTTTGTGCATTAACCATTTTTTTATACGACTCAAAATATTTCTAAATATGTTACTAAAAAAAATCCTCCAACCTGATGACACCCAATAATCCCATAAATACTAGTATATGTTATTAGGTTTTACAAAATCCCCAAAATTGGAAAATCGGGTTTTGGAGAGTCTGGTTAGAAATTGATTGTTTTAGACAGACAAAAAGACAAAACAATTCCAATGCCTATGCCCTAATGGAAAGTGATAATGACTCCTTTAAGAATAGTGAGTCCCATATGAAAAACTATGGACTCACCAAAGATACATCTCATCCGAGAAAGGTTTTGATTTTTTTTTTAATTTTATTAAATTGTCAATTTGAAAAGAATTTTTGTTATATATTTGGTCAAATTAAGGAAAAAATCGAATTAAATTTAAAAATATCAAATGCAACAAAGAAAAGAAAAAAAAGTGTTCAGGAGAGTCTTACCTGGCTAGCTAGATCGCTCTTTGGTGGTCATTGTGGAGATGCAATTTCCCAAAGAAGAAAGCAATCAAATCCAGCTAATAGCTTCACGTGAATCATTCTGTTTCTCCAAATAACCAACTTTGACACCATGCTTAGATAAGAAATCGGAGTAGATGTGTAAAAAATAAAAAAATTCATGATCACTACAAGCTTAATTGAGACTAAGTTCCGTAAAAAGAAAACATCATCTTCTCCGTAGTAGAGTGACTCCCTAGAAAACAAGGTGGAAACTTTTAAATAAATGTTTTTCCTTTCTAGATAGATGGTTTTCTTTTCTCTGAGTATGTTTCCCTTGGGAAGGTTGTTTAAATAGAAAACAAGGTCATTCGTAACTAAAAATAAAAGATCGTACATTAAACTCTATTGATGGAAGAGCGATACTCTCGAGATTTCCTTCTAGCACGTGGAAATTAATTATTGAAAGGGCGATATTCTTTATTCTCAAAAATTTTATAATAAATGAATTCAATAAGTGGAAGTGAGAAAATTGATATTCTCAAGTTTTTCGTAGTATGTGAAACTTTAAACAGAAATAATTCCTTGAATAAATGTTTCCGAAAGACTACACTTGGTTTGGTATAAAAAAAAATCTGCATTTTAACTCCTTCACTAAAAGAATTGAAATTTGTACACTTATATCATTCCAAGGAAGATGGTTTACGCAATTGTAATATCCAAATTCACGCTCCAAGTCTAGCATCTCTTACCTACTGGGTTAATGTGGCGAAGGATTATGAGATGTCCAGATTAAACTCTATATGAAAAAAGATGTATAATTTTTTAAAAAATCTATATGAAAATGTGGAAACACTCCCCAACACTTCGACTCTATATTGGCGTTAATGTAATTGAGTCATCCAAAGTAAAATAAGGTGGAAAATCCTAATATGATATGCAAAAGAAGAAAAATAAAAACAATTGAAAATACAAAACCAATGGGTTGCCACTCACTCAACGCTTAGTTTAACGTCCTCAGCCTGACATTCTTATTATCGCCCGTATATCAGTAATCTGAAAATCTGGTAGTTCACCCGGACAACATGGATTAGTAATAGAGTTGCTATCACTGTAATACACTTTGATCCTTGGCAACAAGTACGCCAGATGTAATAATATTCACGGTGCATGGTCCAGTTTTTTCCTCGTCCACATCCAATCTAATGTATGACGAATTCTAATTTTGACATTTGCATCCGATCCAAAATCGAATTGGTTGGATGCAGATGATCCAATGTATCGATTTCCTTTATATTTATAGTTGAAATATATTAGGAAAAATTAATAATTTATTTTTTTAATCGGTAAATAAATTTATATACTAAGAAAATGACAAGTACAATGTACACACCCCCACTGGAAATGGTACTCGCGGATGAGAGCCCACATATATTTCATAAAAATCCTACATACCAATGAATCCCATATTTAATAAAATTAAATAATCAATTAGCTCAAAAAAAAACACCACATAAAGGAAATCTTCTCAAAACCCTAACCTTAACGGTACCTTTAATCTACCGCCGATTTCGCTTCTTACCCCAAATCCACCGCTACAAGCACACATTTTCCGCAACCATGCTTTGGATGGAAAGAAATCCACAGAAACTCAAGCAAAACCTATTTCGAAAATTGGAAATTTAAAAACCTATGATTAGAGCCCAAAAGCATCAAAGAATGAAACACAAAGAAAAATGAAATCCGAGCTCGAATTTGGTCCATAAAGGACCAAATCTGAGCTCATAGGGGGAGGCGGCTAGGGTTGAGAAGGTAGAGAAAGGGGAAGAGAAGAGAGGTTCAAAATCAAATATCATCCAATAGGTATTGTGTTTTCTTATTTCTATTTCCAGAAAAAAAAATTACAATGAAGAATCAATAACTTGGCACTATATGCTTGGAAAAAATTAATAAAAATGACTTAAGATCTTATTACCATTACCATTATATCTAATATTAACTCAAATAACTCGACCTTTACTAACATCTCCCTTACTCAACTATAATATACCAGTAGTGAAACAATCCAATCAAATATACTAATAAAGAAACTCGTATATTCATTTAATATTGATATTTCTAATTTTATCTAATACTTCGAGGGTCGCACCAAAGTTCAACATGAATAATACTAGTACGACCGTTGTCACGGTGGGAGGGCCGACCGAAGAAGAATCTGGAGATGGGTTTGTCTGTGACTATTTTCGTCCTGTTTCAGAAAAGGTGATACTTTCACCCTGTTTCAGAAAAAGTGATACTTTCGTCCCGTTTCGGAAAAAGTGATACTTTCTCTGTTTCGGAAAAAGTGATACTTTCGCCCAATTTCAAAAAAAGTACGACTTTGTACCAAATGTTCACCCCTCGATAGGAGCATATACATTTGTAGTTGGTAGTTTATAGTACCTATAATGGGTTTCGGTGGGTCTAAAATTGTATAACAGGTGATGTTGAAGCCCATATTAACAAACAATATCTGCCGGATTTGACAAAGGGTGAGGGAGATCAGGTGAGACCCAAGTATCCATTTTGACGTCTGAAAAAACAGAAAAAAAAAAAAAAAAAAACACGGAAGCCTTTCTCTTATCAGAGCCAGGTTTCGATCCTGGGACCTGTGGGTTATGGGCCCACCACGCTTCCGCTGCGCCACTCTGATTTGTTGTTCATTTTTCAGACCTCAAAATTGGAACTTCTACAAAGATAATTAGCTTTGACCAATACTCTTTGGTTTTCTTCAAAATTCAACTACCGCCCATAATCTCTGGAACTCGAACAGGACATTGAGATGGGTGATATCTTTCTTAACTAAGCTTTCCCCGTTCTCTTCCTCAGCAACAAATTTCTGGCAAAAAAAGCTACTGAAATGAGATGGTAGTTGTAGTGTCTGCAACATCAATTTATATTCATTGTGAACCCCTTTCCATTTTTTTTTTGTGTGTGTGGATAAATTCATGGATTTTGTGGATAGAACATTGCATCTCCATGACACATCATCAATTATTCAGATGTTTGGCCTCAGCTTAAATACCAACATGAATGCAGCACGGGCCCATTCATAGATCACAAGTCTAACAAAGCGTAATGTCAAAGACCTCAGTCTCTCTTTGTAATTGAAGAGGCAAGTGCGCAAAACTTTGATTCTGTATGCCCATCTTAAATGATTAAGCATATTACATTTCATAACCATTTATGCCTTCTAAATCGTTTTTTATGATGCTTATCTGCCGATTCTATTCCATTTCAGTCATCCGTTCTTTTGTCTATTGAAGTACAGTTATGTCAGAGTTGCTAAGTCTTCCAAGAGCCTCTTGGAGATGTGTGGTTAAGTTCATCTAAAACTTGTAATGGAGGCATAAGATTTTTAGGATCAGCATATTCTGTTGGTTTTTTTTTTTTTTTTTTTTACTGTAAAAAAGAAAAAAACTTGTAATAGAGTTAAAAATATCCTAATATCAGAATATTTTCATCTTCTTCTATTACCGTTAAACCAAGTATTTATTTGTATTTAAGCTTGGTCCATAATATGGTAATTCATTTCCCCTATTGATGAGAACTGAAATACTGTATATACGTTTTTCCACAGCTTCTAGCATTTGCCGGCATGCATGATGCATCCCACTTGCACTCCACTTAAGTGGCAAGCAGCAAAAAGATAAAGTGTCAAAATAGTGTATCCTAACATGGAATAAGAGGGGACTCCACTGAAAACATCTCACCTGGAAAACATATTTTATTCTATTTATGAATCTTTTTATTGTATTTAAAGTGATCCTGGACAAAGATGCTTTACTTTACACCCCACCAGATTTATCATGAGATTCTCTAACTCTGATTATATCTGGAAACAAAACTCATGTTCGATCTCATGTGAATTTGGGGTTCAGGTTTTGAGAGATATGGAAGAAGGTCTCTTATTGAAGGCAAAAGTAGAAGATGAGGGAGGAAATAAAAGCTTAACATGGAATGCATTTGTGGAAGAGGCAAAGAAGGTGGGTTACATTGCCGGGCCTATGGTTGCTGCTAACTTGTCTCTGCAGCTGATTTCAGTCATCTCTTTGATGATGGTGGGTCACCTTGGTGAAATTGCTCTCGCTGGTACTGCCATGGCTACCTCTCTTTGTGCTGTTACTGGCTCCAGTCTTCTTGTAAGGAACTTCATTCCTTTCTATTTGGTTAAGCACTCGGGTGAATTGTAGAATGAAAACTCACTTTCATATTTCTGTTGCCAAAACCAGGTAGGAATGGCAAGTGGACTAGAAACTCTATGTGGACAAGCTTATGGAGCACAACAATATCAAAAACTTGGAGTTCATGCTTATAGTGCAATGATCTCTCTCATCTTAGTTTGTATCCCAATCTCCTTTGTATGGATTTCAATGGAAAAAATACTCATCTTTATTGGTCAAGACCCTGTAATCTCGCACGAAGCAGGGAGATACGCGACATGTATGATCCCAGCGCTTTTCAGTTGGGCAATTTTCCAGCCGTTAATGAAATATCTTCAGACTCAAAGTTTGATTGTTCCTATGTTATTAAGTTCGATGACTACTTTATGTTTGCACATACCTCTTTGTTTGGCTTTTGTATTTCATCTGGGGTTTGGAAACATTGGAGCTGCATTTGCAAGTTGTATATCATACTGGTTGAATGTTGTGTTTCTTGGGTTGTATGTTAAGTATTCTCCTTCATGCAAATCAACTCGACTGTCATTATCCAAAGAGGCATTTCAAGGAATTGGAGAATTTTTAAGCCTTGCAGTTCCTTCTGCCGTAATGGTTTGGTAAATTTCTTTCTTAATCAATCTTTATATTTGCCCTATTTCGGGTCTTCTAATTGATTAAACTTGATGGTTGTAGTTTGCAGTGGTGGTCTTTCGAAATTATGATTTTGTTATCTGGACTTCTACCTAATCCTCAGCTTGAAACTTCAGTGCTCTCCATATGGTATGAATTATGATTACGCAGTACTTTGATATATTTTGTAATATGCTCAATGTCATTCAGATTCAAGATAATTGCAAAGTTAGTAAGCCATTTATCTTTACTTTTCATGAAAAATGATCAATGCAATTGAATGCTCCATTATGTTTGCGTATGAACAGCCTCACAAGTATCTCACTGCTTTACATGATACCATCTGGAATTGCTGCTGCAGTAAGGTTTGCTCTCTCTATCTGTCTACAAATATCTATGTACGTATTATTTTGAATATGATTCAATAATCCCCTAATTTATGTCTATATGTGCATTGTGTATTTATAGCACTCGAGTAGCAAATGAGTTAGGTGCTGGGAGACCGCTAGCAGCACGGTTAGCCGTCTTCACCACTATGATTATTGCAGGGACTGAGATCGCTATAGTAAGTTCGACGCTTTTTGTGTGTCGTTACATTGTGGGATATGCTTACAGCAATGCAAAAGAAGTGGTAGACTATGTGACAGCAATGGTTCCGCTAATCTGTCTCTCAACCATCCTGGACGGCCTACAAGGTGTCCTCTCAGGTAATTTGCTGTCAATCTCCGTGAGAACTGTTCCAGTAAATTTCATCATCATTGAGGACTTAAGCATGCACGTTTCCTTGCAGGTATTGCTAGAGGGACTGGATGGCAGCGTATAGGTGCTTATGTAAACCTAGGTTCACTGTACATTGGTGGAATTCCAGTATCTCTTTTGTTGGGTTTCTTTTTAAATTGGAGAGGAAGAGGGCTTTGGCTCGGAATTATGTCTGGGTCTGCTATACAAACAATTATACTTTGTATTATAACAATTCAAACAAATTGGGAAAAACAGGTATCAATCCGTAGTTATTGTTATTTTCATGAAGTTCTAATCGTTCGGGATTAATATTTTATTTTATTTTTATTTATTTATTTTCACCGTCCACTAATTTATGATTCTTTTTAATGGCAGGCGGAGATAGCAAGGGAGAGGATATTTCAGTAGGATATTTTAATTTATTTTTTGAAAATTATTTAAGTAGAAAATGTAATGGAACAAAATTTTGGATCGGTTGTTTTGCAATTAATTTACAGCGACAAGATAGGAGAAACATTTGTTTTGTAAACCAAGTTGCTATATAGGAAATTCATGTTTTTAGTAGCTTTGTTATGTACCAACTTTAATAGGAAAATGGCGAAAAAGGGATGTTTACTCTAATCTTTTATTTTCTAATACATCTTATCTTATCTTATCTTATACTAATATAAAGAAAAGAGCTCTTTTTGGTAGGAGACCCCCTAAATTACTTAGTTGTCCCTATTTTTTACATATTTACATAAATGCCAATGTTTTAAAAATAGATCAAAATTTTTAAAAACTTAATATCTTTCAAAATATACACCGGATTTTTTAAAAATTTATATATTTGAAAAACTCTTTCAATTATCTACGTAACGAGTACAAATAAGAATAGTAAATTTTTTTTTAGGAAAAAAATTCATGGCTTTGAAATTTAGTATTGTTGGATGAGTATAAATTCAAGCATGTGCATCGCACATGTGTCCTTACTAGTACTAATATAAAGAAAAGAGGTATTTTTGGTGAAGCTTTTTCGTGTGACAAAAATACCCCTCCGGGTTTTTATTTTCTGTTCCTAAAGTCACGTAAAAAAAGAAATGCAGAGAGGTTGGTTATGTCAAACGTGACTTAACTGTTTGAGTTCGAATCCCACTTGTCTCCATTTTCGCTTTTGTTCTTTTAACCTTTTTTTTCTTTCGCATCTGAGAAAACCAAAACTTCTTCATCTTCGTTCTTTTGGGAGTTCATCCATGAAAGTCTCTTCATCGTTCTCCTCGATTAACTATGAAATTGAGAAAAAAAATCTATGAAAACATCCGTGTTCTTCGTTCTCCTCGATTAACATATCATCGAAACAAAAATACAACAAAACAAAGATTTGGTTTTTTTTTCCCCTTGCCAATCATCCATGACGAAGGTGGTAGCAGATGAACAAGGTAAAACGAAGAAACTTCGGAGAGACTTCCCAAGTAAGTGAACATGATCTCGCCAATTTTTGGTTGAATACTTTTTTGATTGTTTAATTTCAAATTCTAGGTTAGTTTAGGGCCAATTTGTGGCTGAAAACTCTTTTGATTGTTTAATTTCAAATTCTAGGGTTAGTTTAGGGCCAATTTTTAGCTCAAGATTGCTTTTGATAGTATAATTTCAATTCAACGTCTAGGGTTAATTTTGTATGTGCAGTTCAAATTTTTTTTTCGTTTTGATTGTGCAAATTGTTGTTCATCCTTTTCTTTCACCTGTTACTTTCCCAGTTTCATTTTGTTGTCTTGATGTTTGAATGGAAACAAATGTTTGAATTGGGTATCACGATTTGAATTGGGTATCTGGGATTACAGCATGAACAATAGTGACGTTAAAAAAACTATTTCGACTGGCCAATGACCCAATAATGCTTATCTTTCTTTTACGGTTTTGAATTTGGTACTGTTTCGACTAGCTATTCATGTAACTGTAAGTAATCTTATTAGTTCCACTTTAAGGAGGCCGAACAGCACTAATAACTAATAGGAAACGACATAGGAACAAATTATAGATAAGATTTCCTTTGAAGAAAGTCCTATGTACATATAACTTTACACCCAGAGAAGTATTGCCGTTTTCACTTCTCCTCCCAAGTTGCATGGAAACTCAAAGAGTTGAAGGGCTTTGGTTTATTATTTGAGCCGCTCTCTGTTGTTTCTTCTTCTTCTTTCACCATTTCTTATTTGTCATCACTACATCATCCACAGATATAGATAGATTGATTCATCACCAAAGACAATAGCTGATTCAATAGGTTTTCCTTTATTTTATTTGTCTCTGTAAATAACTAGATTGAAGTTGATTAGTTTTTAAAGAGAAGGATTCGTTAACTGTTTTGCGGTTTATAATAAAGTGAACATATTTGAAGATGGGTTTTGATTTTTGTAGTGTTTGCGGTTTTTTTTATTACAACTATGATATGAGAAGTGAACTTGGGGTCTTCTAAGTTATTGGGGTCTTCTAAGTTATTTTTAGAAAAGTTAGTTCTTTTCTTTTAGCTTAGTCGGCATTAAAACTAGATTTGAGATGTAATTTGGTCAAATTATACATGAATTTCGGTTATCAAAGTTTGTGGTCGCCTTCAAGATCGCAGGCACGCTCTTTGCAATCCAGTTCACCCCATCTTACATCCACCCGTTGACGAGGGAAATGTAAGCTTGCCTAGGGCTGTCCAAGAAAAGAATGTCCTGAAGCACACTAATCTTGAGAAATTTTAGGAAGTGATTAGAGCAAAAGGAACAGATATACGGTTTAGTTGAAATACTTGAGCAAGAATGATAAATGTTTTGATCACCATTTGATGCATATATGAAAACCTATAATGGAAACAAATTCATGTATAATTTAACAACCTATAATCAGACTGTTAAATGAATAATATAGAACTTAATATTTTTGTTTCATTTCTTATGCCCACCTTTTCATAATAGATTTTAATTTGATTTAGTTTGATTTGTAGATGGATTCGCAATGTAAGATTCCGGGTTTTCATCCACGTCGAAGTCCGGTGATTATCGTAAGACATTCCCAACAACAAAAGCTGCTCCTTGACAATGCGGTAGGTGCTACATACGCAAGGCAATCAAAAATAGATACTCACTTACTGCAGGCCGTTCTACATATGAAGTAAAACTAGAAGCAATAACCGAAGTTGAAATACTAGCGCTTCTTGAACAAACTACGTAATGCTTATCATATCACATTTGGAAAACAAGAATTGGAAACGCTGCAGAAACAGGCTCGGGTAAATTGCTAAAGAACATATTTTGCGGGTCTTTTGCGATAAGCATATACTTAGATAAACTTTAACACTCTTTTAACTATAGTGCGATAATTAAACAAACCTTTCGAGAATTGATTGTTTTGGTGATGAAGGTACCTTCTGATACCATTGATTTTTAGGTAAAGGACGACCACATGGATATACAAGTTTGTGAATGCTAAGAAATGAACTCTTCCGACTTAAGCATTTCGATCCTTTGGGGTGTAAATAGTGAAGTGCATCGAGTTCTCCTTTGTTCCAATGATATCAAGTGCGGTGAATTTAATTAAAATTCCATATGTATATCCCTAAGAGTTCTATACAAATCCTGAAATTTGTCCCCTATCATTTTGCTTATATTATTGTACAAAGAAAAGAAGTGTTTTAAATTGTCACTCTCTATGTTTTATAGGTTTTGTAACAGAACGAAAGGGCAGGCGCATCGCGCGTGCGTGCTATACTAGTATAAATAATAAAAAGATCATTTAAAGCTTTTGGTTGGTAACCTAGCAACAAGCTAGCCTTTAAATAGCAATGTCTAATCTATAAAAAATAAAATTACCCAAACCGCTATTAGCATCATTGCTGATTTTTTTCAATTTCATCTCCAAAAATATCCTCATTCTCAAAAAATATTCCAATTTCATTCTCTGGTTTTTTTTCTTTATTACTTTCATTTTGTTCATAAAAACAAAAGCAGGGTTGCCATGTATATCCTCATTCAAAGCATCTTGTATCACCTCCTTAAAACTTTCCTCTTCCAACCAAACTTTTAAGACTCTGAATGAAATAGATTTTGGTTTGTTAACATTCATACAAGATCCTAATAAAGGACTATGATCAGAAACACCCCTCACTGTACCTTTATAACACCATTATGGATATGATCCATTACAAATATATTATATAAATCTCTGTCTAATGTGCAAACTATTCTCTTACTTCTTGCTCTATTATTATACCAGGTATATTCCAACCAGTTTTTGGAGTTTGCATAAGAGAAGAAGCATTAAGACAATCATGGAAATCCTGCAGTGCCACTCCCAAAGGAGATCTTCCACCCCTTTTCTCATCTTTACTTAATATTGTATTAAAATCACCTATCACTAGCCAAGGTAAACTCAAATTACTTACTTTTTCCAATTCAGGCCATAATTCCTCCTATCGGCTAAAGAAGCAGCATGAATTCCTGAAACAAATACTCCCCCACATCTACTGTAATCACTTGTTTAGTAATTGTAACAACAATTGGTGTAATAATAGAAGCACTCCAAAACAAGCCAAATATTCCCTTTACCTCCATTCACAGAATTGTGTATAATCATATGATTCATTCCATTTAGTTTCAGCTGTTTACTATCTTTTGAATTCCATTTAATTTTAGGTTCAACCACAAAACACAAAGTAAGACTAAACTGATTCACTAAACTTCTGAGTTTGTATTTGGCTTTATCTCTTCTTAAGCTTCTGACATTCCAGAAAATTGTCTTCATTTAGTATTAGAAGGTTGAGAAGAAACATGACTTCTCATTCCTTTTTTTTTATTTAAATAAATTAAGGCCACCATGTCTTCTTTTTGTAATTAAGATGATAGGCTTTCACTTCACCACTTTTTTAATCACCTTAGAAATCCTTACATCACTTTCCCAAACTACTTTTACCACTTGAACTGTTGAAGAAGTACTAGAGGAAACATCCAAAATTTTGCTCACACTAATAGGAGGAATATCCTCATTATCCATCCCTTGTAAAACATGAAACTTACCAGCATTACTCATAGCACCTGTAGAACAACTCTCTACATATTTAATAATAAGAGGGATAATTGCATCCACAATTTCATCTTCACTTAATACTTCAGACTCAATATAGTCTTTTCTGATCTTTTTAGACTCGTACATATATCAAAAGCTTCCTTCCTTGGAAATATCACCCTTTTTTATTTAACCTGTCAAACATTCTTCTTCTGAAATGCATTAATATTCTCATCCTTATCAACCTCCTTTATTTTTGATCTTAACTCAGCCACCAAATGACCCACCACGTTACAATGGTTATAAAACTTACGAAGTTTATGAATTCTGAACTCCTTCAAAAACCCACCATACTTAGTTTCAACCCAAACATTGCTAAGAATTGGCTTCATAAGATCAATTTCAGTCAGAACTAGAAGATATAAAGATAAAAGAGAATTCTATTATTGAATGAGATATTTTACATTGAGAACTCATAGGGTATATATAGTGATACCGTGACTTGGTATGCAAGAATAATACTTGTAAATCAATTCATACTAAATATATCAAATACTAAATATAACCCTAAATACTAAAACTTTCCATATAATTTATTATTACCAATCCTATACTCTAACACCCTCCATCAATCTCATGGGGATTGCAAATCACATGAGATTGGCCTTGAAAATTGTTGATGAAGTGCGGTGCCAATAAACGCCCGAGAAGTATTAGAAGAAGCGCGTCGCCATTAAAAGAATGCGATTAGGAGAACCGCCAAAGTTGCGAAAATAATGAGAACCATTGATGGAGCATATAAGAACCATCGCTAAGAGAAAAGAGATAATACCCTGCAAAATTGGGATTAGAAAAGTCGATGTATGCGGACGGAGAAAGGAAAGATGGAAAAGTGAAGAATTAATGGGACAAAGAAATTACTTTAAACCGAAGGTGTGAAAAGAGATTAGTTTAAGATTGATAGAAAACAAACGCAAGAGGCGGCGATGGAAAGATTTAGAGGCACAAACAAAGGGGGAGAATAGTAGTAAGACGGGTGAATTAAGGGTTTGGTGGAAGAAAACTAAAATACGAGGTGACACCGCTGGTTTTGGAGATGGATAGGTAGAAAGAAAACTATATAGCTGTGAACAAAAGTTGGGCCTAAGATAGGTAGTCTTTGGGCTCGGTAGGATAGTTTAAAGAAAAGATAAAAGAAGTTGCTTAAGAATAGAAAACCAACAGAAAAGTTGCCTAAGAGGTGGGGACGGAAAACATAAAGAGAAGAGAAGTGGAAAAGGTGTATTGGACTAGGAAGAAAGAAAAGAAAAGATGGTGGTAACAAACGTGATTTTTTTTTTTTTTTTTTTTTTTTAACCTAAAAAATAACCTAATAAGAAAAACTAATCATATTGCGGCGAGAGGAAAGATCCAATGGACGGTAGCATTGGAGACTACGCGCCGCGGTTTAGAAAAAAAAAACGAGGTGGGCAACGAGTCCGGATCGAACCCGCGATACCAAGTCAGAACTAGAAGATATAAAGATAAAAGAGAATTCTATTATTGAATGGGATATTTTACATTGAGAACTCATAGGGTATATATAGTGATACCGTGACTTGGTATGCAAGAATAATACTTGTAAATCAATTCATACTAAATATATCAAATACTAAATATAACCCTAAATACTAAAACTTTCCATATAATTTATTATTACCAATCCTATACTCTAACAATTTCAACTAAAATACTAGCATAGTAACATATCTGTCTTTTTAAAGTAGTTTCATCAACTTTTATAGGTCTTCCAATTGCTTTATCCAAATTCTTAACAATCTTCTCCTTCCAGTATTCAATACATAAACCAGGAAAATGTACCCATAAAAAATATGATGATGATTTTTGATTTGCTGGAATAAAATCCCATTATGTAAGTTGAAGAGGCTAAAACTCAGCCTCCCAAGAACCACGCCAAATAAGTTTCTTATCAATATCATTTTCAAGCTTAATTATGAAGAATCCTTTACCTAGAGGTATGAGTTGACATTTACCAGTAAGACTCCATTGTTTTCTAAGAGAAGACTCAATTGTTTCCATTTTCAATTTCACTAAATCCAATCTACCAATTAAATTGTATTGCCATTCAACTAAACTTTCATCAATATCCACATCAGAAATGTAAAGAGAAGGATGGTCACCTTGTTTTCCACCTTTTGAAGACTTATTAGCAACAATCAACGAAAAATTTGAAGTAGATCTCAAAAAATCCATTCTCGATACAGTTTCATAATCAATTCGATATTTATTTGATTTAGACATTATTAATATTACAATTTATTACAAGAAACACCAATCATTAGAATAGTAAGAATCAAAACCCTTGAATCAGAGAAATTGTTACGGTGAAAACAAAAAAGAATGGCTGAGTCGCACTCCGATTTGCAGAGTTTCTCTCACCTTAACTCACTCCGATTTAGAGTTTCTCAACTTTTTTGTTGTGAACGATAGATTTAGATCTAAAGCATGTGCACTTAGACCTTAGTCAGTGATTGTATGTTTTAGATTTTTTTTTGGTGGTGCCCCAGATCCAACTCTAAACAGTCAGTCATTTTAGTTACTCAAATTAAAAATCGTAGGCACTACAATTTTAGTCGTCTACTATCATTACTTTCAAGAATTCAAGGTAGATCCGTCTTGCGAAGGAGATATAAAGAAATAAACCAAGAAGTAACTAAAGACTTTTTAATGGTCTAGGTAAGAAAAGTGGCACCTTTTTCCTGTTAGTATGAGTCAGAAGACGCTCAATTTCTTAGAGCATGTTTGTTTTCTCCTGACTCGTCTGGATATGACTCGCTGGGATCTGACTCAAATTACCTGACTCATCTGGATCTAACTCAATACGTTTGTTTTTTGAGTCAGATTTGACTCACCTGACTCAAAAATATGAGTCAGTGGCTTGTTCCCATGAGTCAGGGGTATTTTATTAGGCAAACAACAAACATGCTTTTAGTAATGCTGCATGCAACTTAAATACAAGTATAGCTAAATATAATTTAATAACTAATATTATTTCAGGCGATATAATTAAGAATCAACTTCAAAAATAAATCAAAAACAGTTTAAATACAAGTAGATAAAGATAATACAAAGAGTACGTTGTTATTTTACTGTCTTGGTTCCACCATTTGTCGGGGCAAACACTATAGTGTGAAAAATTTTCTCAGTTTAAAAAAAAAAAAAAACTGGAAAAATTGCTAAAATTCATTCCAAAGTAACTAAAAATACGCTGTCGTTTTAGATTTTTATGAATTATCATCATCTGATAATTCTATTTGATAGTCTTAGATAATTGCAACAATTAAATTAAAAAAGTTGGTATTCCTTTTTTGTTACATGAAAACGGATATATTAAAAGAAAAAAAAGAGTTACCACAAATGATTGGCAAAGCTGAAAGAGAACAAAAGCTACCAACCAACATTACAAGCCAATCCCCATGACTTCTAAAAATAAAAAACAAAACCCAAACCCAAGCTTATTACAAGATATTTCCTAACCGCATCCCAATTATGAAGCACAGTGTTCAGGAAAAAAATTGTAAAGATGTTAGTGCCCACTGACCAGTTAAAAAGGAGAATTTTGACTTCATCAAGGAGCTGTCCAAACTTCTGTAAACCCCTCTAAAATGTCTTATGTTACGTTCATTCCAAACTGACCACCATATGACAAAAAGAATCACACCCCACAATTTTTGCTTCATTGAATTGCCTTTCTTTCTGCTCCGTTCCCATATATTTGATTTAACATCCTTTCTAAACACCCACACTAGTTTGAAACTGGCAGAGAAAAAGTTTCATGACTTCCTAATCTCTTCAGAGTGCATGTATATGTGAGTGTCAGATTCTGCAACTTTGGTACATAAGATGCACCCATTTATAACTATAGAATTCCTAAGAGATAGATTTGGTGCTGCATTGTAACACAAACAACATATAAAAAAAAATCCACATTCTGAGGGATAACAGGATTACAAATGTTCTTATGAGGAAATCTCAGAAAATCTCCATATTTTAATAGCATTGTAACATGAACTGATAAAAAAAAAGAATTATCAGGTCTCCAAGATAATAAATCCTCACCAGAGTATGACAAGTCAGGATTGTTGACGAGTTGCATAAGTGCAGCAACCATCTACATTTCATTATTATTAAGAACTCTTGAACAACTGAAATCCCATGATGGAAGTTCATTAATATGACTTACCATTTCCTTTAGAATAGAGGATTTGTTTCTTGAAAGTTTATCTAGAATAGGAAATAATTCTGCCAAAGTTTGTTCTCCAATCCAAGTATCCTTCCAAAAATAAAGTTTTTCACCACTTTGCACATGAGCAGTAGAATTCTGTTGGATGATATTCTTGGATTTCAAAATCCCAGACCATAAGCTCTTACCAGCAGATTTTGTAGTATCAGAAGGAGTCATGGCATTAATATTCCCTCCAAAATTTTGATGCACAATTGACCTCGGTAGAGACTTCTTTTCAGTTCCATATCTCCAAATCCATTTTGCATGTAGTGCTCTATTCATAAGCCTTAGATTTTTTTATGCCAACTCAACCTCTCATGATATTTAACATTTGTTTTTCTACTGAAACTAGTAATTGGAAAAGAGATAAGTAATATATTGGGAGGCTAGAGAGCATACTTTTGATCAGGATCAATCTACCTCCCTTAGCTAAATATCTTCTTTGCCAATAACTTAATCTTTGATGAAATAGTTGGAGAATCACTTCCCAAACAGTGACAAATTCAGATTTACTCCCAAGAGGAATACCCAAATAGTTCAAAGGAAATTGCATTATTGAGCAACAAAATATAAAATCACTAGATTCAGCAAAAAGAGCATTTCCTACAACTACTAAAGCACTTTTTCAAAAATTCACTTTCTGCCCTTACACCATTTCTTAAAGCAATAGGAAAGTTCTTTAGGTTAGCCACATGTTCTTCTTTGTCATCCAAAAATACAATCAAATCATGTGCAAATTGTAGATGATTGATTTCCTTTCCCTCTGCACAAGGTTTGACACCTTGAATAATCTTGAGATCAACAGCCTTTTCATCGTCAAAGATAAAACCTCCACAACAAGAATAAATAGATAAGGTGAGATAGGATCACCTTGTCTAACCTCTTTACTACTTTCAAATATTTCAGAACAAGAGCCATCTAGAGAAATAGAAAATATAACATTAGAGATGCATCAATGGATCCATTTTCTCCAGAAATTTCAAATCCAAATATTTCCATTATGTAATCAAGACAATTCCAATTAATATTATCAAAAGCTTTTTGAAGATCAACTTTAAATACCAAACCAGAAGAATTCATTCTTTCCCTTGAGTCAATTAATTCAAAGCAATAATAATTCCATCATAAATTTATCTATCATCCACAAAAGAACCTTGGAAATTTGAAATGATTGATGGCATAACTCCTTTTGATCTGTTAGATAACACCTTAGATATGATTTTGTATAGATTCCTCCAATGAGTCAAATAGGCCTGTAATTGTTATAGAAACAACACCTTCACATTTATGAAGCAAAATGATATTGGTACAATTGAGTCTCCAATCAAGAGTACATGTAGTTTTAAATTCAGGAAAACATTCAATAACTCATGCTTGATATTATCCCATGTAGACTTGAAAAATTCCATAGTGTACCCATCTGATCCTGGGAATTTATTTGAACCAAAACCATTTATAACCTTTCTAATTTCATCTTCTTCAAAGGGCTTCTCAAGCATAACAATTTGTTGCATACTTATAGAAGGAAGCACTAGGTCATTAAATCTTGGTCTTAACACAATGTCTTCATGAAACAGATCAGTGTAGAATCACTTAGCTTCAGCATTTAAAGCATCTTTATCATGACACATTTCATCATTTATAATAAGAGAGCTAAACACATTTGTTATGTATCTGCAGGAAACATTTTTGTAAAAAAAAACTTGAATTTCTCTCCCCATCCTCTATAACCATTGACCTTTTGATCCAGCATGCCATTTTCTTGCAAAGTTAAGAGAGGTAGCTTTATGCTTAACTTTGAATTCTTATCTTTCCTCAAACTCCTCATTAGGAAATAAGTTTATCTCTTCAAGACTATCCATTACATCAATTAGGTTTTGTAATCTGTTATCTTCGGTTTGTAATTAAAGAGACAAAATTTTCTCTTCGCCATTTCTTTATAAAGAATTTTAAACCTTGTAATTTCTTAGCTTGGTTTACCAGAGAAAGAATGATTATTCCACCAAATTTTCATACTATTCAAAAAATCTGGATGAGATAGAAAGTAGTTCTCAAACCCGATTGGTGACTTGAAAGAAGTATTTTCATTGCAGCTAAAGAAGGATTGGAGCATGGTCAGATGTTAGTCTTTTCAATCTTGTTTGAAGTAATCTAGGAAATTTATCTTCCCAATCCATAGACACAATGAATCTATCTAGTCTAGACAAAAGAGGCGGATTTTGAGAGTTGGTCCAAGTGAATCTCCCACCAACCATAGGAAGATCCAGTAAATTGTGTGCATTTATGAAGTTTCTGAAATTTTCTATTGTTTATTTTCCTACCACTTATGCTTCTCTCATCTTGAGAAAGATTAACATTTTAGTCACCTCCTAGAGACCATGGCTCATGCATTATAGTTCTAATATCATCAATTTCCGTCCAGAATTGATCATAATCTGCCGAGTCAACTACCCTATAAATGGAAGTAAATAACCACACAAAACTATATTTAACATTTCTGAATGTTATTGTTAAAGAAAAAGTATCCAACAATGAGTCTTCCATGATTAACTCACCACCGTTCCAAAGGACAACTGTGCCTCTAGAACTACCTTCAGAATAAAGTGTATTCCCAATTGTTACTACCCCAAAGAGATCTTACTAATGCATCATAAACAATTCCATTTTAGATTCTTGATAGCACATATGAAAGGTTTATTTTTCTTGATTGCATTTCTCACATCTTGAGTTTTATGATCATCAGTGAGACCTCTAATGTTCTATGATAAGATTTTAAGGTCCATTTGAAACATTATTATTATTATCCCTTGAGTTATCCAAACAAATAGCTTGCTCACTATCTTCCTAAAAATCTTCATCTTCAACAAAATCAAAATCATCAAGTCCATCCAAATCTTCATGAATCATGATGTTATTTTCCTCTTCTGCATTCTTCAGTCTTAACAAAATATTTGTACATATCTTTCTTGAACGAGGGTCATCACATTTGATTCCAAGATGCCTGTTGAAAGAGATGTGGAAGTGTACAAGTTTCATAATTTCAGTAACTTGAGAATGTTGAATAAAAGTTCCAGTGTCTCTTAAATTTGAAATATGACTTGGTTGCTCTAAATGACAAGAAATCGGTGACTCTGGTGATTTATGTAAGCACAATTGAGCCGATGATGAAGAATGTGCCAAATTAGAGGCTAAAATACCAAAATATAACCTAGAACTATCAAACCGAGAGTCATCTGATTTACAAGCAAGCGATACAATTATATCTCGGTTGAAAGCTAGATTTTTATAGGATATAGATTTGTCTGATTCACATGCACGCGAGACAGAACTATCTGACTCAGAACCCGCTGATTTACACGCAAACGAGACAGTTTTATGTGGATCATGTGAAAGGGAGTTTAAATAGGGTGTGTTTTCTCCCATATTATCCTCAAAATGATCCACTGGTTCTGAGGGGACCTGATCATTTACATGGTTATCTAGTTGAAATATTCAGATTTGAAATTTCAAACCATTAGAATACGAGCATCTAACTCAAAACCAATTGGCAATGAGTGGAGTGGCCCATAGAGTTATAAACCGTAGGATCTTAGATTGCCCATACAATGTGAGACTAATAATCTCAACACGCCCCCTCACGTGTAGCCTCGTTGGGTCTAACACGTGGACAATAAATCAGGTGACGCGGAGTAAGGGTGCGGTCAAATGACTCGACACATATAACCTGCTCTGATACCATGTTAGAATATAGGCATCCAACCATATGTTTATTACCCAGTCCCATCCTATTTTCCTCCTCCGGACAGTTATCCAAGGATGGTTCAAAGCTGGATACTGATCCGACCCATATTCAACTGGGACATCCCCTAAACTTTCAATGGATTGCCAACTGCACTTCCCCTTACAACTATTAAGTTTAGATGATGATACGGTTGAATGATGAATATATGTGACTATTAGATTCCATTAAAACTCCCCATATTTGTCTGCTGCCGCTGATGTCATCTTTGATAAGCAAAAAAACACTGGAAGAACTTTCTCTTGTCAAGATATTAGATTCTGATATCAGAGCCAGGTTTCGATCCTTGGACCTGTGGGTTATGGGCCCACCACACTTCCGCTGCGCCACTCTGATTTTTTGATCTTTCATTCAATAGTCTAAAAGATGTTTTGAACTGAGGGTTCTGAACGATTACTCGAAATATTTCTTTGCCTAGATTAGAGTCATTTAACTGAATATATCCAAACCAATGAACTTGACGCAAAGACAGTAGTGGAAGCAGTTAACAACAATGCTTCAGTTGATTGGCAAGTACTCAATATGATAAAAGACATTCAAGCTTTGTTTCGTAGTTTTAACTCTTGGAAATGTTCTTACATTCCTAAAGAGGGTAATAAAGTTGCAGACATTCTCTCTAAGTTAGCTAGAGAAAATGCTTTAACTGTTACATGGTCTAGCTCTTCTCCTGTTGAGATTAGAGCACAACTATGTGAAGATCAAACTCATGTACTGGTCTAATTTTATTCAAAAAAAAAAAAAAATCCAAACCAATGAAGTGGACAAGGTTTTTGCTAAAACGCAAGAGTAATAAATAGTTACTGCAGGGATACAACATTTCTTACCAGCTATTTGCAGGGTTTCCTATATTTAGTTATTACTGTTAGTTTGTCATTTCTTCAATAAATCTTCTTTTCCGATCAAAAAATAAATAATCCGAAGGTGGTTGAGTTGCTTTTAACGATGATGATGATTCATTGACGGCCCATATTATGTTAATTCATTTCACCTGTTGATTAGAACTGAAATATAACTATTTCCAAACCTTCTAGCATTTTCTGACATGCAATGCACTTGCACTCCACTTAAATGGGTAGGTAAGCAGCATAGTGGATAAAGTGTGAAAATAGTGTGCCATAACATGGAATAAGAGGGGGACTCCACTGACTCACTTGGAAAACATAGTTTAAGATTTTTATTGCTTTTTTAAGTGATCCTGGACAAAGATACTTTATTTTACACCCCACCCAGATTTATTTTGAGATTCCCCAACTTTGATTATCTCTGCAAACAAACTCATGTGAATTTGGTGTTAAGGTTTTCCCGTTTTGGAGATATGGAAGAAGGTCTGTTAATCAAGGCAAAAGATCAAGAAGAAGAGGGAGGAAAGAAAAGATTAACATGGGATGCATTTGTGGAAGAGGCAAAGAAGGTGGGTTACATTGCCGGGCCTATGGTTGCTGTTACCTTGTCTTTTCAGCTCATTTCAGTCATATCTTTGATGATGGTGGGTCACCTCGGTGAAGTTGCTCTCGCTAGCACTGCCATGGCTACCTCTCTTTGTGCTGTTACTGGTCCCAGTCTTCTTGTAAGGAACTTCCATCCTTTTTTTCTTTGTTTTCTTGGTCATTACTTATTTGGTTCACACTCGGTAACTTCAAAAAATCAAAAGTAATGCCCCTGAATTGTAGAAGGAAACCGCATTTTTAATTTTTTGTGTTGCCAAAACCAGGTAGGAATGGCAAGTGGGCTAGAAACACTATGTGGACAAGCTTATGGAGCACAACAATATCAAAAACTCGGAGTTTATACTTATAGCGCAATGATTTCTCTTACCTTAGTTTGTATCCCAATCTCTTTTGTATGGATTTCGATGGAAAATATACTCACCTTTACAGGACAAGACCCTGTCATCTCGCACGAAGCAGGGAGATATGCAATATGTTTCATCCCAGCGCTTTTCGGTCGGGCAATTCTCCATCCGTTAATAAAATATCTTCAGACTCAAAGTTTGATTGTTCCCATGCTATTAAGTGCGATGACTACTTTATGTTTGCACGTACCTCTTTGTTGGGTTTTCGTATTTCATCTGGGGTTTGGAAACATTGGAGCTGCATTTGCATGTAGTATATCATACTGGCTCAATGTTCTGATTCTCGGGTTATATGTTAAGTATTCTCCATCATGCAAATCAACTCGGGTGCCGTTATCAAAAGAGGCATTTCAAAGAATTGGAGAGTTTTTAAGCCTTGCAGTTCCTTCTGCCGTAATGGTTTGGTAAATTTCTTTCTTATTCAATCTTTATATTTACGGTATTTCCGGTCTTCTGATTGATTAAACTTGATGATTGTAGTTTGCAGTGGTGGTCATTCGAAATTATGATCTTGTTATCTGGACTTCTACCTAATCCTCAGCTTGAAACTTCAGTGCTCTCCATATGGTACGCAGTACTTCGGTATACTCTAATATGTTCAATGTCAGTCAGATTGGTTAGCTTTACTTTCCATCAAATGATCAATGCAATAGAAATGTTTTTGAATGAACAGTCTCACAAGTATCTCACTGCTTTACATGATACCATCTGGAATTGCTGCTGCTGTAAGGTCTGTTGTCTCTCTACAAATATCTATGCACGTTGGATTTCGAATATGGGTCAATAATCTTCTAATCTCTGTCAATGTGGTCATCGTGTAATTATAGCACTCGAGTATCGAATGAGTTAGGTGCTGGGAGACCGCAAGCAGCACGTTTAGCAGTCTTCACTGTTATGATTATTGCGGGAACAGAGATCATTGTAGTAAGTTCGACACTTTTTGTGTGTCGTCATATTGTGGGATACGCTTACAGCAATGCAAAAGAAGTGGTGGACTACGTGACAGCAATGGTTCCACTAATCTGTCTCTCAACCATCCTGGACGGCCTACAAGGTGTCCTCTCAGGTAACTCACTGTCACTCTCTTTGAGAACTATTGCTGTAAATTTTGTCGTCATTATTTACTTATACGCACGTTCTGTGCAGGTATTGCTAGAGGGACTGGATGGCAGCGTATAGGTGCTTATGTAAACCTAGGATCACTATACATTGGTGGAATTCCAGTATCTCTTTTGTTGGGTTTCTTTTTACACTGGAGAGGAAGAGGCCTTTGGCTTGGAATTATGTCCGGGGCTGCTATACAAACAGTTATACTTTGTGTCATAACAATTCAAACAAATTGGAAAAAACAGGTATCAATCCGCAGTTATCGTTATTCCTAGTAATTTTGATGAAGTTATAGCCGTTCTGGATCAATTTTACGTGCTCCACCACCGCACACTAATTAATGATTCTTTGGTATGGCAGGCGGAGATAGCAAGGAAGAGGATATTTCAGTAGAATATTTCTTTTGTTTATGCGAAAATTATTTAAGCAGAGAAAATGGACTGAAACAAAATTTTGGATCGATTGTTTGCTGTAGATTTTATTGGTGGCTCCGGCTCCAGTCAGTCAGTCAGTCAGCCAAGAATTATACAAGTTTGTTGCTGCAATCAACATTTTAGTTATTCAAATTAAAAATCATAGGCATGGCTACTATTATAAATTTCAAGAATTCAAGGTAGACCCATCTTGCACAAAAAATATCCAAATAAACCAAGAAGTAAAAAGACGTTGTACCTGATGGTCTAGGTAAGATGAATCAGCATTGCTAATGGGGTGTTCCAGTTTATCGGGAGGGTACCAATTTGGCATATAGGACAAACCGGTTTACTGTAGAATCATCAAACTCAAATTCGTGTCGGTAAACTTAGCAATCATAGATTTTACGGGTTTTATTTCAGAGTCATCAGACTCGACTACATTTTACAAAATAAACTACCATAAAATTTACCAGCTTTACTCCAAACTCCAAGAGTTATCAATAATGGTAGGTTTACCGTGAATTAATCCCATAATAAATCCCGCCCCTCACATCACCTGGGACCCACTTCAACCTTTCCATATCCAAATGCAGAGAAGCATTCCCCTCGTTCGTCCGATCCCCTCACGGGATTTAACCCGATTTTTTACCAGTTTTACTCCAGAATCATCCGACATGGTAACAAGTCTACTATCGTAGATTTTACAGAGTTATCAGACTCGAATACGCGTCTAAAATAAGCAGCTATAGGCTTAGTTTGGTAATGCTGCGGCTTTTGTAAAAGCGCTTTTCTGCTGTGTAAAAAAAGCAGTTAGGTGTTTAGTAAACTAGATACTAAAAGTTAAAGCTGATTAAAAAAATGATCAAATTGTGTTTGGTAAAATATAGGTTCACTTATTGTAGTTGTAACAAATGACAAAAACAGACATAATCTTTTAATATAGTTTTATTCTATTTCATGGGATTTAAATACATTAGATATTTATATATATTTTGAATAACTATTTTTTATTATTGATATATAACTTGGGATAAAAAAAAATCACAAAATTGATCAAAAAGACCAAAATCAACAATTCCTGAGTGAAAAAGACACTTAGATTTTGATACTGTTTAAATAGCTAAAAATTAAAAAGATACTGTTTAAATGGACAAAAATTTAAAAATAGGCGTGGATGTAAACCGGTTTCATCCTGTCAATTTTCAAATATTTTTTCTTATTTTTATTTTACACAGGATGCATCCAGTTTCATCCTTGCTATTTTTTTAAGTATAAGCCAGGATGAATCCAGTTTCATCCTTGCTATTTTTTTTTTTGGCTATTTCACCCGTAATTTTTTTTTACTCGTCCATTTGAACCGTGTTTTAAATTTTTTTGGACAAATGACCCATTTTGTCAAAAAAAAAATTATACTAAAATCAAATATTTACTAAAATTATACTATTTTTTATTTTATAATTATATTGGTTCTTATTTATTTTATTTTTTAATTAAAATGGTATATAACCAAAAATTTGAAAGTGAAAATAATAATTTTGAAGAATGTGACATAGTTTAAAATAACAACCTTTAAAGAATATTATGGAGAATAAGAAATTAATTATCAAATATTTAAGGGCAATTTTGGTCATTTATATACTATAATACGGATATAAAAGAAAGATCATGCATTAAAATAAGGTGGGACCAAAGCTTATGCTTTTAGAGCTTTTATAAGCTCCTCCCCCAGCTTTTAAAAATTGGGGTATTTTGGAAGTGCTTTTGGTTAAAAGCACATTGAAAATATTTTACCAAACGCAAATATGAAAAATAGTTACTATATACTCCCTCCGTCCCACTATTAGATGACCTAGTTGAAGTTTGCACAATTCTTAAGGCAATGAATGAAATGGGTGTTTTTAAGTATTTTTTACAACTATACCCTTATGGATAATAATTTGTAAATTTTAGAAACCATTTATCTCTCAAACTATATCATAGATTTTCGTAAATTTTGTACCGTTGAAAATCATTTTAAAACACCTACGTAACGAGTATAAACATGGATATCAAATTATACATATTTCTTATGATACCGATAATCAATCAAAAGGGTAGTTTTAGAAATATCCCTTGATTAGTGAAATAGGTCAACTAATGATGGGACAAGATCTTAGATCAAGTAGGTCATCTAATGGTGGGACGGAGGGAGTATATTTTTTGAAAGAACTTTTAATTGGGGGATATAAAAAGTAATTGGGGGATATACATTACTTCTCCCAACCCATGGTGTGTGTTAAGGGGTGATTTTTGGGTATGAAAATACTAAAATACCCTTTGGTTAATTAAAAAACATTATGAAAAGACCAGAATACCCTTTCTACTAAAACAATAAAATCAAAAAACCAAAACATATATCCCCATTTCTAATTTGATCACAGAACCTTGTGAGGGGTTTAGTTTTTGAAAAAAAAAATTCAGTGTTCTTCATCGTTCTTCGTCGATTAATCGTCGATTCAAAAATTTCTTCGTCGATTAACCAACCCGAATCATTAACAATGCCTCCACGAAAGAAACCAAATGCCCAATCGAACTCAACATTATCGATTGCTCAACAAAAACAAAGCGGAAAGACTTGCTAAGATTGCTCAAGAGCAAGAACACGAAGAAGCAACGTTATCGACGATCAACTACACAAATATATGGCTTACGTGAGAAGGTAAGTCATTTAAAACTAC
Organism: Papaver armeniacum; assembly: GCA_023531295.1. NCBI lineage: Eukaryota > Viridiplantae > Streptophyta > Magnoliopsida > Ranunculales > Papaveraceae > Papaver > Papaver armeniacum. The sequence continues at coordinate 270,529 of JAJJWW010006838.1, forward strand.
TTTTTAGGTGTTTAAATTGATCTATGGCAATGGGTTCGAGTTAGAATCGCGAACCCTAACTCAAACAGATTGAGTTTCGAGAGTACCGGCATTGAAATTTATATGAATACAAAGTCTTAGGTTTATGAGTTCCGGCATTCAATCTAGGATGAATACGGTCTTGGTTTACAACCCCAGAATAACCAGAGACTGAATTTTCACTACTTAGGCATTCAATCTAGGATGAATACGGTCCGGTTTTGTAGTACCGGCAGTGTTTGATAATAATTCGTGTGTGTAGGTAGTGGACTAAAAACATACGAAGAGTTTATGAATTTGCCACCGATCTGGCATTGTTTTTTGGATTCATTCCATGCCGGTGTTAAGTACCGGCATTCGTTTCTAATATTTCGAGCATCCGGTAGTACTCTTAAAACATACAGGAGAGTGTATGAATTTGTCACTAGTACCTAGGCATAGATTTTTGGTTTCTTTACATGCTTAGGTTATTTGTACTTTAAGGCGTTGTTTTTTAATAATTCGAGAATGCCGGTAGTGGACTTAAAACATACAGGAACATTGTCAACAATGCCGGCATAGATTTTAGGTTTCATTTGTATGCCGGTAGTTGGTACCGGCACTATCGACAGTCAATGTGTACTGCCGGAACATTGTACCGGCGTGGTCTAGTTTAAAGTATTCAATGCCGGTACTAAAACTGAAGGTGAGTTGTCTTATATTCATTGCTTTCCGTGTGCTTACGATATAGGTCAAAAGCAAAGGAAGCCAACAAAAGAAAAATAAAGATGTTGTCACTAAGAGAAGAAGGAGGGACGGTCTTGATACTCCTCGGTCCTCGCCTCCTCGAGGGAAAGATGAAGGTCGTAAGATACGTTTGGGGGCTGGTACAAGAGGGATAATTTGGGAGAGTGGTAGTGACCGTAGTCGACTTGCAAATCGTGAGCAGGATGATCAAGATGAACCAGATGAAGAGGAAAGTCAATTAGCAAGCCAAAGCGAAGTTGGTGGCCCAAGTCAACAACCAACACAAGGCAATGGCAAGAAGGGGAAGGGCAACGTCAAAGTGAAAGTTAAGGGTTCTCACCTTCCTCACATTGATGACATGATTCCTGACCTTGATCGTGGTAGAATTTGGGGCGAAGCTCCGGGAACCGAAAATACTATTTGCATACAAGGACTCGTGGGCTCGTACTATCTATCAAACCTATGTAAGCATTTTCTATCTTGTACATATGTATTGTTGTGTATTTATGTAAAATCTCTTAATTGTATTGTCTCTCTTAATTGTAGGATCATAAGAAGGCTGTGTGTGTTTGCCGAAACCAAGCCGCGGATGGTTGGGACTTGTCCGAGGAATGTGAAGAGGTCCAAACAATAGTAAAGGATTCGGGGTCTATATGCTTTGGTTGAAAATTATGTGAAGCCCGATTCTCATTCATTGTCAATTGCTTCGTCGAAAGGTATCATGGTGAAACCGATACCATGCACTTCCCTTTTGGGGAGATGACCTTCATCCCTGAATATGCTCAGAACATTCTAGGCTTGAATGTTATCGGCAAATCAATTGCAGAAAGAGTTGAGTCTCTAGACCTAGAATGGTCGAAGTTGCACGGTCTGACTAACAAGCTATTTGGTTGGGACTACAAAACTTCTGTGGAGAGCTTTTATGAATCCACGTCGGTAAGACAAAGACAATCAAGTTGACGCTGCTTAAAAAGAATTTTGAAATGACAAAGAAAAGAAGTTTGGAGGATGGATGGGACCCTAAACAAATTCGTTTATCTGCATTGCTTGCTGTTGTACATCTTGGGCACTAGGGTATTCCCCGACACCAATGGCAACAGGGGTTAGTGCGAACTACCTTCAGTACTTGGATCCGTTGGAAGATTTCTATGGATATTCTTGGGGCACCGCGATAATGGCACATTTGATGATGGAGATGAGAAGGGCCTCTAAGGCTAAAACCAACCAATTTGTCGGGAATTTCACTCTCTCTGCGGGTAAATTTGTTCTTAAACTTATGTTATTGTGTATATTGTTCATATGTACTCTTATCGTGAACTTAGAAACAAAACTTATTGCTTCACATTGGAATAGGTGTGGGCTTATGAACACTTCCCAATACTTGAGCATGCATATCATCAAACCCCTCGCCTTCACCAAGCAATTGCTCATAAAAGCTCCTCTTGTTCACAAGTTGTTCGGCCATCCTCGTTCTAGCATATTTGCATGGTGTCATACCTCTACTAACCGCCCTGTCAAAGATTCCTAATTGTTCAGTCACAGCATGATAGCCACAATTTCCATCTCCGTCGACATCATCCGTATATAAAATATACTCGCGAATAACCTCGGGAAGTTGGTCTATGTAAGACGTATCTTGGTATGATAACTTCTAATTGTCCTACATTGTTCTGGGATCCTTATACATCTTCATATTACCCTTTTGTAACAATAATATATCCAAACCATCCTCTGCAATCTCTACACTAGCAATGTCTTCGATATGTGATGGGAGTCCGTACTTCCTTGGCCTACCCCTTCTCCTTCGAACTAAAACTACGTCAACTTTGCTATCACTTTGGTTTGTCACCTCCTTAGCCTCGTCACCTCGTTGTTCTTTGTCACTTGATGATGATACCTTTGGCGGCCTACCCCTGTTCCTTGGAACCTCCGCTAGATCGACTATGGGTATGGCTTCGGAACGCTCACCTTGTTGTTCTTTGTCACAAGATGATGTTACCTTTGGCGGCCTACCACTTTTCCTTGGAACCTCCGCTAGATCGACTATGGGTATGGCTTCGGAATGCTCACCTTGTTGTTCTTTGTCACTAGATGATGTTACCTTCGGCGGCCTACCCCTTTTCCTTGGAACCTCCGCTAGATCGACTATGGGTATGGCTTCGGAATGCTCACCTTGTTGCTCTATTTCACTGGATGATGATACCTTTGGCGGCCTACCCCTCTTCTTTGGAACCTCCGATGAGTTGGATTTTGGTGTGGATACGGATCCTGGGTTAGTTGTTGACTTAGCGGTTCCTTCCGCGGCCTACCTCTTTTGTTTGGAACCTGCGCTTCCACGAACCTTTGTTCCGAAATCTCACATGCGGTTAGATCTCTTTTCTTACTTGCCGCGAGTTCTTCTTCACGTTGAGTCATTTCTTTCAATTCTACCCTTTGTTTTTTCCTTGTTGTTTTAGTTTGTGGTCTTCCTGTTGGATCTCCCTTTCTTGGCTCTTCGCTTTGTGCGATCCATGGACGAGCAATTAGCCTTAGTTGGCTCAACAAGACTTGTCGGCTTACCGAGGTGCCACGAGAGTAAGCTTCGAAGAATTCCTTTGCTTCGTTCGTATCCCATGGAGATTTAAAGGGATCTCCCGAAGGGGAGGGTCGAAAGATAGTTGCTTCCAAAACGGATCAATAACCTCCAAAGGTATCAGTTTTTCATACTTCACAAGCATATGACGACATGGAAGCCCCAATGAAGACATGTCGGGACAAATACACACATCACCCGGTTTTAGTAATTTTTCTCATATTCCATTTGTCTCATCATATGTTTTATTGCCCAATGAGAGACGTTGAATTCTATTCCTTGGAGAAAGTTACCATAACGAAGAAATGGAGTCAACCTTTCCATTGAGCTTTTCTCAAAAGCCTCCTTGATCCTATTGATATCTTGCTTAAAGTATTGCTCCATTGCCTCGGTGACAGTAACCACATTGCCTTGACCGGACTGGATGAGATCTTTAAATCTCCCATGAGCGGCCTCAGCTGCACTAGTTGCTTCCGTCTTGAAGTGTCTATACCGGTTTGTCCATGCACGTACAAATTTTTCCTTGAACTTATCCAACCATTGAGTCAGACAATACCAGACGGCGGTCGGATAAACTTCGTTCCAATCGGCAATAAACTTCTCCAATCTCTTTTCGTACATAACCTCGGTAAGAGACCAATAAACTTTCTCCCAATCTCTTAGAAATTCTAATCACTTTTTATGATTTTCCGCATGTTCTTTGTCCACTCGCTCCTTTATCTTGCCTCTCTCATCTACTTCTTCTTCGGGGATAGTTTGTTCTTTCGAACATCTTCCTCTAGTTGTACCATCATTCTCTTCTTAATATCCGCCTTTGCGGGGTTCAAACAAGGCATGGTAAGTTTTTATCACATTATTACGTATATGATATGTACATAGGAAATTTTGTGAGTCAGGGAAGACGTCGGATATTGCTCTCATTAATGCGGCATCGTTATCGATTACGATGACCCTCGGAAGTTGATTTTCCGGAAGAACAACTTCAATTGTCGTAATGCCCAATGATAATTATGGTCCCTCTCGTTTTCCATTAAACACCAAGCCAATGTGAATGTTACCTTGTCCGAGGTTTGCCCCACGATGTTGAACAACGGCATATTGTATTTGTTTGTCTTGTAGGTGCAATCCATCAAAAGAACACCAAAACATGTATTTGCCAACTGTGAAAGCAACGGATGCGAAATGAATATTTGAAGGGGCTTGTTGTCGGGCCCTCTTTTAATGATACGCGTGTACTTGTGATCCCAAGCTATCTTCTCAAATTCTTGCATAACGGACCTCCCTTCCCATTCCACCCTTCCAATAGTTGCTTGTGCACTATAAATTGTACGTAGAGAAGACATGTTAGTCTCGTCCTTTTCCTTGAAGCCTCTGAGAATTTGTCTCGGTTTGATAAATGCTTTGGTCAATCTCTTTACATCCTCGAACTCGTCAGGTTTTAGCTTCGCAACTAAGGAGTGACCAACAAAATCTTTCGGATCCCGATGGTTATGACAGCCACACAAAACTCACAGTCCCAATTGTTCATGTCATTTAAACGGAATACAAGCTTAAAAGGGCAATCATTCTTCCTCGTACGAGTCTTGTATACCCTATTAGTCTTCTTTGGATATACATAATCCTTTCTCTTGTGGCTATTCTTCTCCTTGTATTTCCCACTTCTCTCGCAAGCCATCTCAAACGCCTATTCGAACCTTCGGTGTTCCTCACCAACACACACATGTTCTTAAGAGCCGTCTCTTTAGTGACGATTGCTTCCTTTCGATCAGTTATTCCCTACATAAGAACAATTTCGCATTCATTAGAAGGTTCACTACTAGCAATCCATTAGTAATGTTCAAGATACTAGGTGAAAAGTATTATTTGGTCACATACAGGAGAGATTTTATAGTATTCCGACGTATCCCGATAAAGCGGCTTTGCATTTGTTGGATCAATATATGGCACCACCTAAGGATCGAATGAAAATTAGTTCCAAACAACATTAAAACACTATGCCGGAAATTTGTACCGGCATGCTCGACAATTGTTCCGGCATAGTATAAGTTTACCAAAACGGAAGACCAAATTTGAAACCTATTCCGGCATATGTGTTTCGTAAGACTACAACGCCGGAAGCAAGGATGCCGGCATTATCGTAACATATTGTTCCAAGCCGGTACACAATTAGGCATTGAAAAATAATCGATATTGAATGCGGAATTTAGCTTTGGAAAACATTTATTCCTGCATGTTTTTTTGTAGGTACCGGCATTGAAAAGTTGTAACTTAACAACGCGGTTTCGTTGCCGGCATTATCGATAGTGATGGTACCACGCCGGTACTAAATTAGGCGTTAATGTTTATTAAGTTTCAATGCCGGTTTTTGGTTTGGGATGGAATTGTTTCTGTATGTTTTTCATTCAATACCGGCATGGTAGACGATCAATGAAACCATCCGGTTGAATATTCCGTAGTATATTCCTTGTTAGGTAAAAAGGTTAACTCTGTCCAGGCATAGTTTTTGGTAGAATTCTATCTTAGGTTGATAATTCAAATTGGGGGATATAAGTGTAATAGGCATGGTCGTAGTATGAATACTATCTGGGTACCTTGACTCCGGCATGGTTTTCATACAACTACCATGCCGGCATCGGAGGTTTTTCGAGTTGAAAAAATGGCGGGTTTAAAGAAAAATTGGATTTTTCGACATCTTAGCAGACTTTACTGTGTATTGGGGATGCTAGTATATGTTGTGCAAGTTTACTTTCTTGTGTTGGTTCTTCATGAAACTCTCCATACTCGTCAAAATCATCATTCAAGGGTGTTGGCTCAACAATGAGTTGCAATTGAGAGTTGTTGTCGTTAGTGAAGATTCAAGATATGCTCCTTGTTGTAGTTGAGCTAAAGGGCGTGACAATCCTCTCTTCACAATCATCCTCCATTTTCCACAAAAAAATTTCTCTCTCAAAATATTTTTCCCTCCTTCTACTCTCACCTCACTCACCCAAAAACAAATAAAACACACACTAATCATTTAACAAAATCTTAAGATTTTACTAATTATTATTAACCACTAATCCTGATTAGTGAGGGGTAGATTAGGATTTAAAAAAATACTTAGATAAGGGGTGATTTTAGAATTGATATCTGGATCCGTTTTGTCCTTTTCTTGTATCCCCCAATTACTTTTTATATCCCCCAATTGCGCGTTCTTTTTAAAAGTGCTTTTCGAAAAATAAAAGCATTACCAAACTCAGCCATAGATTTTACCAGTTTTATTCCAGAATCATCCGACATGGTAACAAGTCTACGACGTAGATTATTTACTCAAGGTTATTTTTCCCTCTACCAAGTAAGTGTAACAAGTGAAAAAAAGTTGGGGGTAAACATCTAAACCTCTCTCTTATTTTTCCCTCTGCATCTCTATCCTATTTTCGTTTCTTCATTGTACTTCACACCCAAATGCATCTCTGAAAAACCCTAACTTCTCAAATGGCATCGATCAATTTCCATTGGTTTGGTGGTGAAAACTGGTTTCAAAAGCCCCCGAACCCAATTTCTCCAATAAATCTCATTTCCTTCACAACAACAACAAATTTCCAAAAACCCTCTTCAAATTTTGCTTCAATCAGTAGTTCAGTTTCAAATCTCTTCGGAAAACCTAAGAAAAAGCCTGAAGATGAAAACCCAGATAGACCACCACCTGGTTATTACAGAAATATGTATGACCAGTACGTATGGGAATGTGAGAACAACCCAGATTATCGTCATACACCAGAAGTAGATAAAATCCTTAATGAAGATCAAGTGTTTGAGGAAAAGACTAACCCAACTGAAGAAGAGATTAAGAAGAATGCTGAATGGTGGGAAGAATTTCATAAGAACCCAATTGTTGAGTTTTTGAGAAGAGCTGAAGAAGTTGCTGATTATGAGAATGAAAGGGAATTGAAAGAGAATGAGAATCCGTATCGAAAAGAGGATAGGAAGCTTTGGAAAGCTGTGCCACATGTTCCAGGGTTAGATGGGAGACCAATGCCTAGGAAAGCTATTAAGACTGATGAAGAATCTGATGATAAGTTTTGGGATTTCGCTAGGCAGTTCTTTTTTGGTCTTTGGGGTTTTAGACAAAGACCTTATCCACCTGGTAGACCTATCGATGTTGCTCAAGCTATTGGGTATAAGCGACTCGAGAAACGGTATTATGATTGTAAGTATGATCAATTCTAAATTTTACTTGTATCAAAATTTTTAAGATGGGTTTTGCGAAATATGTTGTTTATGATGGATTGTTCTTCGTGATGCATGTGAACGCCTTTGGTTATAAGCACTTTGCAAACCACTTTGTTTATGGTGCTTATGTACTTATGAACTTTGTTGTCTTAATTCTTGGAAATTGGTTCTGCTAAATTGTTTGATTGTTGCTGTTTCGTGTAGTTATCATGAGGAGTGGTGGTTGGTATTACAAGGACCGTTTGGGTCGAACAAGGGGACCTTTACAGCTGATAACCATGAAAACTGCTTGGGGTGCTGGGATAATTGATAAGGATACTTTCATTTGGGGTGAAGACATGGATGAATGGGCACCTATTCACATGGTTTATGGCTTAGAAAGAGCAGTTGCCACTTGGGAAGGTTGGTAGTTTTTTTTTATCTGCTTTTTACCATCTAGATTTCTAAATTATGCCAAAACTGTTCTACCCTGATACTTGATTTTAAGGATAACTTTGCATGAGCATGTCACGGTGCCGCTGGGTAAACCACCATCTAATGATGGTTATACAATGTTGAAAGTAGTTATTGACCGTCAACTGAAAGTACTTGAGTGATAAAAATCAATCTTTTGCCAAAAATTATGGTTTTGGTAGAAGAGGCATGACCTTCTGGAGCAGGTCATAGCGTTCATTTTTCCTGAGTGATCTGTGTGATATATATTTTGAGATTTTAGTTAAGCTATTTCCACTTCGTCTGTCAATTCTGTTGAGTTATAGAAATGATTTTCTTCAATTGGCATTTCATCTTTCAGAAATTGGTTTTTCATTGTAACATATCTGTAATATTGGTGAGCTGTTTCGATGCAAAGATCTTAATCTAGCATTTGCTTGGTTTATCTCCAGTTAGACTAGGAGCTGCTGCAACAGCTTTCGTTCATAAACTACAGAAAGGTATACCTCCCTGGGTACCACTCAAGGGGCAGGAAAAGAAGACTTATAAGCAACTTCAAGAAGAAGCAATTGCAAGCAAAAACCGGGATTTAGCAGTTCTTGAAGCTAATGATGGTGTCTGGCCTGGAATGAAAACACCTAGCCATGCTTTATTTCTCTGGGCTAGTGGTTCAGAACTAACCAATATGCTGAGAGGTGAAGACCACATGCCCAATAAGTATATCTCCAAAGATCTTAGGTATGAGCTTCTCTTACATCTTTTTCTTACTCATCAGATCTTTCCCCATAATATTCTTATAGTTCCATAGCTTATTTTGTACTCCCTCCGTTTTAGGAAAAGTGATACTTTCACTTTTTCATTTTTGCCTAAATAGGCCAAATTTTAAAAGTGAAAGTATCACTTTTCCTAAAACGGAGGTAGTATCTCGCTCCCTTGCATTACATGTCCTGCCTCCAAATTACTTATCATTTGGCAACTGGAGAAAGGTTTGGTGATTTAATTTTTTATGTGTTTGGCAGGAAACAATTGCAAAAAGAAATTCCTGGTTTGAGGCCGTGGGAAGTTCTTAGCATCGAACAAGCTATGGATAAGATTACATACGGTGGGAAATGGTACCGTAAGCGTCTTGGCTCCTACACAACAGGCCCTCCATACCTAAGGAATTGGAATAAGGATGTCAAGGTATGTTTACTTCCATTCACCATTCAACTTCAACATTATCAGATATGATGCTTTCTCTTCTTGTTTTTGTTCTGTAATTTATTCTTGATTGGTATAAGCCACCTGACATCTTATCTTACTTGTTCTAGAGACTCTTTAGAATATTCTACACCCTCAGCTACAGAGTTTATAACAAATTAGAGCGAACAGTTCCTGGATTTGGTGAAGTATTGAGGAGGGTGCATGCTGAGACAGAGAAAAGACGGAATGAGAAGATGGCCGCAGAGAAGAAACTGGAACTAAAGAAATCCATCAGCGGACCTGCTACTAATCAATAGGCATGTCACATTCCGCTCTTAACCAAAAGTTTGTAATGTTAAACAACACCTGCATCCCTTCCTATTCATTGGGTAAGAGTGTTTTATTTTGGTGCTTCATTGGTTACTTATTTTGTCAGGGTTCGAATTATATATGTTGTAAGAACACTACTGTTCTAACAGCCAGAGAGAGTAGTATGTATTGCATTCCAGATCTGTACTTATTTCATATATTTTCTGAATTGCTCCATTAGATAGAATGATTGTATCAGTGTTGCAGCACTCCGAGGCAGACATAGGGTAAACCACTCCCTGTACTGCACATTGTGTGAAAAAAACATTGTTGTATTTTGTCTTTTGGATCAGCATAATTCCAACTGAGTAGAATCGGTCACTCTGTGATGTTGTCTGAGTTGACTCGGAAACTTGTTGCCTGAGTTGACTCGGAAACTCGATGGTGTAATCTGAGTTGACCTGAGAACTAGGTGATTTGTCTGAGTTGACTCATTTCTCATTTATCTTCTATGTTTATAAGCCTGGGCTGGGTGCAAAAGAAAGTATGAGATTCCAAATTCCATCCATAATTTTGCGCATGCAATCATTCCTTCTACTCAGCTCGTTCAGTCTTCGTAGTTTTGAGTGATCAGTTTGCTAACTCGGCTCTCTTGGCTTGATATTGTCTTCGTAGTTGTGACGAATCTGGATAAAAATGGGGTTGAAATATCCTTATCAAGTTAGTTACTGACTGTGTTTAAAGTTTAAACACTGGCCGATAAATTTTGAAAAGAATAAAGGAATTGGTCAAGTAAACGTTCAAAAACTGCAGTTAGTTACAGGATCCATAAATTTGAAACCAACCTGAAATTCTGCATCATTTTCTCTACTACTAATCTCATTCTCATAAACCCTAAACACAGAAAAAAAAATCATTAAGAAAAAGTTTAATCAGTACTCATTAAACACTAATCCAGTTTAGACAGTCAACAACTATGATGGCTAATAAAGAAAACACCAACATTCCTTTTTCTTCTAACAATTGGTAATGAATGCATTTCTGAATTCTTCATGTTAATATGAGTTTTTTTTGTGTGTGTTTCCATTTTGATTGATTCATTGTTGTTGTTGTTGCAGGTATCGTAAGCCTACTGCAACATTGTCTGAAGTTCGTTTTCAGATTCATGGCGAGCAATATTGTCTAGATAGAGTAAGATTTGCACTCACTAATTTTAGCCAGATTGCAGTTATTATGTAGATACCATGTCTCTTCCGGCACACATGATAATGCTGCACTGACATCTGTGTGCTTGATTAATGGTTTGCATCTTTGTGGTCAATCTCTTAAAAGATCGGGGTTATATATGTTACTATTCTTTGTAATCAATCCGCGTTTCAGAAAAAGTGATACTTTGACTTTTCAATCGCCTATTTTTTTTGGCAAAAATGAAAAAGTGAAAATATCACTTTTTCTGAAACAAAAAGAGTGTATGTTACGGTCATTAGAGATGTAGGTTGGAATTTCATTCCCATTGTTTATCAATGTGTCTGTTTTTCTGTTTGCAGAAACTTCTGACAGCAAAATCAGGAAAATTTGCTGCCTTGCTGAAAAATCACAATAATGAAGAGCTTGCACATACTTTTAAGAACATACCAGGAGATTCCACAACCTTTGAACTTGCTATGAAGTTTTGTTACGGCCGTGAAGTAAACCTTACAGCCGTTAATGTTGTTCCTCTTATTTGTCTTGCGTTCTACCTCGACATGACAGAAGATCACTGTAAGGGAAATCTCATAAACATTGCATTATGCTTCTTTTACTCGAAAATCCTACCTGCATGGAACGAAGCTGTTAAGGCGTTTCAAACCACGGAACCGGTTTTTGACGAAGCGAGTCATCTTGGTTTGGTTGATTCTTGTCTAGAATCATTACTTTCAAAAGCTCGTCTCAGTCCTCGCCTCCTTGGAGAACCATTCAAGAAACCAACCCACAGTGATGAAGGCGTCAGTAACAAAAATGGTGATAATAGATCGAATGCAAGGAAGAAATTGTTTGCACCTAATCAGCGGCTGTCAGAGGCTTTAACGTCATTAAGTCTTCGCCTTTATGATCTGACCATATCGAATATGGTTAAAAATGGGGTGCAACCGGAATACATAGCTGCTTCTCTTTACAAATACGCAAAGAAATGGGCGAATGTTGACATCACAGGGGAAGAAGCAGTTAAGGATTGTAAAGAAGTCATTGAAACGATAGAGAAGCTTTTGCCTGACGAAACCGAAGTACTTCCGTGCAAATTGTTGTTTGAGATGCTCCAGGCTGCAATTGTCTTCCATGCCAGCCCAAGCTGCAGGTACGGATTTGAAACAAGGATAGGGAAGCAGCTAAAAGAAGCCACAGTTGAAGATTTGTTGATTCCGTCTCAAGGTTATGCATCTGAAATGCAATTTGATACAGCTTGTGTGAAAAGGATACTAAAAAACTTCTATGCCAACTACAATGCGTCAGACAATGTGGGCATGATCAAAGTTGGGGAGCTCATAGAAGATTTCCTGTCCACAATTGCAAGAGACGTAAATCTCACCAAGGATTCGTTTATTTCACTCTCCGCAGTATCCGTAGCAACATCAATAGAAACAAAACGATACTCAGATGGAGTTTACCGGGCCGTCAATATCTACTTGGACAAACACAACTACCTGACAGAAGCCGAGAAAGAAGAAGTATGTCAAGGTCTGGACTGCTCCAGGTTATCTCCAGAAGCATGCACTCACGCTGCACAAAACAGCCTATTGCCGCTCAGGGTGGTAGTGCAGGCATTATTCGCGAGCCAGCTGCACCTTAGAGACGTTATCACCACAAGAGCTGAAGACTCGGATAACGGATCCAGAAAAGAAGAATCCATCATTGTAAGCGACATTACTGACGACGCACGGATTGAAATGGAGCACAGAGTGGTCGAGCTGGAGAACGAGTGTGACAGAATGAAGAAACAAATAGAAGGAGGCGTCGCGAAAGAGAAAAACAGCACGTGGAAGGCGTTGAAAAGGAAGCTTGGATGCATGAGCAGTAGCCATGCCTATAATGATTGTCAAGTCAAGAAGAAAGTCCATCCTAGAAATGGTGCCTAGCTAGCTAGTTAATGTGCAAATCTAAATTCTTGTCTAAGAACTTAAGCTTTAACTTCTTGTTGCAGAATTTGCTATATGTAGAATTTTTGTTAATGTTTTCAATGAAAAAATGGCACTGAAAATTTTCCCCAAATACTGGTGGATGTGGGATTCGAACCTCCGACCACCTGACGGCGTGAGATAAAGACCTTGAACCCTTCCGAACATTGTTTTCTTCACACTTTCCTAAGTGGTAATTGAATTATTATCCCTACTTTTGATGGATTATACAAATATCCTTATCACATAATAATTCTATCCCTCTCCTTATACAAGCCCATCAGGGGCCCAATAACTATTTTTGGACTTCCAAATATACCCCCTAGATATATTTGATTAACAAAAACGAAATTCAGTTATAAACAGAAACTTAAAACTGAAAGAGAGAGAGAAACAGAACTCAGTTCTGCTCGTGAGCAAAAAATTTGGAAGAATTTTTTTTTTCGTTTCAATCTACGATTCACAGATTGAAATTCATCTTCTCCTCCATCTTCTTCATTATCTTTGCAGCAAGATTCATTGATTGAAACGAATTGAAATTCATTGATTGAAACGAAAAACTGAAAGAGAGAGAAACATAACTCAGTTCTGCTCGTGAGAAAAAAATTTGGAAGAATTTTTTTTTTTCGATTCATCTCCTCCATCTTCTTCATTATCTGTGCAGCAAGATTCATCAATCAATCTACGGAAATCACTGGATTTTTTGCTCCATTTAACTGAAATTTCCGCTTAACAGAAATCATTGGATCTGTCTTTCTGAAACAAATTGGTAATGTTGATGTTATTTTGAAGATTCATATAGTTGTTTTTGATGATTGCATGTTCTTTTTCATTGTTCAGGGTGTAAAATTTTTGTTTTTCGTTGTTGATGCAGAGATCGTGATTTATGTTGGAAGATTGATTTCGTGATTATTCCGTTAGATTGATTGATATTGATATAGTTTGATCTCGAGATCCTTATTCATCTATTAAACATGTAGTTTTAATTTTTGATCTGTTATTTACACTTTCTTTTTTCTTAAATCTGCTCATCAACTGTTATGCTGAAATGTTGAAGAATTTTGTTTGTGTCAACTGTTGTTGTTGATCCGAAATTTATGTTGAAATGATGATGATGTATTTTAGACACTCTATTGATTATGCTTCTGATGAGATGTTGATATTATTTTTGGATCAACCTTGACTGTTGATACAAAAATAAGATGATGGATAGTTTATTTTTGGATCAACTATTGTTGTTGATCCAAATTTCTGAACACAAAATGTTTGTATTTGCAATAGGATAATCATTTAATCTAGACACACCACTATAAATCTACAATAATAGAATCAACATGATAACTCGATCGTCTGACAAAATGTTGTTGATGTATTTTAGACACTCTTATTGGATCAAATGTGATATTTTACACATATTTATTGGATTAACTGTCACTGTTTACGGAGATTGATTGGATCAACTGTCACTTTTTGATCCAAAATTATGATTGTTTACACATTTTTATTGGATCAACTGTTTCTGTTGATCCAAAACTATGATTGTTTACAAAGATTTTTTGGATCAACTGTGACTGTTTACACATATTTATTGGATCAACTGTGATTTGTTGATTCAAAACTATGACTGTTTAATCATATTTTTATTGGATCAAGTGTGACTGTTGATCCAAATTTCTGAACAGCACTATATGTTATGGTTTGTTGCAGGCCAAAGATGGTAGTTGCAAAGAGTTCAAATTTTGCAATCGATCGTCTCGCATCCCGTTTCTCAAAGCATCAACTCATCAAGGAGATGATAAGTGTGGTGAAACAAAAGTGGCCTTATGTTCTGAAGACCTCATTCTCTTTGGTTACACTTGTAGAAGGGATTTCAAATGTCATCAATCATGATTTGGATTTGAGGTTTTTCATTCACTACTGCAGCTCACAAGGGATTGACTTGGTGAAGTTTGAAATCCAGTTAAGGACTTGTGTTGATTCTATTTCTTCATCATCTTCTTCCGCTCCTGCTCACGCTTCTTCGTCATCATCAAGTTGTATTTCAAGTGATGAGGTAGCTGTTGTGGAAGACGTCACTGATGATGCGTGTTTGATCAAAAAGGTCCCGAAGAAGTCGATGCTTGGGTCAACATCTTAATCGGAGTAGGGCAGTTGTTTGAAGGTGGTATTGAGGAAGTTAAGGACTCTGTTACAAAGTATGAAATGTTTAGTGGTCGCAAATACAAATTAGTTAAGAGTGACTTTGTACGATACACTGTGGAGTGCAAGTTCAAAAAGACGGAAAATTGTCGCTGGAGGTTTCACGCCTCTCTCCTCGCCAAATCAAATGGTGTATTTAAATGCAAGAGATATATCGCAGAGCATTCATGTAGTTTAGCTTCTTCGGATCCATCAAAAGTTAGGATGAGAAAATCGTTTTTGAAGAATATATTGTCAGATGATTTACGAGCATCGAAGAAGAAGAAGACTGCTGCTGATGTTATAGATTTACTCCGAATGGAATATGGAGTTGACCTCACGTATAGTCAGGCATATCACGGTTTACAATTCACCAAGACATTTCTTTGGGGTGATGACGTCAAGTCCTATTCAGACTTAGTTTGGTATAAAGATGCAATTGAACAGTACAATCCTAGAAGTGTTGTGAATTTTGAGTATGATAGTGTGACGCGTCAGTTCAAAAGGTTTTTTGTTGCTTTTGAAGCTTCCATAACTGGTTTCAACAATTACTGCCGTCCGATGCTATTTATCGATTGTAACTTTCTCACTGGGAAGTTCAAGGGTGGTCTTATGGTTGCTTGCGGCAAAACTGGTAACCAACGTATGACTTTTAACCTTTTACTATTTTTTCATTTTGTATCCATGTTTTTTTACTTTTAACCTTTTACTATTATGCATTCATTTTGTTGATAAATGTATCTTTTATTATAGGTTTGTCACATTCTACATTGAATATAACTTTCACGAGGGGGCGTAGCCCCCGAGTGAGGTGCGAAGTAATACAATATGTAGCTTAGGGTACTTTATACTACTTTCTTTTTGGTTTGCATTGAAATTCATGCTTTAACTACCTCTTATTGCATCATATGTGATTGTTCAAGCATGGATCAACTGTGATTGTTGATTAACTATGAGTATTGATCCAGAACTATGATTGTTTTACACAGATTTATTGGATCAACTGTGATTGTTTATCCAAAAATTATAATTTGTTTTGAATCAACTTCTCTTTGTTGATCCAAGAAATGGATCAATTTGTGACTTTTGATCCAAAACCATCATTGCTTACACAGATTTATTGGATCAACTGTGACTTTTGATCCAAAAACTATATTTTGTTTTGAATCAACTTCTACTGTTGATCCAACTGAAATGGATCAACTTTGTTTTGTTGACACTAGTTACTGGTCACTTATTTTTGTTTTTGTTTTTTGGTTTTTGTAGAAATCTATCCAGTTGCATTTGGAATTGTTCCTTGTGAAAATTGTGAGAGTTGGGAATGGTTCTTAATTAATTTGAAGGGTATTATTCGTGGAGATCGTCCACGACCATTATATCAGATCGTGGAATCGGTCTTTTGAAGCATGTTCCTAAAGTCTTCCCAAATGCTTTCCATTCCTACTGTTTGTACCATATGAAAGGAAATATTAGGTTCCAAAGGGCAAGAGCAGACAAACTGCAGTCAAGTTATTCGAAGAGTACTACACTTTGCATCAACAAAGGAAAAATTTTATCTTCTCTGCGAAGAGTATGAGTAATCTAAAGTTGGATTCAGTGGTTTCTTGGATGATGAAGATTCCATTTGAGAATTGGGCTGCTCATGCATTCCTAGGAGAAAGGTGGGGTGAGAACACATCTAATATTGCTGAGAGTTTTAACAATGTTATTAAGCATGATAAGCCGCTTCCAGCAATTGAGCTTCTCGATGGTATTCGTGCTAAGGTAATGGAGCAGAATTACAAGAGGTTATTGGAGTCTAACAAGTGGACTACAAGGCTTACTCCTCGTATGCAAGCAAGGTTTAACAAGAGGATAAACGACTGCCGTTCATACAAGTTTCGGAGATCAAGTGAGAAAGTATTTGAGATCATTTCTCCAACGGGAAAGCATACTGTCGACTTGGATTCCAGGACCTGCAGCTGCAAATGGTGGCAAAAACATAGCTTTCCTTGCACTCATGTAATGAAAGCCATGTTGCAGATTGGAAATGATGAACCATACAAATACATTAGCCCTTACTATACTTCTCGACTACTTTGTAGAAGGTTGTACTCTCGACCCATATATCCTATTAGGACTCGAGAAGCCTCTGGAATTAATAAAAAGGGTATGTTTTGCCTCCCAATGGCGGTCGAGAACAAGGTGGAAGGCCTAAAGGTGTTAGGTATAGGGGTAGTCGTGAAAAGGTGCGTAAGAAGAGGAAGTGTGGCCAATGTGGGATGCTCACCTTTCACAACCGTCGAACTTGTCGCAGAGCTCCTTTGGCTCCTCGTGCACCAACTTTTCGCAAGGAGTCTCATTCCAGGATGATCAAGTTCTTGAAGAGGATGTTGTTCTGAAGTTTTTTGGTTTTATTCATATTCTGAACAACTTGTTTTAGGTTTCTTACTAGTTGGTTGTTTTCTTTTTCTTTTTTTATGCTTTTCTGGTTTTGCAATTGTTATTTTTTTAAATGATATACACTCTTAGTTTGTTGTTATGAATTTTATTCTTTTGTTTCTCAAGTATATGTCAGTTTTCAGGTTACATCTTTATTTATTTTACAGAAAACATACTTATACAAATGGTATCAACTTCCATTGTTGATCCAACTAAAATGGATCAACAATGGTTGTTTACACTATAGTGTGGAAACATTGTTCCTTGGATCAACAATGACTGTTGACACACAAAAAAAAACAGAAAATTTGCATTGTCCTAATTGTATTTTCTAGTAAACTCCCCAAGCTATGCATACATATAACATTCATTCATAATCGGACCAACTTATTTGGATCAACGGTGTTTGTTTATCCAACTTAATGGATCAACAATGGTTGTTTATCCAACTTATTTGGATCAACATTGTTTGTTTACACACAAAACAAACAAAAAAATTGCATGGTTCTATCTGTATTTACTAGCAAAATCCTCAAGCTATACATTCCTGTAACATTCATTCATAATTAGACTTATATAAATTTAAGACATTCATAATAATTCATGAAAATTCATTCATAATAATTCATTCATAATCAGACCTACATCATTAAGATTTACTTACTAAGAAGATAAGTATGTTTAAAACTACAGTTAGATTTTCTTTACAGACCATGAACAGACTATGAGATCAAGCTCAGTCTAATGGTTCAGCTGCTGGTTCAACTACTGGATCAACTAAGTCTTGCAATTGGATTTTTTCTTGAATAGAGTCACTAGCTGAATCAGGAAGTTGTTCCGGTTTCTTCCATGAACCCAATTCCGACAAGATTCTTGCTGCAATCTTCACTCGCTTTTTGTTCAACTTCTCATCTAAGTTAGCGATTTCAGATAGGTGTTCACAGTTTCCACGCTTCACCAAATTCTTCATGTACATGCAAGTGTGCAATGCACAGTCGCATCCGTCTTGTGCTGGTACATTGCAATGTGAAAAGCTTGTCTGTATATCACCACCTGTCTCTGGATCTTTGTGGCCCATTTCATTAAGCCATTGAGTCAGCGGTACTATCATCACCATATATTTCCAATTGTAAGCCGCGTTTCGCCTTGCAGATTTGTACACTATCCATTTTCCTTTTACCAACGCTAGCACCACCCAATGGTATCCAACACCGTCCTTGTCAGTTAAACACATTGGTACAATGAGGTATGTGTCTTCAACATTCCCTGTGTAACTGTTCCTCAGCTTTTCCGGAATCCCACATCTCTCTACCTTTCCACTTTTTGCGTGGCTAATGCGATCCCCAATATCGGCTGTATCAATATTTTTTCAAATATATTAGTTTGCAATATTATGGATCAAAATGAATAAAATGCAACTGTGATATCGTATAAGCAAAAGCTACATTTGTCAACAAAAATAAAATGCAACTGTGATATCGTAACCAGAGAACAACATAAAATGAACAACATATCGTATTTGCAATTAAACTCCTCAAGCTATACATACCAGTAATATTCATTCATAATCAGACTAACTTATTTGGATCAATAATTGTTTGTTGATCCAACCTATCTGGATCAACAATGGATGTTGATCCAACTTATTTGGATCAACAATTGTTGTTGACATACAAAACAAACCAAGATTTATCGGTTACTTACATAATCATTTGTTGAGAGAATGACGTGGTTCTTGTAATCCGGTTTATTCGGCGAATCCATCTTTGATTTCAAAGCATGTTGGTGTAGTAATCAACAATCTCAGCGTGAAATTTTTGATTATTCGGAGACACTTGTATGTACTTCCCAATGATAACTACTTGAAATCTTGATTGCGAAATAAAAACTGTAAGCTTTGTCGCTGCAAAATAAGCAACAAATGAATATGTTATTAAAAGAGCTAGCATAACCCAAAAAAAAAATCATTAAGCGAGGTGTTTGACTTCGAATATGTTATTACATACCATTCATTTGCATTCTCAAAGAATGGCTCGATCACTTCTTTTTCGCTGTCATTGATTTTCTTCCACAATTTTAGTTTTTTTGGCTTCAACAGTTTTTTGGCTTCCGCAGGTGTGTTGTCAATTTGACTGTCGAAAGTGTCGAGGTCAATTATTTGTATTTCCTTCTTTTTTCCTTTTCCACATTTCCTTTGTCTCCTTTTACGCTTAGCAGTAGGTGTTTGACTTCGACTTCGAAGTTTATACGGCTTTCTCTTTGGCCTTTCTCCCTTCTTCACCCGTTTAACAAGAGAACTGACCTGCTGTTTTTCTGATGCTTTTGGATCATCGTTTTTTTCCTCTGATTCGGTTTCCTCTTCAGTTTGCTCCTCAACTGTTTCCAAATTAAACAATTTATTCAACCCTGCGCGTATTTCAGCTCCAAATTTATTGTCATCCTCTTCACTTTGTTCTTCAACCTCTTCTGTTTTCTTTCTTTCTTGTGTTATGCTATGTACCTCCTCCATTATTGCACCGAAACTCGGCATGCTACCTGGATGCACATACCCAGATTCGTCTGGTTTTATTGCTGAAAGTGGAGGAGTGTCAAGCACAACCATTTCCATTTGTATGTCATCATTCTTCTTCTCAACGGACGGGCTCTTCTCTTCCATTGGTATGCCATCTTTCTCTTCTACTATTCCAGCATATTTTGGAGGAGTGTCAAGCACAACCATTTCCATTTGTATGTCATCATTCTTCTTCTCAACGGACGGGCTCTTCTCTTCCATTAATTTGCCATCTTTCTCTTCTACTATTCCAGCACATTTTGCAATGTTTTCAACCAGCGAATCAAGCTCTGCATTGTTTTCAACAACAGTATTGAGCTCTAAACAGTATTGAGTTCCCAAGGAATCGTTCATTTCTTTAGTGTCTTCATTGTTCACAGCCACTGAATCTTCGACTTCCATGTTTACTCTAGTTTGATTCTCTGTTGGTTGATCATTCGCCGCAGAGTTCATTTCATTCTGATTTCCTTGCCCAGATGATTCTCCTTGTTGTTACTTCTGTGTGAACAATTCTTCAAATTCCAAACCTTCAAATTCCTTCCCTGTATACGCTGGTTTATTCCTATTCAGTGATTCCTGATAAATTCTTTCCTCTCCCTGCCATTTCTCTATGTTCTTGTCAATGTCGCAAGTCGCTCTTGTTCTCCGACTTGCAACTCTAGTTTGTCCTTGTTCCTCTCATACAACTCTCTCAAGAATAACGTGCTCTGGACAAACTTTTTAATTTCAACCTTGTCCATGTAATGAATCTCATGCTTGTCAATCAAGAAAGATGTTTTCTTCCTCTAGCTCCTTTATCTTTGTCCTCTCTTGTTCCACTCTCTTGCAGGATGTCGATAGGTCAATTAAATATTTCTCCTCAACAGACACTTTGGATCAACAAAGTCTTGATGAAACTCACGAAGCATGATCAACACAAGTCAAAATAGTGTAGCTAGTATAATCTGGATCAACATTTGTTGTTGATCCCATTCACATGGATCAACTTCCATTGTTTATCCACAAAGACACGATAGTAAAAGTGGATCAACATTGGCTCGTTTATCAATTCACATGGATCAACTTCCATTGTTGATCCACAAAAACTTAGAATTGGAGGAGCTGGAAATAGTGTACACACTAAAACCGGATCAACGGGCTGTTGATCCCATTCACATGGATCAACTTCCATTGTTGATCCACAAAAACTTACAATTGGAGGAGCTGGAAATAGTGTACACACTAAAACTGGATCAACATTGGTTGTTGATCCCATTCACTGGGATCAACAACCAATGTTGATCCACAAAAAACTGACACTAAAACTGGATCAACATTGGTCGTTGACCCCATTCACTTAAAAAAATGGTACCTTTGTAATAGTAAAGATAAATATAGTAAAAAAATTACCGTCTTGTCGAACCAAGTCATATCAATTGCCTTCTTATTCAATTTGTTGCCAAAGTCACTTGCAAGATGCTTGCACAATGCATGCTGGTTCCATCGTAGGAATCTTGGAGTTGAATTTTGAAATTCCTCCCTTTTCGTTATGTACTTATCGGTATGTTCGCAGAACCAACACTGCATAATATAAACAACAATGTTAGTTTTATCCAATAGTATGCATTTCACTCTCTACAACAATAAACATTTTAGTTTTACAAAATTAACGTTTTTTCTTACCACTAGGAGAGTTGTGCAGCCACCGGTAGCTAATTGGTTATTCTTCTTGTTTGCCAGGTTCGAAATCAAACATTCCACCACATGATCCGGCCATGAAACTTTGTCCATCAGTAAGATATGAGGCAACCATTTCTTTGGGAACGATGTCATACCAGCATTTGGGAATAAGAAAACCGTGCATAACCACATACCGAAAAGTCTTACAAAATGCTCCGGATCAGACTCATCTTCTGCTGCATTTTTCAGTTTGTATACAACCTCTGCCTTCAATATTGGTTCGGGACAATCTTTTGGTTTTTAAGTCCGAACTTTTATTTAAGAATTATTTGTAGTCGAGCCCTTTCTTCGGTTTGCGATTCTTTCGCTTCAATTCTTCACTCTCTATCGGTCGTCTCATCTTGAATATCAAAGCGAAATCTCTTGCTTCCGTGAGAGCACTCTTCGTTTTCTCCAAATTTGAACTTTCTGGTTTTTTTATCAAATGCACTCATCAACAGCTGCATTGCAAGATTAATCTTGTTCATCCATTTACCACTCATACTCGTGTCTGTTACATAAAATGGGCTGATTAATTCCCAATATGGAGATTCCTTCAGTGCTTTTGCAAGTTTCGGTTTCTTCTTGTTATTTGCATCGTCCACTTCAAACTTTTTGCATAGAAAATTCCCCATTTCAGCCAATGGTTGTAGACCTCCTTTGATTCTTTGTTCCTTTGCTCTCGACTTGGCTGCATACATGAAACTCAAATCATTTTCCTTTTCATTTTTGACAATAATCTTTTGTTTTCTTGCATTCTACCCATAATATATTTTCACGAGGGGGCGTAGCCCCCGAGTGAGGTGCGCAAGTATAAATATGTGTAATCACGGTTCATGCTTTAACTACCTCTTATGTCATATTTTACACATAATGTGATGTTGGATCAATGTGGTTGTTTACACATATTTATTGGATCAATCGTGTTTGTTGATCCAAAACTATGATTGCTTACAAATATTTCCGGATCAACAATCAGATTGATCCAAAACTATGATTGCTTACACATAATATTTTCATTAAAGAGTCAATGTTTTTACCTTTGCACTCTGGCTCTGTGTTGCCCTCTTCATCTCCATCTGATTCTTCTTGCTCCTCTTCATCGGACTCTAATTCTGATTCTCCTGATTCTTCCTCAACTACCTTCTTGTTTTTCTCCTTTTGTTGTGGTTTTGCTTTCGACCTTGACCCGACTGCATACGTGAAGCTCAATCATTTTCATTTTGTTTTCAATATTTCAAACAGTATAGTTATATATAGCAGCACAAATATTACAATCTATGTATTTACCTTTGACGACTTTCTTCGGTTTGCCCTTTTCTGCTTCTTTTTCATATATTACAATTTGTTTCTCTTCTTCCGATTCTCGATCATCTTCATCTGATTCTTCTTGCCCTTCTTCCTCAACTTTCTTCTTTTGTTTCAGCTTTTGTTGTTGTTCTTCTTTGAGTTTGATTTCTTTCGCCTTTGACCTGCCTGCATACATGAAACTCAGTCATTTTCATTTTGTTTTAAGTAACATAGTAAGAATACCATCACAAATATCACAATGTATATTTTTACCTTTGAGGACTATCTTCTGTTTGCTCTTTTTTGCTTGTTTTTCCTCTTCTTCCGACTCTTTGTCATCTTCATCTGATTCTCCTTGCGCTTCTTCTTTGGATTGATTGATTTTTCCTCTCGCCTATCTTCCTGAGTTTCGCCTTTAACTTTTGTTGTGCTTCTTTATTCCCAAATGCTATCTTCCTCTTTCTTGTTGTGTCTTTCTTGTTCTTTGAATTTCCTTTCATGACTTTCATTTGTTTGCCGTTTTTAGCTTCTTTTTCCTCTTCTTCCAACTCTTCATTTGATTCTTCTTGTCCTTCTTCTTCGGATTCTGATTCCGACTTTTCTGGTTCTTCATGAACTATTTTCTTGTGTTTCACCTTTCTTTGTGTTTCTTCATTTGCACTCTTGTTCTTCCTCTTTCTTGTTGCCTCTTCTTCAATTATCTTATTGTTCTTCGCATTTCTTTTTGGTTCTGTAGCTTTCTCAATCTCTTGCGTGCCCTTTTCATCTTGCTTCTTCTTTATCCTTGGTGATCTCCTATGCATTATGTCTTCTCAACCTGAGTTCAACACTTATTATAGTTAGCATTCATATTTTCATAGTAGAAAAGTACATAACCATTATAAAAAACTTTTTTATGGATCAACTACTCTTGTTTTATGATTTTTTATTTGGATCAACTGTTGTTGTTTATCCCCTACATTGGATCAACTTCTCTTGTTGATCCCTTTCATTTGCAAAGATATCTAAAATTCCTTCAGAAACACATAACAGTTGAACAACTTTCCATACATTGGATCAACTTTTATTGTTTATCCTATTTTTACTTGGATAAACTGTTGTTGTTTATCCCCTACATTGGATCAACTACTGTTGTTGATCCATTGTTTTTTTGGATAAACTACTGCTGTTGATACAAAAAATATTTAAAAATCCTTTAGAAACACATATTCACCCATTAACAGTAGAACAAATTTTCATACAATGGATCAACTTGTATTGTTTATCCTTTTTTTATCTGGATCAACTGCTATTGTTTATACCCTAAATTGGATCAATTTGCTATTGTTTATCCAATTTTTATTTGGATCAACTACAATTGTTTATACAAAAATATCTAAAACTCCTTTCAATCACATTTCCATCCATCAATACTTATCAACTTTAGATCGAATTTGCATCTGAGCAAAACAATACTTAAAGTTTGAATAGAAATATCAATTTTTAACATGATTAGTATATATAACCTACACAGATTTGAGGAGATATCATTTCCTAACACAAATATCCCAAGAACACTAACCAAAACTAAAAAATAACTAAACAAGACCAAAATCAAACCTAATCAGTAACTTGCAGTGTGAAAATCAACCAAATACAAACATATAACTATTACATTATCAAAATCAAGACTAAAAGATACATGCATCAATTGAATCTGACATCAATTAAATCTCAAGAACTCTAACCAAAAATCAAAACAAAACCAAAATCGAAAGTGTTTTTACCTGTTCAAATTCAATTCTTCAGCGAAATCAAATAAAACTTGATTAGTATACATTCGATGCTTTCTGTTTATGATGAAAGATATTCTTTCTGTTTTGTTGATGAAACGAAATGTAACTATGAACTTTCGTTTTGTTAGTGGATTTAATCAACCTAGGATCGATTTTAAGTAACGGCTAGGTATTAATGTTTGATTATGAGTAACGGCTAGTGGATTTATTCCATGAATTTGCTTTTTTTTTTCTTGTTTTCGGTTTAGGATAGTGGGAGCGATTGAAACGAGGGAGAGAAGCGTGAGTTGGTGAGAGAAAAGTAACTGAAAATGAGGAGTTATTGTGTCCGATTTGGTATTAATTGAAATATATAGGGAGGGCATTTCAGTAATCTAATAATTCTGGATTTTTATTTTTAAAATTGGTAGGGATATATTTATTTTGGGAAAGGATATATTTGTTGGGTTATAAAAGCAGGACATATAAATAATGTACCCCTTTCCTAATTACATTTCAGGGTTCACCATCTCCCTTTCATTTGATTTGAAGGAAATACACCCAACACCTTCAGTCTTGCAGGTATTGTGAGGTCTCAATTTCACAAGCTAGTTTTTGATTTGTTTGGATATTTGATTTTGGGTTTGGTTTTTTTTTTTTTGGTGATAAATTGTTCTTTGATTTGATTTTGATGCAGGAGAATGAACATACCATGGGATATCCTATTAGACATTCTTATTCGTCTTCCTTTGAAGTCAATTGTACGATTCAGGTGCGTAAACCACTCGTTGTATAATCAATTAAAATGTCCGAAATTTCTTGATTGTTTTATTTTTCATACGCTGCAATAGTGTCTCATAAAATTGATAAGAATTAGAAACGCATCAAAATTGGAAAAACCTAGAATTGCAGCAAAACTGAAAAATCCTCAGCAATGCAGGGCAATAAGATATGCAATTTAATTCGCTACATCCAATGCCGATATCTTAGATGTACATGCTTCTGATTATATTGGTTATACTAAGAATTTCGTACTGCATTAAAAACCATCACTACCGGTTAGTCTGTTTTTGTAATACCCTTGACTGCTATGTTAGTTGCTATAGACACTCAAATACTTGGCCTTTCTTGGTCATGCCTTCGCAGCAGATAGAAGACCAAGCAATTTCTAAACAAGAAGCTATTTCATTACTTATTCCCTACATATATTTACTGCACCAACACCAATTATGCAACTGATCAATCTGTAGCTGAAATACTCTTAGTCGTGGTGTTAAGTTTCAATGCTTACAATTACGAATGAGCTGTTAGAAATTGCCATTTTGGATTCATTACCCAATCATTCAATTTTATATAATTGTTGTTTCACATTTGGGATGATTAATTGAATGTCAATTTGACTTCCTAACCCTGCATCCTTTGGTATTAAAACAGTAAGATAAATGGAATGTGGAGTTCGTCATAGTCCTAGAATCACTGAGCTAGCTCAACTACGTGCGGAACATGAGAATGAACAGCAACGACATAGAGAGGTTCAATTGCTCAACAATCGTACCTTAGTAAAAGCAAAACGGGATTCAATGAGCAAGGAGGAAAAAGACGCGCTACTTGAAAAACGGAGGAATGATTATCGTTTGCGGATTCAACAATCCTACCTTAGTAAAACCAAGTAAGTATAATCAACTTCTTTTTCTATTGCTAAGAAATATACCCCAATGATTTAGTGGCTTAAAAATGTTCTATATGGTTGTTCAAAATCAAATATTTGATAGACTGAACTTACTTTCACTTTCATGGTTAAGTTTTGATGTGGATGAACCTGCATATAGAGTTTTGTTTGCAGTTGCTACATTACGCTTTTTTCTATGTGATGCAAGTTGTATAATCCTAAATTGAATTAGTCACGGTAATTTAAGGTGAGTAAATGTGTCTAGATTCCCACTATACCAACAAATTACCATCACATACGATGTTAGGTTGGCATAGCAACAATGAACCTGTGAATACAACTACTAATCTATAAACCAAAACCACATGATTGAAAAATACGACAAAATATGGCGTTCGCAGGTCTTGGAACGGAGCGGCAGGCGGCAAATGCAATGTGTGGTCACATTTTTTGGTCGGATTTCATCCTCAAAGATCAGAATACTCAGGCATTTTATATGTTCATGTTTGCTCTTCTTCAGGTATATGCCTTACATTTTGTTTTCTTATTTAATACTTCTCAATTATTAAGTTTATGTAGTGGGTGAACTTAGAGTCGTAGACACACAAATTCTATTGACTTTAGCTTCATGTTTGAGTTACAAGAAGAAGAGTTAGATGTCGTGGATGGTTAGGCTTAGAAAAGGATTGATGATTTATCAGGAATTGAAGGATGTTCTTGAATTACAGAGTTGGTGCTGATTATGAACTGGTGCTGGTAGTTGCAGACTTGCAGTGGCAGTTGGGAGTGTGAGATGATGATACAGTTACAGAGTGGGGAATTTTTTTGGTGCTGGGTTGAGAATGATTTGTATTGAATAGAATTGTTGGTGTTGGTGATATGGTATAAATGGTATTGCAGGGAAGATGTTTAGATGAATGAAGTGTTGCAGGACAGTTGGAGCAATCTGGTGATGAGATATGTTAATAGAAATGAAGAGCAATGAATAGATTAATCCACCTGCAGGATACTTGAAAGTTGATGGTGGTAATGATAATTGAGCTTTAAGGGTATGTTGCAACTGTTTATGAAGGAAGAATTGGCATGAGCAACGGGCAGTTCATGAAGTTGAGAAAGGTGTTGCGCTAGAATGGTACAGCCTAGGAGAATGGTGCACCACTATGCAGCAACATGAATTGTGGCATGTATATTGGTTTGCCCTTAGTCTTTCTGCATTTGAGTCGTACTTGACAGCCAAAGATGTATACAATGGTTTTTTTTTTTTTTTTTTTTCAGTTTTACTATTGTTCAGGTTTATGTACAGAATTTCAGTTCACCTGAAATCTGTGTGTCGATTAGGTGCTAGGACTAGAATTTGATGTAGAAATTTGGAAGCCAACATACCGAACGAAAATTATCATTTTGGTTACATGGGTGTCTCATTTATTTCAATTTTATTAGGGGATTTTATTACTTTATTATGACCTGCAATCAATTTATTCATTCTTTTTACGTTGATTTTGTTATAAAGCTATTGAGTCTCTCAATGGTTCCAGTTCATGTTAAGTCTCTGTTAACTTTCAATTCGACTCTTTGATACTCAGACTCTTAGTAAACTCTTACATTGTTTCTTACTTACCAACGAAGCCTCTTTGTCCTTTGGTTCTGAATGGCAGGCGCATCGCGCGTGCGTGTTATACTAGTTTGCTTTGAAGGAAATACACCCAACACCTTCAGTCTTGCAGGTATTGTGAGGTCTCAATTTCACAAGCTAGTTTTTGATTTGTTTGGATATTTGATTTTGGGTTTGGTTTTTTTTTTTTGGTGATAAATTGTTCTTTGATTTGATTTTGATGCAGGAGAATGAACATACCATGGGATATCCTATTAGACATTCTTATTCGTCTTCCTTTGAAGTCAATTGTACGATTCAGGTGCGTAAACCACTCGTTGTATAATCAATTAAAATGTCCGAAATTTCTTGAAGAACGAAATGAGTATGCTGTTGAAATGGGCAAATTCAATCTTATGTTGCTTAAGTACAATGATATGTATACCTTCAATTACGATACAACACTGTCTACATACGAAGAATCTAGTCATATTGTATATCCTAGTCGTGTCGTATGCCCTGGTATATTTAACAATGTGAGAATTGAGGTTTTAGGATGTTGTAATGGTTTGGTTTTATTAAGGAATGTTACTAGGTCTTACCTATTATCAGTGTCCTGTGTTCTTATCTTGTGGAATCCGACTACAAATGAATGTAAGACATTACAGAATCCACCATATCGTAGGAGCTCTGAAGATTATGGGTTTGGTTATGATGAACAAATTGAGGATTTCAAAGTTGTGCATTTGACAGAGTCTTTGGGGAAGATTGGTTTTTATGAAGTGCATCTGTATACACTGAAATCAAGCTCTTGGAGAAGTTTATATAGCATCGATATATCCTGTTTATATCATACAAGAATATCTGATATGGGTCGATGGCGTGTTAACGGATGTTTTAATTGGATAGCACGACTGGTACAGCAGGGTGATTTCTTGCAGGGCCGTTTTGTTCTTCATTTTGAATTTGAGACGGACGAGTTCGATACGGTGGCTCTGCCGGACTTTGATGAAGATTCCCAAGTAAGTTTGTGTGTTTTAGGGGGGTCACTTTGTTGTTTTCGTAATGATACTGAGGTTCTAGATGTGTGGCAGTTGAAGGACAATGAAGAGAATGAATCCTGGACCAAACTTTTCACCATTGACTTAGGAAAACATTTTGGGCTTGTTTCTAGTTTTATGCCCTTAAATTTTTTAAAGAATGGAAAGGTTGTGTTAAGCTTAGATCTGAGTGATGGATGTTTACATATCGTTCTGTATGATCCAAAATATGTCACATTTGAAACTATCGCAGTCCATGATCAATCTGTAAAAGCTAGCGCTTATAGTAGTTCTGTCTATGTGGAGAGCCTTTTTTCACTTGGCACGGGTACTTATTTAGGGAAAGCAATGACTCCTTAGAAGAATACAGGTGAAATTTGGGGTCCTTTTTTCTCCTTATAAATTATGCGGCGTTATTGCTTATAAGGTTAGTCACATCTGTTATGGAGTCTCCCCCCCACCCCTGATATGTCTAATTCATCTTTTCCAGGGTGTTCGTTGAGCTATGGTTGAGTGATCTGTAGGCTGCTGTTTCAAATTTAATTTAACGTACAATTTTAGTCTGTTCCCGAATTCCAGAAGTGTAGTTCAAAATTCTTTCGGATTTTACTTTGTATATATTGACTTCTAATCTTCTGAATGAATCTATGACTGTTATATTCTAAGTACACATTGCAGCTTCTTCTATTGTGCCTTAAGAAACATCCTAATTGCAAAGTGTTTTGTTTTTTTTTCACTTAGCAGTTGTAACTTACAGCCGTGGACAAAAATCCAAACTAGTTCCCAGTCTTCAAAAGTGAGAGCCTGCGACGTTTTTGTGAACAGAAAAGGATTGAAAAGAGTCGTATCTTTTTTGGTCTGTGCCATATTAATGATTCATGTCTTATTCATCTTTTTCCAGGTTTTTATTTAGGTGTTTCAAGTTCAGTTCTAAACTGTTTTAGTGATGTTTTTAGGCTGCTGTTTCAGATTTAATTTTAATGTACATTTTTAGTCTGGTGCAGAATTTCAGAGGTGCAATTCAAATTCTTGCAGATTTTACGTTGTACAGGCTTCCAATCTTCTTAATGATTCTCTGACTGCAATTCTCTGGCTTGGTAGAAATGAAATTTGAATTCTGAAATCAGAGATTCTGCTCTTGGACCCATCTCTCCCCCAACCTTGTTTTTAGACATCTAAACCCAGTTTATGTCATTGTGTAAGCATTAATACCCAATTGCAGATTTTGCAAGGATCTGAACTTGGTTGAAGTGTTATCGATGAAAACATTTTTTTTTTTTTTCATGAATGATACTGTGGGTAAAACTGGGAAGAAACTGACTGTCAAAAATTTGAAAAATAAGAAAATCTATAATCAGATTTTGACCAGAACATTGACTTCTGAGGATACTCAACATCCAGCAGGCAGAGGCAGAGCAAGGTTTGTAGTTGTAGGAAAGGGGTGCAAAATGGACCCCATTGACTTCTGTGGATACTTCTGCTGGAAGCTGGATATGGGGTAGCCATTTTATGACAAAAAAAGAGTGGTTTCAGTTTGGGGCTCTCAGCAGCGGAACTAGGATTTATACGTGGGAAAGGCTTGGACATAAAAGATATGTGACGGGACTCATCCCTCGTTTACTTATGCAATCAAAATTAAAGCTTTCTTTTTGTGCTTTTGATTTGATGGTAGCTAGAGCTAGGGGTAAGCCATCCTGGTACTGCCCCTGTGGGCTCTTGTTTTGTTGGGATGTAAATAACACCCGAATAATCTAGGCTTGATCTTATTCAGGTGGATAATGTAAAGTTTGTGGTGAAGGCCGAGTATCCTTGGAAACCTGAGGCTTGCACTCACTGCAAAACTTTTGGGCATTCAAGTTCCAAGTGTAGTTTAGTTCCTAAGACTAAGGAAAACTTGTTGCCTCCTTGTTCAACTCCTGTTACTACTGAAGATTTAGTCACTCAAAGCAATCCACAATTGGTTGTTAACATAGGGGATATAGCCGAGACTACTCAAGAAGGCGTCGAGCAAATACCTATGGTGGTTGAAACTGTTTTGGAGGGGGCCGCTATACCATCTGATGGAATTTGGTTAAACCAAAAGAAGAAAAAAGCTGGAAAAAAAGGAGACTTGAATATTCAGGAGCCTACAGAAGTATTGAATACTTATAGCATTCTTGACTCTGAACTTCCTTTTGCGAACTTAAGCAATGAAGACAGTGTGATGGAAAATACTCATTTGGATGTTGATGCTGATAAGAATGGAAAAAAACAGAAAGAGGTAATTGAACAAGAAAAGGTTCTTGGTGAATGGGATTCTTATAAAAGAAAGAAAGGCGTCTGCAAGAATGTTGAAGCAAGCACCTCATCTTTTGATCCCGCCATTCCACCTGGGCTTGACTCCCATAATAGGTTTCATGGAGTAGAAGAATATGAAGGAGAGGCAGGCATTTCCCATCTAGTTTCAGAAGATCCAAATGTTAGCATCGCAAAGCCGTCTTCATCAAAGCCAATTATAGGAATTGGTATGAAATTAGGTATGAAGCCCAATGGTACAGGTATGGGTACTCTTTCAAGTTCAAAAAAGAAAAAACTTCGTAAATCTAAAGTTGCTAACAAAGTTTCGGGAAATAAACTAGTGGAGTTTGGTTCTTCATGGGGCTTAGAGTTTCCACCTCTAAAAGCTAATCGTGAAGAAATGTTTAGTGATCTTGCAAAAAATCATGTTGATCTAGTTATAGAAGATGTTGAAGAGCATGTTAATTGACAACAAGGTCTTTATTATTTTGTCATAGGCATTGGTCTTTATTGTGGTTTGCAACTTTGTTTTAGCTTTATTTTTGTTTTGTTGTTGTTTTTTATGGGCTTCTCGCCTTTTGTCAGTTGTACTCGCCTCGCACACGGCTTGTGTGCCTCTTAATCTATCCTCTTTGATCGATCAAAAAAAAAAAAAAAAAAAATCTAGGCTTGATCTTTTCTACCTGCACCCGCTTGTGCTCGTAAGAGCCCGTTACAATCCGGCCCGACCTGGTCTTTTTGAGATAAAACCCTTCCGAACGTGGTTTACTTTTCTCATTTCCCCACTTTCCCACTTTCAGCCTATCTAGGGTTTCCATCTCCCTCTCAGTGTGAAGGAATACCCTAAAATTTTCGTTCTTGCAGCCTTACAAGCTATTTTCTGATTTTTTTTTTTTTTTTTTTATTATTATTTTTTTTAATAATTTGTTGTTAATTTTATGCAGGATGAACATACCATGGGATATCATATTAGACATTCTTGTTCGGATTCCTTTGAAGTCAATCGTATGATTTAGGTGCGTAAACCAATCATGGAATAGTAAATTAAGATGCCCTAAATTTCTTAAAGCCCGAAATGAGTATGCTGTTGAAACGGGCAAATTCAATCTCATGTTCCATGATCACAATGACATATATACCTTTAGTTATGATGCATCATTGTCTACATGCGAGGTGTATAATCATATTGAATACCCCGTTGAGTCTACCGAGTTTGGAATTGAGGTTTTAGGATCTTGTGATGGCTTGGTTTTATTAAAGCATCTTAGTAAGATCAATTTCTATGTTCTCATCTTGTGGAACCCTACTACTGACGAATGTAAGAGATTACCGAATCCGCGGAGTGGAACAAAGGAGGCTAAGGATAGAATATGGGTTTGGTTATGCTGAAAAAGTTGAGGATTTCAAAGTGGTGCATTTGGCAGAGTGTTTGCAGGATGGTTGGTGTGAGGTACAGGTTTATACACTGAAATCAAATTCATGGACAAGAATTGATAACGTTGAGGTAGATAGTTTGTTTCCAAGAAGTTATGATATGGGTCTCTTGCCTGTTGCCGGATGTTTTCATTGGATGGCAGAACAGTATTCGGGCGGCTTTTTTCTTCTTCGTTTTGAATTTGAAACTAATGAGTTCGTTTCGGTGCCACTGCTGGACGATGACGAACCATTACCGATAAGTTTTTGTGTTTTGGGAGGATCACTTTGTTGTATCTGTTGTGAGAGTGAGGTTTTAAGTGTGTGGGAGCTGAAGGACAATGGGGAGGAGGAACCATGGACCAAACTTTTCACCATTGAGCTAAGAAAACATTTTGGGCGAGTTTCTAGTTATACCCCCTTGCAATTTTTAAAGAATGGAAAGATTGTGTTAGGGTTAGTGCTGAGGGATGGATGTTTATGTATCGTTTTGTACGATCCAAAACATGTCACGTTTAAAACAATTAATGTCCATGATCGCTCTGCAAGGGCTCGCGCTGAAAGAACATCTGTTTACGTGGAGAGCTTACTTTCACTTGGCACGGGTACTTATCTTGGCCAAGTAAAATGGGAGGCCTCCCATGAAGATTTGAATGACTCCTCGGAACAAGATAATAATGTTGACGGGAATACTGGAGGTGGTGATGCTGAAGAAGAATAAAGGTTTGAGGAGATAAGCAAGTCAACTTCTTCGACAGTGCCTTCAGAAATGTCCTAATTGCGAAGTTTTTTGTTTTCTTCACTTGGCGATTTTAATTTGGATTTACAGCCGTGAATGAAAGATCTGAGCACAATGTTTTAACTTCAGATTTAATTTTAGTCTGGTGCAAAATTTCAGAGGTATAGTCTGATTCAAATTCTTGCAGATTCTACTTTGTATAGGCGTCCAATGAATCTTCTTAATGATTCTATGACCACAATGTTTTACTCTCTCGGCTCTTCTCAGTAATTCTAGCTGTGGAACCAGTTTGGAATAATTATAATCCGCTACATGCGTAAGATTTTGCCAACAATAGCAAGGCAATTCTGTACCTACCAAAACAAATATCCAATGGGGATGTTAAGAGTCGATTTATAATGACCCTTGGGAGCTGTGTGACCAAGTGCTGTGGCATTTATAAAGCCGAGTAGTGTAAGAGAGACTGGTTTTGGTATTTGTTCATACCTTGCTGAAGCCTTTGTGTAAGCACTCGGAATAGCTTTTGGTTTATATTTTCTTTCTGCAGACCAATATGTGGGATACTCTTAGGAATATCTAAACGCAAACCATTTTTCTATGGGGAACACTGCATTCGTTTGGTCTAGGAAAGTGAAAATCTATGACGGCAATTTTTTACTCTCTCTCTCGGCTCTTCTTGACTTAGTGGAAAGAAAGGAATAATTTTGTTTTCAAATGAGATTGGAACTTTGAAATGCTGGCTTCAGCTTTTTGTTAAGTTTTGGTTAAGTCCGTTCCTTTCTCATTAACACACAAGATATTTATACAAAGACCCAACTTGGGTCTCAAGGTATTCCAAATATAACTATAATTCTAGGCTAAGAATAGCCCTATTTCCTAATATTTTTAACCTTGGTGCTGGAGGATGAACCTACATAAGCATGCACAGATTCATCTTCTCCAGAACTGGATATTCAATATTTGCGGGCAGCAGGGCGTCTTAAGGCTTAGGCAATGTCTAGAGCCCAACATTTAAAAGGGCACAATTTATAAAAATGTAAGCATTGTAGATAGAATGAGTCACAATCACAATGCGATGGAAAAATCTCCATGCAGCACATCGTTGAGTCTGGCAGTATGTTTTTATTTTTGAGCTAACTCGTCTGAATTTGACTCGTCTGGGTCTAACTGAAATCACATGACTCATTCAGATCAATGTGTTTGTTTTTGAGTCAGATTTGACCTAACTGACTCAAATATTTTTGAGTCAGTGGCATGAATCAGGGGAATTTTATTTCTTGATTCAGATAGACTGTCCGACATCTAACTCATGACGTGTTAGGGACTAAGTCAGATCCAGATGCGCCGAGACGGCTAAAAACAAACATCTCGCCTAGGCCAAATTACACCGAGACGGCTCTGTTTACCAACGGCCAAGTCTTGACCAGACCGTTGACTACTTGACTTGCACTAGAACCTCGGATTTCCATTACACCAGCAAGTGTTTATAACCGTCGGATTGAAGGATATTTTAGATAAACATTCTTAAACCCTTGGTTTTCCCAGTTTCTCATTTCATTTCCTTCCCGGAATCCAGAGTATAAGATTTCGCCCTAGCTAAGTTATTGTTCTCCGTCTTCTTTTTAATCTGAAGGAAAACCTCAATACCTTCATTCTTGCAGGTACTGTACTCACTCCCACGCACTATCTTCTGATTTTCTTAATTTTTTTTAATTTTTGTTTTTGATTTTTGGTGTGATTTTAATTTTTTTAATATATTGTTCTTTGATTTGATTTATTGCAGGATAAACTTACCATGGGATATCATAGTAGACATTCTTGTTCGACTGCCTTTGAAGTCAATCGTGCGATTCAGGTGCGTAAACCACTCATGGTACAATCAATTAACATGCCCCAAATTTCTTGAAGAACGAAATCAGTATGCTGTTGAAATGGGCAAATTCAGTCTCATGTTCCATAAACATAATGATATATATACCTTCGATTACAATACAACACTGTCTACATGCGAGAAAACTAGTCATATCGTCTATCCTGCTGGTCGTTTCGTATACCCAGATAAATTTAACAATGTGGGAATTGAGGTTTTAGGATGTTGTAATGGTTTGGTTTTATTAAGGCATGTTACTAGGTTTTACCTATCAATTGAGTCCCATGTTCTTATCTTGTGGAATCCGACTACAAATGAATGTAAGAGATTACAGAATCCACCAAATCGTAGGAGTTCTGAAGATTATGGGTTTGGTTATGATGAACAAATTGAGGATTTCAAAGTGGTGCATTTGGCGGAGTCTTTGGGGCAGGATGGTTTCTATGAAGTGCATCTGTATACACTGAAATCAAATTCATGGACAACTTTATATAGCATTAATCTCCCCCCTCTTTAATGGGAGCAAGACTATTCAAAAGTCAAAGAGTTAACTAATATCATTCGTTGGATCTCCCTAAAAATTAAATCAGACCATTGGATAATTGAATATGCCATTAAAGATTCCCGTCACAGAATTAATTTCCGTGTGATTTTTTTTCGACGAAATTGCCCCTCCATCTTTTATAAAATCGCAAACTCTTTTTATCCACTCTTCAGTTCCATCGTCACCCCATTGCCACCAGCACGCCCACCACTATCATAGATTCATCATCACCAGCAACACCAAATGATTTCTCTTATTCGACCTGTTTCCCGATTTCAATTTCTCAAATTATTTGATTTTAACATATCTTCTCTGGTTTCCTCTTTTAGTTTCTGTCACCTCCAATATCCTCCTCCTCCGCAACCATCACCACCAGCAACACCAATTTACTTCAGGTACGATCGTTACATCTCTCCCAATTTCGATTATGGATTTAATTCACCAGTTTTGATTAAAATTCATATTATTCAATTTCGATTGAAACAGGTACAAAACAATTTCGTAGACAAAAAAAAGTTCAATTCATGTCTCCCCCTCTTGAAACAGGTACCTTCTTTTTTCCCAATTTCCTAGAAACTCCTCTGATTTTTAGTTTTGGGTATGAGTTAAATCACATTGTTAGTTTTTGTATTAAAAGAGGTTTATATGTTTGTGTAAATGTTTAAGAGAAAGAATACTTGGTTCCGCTACATAAAGTGTTCGAATTTCCTGAAGTTTACATGAGTTCTAAGATGTGGGAATCGTTGACGTATAATCATGTTTCTTCTGTTGCTATGAAAAAGTACAAGAGTTTCTTTGAAGAACATGATAAGGAAAGGTTTAATATGTATCTAGATGTGAGAAAAAGATCGATGTTGGTGTATTGTTACCTCATGAGATCATTGCTTCTTTGGATCACAATGGAGATGGTGATTGTAATGTTGCGGAGATAAAGCGCCATTTCGTGTTTAGCGGCATGGAGTTCAACCAGGCTGCAAGGGTGTATAGGAGGGGCTACAGTTATTACTACAACCAGTCAAGGTTGGATCCAGCTGCCCAATGGGAGACTGATTACCAGGTGATACATGATAAGTATAGGATGAGTGGGTACATGAACGTGCCGGAGATTGTGTTTTGGAACCTATTAGCGTTTTATAGATTTGTACATCTCTCCCAATTTCGACCACTCTCAGCACATATCCTGACATGTCCTTATTGCAGATGTTGCTTCTTATTTTCCCAAATATCATCACATAAACTACAGGTATATATGTAACCCAATTTCGATATTAAATCACTCACAATCTTAACTTCAATTTTAACTTTTTTACATTGGCAGCTCTGACATAAGCTTTATGGTGTATACATTTAACCATCGTTACCGGTTGATGAAAAACTATAGACAGTGTTATTTGCGAATCATATTATTATACTACTCTATGACATCTGTGACATAGTGGAACCGTAGGCAAACTTATGGATATAGATTAATTTTCTTATGGAAGGTACTTTTATACATATAACAATGTATTGATTTTTTTCTAAATATGTATCTCATCCCCAATATAATTCCTGTTTCTATTTGAGAGAAGCGGTGGTATAACATGATTAACACTATGACCACCAAATGGTCTTTGCTGGTGGCATTAATTTGTAGATGAGGTGGTGCTGAAATTTGGAAAATCTTGAGTGCCTGCTTCATTGTGTTTGTCTGGGAACATCCTGATTTTTATATCATGTAGCAAAATTCTTAGCCGGCGGAGATACACGAGCAACAACTTATTCATACGCCCCTGAAACTGACATAGTATGTAAACTAGCTAGACTATCCTTAGCCTCCGTCAGATTCGTTTACGTGAT
The DNA here is from genome assembly GCA_023531295.1 of Papaver armeniacum. Taxonomy (NCBI): domain Eukaryota; kingdom Viridiplantae; phylum Streptophyta; class Magnoliopsida; order Ranunculales; family Papaveraceae; genus Papaver; species Papaver armeniacum. Next base: position 308,006 of record JAJJWW010006838.1, read on the forward strand.
TGAAGGTGTTCTTCTGCACCAATCACTTTGACAACATGACAACATGGCCGAAGTGCTGCCGTTATATTATTTTGGCTATAACTACCTGGCTCTTGCATAACTCTTATTAGAAAAATCTGCCTTTGGCGATATGTATGAGAGCCGATGTTACAATTGTATATTAAGGGGAAGACGTTTTTCCCATGAAGTTTGTGGTTACTGAAGTTATGTTTCTTTGCTCATAAAAATCACAAACCCAGTCTCTTGCATTCAGTTGTTATTATCTCATTGGAATTGCTTGACAATAGCCTAGCTACGTCCAAATTTTCCAAATTTCTACAGAACTTTTCTTTTCAGGATTATGTTCAAATGTGTTTAAGGACTAAAGATACTTTTTCTCATTTGACATTCTAAATTGTTCAGAGAAATAAGATGGTAAGTCTAATTAGGTGATTTTTGATTTGTAACTTATCCTTTTATTTATGCAGGTGACTTCAAGAAGTGCATCAAAAATATACTTGAAAATGGTGGAATTATTAATTGTAGTGCCGCTAATGCCGATGTCTTTTCAGCACCTAGTGGTGCACCTGCCTTGCCGTGAGAAGTAGTTACTTGCGTCGATAACATTGTATACCAGTGAGAGAACAATACATACTAGGCAAAACAAATTGATGAGATGATCAAGACAAGAGATTATAAACGTTTTTTTATACGCAGTTATGTACTTGGAACAACAGATAGCCAATCATGTAATAATAATAGATACAGTCATTCCCAATAGTGTATAATAGGTGTTTCTTTGACCTCTCACATCTCTTATTGAAACAAGGAAGGATCAAGAGAACTTATCATCATTAGCTTTATAGCATGAAAAAGTTGTGATTTATATTGTAGGTAGTTCTGCAATGGAAGAGACTAACAGAGGGTCGCACAGTGTCATAGTTCTGCGAAAATGGAAGATGTGTGAAAAACTATGGTCTGCCAACGTGCAACGCACGTGCACTCCACTTGTATAAGTAGTTTATATAATCCCAGAATACCTGATATGGGTCGTTCGCCTGTTAACGGATGTTTTCATTGGATAGCACAACTGGAACAGCAGGGCCTCTTTATTCTTCGTTTTGAATTTGAGACGGAGGAGGTTGATACAGTGGCTCTCCCGGACTTCGATGAAGATGCCCAAGTAAGTTTGTGTGTTTTAAGGGGATCTCTTTGTTGTTTTCGTAATGATACTAAGGTGATTGATGTGTGGGAGTTGAAGGACAATGAAGAGGAAAAATCTTGGACCAAACTTTTCACCATTGAATTAGTGAAACATTTTGGGTTCGTTTTTCGTTTTATGCCTTTAAATATTTTGAAGAATGGAAAGATTGTGTTACGCTTAGATCTTAGTGATGGAGGTTTACATATCGTTCTGTATGACCCAAAACATGTCACATTCGAAACCATTGCATTCCATCATAGATTTACAAAGGCTAGCGCTTATAGTAGTGCTGTCTATGTGGAGAGCCTTTTTTCACTTGGCACGCTCAAGTACTTACCTAGGGAAAGGTGATTTCAATTACTCCTCAGAAGAACATGGTGACGATGACAGTACTGATGGTGGTGATGGTGAAGAAGAATAAAGTATTGAGGAGAAAAGCAAGTTAATGGGATTATTACATGCTAATCTTGTAGAATATATCAAGCTGGGATGTTCTTTTCGTTAGATGTTAATTGATGTTTTTGGTAGTTCTGTTATAAATTAGGCGACGTTATTGCTTATAAGGTTAGTCGCATCTATTATGGAGTTTTTTTTCTTTTTCTGATATGGGGAACTGAAATGGATTGCATTCCGTTTTGTCTTTGCCATAGCAAAACATTTCTGTCAAAGGTTTTAAGGTTTGAAGTTTAGTTCTAGCCTGTTTTAGTGATCCTTAGGCTGCTGTTTCAAATTTAATTTAACATACAATTTTAGTCTGTTGCAGAATTTCAGATGTGTAGTTTAAAATTCTTGCAGATTTTACTTTGTATCGACTTCTTATCTTCTAAGCACAAGGTACCTCCACATTGCAACTTCAAGTACAAGGTACCTCTGCATTGCAAATTCTTCGACAGAGCCTTAAGAAACGTCCTAATTGCGAACTGTTTTCTTTTTTTCCACTTAGTTATTGTAATTTACAGCCGTGAATGAAAGATCTAAACTAGTTCTCACACGTAAGTGAGAGCCTGCGATGTTTTTGTGAACGGGAAAGGATTGTTTGGCCTGTGCCATAGCAATGATCCATCATTTCCAGGTTTTTCTTTAGGTGTTTAAAGTTCAGTTCAGCCTGTTTTAGTGATCTTTTTAGACTGCTGTTTCAGATTTATTTTAATGTAGACTTCTAGTCTGTTGCAGAACTTCAGAGGCACAATACAAATTCTTGCAGATTTTACTTTGTATAGGCTTCCAATCTTCTTAATGTTTCAATGACGGCATTTTTTTCATGGACCCATCTTGTTTGTAGCACTGTCTCTAAATTCTAATTGACCTGTCATTCTGTAAGTATTAATACCCAATCGGCATTTTTGCAAGGGCCTGGGCTGTGTAACGTGTTCTCGATGAAATTGGCATTGACATTTTCTTTAAGAAGCTACATACACCCGGGATGCTACGTATCATCCAGAACTGGAGTACTCAATATTTGCCAGCAGCAAGGCCGTCGTAAGCCCAAAATTTAAAAGAGCGCAGAATGAACAAAAATGTAAGCATTGTAGACAGAATGAGTCGTAGTGCAATAGAAAAATATCCGTGCAGCACATCGTTGACTCTAACTTCATGTTTGATCGAACTCCTCGGAATCTGACTCATCTGGATATAACTGCAACCACATGATTCAGCTGAATATGACTCAATCTGTTTGTTTTTGGGATCTATCTGGCCTAACCGCCTCAACAATACTTGAGTCAGGGGCATTTTATTCCTCGACTCAAATAGGTCTTGGTCAAATCACGACTGAAATCTGACTAAAAAATCTTACTCGTGCCGGATTGGGGACCGAGTCAGATCCAAGTCAGCTAAAAACGTTGAGATAACGTTTAAGTCGTGATTAGATTGGTTAAACGAGGGTATGACCGTCCATTGGAATATAACTATTTGAGATAAAACCCTTCTAAACGGGGTTTTCCCACTTTCCCCGGTTCATTTTTCCTTCCTAGAGTATAAGATTTCTCCCTAGCTAGATTCTGGTTCTCCATCTCCCAATGGAATCCCCCAACACCCGGCAACATCTTCATTCTTGCAGGTACTGTCTCACTCTCACTCACTAGTTTTTGATTTGCTATTTTGATTTTGATTTTGGATTTGATTTTGATTTTGATTTTTTGATAAATGTTCTTGATTTACTGTAGGATGAACATACCATGGGATGTCATGTTAGACATTCTTATTCGGCTTCCTTTGAAGTCAATCGTGCGATTCAGGTGCGTAAACCAATCATGGTACAGGAAATTAAAATGCCCTAAATTTCTTAAAGCGCGAAATGATTATGCTATTGAAATGGGCAAATTCAATCTCATGATCCATCATCACAATGATATATATACCTTCAATTACAATTCATCATTGTCTACATGTGAGGAGTCTAATCATATCGAATACCCCGTTGAATCTGCCATGTTTGGAATTGGGGTATTAGGTTGTTGTAATGGCTTGGTTTTATTAAAACATGTCAATAAGTTCAATTTTTATGTTCTTATCTTGTGGAACCCGACTACCAATGAATGTAAGAGAATACCGAGTCCACTGATTGAACCGAAAAGGGTTAGGCGTCAGAGATATGTAGAATATGGGTTTGGTTATGATGAACAAATTGAGGATTTCAAAGTGGTACATTTGAGAGAGGCTTTGCACGATGGTTGGTGTGAGGTACAGGTCTATACTCTGAAAGAAAATTCATGGAGAAGAATTTACAGCGTTGAGATAGATGGTTTGTATTATCCAAAAATGTCTGATATGGGTCGCTGGCCTGTTAACGGAGGTTTTCATTGGATAGTGCAAGTTGAACGGAGCGATTTCTTGGACGGATTTTTTCTTCTCCGTTTCGAATTTGAGACAGAAGAGTTCAATGCGGTGCCACTGCTGCCAGATTTTGATGTCGATGCCCGACTAAATTTGTGTGTTTTAAGAGGATCACTTTGTTGTTTTTGTTCTAATACTGAGGTCATAAGGGTGAGGGACTTGAAGGACAGTGAGGAGGAGGAATCATGGACCAAACTTTTCACCATTGAGGTAAGAAAACAATTTGGGCCAGTTGCTAGTTTTATGCCCTTGCAATTTTTAAACAATGGAAAGATTGTGTTAGGCTTACAGCTGAGTGATGGATGTTTACATATTGTTCTGTATGACCCAAAACATGTCACATTTGAAACTATTAAAGTCCATGATGCGGGTTGCCCTGACAGTACATCTGTCTATGTGGAGAGCCTATTTTCACTTGGTACGGGTACTTATCTAGGGAAGGTACAATGGGAGGCCTCCCATGAAGAAGAATGGAATGATTCCACAGGTGAAGATGATGATGACATGAATATTGGTGGTGGTGGTGGTGGTGATGGTGAAGAAGAATAAAGTCTTGAGGAGAAAAGCATGTCAATGTGAGTGTTACTCACTGGTCCATGTATAAGTTCATGTCCTCTTACCTCAATGGTCCACCAGAATACTGGTGGTGTGAATTGATGTTTCTGGTTGTTTGGTTTTGAATTTGTTGATGCTATTGTTTATTAGGTTAGTAAGATCTATAATGGAGTCTTTTTTCTGTTATCTGTGGAACAGAAAAGGATTGAAACGAGTTGTATCTTGTTTTGTCTTTGCCATATTAAAAATTCATGTCTTATGCATCTGTTCCAGGTTTATGTTTTCTGTCACTCAGGTGTTTAAAGTTTGAAGTTCGTTACTAGCCTACTTTAGCGATCTTTAGGCTGCTGTTTCAAATATAATTAATGTACAAATTCAGTCTGTTACTTATCAGTTCAAATTCTTGCAGATTTTACTTTGTATAGACTTCCAATCTTAGTAATGTATAGATTTTACTTTGCCGATTCTTTGTCTTCGTAATGTACCTTTGCAATTTCAAATTTTATGGGTATTATCATTTCTATATACAAGGTACCTCTGCTTCGCAACTTCTTCAAAATGCCTGAAGATACTTAAATGCAAAGTTTTTTATTTTTTCACTTACCAATTATAAATTACAGCTATTGAAAAGAACCAAACTAGCTCTGACACTCCAAAATTGAAAGCCTGTAATGTTGTTGAAGAATGCCATAGTTTTGTCTCAGCATTCAAACTATCATTCCGAGCAAGGATTAGCACTGTCAAAGTTGTGTTGATCTATGGCAAGAGAAGCTGAGCCATCTTGTGCCCATTGATTGTAAGATGGATAGCTTGATTAGTGGTGGGATCGACGAGTGTGGCTGGTGGGATTAGGACTGAAGAAATTACAGGTCTGGAGTTTTAATTTCTTACTGAAATCATATATATTGCTAATGAATTTATTCAACAAAGTCGATTAAATCTAGAGCATTGGTTCTCAACTTCAACTAGTAACTCAACATTGAACATGTAGCGCATGATGTTGGAGGTATTTGCGCTTAACATAAGAGTATGGATATAATTTTATCAATCTCAAATCTGTCACAGAAATGATAGGGCAACAACAGGTAGCCATGCATCACTATGGTCTGTAGCTAATGCTTCCTAAATGCAGGTGTTGAAAGGGTGACTTCTTCATCAGGTGAATTGATCTCTTTCTCTGTGTTTATAAGCAAGTGGGTAATTTGGCAGTCCATTAGTCAGGTTAGCTTGCCTACAGAGTCCATCACATGAGATCTGTGTTTGGTAATTTTGCAGTCCATTAAATTTTTTTTCGATGCTACTGCTTTTCAGTTTTTAGGTTAGTCAGATCTATAATGGGGTCTTATTTTCTTATATGCGGAACAGAAAAGGATTGAAGCTATCATGTTTTGTCTTTGATAGTAATAATTCATTTCTTATGCATCTGTTCCAGGTTTATGTTTTCTGTCACTTAGGTGTTTAAAGTTTGAAGTTCAGTACTAGCCTATTTTAGTGATCTTCAGAAATAGTTACTGGGCTCATACTAGTCTTAGTCTAGATTAGTCTCTTTGTCTAGCTTATTATAAAAGGAATGAATGTAAGAAATAGTTATTGAGTGCAGTGTAATTTACCATACACTGCACTCATACTAGTCTAAGTCTAGCCTTATATCTAGTACTCAGTAAATTGCAAGAAACGACAGACTAAACGACAAAACAAGAAGAGATTTTACTACTGATTGTTGTTACTACCCATTGTTTCACTGAGTACTAGCTATAAAGCTAGACTAAGCCTAGTATGAGTGAAGTTCATATCAACCCAGCCCATTATGTATTGGTTTTCACCAACCTATTGTAAATTACAGTGAGATAAAGAAGGTCCAGATTAGTTCTCACGCTCCAAAAGTAAAAGCCTGTGATGATTTTCAAGAGAATGCCACACTTTTCTCTCAGTTTTCAAACCAAATTATGAGCAAGGATTAGTACCGTCGAAGTAGTATTGGTCCAGGACAAGAGAAGCTGAGGAATCTTGTGCTATTGAGCTTTCATTAGTTCGATTAGTGGTGGGATTGATGACTGTGGCTGGGTGGGATAGGAACTTCTGCATCAGGGTAAGCATCTTGCATTTGTGGAGGTCGTTTCAGCGGTTCTTTATCCATATGTCCATTTCCATGAAGTCTTAAACAACCTCTGAAAGTTTCCCAAACAAGCATTTGATCTTGAACTGGAGAACTTATTACTAATACTTCCTCTGTTTTAGGAAAAGAGATACTTTCACTTTTTCATTTTAGCCTAAAAATAGGCCAAATTGAAAAAGTGAAAGTATCTCTTTTCCAGAAATGGAGGGAGTATTAGTTTTACCGAAATCATATTATTTACAAATTTATTCAACGACTAAAGCTAGACATTAAACATGTACAAAATAATGTTAGAAGGTATTTACATTTAATAAATGGGTATGCATAAAACAAATTCCAGTTTCAAAAAATGGCACATGAATGATGGGGTAAAAACAGGTATCCAAGCATCATTATGGTCTGTAGGTTGCACCTAATGCTTCTATGGCATGAAGGAGATCTGTGTTTGGTGACAAGCTCTTCACATTTTAACGAGACTTGTTGTTTTGCGCTGATATTCTCCATAACTTGTATCAGAATTCAACTAAACTTTGATAAAAATCAGTTCAGTTAAAGGTGATCCTCCTCCTGAGGTTTCCTTCAGTTCAAGTGCATTTGTTATCGCAAAGGCCCAACTTATAGTAATATTGGCCTTGGCTCTGGCCCTGTCCCTGATCAGGTAAGGCCTTAGGGTTTAGAAAAATGACCACTATAAGCTTAGGAATCACTTTCTTATTCTCTCAACAACAAATAAAAAACCTCGCCGCCTCCACTAATCTTGGCATGTAAATTCTTGCTCTGCAAAATGATCATAGAGATCAATGAGATCTTGATTTTATATGAGAAAATCCTCAAATTACATACACAATACTATAATTTATTTTCTCACAATGATTTTTCCTCTCAAAACCATTTCCTTTGCTTTTACTCAAACATTTAGGTGATCTTCATCTTCTAGATCTTTAAGCTTGTCTTTGAGTTTAAGTTCCAGATTTTGGGGTTGTGGGTCTCTCCCCTATGTTACTTTTGTGTGTGTGGAAGGTTGACATTACTGCAGCAATTTAGTAGAGAATTTAAAGTCTGTTGTGAACTGTGGATCTATCTGTATTATAGGAATCAGTTTATGTAAGTTGGCTTCTAGAATTTGAATGATATTGTCATATTATATTTCTTTTATTTAATCTGCATCTCTGAATATGCTTTCCTTTGTTCTAAACCAGCTTCCATGCCTGCACAATACTGTATTGTCAATTTTTTTATGGTAAATCACTGTTATAAAAAAAGGTGGTCTTTGACTTTGAGATTTGAGAGTCATTAGACGGACAGGATTTGACGGGGACCCTGATCCGGCGGTCGGAATCATCCTGATCGAGCTATGACTTGGACGGCTGTGAATGAAAGCCTAGGTCATGGGAATGCCTTTTATAGCTAAATTCCGGTTGCAAGAGTTTTCCCATATATAGATAAATGCCTTTATCCAGTTTTTCTTCTCCGACCGAGTAGCAGCGTTGCAGAGAGAGGTTTCTTCTTTGGTGTTTCACATCTTCTCATACAACATTGCCTACACCACCATATAGATGGGTTAACTTCATCTCCTTCTCCTTCTCGAGCCGCATCAGTATTTTGAACCACTGCATTGTCTTCTCATATTTGAGCAAGTGCTTCAACATCTTTGATGATTTCAGTTGAACTTAGGGATCTTCTAGGTAAGAAGAGGTCTCAGAGCCACTTTTTGTTGACCGATTTGTAATGCAAATTAAAACATAGGGTTTTATGTTCGGGAGGTTTTCAGTATAGTGTTTAATGGTTGTTGTGTTATCTTGCTTAGAAATACTAATTCATCAATTTCTCATATGATTCGTTTTTTATTCGAAGTATTTAGTTACTCTTTTTTATGCGTTCAATTGATTTTTATATGTGCGAAGGAATATTAGTTTAGATTATTTATGAAACGTTCTCTAATTGATACAAAACTTATGTTCTATCAAACCCTAATTTTTTCAATTTGAACACAACTAGGGTTCCTCCTGTTCTTGGTGTTTGGTTTAATCAAGATCAGTGTCGTTCCTCCTCCTGTTCTCCATAATGAACTATTCTGTTTGAATCATTGCAGTGACTAATGTTGTTTGAACTAATCTAATTTGTTTCCTCTTGGTTTCCTGATTTGTCACGGTCCGTTTAGCAATTTGGTTTAATGCCTGATTCTGTTTGTAAAAATTTATGCATTGATCGTTTCGTAGACAGTAGTCTCTTGCGCAAAAAACCTAGATTTGTTGCTCTCAATGCTTCTTTTTGGCGGTTGTTCCTTACTTCTGTTGTAATTCCTGACTACAGTTTGTTGACTTTCTTCAGGGTTTTACTTTGTGTTAGGAGGCAGGCAGAATCGCAGAATCGGAAGTAGGATGATAGAGAGGAATAAAAGAAATAGGTATACACATAAATAAAAACCCTAGCTACAACTATACTCTTAGGGTTTTTTGTTTTGTTTCTTCTGATTAAACTGTTTTTTGTTTCTTCTGATTAAACTATATCAGGAGTCTGTATCTGAATACCGTTGTATTTTTATATGGAGGTGTTTGTACTTTGTATTTCTTGCAACTGATTGGGCAATGGTTAATCTTGAAAATTGGAACTAGATTTCATCTTGAAAAGATGTACAAGATTTTCTTCTCCCATCTTCGTCAACTTGGTGTCCAATTCACATAAGAAACTCTTCTTTTTATACAACTGATCGTTTGCAGGTGCATCTTTTACTTTCAGGGCTTGCAGGATTCCTTATTTGGGTTTACATATATAGGTTACTTATTTGGGCTCTGCTTTACTGCTTCTAACCAACAAAAATTAAGCAGAAAACAATTTTCATATGTTTCCCTGGCTAAAGTTAATATATCATTTAACTTCTTTTTTACGTTTTCTGTTATGGTGTCTTTATTTAGTTGCTCACTGGTTTTGCATTATTGACCTTGAAAAGTTTTCTCCAGATTAGTCTCAATTATTTGTGTTTGTGTTAGCTCTAAGAAGTACTCCCTCCGTACCTATTATATAGGCGGAGTTTAAAATTTTTGTAGTACCATTAGATAGGCGGAGCTCCACTTCCAAAGTTATTTTTTCCACATACACCCCTATTAATGATGCATGGGTATCATACAATCTAGCTTTACATGTGAGATAGAGATATATAAAATAATATTTGTATTGGAACAAGGTAAGGATAAGATTGGAAAGTAGAAGGAAATGTATGAAAACTAACCATTTTCTTATTCTAAGAGAATACTACTTCTCCGCCTATATAATAGGTACGGAGGGAGTAATTTGTATCATTGTAGAGCACACATTACACTATTCGTGCTGGAAGCATAAATTTAGATGCTGAGAAGAAGAGATTGGTTGATCGAATGGAGTTTCATGAATCTGAATGAGGTAAATAGAATACTGGATAGACGTTTCTGAATGGTGCATCCAAATTTTTCCCTTTCTTTACCTCCAGCTACATTCAAGTCAAAACAATTCTTAAGAACAATATTTACTCTAATTACAAAGTATCATGCTAACTTGCAATGTAACGACACGAGTGCCACAAATCCATAATATTGTGCTCTCTGTGCACACCTGCAACATGTGTAATTTCTTAGCTACTATCTCTTGATAACCAGGCTTACAAATAATATGGTTGTCCGGTGTAAGTACACATTCAAGTTTTAGTTAATTTGCATTGTTTTTCACTCAAACTTTATATAGCTAGAGTTTTGACTTTTTTTTTTTTTTTTTTTTCAACAGTTGCTATGATAACACCAGGTGGGAAAGTGGTTGAGAGAAAGAAAGTCCATGTTGCTGACCTTGGATATAAGTATGGTGTACACACTCTTGAACGAAAGGTAAAATGAACATGAAATCAGTTCTCCCTTTTAGCCATGCTTACGAATGTTACATGTACAAATACGGACATTGGGTGGTACCATTATTTTATTTTGTCCGCTTTCTAATCTTTTTTTTTTCTTATTATTATTTTAAAAATCATGTAAGGAAGCGAGTAAATATTGCCGAATTCTTATCTCGCCAAAGGAAAAGATATATCAGGTGACTCTTCCAACCTCCAAGCTTTGAATTTTATTTTTTTCTATCAAAGACAACATAAATTACTGAAAGAATTAGTATAAAGTAATTTGTAGTTAAGTAGCAAGAGCAAGCACTGTTCATCATTCCGAAAACGATCAATTAAATCTTCCATAGTAATCGCCAAAACAAACAACTGAAAAAAAAATTCGAGTATATGGATAAAGAGTTGAAAACAAAGAAGTAAAATTTGAGTCATAACCATTTACCACGATCACCCAAGCATAACTTTCAGTAACTACAGGTTAGTTTATTTCAGCTTAATGATAAAAGTTGTCGGTAGTGTTTGTGGGTTTAGACCAATGGGTGGTGCAGATAGCTTTAATTATTGGTGGTGGAGTCATGGAATGTCAATTTCTTGACAGAGCTGAGATGAAGGTGCTTCTAGGAACAACGCTGAAGATGAGTTAGCTATTGAAAAAAATGGCAAGAACTTTGCTATTTTATGTGATCCCATTGGAGTCAACGATGCTGGTGCATTTTTAACTATTGATGCGGATGATCAAGATGCTGACACTAACAGAGCTGCTTCGGCGTTGGCGACCTTGAGGAGACCAATGGCAAATTTCAGATATTGCTAACAATGATAAGCCAGTTGATGACCCTGGGACCGGGGGAAAATTGTTAGTACACACCACAAAACTAATACTTTTATAGGTTTTCCTGTAATTATGCATGGGGAATTTAATGCCACTTTGCTCACTGTGAGAAATTAGAAGAAAATTATAATACTGTTCAAGTTATAAGAAATTCTTAGTTTGTTATACCAAGAAATTCTTAGTTTTTTATACTTTGGCACAGATTATACGTTTAAAATTTCTTGCATAGCTTAAGTCTTTCGGAGAGTACTAACATCTCTGTTTTAGTATAGTAATTTGGATGAATTAAATTAAAAGGGGAAATGCCATGGTTTAGTATACTAATTTGGAGGAATTACATTAAAAGGAGCAATGCCATCGTAAATGAAATATGGGCCTAAGTTTACTCTCACAAACAAATTTTTCATCTTACAACTACGCTTGGTCCGATGGAAGTGGGGACCGAATTATGTACATTTTGTAAAATTCTCAAAATTCTTAATAACTTCTTTATTTACTATTTGGAAGGAATAATGCAGATTCAACGCTTTATGAAATTTTGACATGATTATCTAAATACCGCCCAATCATTACCGAACGACTTAAATTCTTTGCGAGGATACAGAGGCCGACCAAAATTGATCATGCCAGCAAAACATCTGGATCTTCTTTATAAGGTCGAAACTCTAAATTTCAATCTAATGACAACTAATTTTAAAGGGGAGACTATATATAACTCTAGATATTCTAATCGACGACTGGGGTAGTAAACCTCGGCCACTACACGATTTCTTAAACATCGCCCCAATCATTACCGAACGAATAATATTTTGTGTGAGGATACTCACCGGCTGACCAAATTTGATTAGGGCAGCAAGACATCGGGATCCTCTTTATAGGTTCAACCCTCTAAATTTCAACCTAATCACTGCTAATTTTAAAGTGGGAACTATATTTAACCCTAGAAATTCTAACCGACGTCCGGGCCGTGGGCCCAGGCTACTATGACACGATTACCTAAACACCGCCCCAATCATTACCGGGCGACTAAAGTTTTGCGTGAGGATACTGACCGGATGACCAAATTTGAACAGGCCATCCAGACATCGGGATCTTCCTTATAGGTTCGACCCTCTAAATTTCAACCTAATCAGTGCTAATTATAAAGGGGGGATTATATTTAACTCTAGAAATTCTAACCCACGTTCGGGGTCGTATGCCCCAGATACTATGACACGATTACCTAAACACCGCCCCGATCGTTACCGGATGACTAATATTTTGTGTGAGGATACTGACCGTTGAACGAATTCGATCAGGCCAGCAATACATCGGGATCTTCGTTATAGGTTCGACCCTCTATATTTCAACCTATTCACGACTAATTTTAAAGTGGGGACTATATTTAATTCTTGAATTCTAACCCATGGCCGGGGACGTAGGCCCGTCCCTATCCGGGTACTATGGTCCAACTAAACCCTATTGTGACCCGACTAACTAGCACACTATAATATGACACGACCAATTAAATATTGGAACCGTTCTGCCATGACTTGACTAACTAAATATGCTCCCGACTATTATAGACGAGACCAACTAATACACTAATTTTAATGTGGGAACTACATCTGCCTTTAAATTTTCTCCGTCGTTGGGGCCGTAGGCCTTGGCCCTATCCGGCTACTATGGTCCAACTAATTAAACACGCTAATGTGACCCGACTAACTAACACACTATAATATGACACCATTACGTAGACGACACCCAATCATTCCCGGGCGACTAAAATTTTGTGTCAGGATACTGACCGCTGACCTAATTTGATCAGGCCAACAAGACATCGAGATCTTCCTTATAGGTTCGACCATCTAGATTTGAACCTAATAAGTGCTAATTTTAATGTGGGGACTATATTTAACTCTAGAAATTCTAACCCACGGACGGGGCCATAGGCCCCGACTACTATGACACGATTACCAGAAAACCACCCTGATCATTACCGGACAACTAAAACTTTGTGTGAGGATACTGACCGGCTGACCAAATTTATCAGGCCAGCAAGACATAGGGATCTTCCTTATAGGTTCGACCCTCTATATTACAACCTAATCACGACTAATTATAAAGTGGGGACTATATTTAACTTTAGAAATTCTTATCCACTGTCGGGCCTTAGTCCTCGGTTACTATGAAACAATTACCTAAACACCGCCCCAATCTTTACCAGACGATAAAAATTTTGTGTGAGGATACTGCCAACAAGACATTAGGATCTTCCTTATAAGGCCGACACTATAAATTTCAACATAATCTCAACTAATTTTACAGTATTTAACTCTAGAAAGTCTAATCCATGGCCGGACACCGCCTCACTCATTACCGGACATGGAAGAAAATCTTCTCAACGGCCTTCCCTCTGATAATAAGTGAGGAACATCAGGATCTTCCTCACTTATTAGATTTGAACCTAATAAGTGCTAATTTTAATGTGGGGACTATATTTAACTCTAGAAATTCTAACCCACTGGCGGGACCATAGGCCCCGGCTACCATGACACGATTACCTAAACAAAACCTGATCATTACTGGACAACTAAAATTTTGTGTGAGGATACTGACCGGCTGACCAAATTTTATCAGGCCAGCAAGAAATAGGGATCTTCCTTATAGGTTCGACCCTCTATATGACAACCTAATCACGGCTAATTATAAAGTGGGGATTATATTTAACTCTAGAAATTCTAATCCACGGCCGGGCCTTAGGCCCCGGTTACTATGACACGATACCTAAACACCGCCCTGATCTTTACCGGACGACTAAAATTTTGTGTGAGGATACTGCCAACAAGACATCAGGATCTTCCTTATAGGGTCGACAATATAAATTTCAACATAATCTCAACTAATTTTACAATGGGGACTATATTTAGCTCTAGAAAGTCTAATCCACGGCCGGACACCGCCTCACTCATTACCGGAGACGGAAGAAAATATTCTCAACGGCCTTCCCTCTGATATCAAGTTGAGCATATTTTCTAGGACAGTTTGTATAGAAATCAATGTCTACTAACCGAATTGTGGTAATATCAGAGACGGCGTAAGAGTTTGGAAATCTCAATTTTTGTCTCCTAATTGTACAGTTTTTACTATTTTATTTTCAGGGTTAACCCTAATTATGGTTTTAAAGACTTCTATGACCTAGAAAAAGTTCATGGAGATGAATTGTTTTTTTATTTATTTAGATATGAGGATGCACCGCTTAACATTCAAAGCCAAAATAATACGGAAGAGATTCATCTAGCATACACACATCTCCTTCATCTCTGATACAATAATTAAGGTGCAAATTTTTTCAAGTTGGTATTCCTGTTAGTTAGATTTTATACCGAATTTCTTATGCTATTTAAGGTTGTTATCAACGAAGGAAGGGCTTAGTTGAATAGTTCAAAACTTTTTGAGTATGATCCTAAGTAGAAGGAAGTTATCCTCAAATCGAACCGAGGAACTAATAAATTATGGGTGCAGTGGTTCAAAAAACAGTGGACTTGGAGTAAGCTCATCTTTCCCCTTCAAATATCTGCTTATTCCATGTTGGTGTTTTTAAGTTACAATAAAACCCATCATGCTAAAGCTACTTATGACTAAATAGATGTTTAATGAATACAGACATCCATACATTGTTTTGAGGAATTATATCCAGTATTGACCACCAAGTTATTTCTATATACAAAACGTGTAGGTTTTATTTGATGAAAGTGGGATTCCTTTGTTGGTTTTTACTATAGCCCTTGATTATCAATCTGCTGGTGATGCATATCCAGGTATTTGCAGTGGTTCATTTGTTTTCTTGCATGTTAATTGATTGATACTCATACTACTGTGTTAGCAACTCTGAAGCAATGTGTGTTATCCCCTGCCATGTTAATTTGGTTTCTAGATGAAGTTAACTTGAATACACTGTTTTCATTTGTGAAATGTGATATATATAGAATCATGGTTTTTAATAAATAGAACAATTGTGTTAGGTTTGACCCTGTATTCCATAAAGGTTGACAGGTGTATTAATCCTACTCTGTATGTGTTTGAGATGCAAAATTTTGGTGACTCGGATTTGCATTATTGTTGATGTGGTAATGGTAACGGTATTCCTATCTGACTGCATCAATTGAGATGCTCGGAAACTTCTTTTCGAAAACATTTGGAAGAATTAACAAAGTGTGGTGATCGCAGTACTATTCAACTTGGCAATGGGTTAGTAACATGTTTGAATTGTCTTCACTTTGGTATAAAAGAAGGTTCTTATTAAGCGAGGACATACAATTCCTATAAGTTCCCAGCACTTGAAATTCACCGAAACCTTTTCATAGTTTGATGTATGCTGCTTAATTGAAACTTTGTCGACCCTATGGATAATATTTTTTAATGTTCGCAGTAAAACTCACTTCACTACCGCTCACTTTTATTTACTCAAACTACATTTGGTTGTTCAATAGTTAATTATTCATATCTAGGTTTCAATTATTTTATTTATTTTTTTCCGTCTGAATTGGATTATTTGTGATTTCCTTTCTTCATTTTTGGATTTTGTAGGGGTTCAGATGAGTTCTGGAAACACTACCACTTTGAATATTTTAGCAAGTGAACTAATTCTCTATCGATGAAAACACTGCCATTACGCCTTGCAAGACACTCCACAAACGTTGTCCCTGTTGTGGGTGTACTTTACAGGTTAATTTCTCTTACTCTCTCCCGTTGTGTTTGTGTAGTATCCTTTATGGAAATGCTATCAATATTAGTTGCATAAAGGTACTGAGTTTGATAAGATGGCTCTACAATTTAAATTTTTATTAGAAGATAAATTAAAACGACAACTAGATTTTTGAATATAATGCTTTCCTTAATTGGATATATTAATCAGGGGGGAGTGACGGCATCCTTAACTTAGCTCTACTTTTTGGATACAAGACTTTTGAAGTTTTTTTTAGCAATTCTGGGCATGTATCATCAATGTTATATATTGATGCTCCAAGTATCCGCATACCATGTAGAAGTAGCCAGTGTCATCAATTACCTACCACTAGAGAGTAACTCACTGTGGCATTGCTTATGTTTCCAATGTCTAAGCATGTTGCTACGAAAGAGTTATATTTGTCAATTTGTTAATTTAATTTCTATAAATATCCGAATATTTATCTTGCAGACAAGTTAAAGTTCAAAGAAGGAGTATTGCTTGGCGACTTTTAAAGTACCGTGACTGCATTTGCAACACTGGAACTTTAATTGCAAATTTTGGTGAAACTGCAATAGGATGACTTGCTCCTGTTGATTTTGACAACCCTGCTGATCCAAAGGTATGAGCTGAATGTTTCATATTTTACCTTCGTTGTTGAGAAGTCATGCATAATGGTTAGATATGTTAACTTTAAGACTATTAGGATGTAACAAAGATTGGTATCAACAGAAAGTTCTCCCCTAAGTGTTATTCTTTAAGATCACAATAAAACTCAACAGGTAAATTGCAGCTTCCATGCCCAATGACTGGTGGTCAGATAGGAAATTAGGTTGTAGCTTTCTTTAAATGTTCATACTATATCTTTTGTGGTTTAATTTTGGATGTGTTTGGTGGTTGTTTCTTCACTGGATCATAAGAAAGGTAAAGTAATAGTGTAGGCAAGAAATAAATATCATAATCTTAAACGACAAATAATCATGTGTATATATTTTTGCCGTGTTCAGAATAAATGGGTTCCAGATGACATGCTTCGATTTTGGAGTGAAGGAGCAACAACCAAAGAACATGGTTGAATAATGTCATAACGACATGTTCCATGTTAAAAAGCTTGAGGTTACTTTCCTTGATGTCAATCTCAATGTCCATACAATGTTTGACTGCAAACTCATTAAGTGCATGTATTACAAAAGAAAACAACATACCCAAAAGGTGTAGATTCATGTCCCAGTGAACTTATATAATATATCCTTACTCAGTTCAATTATGTCTCCTTTCGCTACCTCACTTGCATATATCATCTCACGAACGATGTTAACATTGGAGATGGATTTTGGAGAGATTTGATGTAGAATCATGTAGTATATGGCATTCTTGATGTTCTGCATGAGACAGTTCACAATGATCAATATATGCAGACAATTAGAGTACGCATCTATGTACATAGTTACATACTTCTGTTAATTTCTACGTGCGGTCATTGCTTTCACGAAATTTTTGGGGAATCATTAACATATTTTTGGGAAATTCTTAGCAGGTATACAACACTCAATCCTTTTTTTTTAAATCCTATTATCGACGATATAGAGATTTCATGTGCATTTATAATCTCCTGGAATGAGGATTTTATCATGGTTTCTTAACCAGGGATGTTGCTCCCATCTTGGCCAAATGCTTCTGTCTGGATATCTCTATGAAAAAAGTATTAGGTATTAGGAATTCATGATGCAAAGGAAGCGGCAAACGTGTGTGTCCAGTGATATATTTGCTTGCATTTGGAGCATCATACATTTATGATTGAGTGCATTTAGAGTAGAATTTCCATGAAAAATGGGATCAGAATATGTTGGCCCCAACTATTTAGTGTTTTAGATCAATAAATGACTTGGTTAGCTATTTTAAAGTATCACCTCAGAATAGTACGCATTAGTTCTAAATTATGACCAGCGAGCAATTTATTTTTTATATGTTGATACAGTTTTCTAGGGCACTAGCGTCTCATTTTTTTTATATTTCTTAAGGATGCCTTTTTCCTATCTAAAAATCTCCTTATTGTATAATGCATGCTTCTGTTAAGGCCCTCAATGGTGACATCAGATGTTTTGATTCTTCAGGCCAAGGCTGAAAAGCCGGCAAGGTAAGTTTTTTTTTAATAAATATTTGGTAATATGGACTGATGACTTCAACTCTATATAATAGAACTCGGATCTTCTATTAACGTACATGAAGCATGGTATGAGGTATAATCTCTTCTTGATATTACCTCACACTATTAAATATTTTAAACAAACAGATGCGTAGTTGCTATCTTAGCTCAAATGGTAGAGCAGGTGGTTTTTACCATGAAGTTGCGGGTTCGACTCCCACAGATGGCATAATTATTAGAATAAGTCAAAACCCAAAACCTTATATGCTTCCGGTACGAGTGTGTTATATAGAAAAAAAATGTATCAGATTATAAGGCTCTTTAGAGGCTTCTTTTTGTTCCAAAACCTAATATTAATGTTCATATTTAGCATATGTTGCGATCTCTGCGCAAGGGAAATGGTAAAATTTTGCTATGTTCTTTCTCATCAAGTTTGTTTTAGGCTTTGAGCCAAATCAGTGCTTACCCTCTTATGTTAATAAGTCTATTGATCTTTGGTGGTATGAATTGTATGATGGACTGCTTAAAAGGATATTCAGTTGACTCCTTAACTCCTTTCAGGTACTTATATTTTCAGCCACGACATTGGAACTTTGTTGAAACTTTAGTCAATAATTCAAGATAAAGTTGTTGAGTAGGAAAATATTGATATTTATCTCAAGAGTGACAACATAATATATTGATTTAGGTGAATAACTATTTTAAGAATTTTCGAGTAACTATTTACCACATGAATTTTGTTGAATTTCGATGATTAAAATTAAGTTATAGGGTCAGTACTTCCGGGTGCAAAACTGGCTTATTGAAGTGAAAAAACAACGAAATATTACACGCACATGACACATATATATTTACAGGTTTTTTGATTTGGTAGCTAAAATATTAACGTTAAATACCAACCAGGCACACTAAAACCAAAATACGTAGAAAATACAAAATCATATTAAATAATCTACACAGTTTCATAAAACTAGACGATTTCCAAATTTAGGCAGAATTCGGTATATACTCACGCATACGAATTACAAGCCGGCTTAAAAAATAGGTTGTATAAACCAACAAAATAACAAGGTTTGTTGTTACATAAACCCGGAAATAACAGAGTTTTCATATTACGACAGATGAAATTTGAGAACAACAAAAGATATGATTTTGGAGAACAATAGAAAGAGAAAAATTATCTTTTAAAAATATTTGGATACATTGATTAAGATGTAGTATGTTTTAATGTATGTAAACTGAAACTATCACGGGAGGTTGAACCGGGGCCGTAAGGCCCCGGTGATACCTAGTGTTTAGTAATGAAAATTCGACTTATCTTTACCACCGGCATGAGATTTGTGTTTTTGATTAGCTACAGCAGGGAGATTTCAAAATTATGAAATTAGAAAATTTAGTGTGTTGTCACGTATTGTAATTGTGATTATATATATGATTAGACTAAGATGATATTATGATGGTATATTTTTTGAAGTTTGATGATGGTGATGAGAGTAGGGAGGACAACGCAGGCAACTCATAAGTGGATTTGGTGGAAATATGAGACTCAAATCCAAATCAAGTCCAAAACCTGCACGGAGGGCAACTCGCCCATTATATATATCTTGCAGAAACAACTAAACTTACATAGCTTCGTTAAAAGAGAAGACCTAGGATAAGTTGATGATGATGCTGTAGGATGCACAGGTGGCTTATTAGGTTAGTCATGTTTACCTGTGGAATGGAGAAGTATTGGAAATTTTTTTGAAGTGCGAGTTCAAAAACGAATTCGCAAACATCACAGTCGTTGGATGTTGCAGATATGACATCACAGTCGTTGGATATTGCATAACTGTGGTTAAGTTGTGATGTCATATCTGCAGCATCCAATGGCTGTGATGCTGCGAATTCGCTATTTGAACTCGCAGTTTCGTTGGATATTGCATAACCGTGGTTAAGTTATGATGTCATATCTGCATCATACAATGGCTGTGATGCTGCGAATTCGCTATTTGAACTCGCACTGCGAGTTCAAAACTTTTTCCGAAGGATTGAAACGTGTTTTATGTTGTTTGGACTTTGCCATAGCAAAATTTATGCCTTCTGCATCTGTTCGAGGTTTTTGTTTCCCGTCATACAGGGGCAGAGGCACATGGAAGGGTGGGTGTGCAATTGCACACCCTTGGTTTCCAAACTCCACCACGGGGTCTCCGAGCCCAATTTTGATTTTAGAAAGTTTTGCCCCCCTTAAAAAATAGCTGTGCACCGCCTTAGAAAGTTAGTTTATATTAAAGTTACACCGACAGAGAGATCGGGAATTCCTAAGGCATGAGAAGACATCAAATCATCGAATCAAAAACCTGCACGGACGGCGACCCACACAGACGGCGACCCACACATCTAGACTGAGTAATACAGGTGGTGATGAACACGTGTAGAGCTAGGATTCAAATTCCTATGTGTTAACCTTAAAAAAGAAAAATTGTAACCCATGATTAACGGCTTACACCAGATGTTTCTAAGTGATTTAGACCAGAATTCATGCCCACAAATCAAGTTTGTGTTCTAAGACAACTGGAAGTCAGGTTAGGCATTGAACTTCCGGTCTCACATTTGGTGACAACAAATTGTTTTCCGGTAATTGGTTTACATACATGTAGATCTACATAAGAAACAACATGATACACATGGATCTCATAATAAAGTTTCAAATTAAATAATCACACATTTCATAATAGTTTCAAAATGATTGAGGTAAAATAGAACTGTTCACCAAAATAGAGTTACAACAGATCTCCTATAATTCTTGTTCTTCATGTAATTTCCCTCTTCCGTTTCTCAATCTCTTTTAATACTTTTTTCCTATCTTGTTTCATAAAAATCTTTCCTTTATTGTTTTAAACAACTGAAAGGGTGTAAAGTTATTAGAAAAAGAACACCAGTTCTAATCTATTGCACTTGACAAAAAAGAAATTTTACATTTTTGAGTGGAAAAATCATAATGCGAAGGTATTCTGATGTTATTGATGATGCTCCGTTTAACATCTTGTGCCATGATTTTCCTAGATGGAGAAACTCTATTTCTTTGTTTCTAGGGTTTGGCTTTGCTCTTTTTTCTTTCTACTTAAACGAGGGAGGCACAGATCGGATATCTAGGGTTATGAACAAGCAGGAAACTGTTACTACTTATAAGTGCGGGAGGTCTGCCCATCAGTTTTGGTGTTCACTTGTTATCGTTGATTTTAATTTTAATTACTTGATCTAACGGTTTTAATGTACTTCTGTAACAGACCGGATTTTTGTACTGACCGGAATATCATCTAATTTAGACGGTTGTGATCAGGTTTTTGGCATATGGAAGATATAAATCATTTCCGTTTGGCACACGTGGTGCATTTTGATTGTCAGGAGGGTACTTTGAGTCGGTCTAGTAGTGCATGATTGGACAATCTCACAAATTTTTTAAGGTAATTAAATACTCCCTCTAGCAATTATAGATAAACTGTCCAAAAAAATAATAATTCCAAACTGCCTGGATCCAAAATAACACTTTGGGATGGAAATGTGGAATCTTTTTCAAGAGCGGTGGTTCCAAATTAAATGTCACGACGAAGTAAAAAAGTTCTATGTGAGATGCGGTTTTAGTTTGAACTTTGAATGAGATAGTATGTTAATTTGTTTTAATAATTAAAATTGAAACTTTGAATGAGATGGTATGTTAATCTGTTTTAACATTTTTATGTACATCCAAACTGCGATAATTGTAATCCGTAGATTGTCTTCACTTCATACTTTATTTGTTTTTGCTATGCGTAATTAGTTCACATCTTACTAATATAAAGAAAAGAGGTAATTGTTTGGCGAAACCTTTTCACATGACAATAATATCCCTATTAACTAAGCTTTTAGTTAATATTTGTATATTTACAGAAATGCCATTGTTTTAAAAATAGATCAAAAAAATTAAAACTTAGATATCTTTAAAAATGCACATCGGATTTTTGCAAAATTAATATATTTGGAAAGCTCTTTAAATTATCTACGTAATGAGTACAAACAAAGATATTAAATTTTTATTTTAAGATTTTTTTTTTCGAATTCAAGCGTGCACATGTGGTCTTACTAGTACTTGAGAAAAATTTGAATGGAATAAAAACACAATAAATCAAAAGGAAATATATTACGACACGTAGGATGAGCATCATCTGCGGATTTTGCCCGACCGAGTCCGTATTTTTGTTGGGCGGACATCTGATCCTCTTTTTTCACCCGATCCTAAGGAAATTATAAGAGCAAGTGGTTAATTTAGGCAGTCTATTACTAAGGTTAGCACGCCAATGACGTCAATTTCACGAGACCGCTCCTGACATTTCACCAAGACTTGTAAAAGTTGTTTATTTGCCATAACTTGTACTAGAATTAAACAAAACTTAGATAAAAATCGGTTTAGTTAAAGAGACTCGGGATAATTTCCTTCAATCCAAGTCCACTGGGCCAACTTGTAGTACTAACTAATATTGGCACTGGCCCGGGTAATGATCAGGTTAGGCCTTAGAAAGACCCCTATATAATGATCTCTCATTCTCTCAACAAAGGAAACCTAGCGCCGTCTCCACCTCTCCTCCCCATCATCTCTGTAGATCTACTCTGTAATTTAAAAATTTTGCTCTGCAAAATAATAATAGAGGAAAATGAGAGGCTGATTTTATAGGATAAAGTCCTCCCATAAAACAAACACACGATATAATTTATTTTCTTACAATGATTTTTCCTCTCGAAACCTAACCTAAATATTTAGGTGGTCTTCATCTTATAGATCATAAAGTTCATCTTCCGGTTCAATTTTCAGCTCATGATAAATTTGGATGTCAAGGGGTCTTCATTATGATTATCTGGATCTTATAGTTTATGTTTTAATCCAAGTTCGAGGTTATGATTGGTGGTGACAGGCTGCAAATTAGTGGTAAACTGGAATGAAAAATATAATTGGAATCTGTTTATGTAATTGTAAAATTTGAATGGGTTAGCTTTTGGAATTTGAATGATTGTCACGTTATATTTCTTCATTTAATCCGTATCCTTAATTTTCTTCTTTCCGGCATAGAATGAATGTCTAGGATAAATGTTAGCTAGTGCTAAAAATTGTAACCCATGATTAATGGCTTAACCCAAAATTTACCAAGTGAATTAAGCCTAGTTCATGACCACAAAATCAATTTTTGATTTAAGAATTTACATCCGATAACTCGGATTAGGGAAAAGAGTTCCCGTCTCAAAACACATCATACATGGATCTTGAAGATTCAAAATAAGCAATCATACATAACAAGTAATATAAAATAGAATTGTTCACCACAACAACATAGTTGCAACAGATATCCTACCAATCTTTTATAACTACCACTGCCTGACCTTGAATCTTTGAAAGAAAAAATACAAAGTTAAACACAAAGAGTGCCATTACATAGACATAGTAGTCTTAATCTCTTTTAGTTGTTCCTTCCTTTCTTGTTTACTCAAAGAGTAAAAGTTACATAACAAAGAATACCAGTTCAAATCTACTGGTGACGATGATCAGGGTATTTTGCATTTTTGAGAGGAAAAATCATAGTGCAAATGTATTTTGTTGTTGTTAATATATGATGCTCTATATATTGAACAATCTTCTGCCATGACTTTGCTAGATGGAGGAAATCTGTAGTTGTTTGTTTATAGGTTTAGGTTAATTCTGCTATTTTTTCTCTACTCAAACGAGGGAGGCGCAAATATGATCTCTAGGGTTGTGTACAAGTAGGAGACTATTACTCCTACTTATTTATAAGGGTGAGAATCTGCCCATCAGTTTTGGTGTTCACTTATAGTCGTTGATTTTTATTTAATTAGTCATCTATCGGTTGAAATGTATTTCTACGACTGACCGAAAACTTTGACCTAAAAACCTAATGTAGACGGTTGTGATTAGGTTCACGTGGTGGATTTTAAAGGGAAGGAGAAAAGGTTAAAGGTCTAGATGTGCATGATTAGACAATCTCAATTTTTTTTTTTTTTTTTTTTTTTTTTTTTGAGCAAAGAAAAAACACTATAACAAGAACACAAGCTCGTTACATGAGGTCCTTGGTCATCATCATAACATTACACAACAAACAAGCTTGTCAGCTAGCATATTGTTGGATCTTCTTTGAAATTACAAGACTTTAAAGACTTAAGTAAATCATGACACTCTAAAATGATGCCCCAATCTCCTTCCACAATTGCTTATTTCAGTTCCACCTCCTTAATCCATTGAAGAGCTTTTAGAAGAACCATAGATTCGGCTTGATTTGAATCCCTTGCTCTGGTTGAGTAGGTCATTTTCCCCACCAAATGCTCCTATAAACTTGAATAACATAATCGCTCGGTTTTCAGGTTGCTTTCCCACTTCTTAGATTTTCCTCCATTGATTGAGTTATTTTATTTTTAGCAGGGTAGTTCACGCTAAATTGGTTTCTTATGTTTGTGGTGGCACTCATAATTGGTATTTTATTGTCAAATACTTTCTCACATCTGGTTTTCCAGATTTGCCAATGAGTGAAAGATTTGAAAGAAGCTAGAATATGACAGTGATAATGCTAGAGTTACCAAACCAAGATTTTATCCTGGAAATATGAGAAATAGCCAGTTGATGCTAGGTGCGCACAGTACTGCCCCGTCCCATGGAACCGTGGAACCGCATGAGATGAAATCGGTGCCGTCCTAACCGTGGTCAGATGGGACAGGTACAAGTACCAAAAACTGGTACCGTGCCTTGAGTAGGTACGAGTAACGGTTCTATGCTATTCCCGTCCCGTCCCGTCCCGTAGTACCGAGGATCTCCATCCGTTGAAATTAGGGTTAAATCCTAGCCGTTGATAGTAGGGGTTATACCCTTTCAATGGTAATCTCTATCTATTGTCGGTGATCAATTAGATCACAAATTATTATTATTTTTATATAAAACAATGTTTCTTGCGAAATCAATCGCGTGTTTCTTTTTCTCCCATCACGGACTTTCTGGTTAATTTCCTATTACTACATTGATAGTGTTTCCTATAGTATTTAGTGATCCTCACAAGATGCATCTTTGCTCCATTCATTATTACAAAGTTAAGTAATATTAATGTATCAAAGAAGCCAAGACATGAGGTCTTGTACCTTATCATCGTTGTTATTGATTAATCAAATTAGTAACTCCAAAACTTTTTTTTTTTACCGAGAATTCCCTGTCATCTTTGGTAATCTCATGTCTCAGATCACATCCGCTCTCATGAGCAATTAATCTATCAGTGAATCTCAATCATGTTATGGTCGTTTTTTTAAGGTTGGTGATGATGATCATCTTGCCTTCTTTTTTTTTTTTTTTTGTTACATATGCTATAGGTAAGGAACCGGTCCCGGTCCCGTCCCGTACCGAGTTAAGCAGTGTCGTGCTGTACGGTCCCACCCCGTATTGCACAGTGCAGTGTACAAGTACAAGGTATAGGTACCGGCCATAGGGAGGTACAGGTACCGAGTTTGGCAAAAACCCGTACCGTCCCGTACCTTGTGCAGCCCTAGTTGATGCTGAGAAGGAGAAATTCAGTTCCACATGGCAGTGGCAAAATTGCAAGAAATTAAGAGATGCAGAGCAATTTCCTCAAGATTATTGTGCATTTGGCAGGCAGAGTTGAGGTCCGGAGTGCAGCAAATAATGTTTTACACCTCTAATCTCAACATTAAACATGCTGGGCCGGCACGTTTTACACCTCTAATCTCAACATTAAACATGTAGCAAATAATGTTTGAAGGCATCCATTGAACGAGACATTTCAGTGAGACTTGTTTTGTTTTGCGCTGGTAATTGCCATATAACTTATATTAGAATTTAGTACTAATAATCAGTTTATGTATTTGGAAAATTGAATGGGTTAGCTTATGAAATTTTGGTTGTCATATTATATTTCTTCATTTAATCTGCATTATTTCATCTGTAAATTCTTTTCTTTTTTCATTCACTAAGATATTGGTAGTGGAAATATGAGATAGGGGTCAAATGCTTCAAACTTCTTACAATGCAAAAAAAAATAAAAAAAAATGCCGGAAAATTGGCCGGGAACCAAATCCAAAACCTGAACGGACGGCCTCCCATCCAAAAGAGGGGATGTGCTAACGCTACCTAAACTATAATTGAAAAATAGTAAACCATGAAAGAAAGTGACCACAAAATCATTTTTCTGATCAAATCTATCCTACTAAAATAATATGTTACAAAATTTGTAGCTTATGGCCTATGATTCTCTTGTCTTTTTTTTTTTTTCCTCGAAAGAGCAATGTGTATATCTGGTGTCCGCAACTACACCACAATCCTCCTATAAAAAAAGTTACACCACAATTTTTCTTTTTCATGCTTCAAAATAAAAACATCAAGAAAATTTCTGTTCAGATTTGGTATATCAAAAACATCAAATCCGATGCGCCACATTTTCTTATGCTCCACATGTTATAATACACTGACGCATGAAACACAGGTGTAAAAAGAAGAAAAAAATAACCTTATCTCCTTGCTTCTTTCTTACTCATTTTTCGTTTTTCCTCCCCTGTTTTATTTTCTTTATCAAAAAAGCTACCACTCTAAGTTTCTAACATCAGGGGATTGAGGTTTAAGGTTTGATGGTTGTAAACAATTGTTGAGGCAAAGGACGTGATTGTTTCTAATCCTTTTATTTTCATTTGGGCAATCTAGATCAGCTCCTCCTATCTTTTCTCAACACATGAATCTCTCTTTTTCTCTTCATTTGTGAAATTAAACAAAGTAAATGATTTTGTTGCATACAATTTTTTTTTCTGTCTCAGACAAGACTAACACCATCTGCTGGAATTGTTGTCTAATTTATTTATTGCATATTTTGATCTGAGATTTTCAAATGTTAATTTTCTTATTTTCTTTTTGAAGCAATTTATTTATTTTTCTTATTGATTGCGTGTTTGTAAATATATGATTCTATGGAACTCATTTTTCTTATTGATTCTGAGTTTGCACGTATGAAACCCACTTTGATTAAGTTTTACGTTGTTTGATTGATTTTATAGAAGGAATGATTGATTTTAAAGGAGGAATAATGAAGAGACAACCATTTTTTTATCCCAAATGATTCGGTTTGTAAATTTCCTGGCTTGATTGGGATATACCCAGATTAATTGGGGTATACTCATTTTGTTCCCATCCAAAGTAGTATACTCATTTTGTTCCCATCCTCCAAAGTAGTGTGTTAATGGGTGTCTAAAAGGTGTAAAAAGACAAAATTGCCCGTACTAAAAAACCTTGCCGACCAAAACATTTAAAAAAAAATCAAAATCTTTCTTCTAAACTCTAACTATATATGTGAAATCAAAAAAAAAAAAAAAAAAACGAAGAATCAAAACGAACCAAAAGTCGGTAGGGTATTTTTTGTCGACCTTGCCGACCAAAATATAATCGGCAAGGTATAAGGTTGAATAACATGCCGACTTTTCATCTTTGAATTTAGCAATTACAGGGTCGGCAAGATATCCATCTCTATAACTTGCCGACTAAAATATAGTCGGTAGGTTATGAAATTAGTACCTTGGCGACGAATCATGCATTTGTAACACCTTCTCTGTATGTCAAAAATCTTATAGTCGGCAGGGTATTTTTTATCGACCTAGCCGGCCATATGTTGTTGGTATGTTCTTCATCCGCAGACCTTGCCGGTCAGATATAGTCAGCATGTTCTTCATCCGTAGACAATGCCGGCTGTAATTGGTCGCAATCTTATTAAAACGTCTACCATGCCGGCGGAACATAGCCGACACCTTATTCAAACGTCGACCTTGCCGACCTTTCACATTTTCAAAACAAGTTTTTTTTGATCCAAATCGAACTCATAAGACGGGTTAAAGACTACTGAATTCATAATTTCAAAATTTTGATCTAAACTCAATTAATTAAGCTAATCAGTTTTTTAGTGTTAATTAAACAAGGGCATATTAGCCATTTAGAAAATACAAGGTTAAGGGGTGGCTTGGGTTTACTTCAAAATGACCCGATTTTGTCTTATTGGGTATACCCCAATTAGTTTGGGTATAACCCAATCAAGCCAGGGTAAATTTTATTGTTCATTTAAATTTTTGTAACACCAAATTAATTTTATAAATTCAGTTTAGTTCTTTTAAATCCGTTTTTCTTAAAAATAATGGGTTAAATCCATGGAAAAAACATGATGGGTTTAAATCCTAATTTGATTGGGGGCCATAAAATCCAATTGGGGGCCATGACATTTTATTTGTACCCAAAATTTTCAGGGGCGTATTCATCGGATTATGAAATACTGTTTTACCCTTGACTATTTTTTCTTTTTTTCAAATAACGACTCTTCAAAGACAATAATAACTTTAAGGGTCGTCATATACATAATAAAAACAATAACGACCCTTCCAAAGGGTCGTCAGAGAATTGATCTTTATATGACGACTGCAAACTGTCGTACATTTCCGCCATTAATGACCCTTCGAAGAAGATAACGACTCTTTTATAAGAAATAACGACTATTTAGAGTCGTCACTAAAACGGTCGAAACATTAACGACTGTTTACAAGAATAACGACTCTTTACAACAAAAGAACGACTCTTTTATAAAATGTAACGATCGCTCGTAATCGTCATCGAAACAGATCTCAAACATTAACGACTGTTTAGAGTCGTCAATGAACCACTTCAATACCATGACGATTTTTCATACGGATCTGGGCAAAAAAAAATTATCCATGATCTCAGCGATTTTTCATACACATGGATAAATAAAAAAAAATTTAAAAAAGAAGTTAAACTCAAATTAAGTAAGATTATCACTAATTATTTAAAATTAATACTAATCACTTAGGGCATTTTAGCCATTTAGAAAATAATTTTTTAAGAGGTGACCTAAATTAGGATTGGGTGACCTTTTTTGTCCACTAGTGCAAGGCCTCAATTAAAAGTTTTGGTCCAATCAAACTAGGGTTTAAATCTATGAATAAATTTGATTAATTTTTAGTCATGGTGGTGAAATGTAGTGGGTCGAATATGGGTAAATGGGTCGAAATAATGATGCCCATGTCCGAAACTTCATCATCTTTACTCGTTTTTTGCTACTGGTTTTTAATTTCAATTTCTGCTACTGTGATTTATCGAACTTGACCATAAAATGTTCTGGTATGGGACCTGTCAATGTTTTATGTATACCTACTTGAATCAGAGTTCTATTTGTTAAATGAATTTAATAAAATGATGAAAGATTTGAAAATCAAATAGTTCACCTTCTTTACCCGTTTCTGTAATGGTGTTGCTGGTGGAGGAGGAGGGTGGTGGCGGTGATAGCCAGAAGATGGAATTGAAGGAGGGGGAAGAAAACGAAGTATTAATTGTTCCTCGTTTGGATAAGATTGGATACAAATATGGGAAACTTAAAAAAAAATGCCCATGTGTGGAAATGTAATTAAGAAAATGCCCACGTTTTTTTCAATATTAATTAAATGCCCATACTGTTGATAATTCCGTCAGGGCCCACTGTAAGGTCAATAGTCATTGAAGAAGTCAAAGAAAAAGTGGCGTTATTACCTGACTAGTCTTCTCAATCTGTAACACTATGAACTCAAAAAAAAAAAAATCGGTTTAATAACACTACTGTACTCGTTTAGTTTTAATGGCAGACTCAAAATTCCTAAGTTAGTTTTTATCTCCAACGCAAATTGTTTCTTTCTTTTACTACATATACGTAGGCAAATAAATTAGATAGATGAATTAATTGAAGGAGTGATCAAGCAGATGAATCACATATACGTAGGAAAATAAATTAGATAGATGAATTAATTGAAGGAGTGATCAGGCAGATGAATCGATTCAAAAAAGTCAATTCAAAACTCTGGTTTCATGCCATGAAAACAACCACCAAGTGATGTTGTTGTTGTCGATTGTGTCATGAATGGAGATGATTGATTCTGGTTATAGAGTTTGTGTCTGTTTAGAATTGATGGGTAGTTGTTGGATTTGTATTTTCAGGTATAAAAGAGGCTATACATTGAGGCGCAAACACAAACAGTTGACACCTCTTCATCACCAGAAACACGCCGGGAAGGTGTTCGACAAAATTCCCAAACCAACTCTCTTTGCTTGGTTGCACGTTGTTCATTTCTTAAACTGCGTCAATAACTCTTAATAGTGTGATTGTTCCTTTCTCATAGATTAGGGATGAAGGAGAAGTGTCCCAGTTCTTTGTCGATGCTTGGGAGCTTAGAGCTTCAAAATGATGATTGGGTCGAGGCAATGGACAGATTCCAGGCTGCCAAAAAAGCAAGTGATGGAAATGATTCATATGCGATTCTCCCCCTGTTCCGTAAATTCTCAAAAAGATGTGTACGTTTTGCTCTGTTCTAAGTAACTTGAATAACATTTTTTCTATCAATTGTCGAGTGTTAGAAGCTACTGAAGCTTCTTTTAATACTAGCATAGTAGTCGTGAAAATGGATATGAACCTGTGTGTACTAGCAACTTGGTGAGTGAGTGGGCTTGGTCAATTGAATTTCTTTGTGAAACACCAAACTATGTAGACAGTGGAATTTCATACTAATATTTGTTTCCTAACCAGAATAATTTGTTAGGGTTGTATTAGAAAAATTGGGGAAGAAGATGAACAGCAGCAGTGATTTGAGTTTTGATTTGGCTCAACAGTGACTCACTATCTCACTCGAGTGCACGATTTAAGGATTTAATTGTCTTTTACTAGGGATGAATAAATGCTACTGTACCCTAACGTCCGTTATCCGTTTTTTGAAAAAACGGGACGGAAAAGGTCAACTCATGGGCATTTTTTAAATTTAAAAAAACATGGATATTTTCTTAAGTGGTAATTGAATTATTGTCCCTCCTTTTGATGGGTCTTCACAAATATCCCTAACAGACTTTACAAATGTCCCTGATGGCATAATTGAAAATACTTTTAAAAACACAATTATTATAATTCCTTATTTAACCTCCCTCTCTTATTTCTTTCTTCTTCAATTCTTAATTTTTATCACCGAATGAAAAAAAATCAACGCTCTCACCACCATATCATCTCCATCGCCTCTCACCACCACCACGATCTCCATCGACGCCACCACCACAGGCAACACGAGCAACCACCGACGATCTTCTTCCGTTAGATGATACCGTCGGTTTCTAGAAATCTATCTATTACGATTATGCTTTCTATTTCAAATGATTTCAAATTGATTTTGGATCTCGATTTGATAGTTTCGAGTGGATTACGAGTTAAAGATTCAGATCCGATGAGTTTGATTTCGATTTAAGATTTGAGAGATAGAGAGTTCTGTGATTGAATTAGAGATCGAGAAGATGTTGAGAGACAAAGCAACAAAGATGAGATGGGATTTCTGTGAAGATTAAGCCACAGGAAGAGGGAACAGATCGAGAAATAGAAATGTTGATGTCGATCTCAGAGATTATGAGACCTGGTCTTTGTTTGAATCGTGTAGGTTATGGTGAATGATGATTTTCATGGTTTGTAGATGAAATCGAAGGTTGGGTTTTGCTAATTGGAAGATTCAAAAACAATATTGCTATTTGAAATCGAAGTTATATGATATGAAATGTTCTTAAGTGCGGTGATTGATTTCGAGTGATTAAGAAGGGAGATGGATCTCTTCTTTGTGCAAGAAATGGATGAAAGCTGATCTTGAAGTTGTTGGTGTTTATGAAGATAAGTTTTATCTCTTCTTTGTTATTCTAAGTAGTAGCCTAAATTTGATCTTGGGTTTGATTTTTTAGTGTTGATTCAACATGGTTTCTTTTTTATTTCGATTTTAAATTGAGCTCTTGATTTGTGATTCATTCTAAATCAAGCAAATGTAGTTTGTTGTACTATTGTGGTGGTGGTGGTGGTGGTGGTGATAGAAATATTTTGGTATTGTTGTTGTTGTGGTGGTGGTGGTGGTGGAAGGTGTTGTTACAGTGGTGGTGTTGGATGTTTGTTGCACTGCAGGTGATAGTGGTGGCTTTTATTGTGTGAGTGGTGGCAGTATTGGTATGAGTTGTTGTTACAGAGATTGAAGCTGTTTCTGAATGAAATATGGTGTTTATCTGGGTTGAAGCAGGCAGTGATATTGGATCAACTATGGTTGTTGATCCATATATTTTGGATCAACTATGGTTGTTGATCCATCTATATGGGATCAACTACTGTTGTTGACCCAATTTTTTTTTGGATCAACTATGGTGGTTTTGGTTGGAATGATGAAGTTGGTGTTGGATTTTTGTTATGGTTGTTTTGGTGGTGGTGGTGGTCTTTGGAGATGTGTGATTTGTTGGTGGCGGTAATGGTGGAGAGGTACAAATGAGAAATTAGTCATGGAAATAGTAGTAGAATGGTGGTTTAGGTTGTTGTAGTTGTCGTGATTGGTTTTGAAGCTGGTCTTGGAGCTGTTGGTGTTTATGAAGCTACAGGTAATGAAATATGGTGGTTATCTGGGTTGAAGCAGGCAGTGATATTGGATCAACTATGGTTGTTGATCCATATATTTTGGATCAACTATGGTTGTTGATCCATCTATATGGGATCAACTACTGTTGTTGATCCTTTGAACTCATGCTTTGTAGTTTAAATCATGTAATTTTCTTCCAATGTTGAACTTGTGGTGCAATGGTAGCATGACTGACTCCATGTCAGATGATGCGTGTTCGACTCACGCCAAGTTCACTCCATTTTACATGGATCAACTATCATTATTGATCCAATTTTACATGGATCAACTTCCATTGTTGATGCATTAAAATTGGATCAACTTCTACTGTTGATCCTTTTTTCTTGGATCAACTATCATTGTTGATCCCCTAAACTAGATAAACTTCTACTTTTGGTTCTATTTTTATTTGGATCAATTGTTGATACAAAAATATTTTGAACCAGTGGTGGCGGCAATGGCGGTGACGGTGGTGGCGCGACGGCGGTGACGGTGGTGGCGGCGGCGACGAACTTGTGGTGGTGGCGGCAACAGACTAGTGGTGGTGGAGGACTAGTGGTGGTGTAATGGTGGTGGTGAAGGAGTAGTGGTGGAATATTAGTGGTGGTGGCGGTTGGTAGGTGGTGGTTGTTGAACGGTGGTGGTGGAATGGTAGTTGAATGTTAGTGGTGGTGGTGCTAGTGGTGGTGGTGAAGTGGTAGAGGAAGAAATTTGTTGTACTTTGAAATAAAGAAAAATATTATATAGTTGAGGGTAGTAAGGTAATCTAATATTAAATGGATAAGGTTATAAAAAAGTAGGGACATATTTATTGTTGTATAAGGACATATTTATTGGGTGTCAAAAGTAGGGACATATAAATAATGTACCCTTTTCTTAATTACATTTCCACACATGGGCATTTTCTTAAGTTTCCCTACAAATATCGTCAAGACCCGGGCTAAAGATTAAATTCTTGTGGAAGTGCTGGTATGTGGTGGTGCTGATGATTATGTTGGTGGGTGATGTTGTGGTTGAGAATTAAAGAATGAGTGCTCTAAATTTATCTCTTTGTTTCTCTCCTATTTTTAATGGCGGTGGTGGTTGGGATGACAGCGGAGGTGGTGCTATTGTGGCTATGATGGTTGTTGTTATGGTGGTTGTGGTGATGACGGTGACGGTGGTGGTAGGTGAAGTGATGAGATGTGTCGTTCGAGATGGTGGCGTAGCTGCTATTATTTGTGGAGGTCTTTGATTACGGTGGTGGTGTCTTTGGTTACGGAGTTCTTGGTGGTGGTCGTCGAAGATTTATGGGGTGGAGGAGAGTGGAGATGAAATCAAGGTGTTAATCAATTCAACGGCTCTCATCAAATCCTTGTTTTAAAGTCATCTTATCCAACGAATAATATCAAATCTATGCACAGAAATCTGAACGGCTAATATCATCAATTCCGTGTTTTTAAGTTATATGATCCAACGGACCATATCGAAATTGAACACAGAAAATTTTGTAATCTTTTTCTCAAATCGTTAGGGTCCATTTGACAAAAAAAAAATGGTCATAAAAAGGACTCCCTCCCTACGGGCTCTCCGGTCGGTCGGCCCAATCAGTGGCCTAAAACCTGTGATTGTGAGTTAAATTTTTTCAATTAAAATTTATGACTAAAAATAAATTTGATGTGTGATACGAAAATTGGCTTAGACAGTAAGTGCTAAATTATCACACCCGTGTGCTTTCTGACTGTGTATCATGAACTAGGACACTAAGTTTCCCGCCTGAATCTTTGCCTGTGGTCAAATTTTGACTAGACCATTGAGCAGATACTCTTTACTGCATTATTGATCCGTCCAAAAAATGTTAAGATAAATATCGTCCCACAGTGCTTGCCCTGGTCGTGATTAGAATAGTCAAATGAAGGTTATGACCGTCCATTGAAAAATAATAGTTGGAGATGAAAACCTAAACCCTTGGTCCACTTTACCTTTTCATTTCCTTCCAGAGGTACTCTATAAGATTTTGCCCCGGCCCTAGCTAGGGTTCCTCATCTCTCTTTCAACTTGAAGGTGATTAAGGCATACCCCAACACCTTCGTTCTTGCAGGTACTGTCTCAGTCTCACGCATCAGTTTCTGATTTGTTTTGATTTTTCGATTTTGGGTTTGATTTCTGATTTCTTTTGATTTTCGATTTTGGGTTTGATTTTTAATTTTTTATTGAACTGTTCTTGATTCATTGCAGGATGAACCTACCATGGGATATCCTGTCAGACATTCTTATTCGGCTTCCTCTGAAGTCACTCGCACGATTCAGGTGCGTAAACCACTCATGGTATAATCAATTAAAATGCCCCAAATTTCTCAAAGCCCGAAATCAGTATGCTGTCGAAATGGGCAAATTCAATCTAATGTTTCATAATCAAAATGATATGTATACCTTTAGTTATGATACATCATTATCAACATGTGAAAGAACTAGTCATATCGAATACCCCAATGAATCTGACGAGAAGGAAATTGAGGTTTTAGGATGTTGTAATGGTTTGATTTTGTTG
Organism: Papaver armeniacum; assembly: GCA_023531295.1. NCBI lineage: Eukaryota > Viridiplantae > Streptophyta > Magnoliopsida > Ranunculales > Papaveraceae > Papaver > Papaver armeniacum. Next base: position 343,260 of record JAJJWW010006838.1, read on the forward strand.
AGGCACTTTGATACACTTAACGATACATCAGCGTCCTATGTTCTTATCTTGTGGAACCCGACTACTAATGAATGTAAGAAATTACCGAATCCACCGACTGGAAAGCAGGTTAAGGATAGGAATTATGTAGAGTATGGGTTTGGATATGATGAACAAATCCAGGATTTCAAAGTGGTACATTTGACAGAGGCTTCATATGGTCGCTGGTCTAGGTGTGAGGTATATGTCTATACTCTGAAAGCAAACTCATGGTCAAGAGTTGATAGCGTAGAGATAGATGGTTTGCATTATCCAAGATTATGTGATATGGGTCGATGGCCTGTTACTGGAGGTTTTCATTGGATAGCACAACGGGAACGGAGCAATTTCTTGCACGGGCATTTTTCTTCTGCGTTTTAAGTTCGAGACGGAAGACTTCAATGCGGTGCCACTGCCGGATTTTGAAGCAAATGCCATAGTATGTTTGTGTGTGTTAGGCGGATCACTTTGTTGTTTTTGTTATGATACCGAGGTTATAGGTTTGTGGGAGTTAAAGGACATCGGGGAGGAGGAGGAGGAATCATGGACCAAAGTTTTCACCATTGAGCTAAGAGAACATTTTGGGGAAGTTTCTGGTTTTATGCCCTTGCAATTGTTAAACAATGGAAAGATTGTGTTAGGGTTAGAGCTGGCTGATAATTGTTTACATATTGTTCTTTATGACCAAAAACATGTCACATTTGAAACTATTATAGCCCATGATGAATCTCTAAGGGGCGACGCTTTTAATACAAGCGTCTATGTGGAGAGCCTATTTTCACTTGGCACAGGAACTTATCTAGGGAAAGTACAATGGGAGGCCTCGGACGAAGAAGATTGGATTGACTCCTCAGAAGAAGATGATGATGATGACGATAATACTGGTGGTGGTGATGGTGAACAAGAATGTCGATGTGGGTGTTACACATTTATCCCTTAGAATATATCAAGCTGGGATGTTTCTTTTTGTTAGATTTTAATTGATGTTTTTAGCAGTTCTGTCAGTAGGCACCATTACTGCTTATTAGGTTAGTCAGATTTATCATTGAGTCCTTTTTTCCTGATATGTGGAATAGAATAGTACTGAAATGAGTTATATCTTGTTTGGTCTTTTCCACGGCAAGATTCATGTTCCAGGTTTTTAAATGAACTTATTGGAGTGATCTTTAGGATGTTGTTTCAAATTTAATTTTATGTACAATTTAAGTCTGTTGCAGAATTTCTGAGGTGCAGTTTAAACTCTTGTAGAAAAAAGCAAGTCAATGTGAGTGTTACACGGGTATTCCCTAGAATATCAAGCTGAAATGTTCTTTTTGTTAGATTGTAATTGATGTTTTTTTTTTTTTTTTTGTACTTCTGTTACAATTACGCGATGTTATTGCTTATTAAGTTAATCAGGTCTATCATGGAATCTTTTTTCCTGATTTGTGGAACAGAAAAGGATTAAAACGAATAGTATTTTATTTGGTCTTTGCCACAACAAGAAATTCATGTCCAGGTTTTTGTTTTATGTTAGGAGTTTAAAATTCAGTTCTAGCCTATTTTACCCATCTTTAGGCTGCTGTTTCAAGCTTTATTTCAATGCACAAGCTTAGTCTGTTGCTGAATTTCATAGGTGCAGTTCAAACTCTTGCAGATTTTACTTTTTATAAGTCTTCGTTATGAGTCTGTGAGTATTATATTTTTAAAGCATTACAAGGTATCTCTGGTTGAAACTTTTACGCAATGCTTGATGAAACCTAAATGCAATGTCTTTTCTGTTTTCCCTTCTCAATTGTAAATTACAGCCGTGGACAACAACCAATCTAGCTCTCACACTCCAGAAGGGGGAGCCTGTGTAACGTTTCTCTAGAGAACGCCATTCTTCCTTGGCAGTATTTAAACCAACAATCTGAGCAAGGATTGGTTCTGTTAAAGAAGTATTGATCAAGGACAAGACAACCTGAGCAGTCTGGCTCCATTGAGTGTTTTTTTCATAAGCATTGATCCCAAGTCCCAACTGGTGACTGCTTGCCTTTTGTCACTCTTGTTACCGTTGTATGAGTTCAATGAATTGTGGGCTTAGAACTTTTAAAGTATAAATAGCCCATCCGCATTTCCATTAAAACTGTTGCAATAGATTTTTTTGCCCGTTCACAATTTTCAGTGTACAACTAAAATATGTAAAATGATCATACATTTGAAACTTGAAACTGCCTTTGGAGACCATTTTCACTTTGGACTAGTCTTTTTGAATTTTAAATCTTTATTCCTGTTGCATTTGGATGTGGAACTCTTCGGAGTAGAGAGAGCCAATCGTAAAGAGAACATACTCCAAAACCTTTTTATTATCTTTTTGCTTTTATTATTACTCCGTTCCCACAAATTTTCCTTTGTGTTACTTGGAAAGACCCATTATATAGCTCCAAAGCTATCCACAAGAAACCTATTATAGGGGCTTCAACAAAAGAGTTTTGAGGGCTCTTAAGGATTCAAATATCGTACAATGAAGATAAGGGGACCTAATTCATAAGAAAATACTAAAATACCTTTAACCTATTAAATATTGAAAAACCTAAAACTAATTCGTTTTCATTCCTCTCCTTTAATTCTTCCATTTTCTTCTTCCCCGTCACCTCCATCGCTTATTTCTTCGATTAATCGTCAATTCTCAAAATAATTCATTATCGATTAACACCATTTAATCCACCCGCAATGACTTCAATAAGGTAAAAATCAAAAACCCATCTTATTTAATTGTTTTCAATGCATGGATAAGCGGAATCGATCGAATTGGGTTTTTTTTGAGCAATCCGTAGATCAGGAACTGTCTACGGTTGGGAAGTATGAATTTTCTCACCAGAGGCGTCTACGGTGGGGAAATATGAATTTTCCCAACCGTAGACTGTACTGAAACTGTTTTTTGCAAAAATAAGTGATGGGTTTTCTTAGTTTTTTCTTTTTATGATCGTCATCTTCATCACGACGGACAAGAAGAAGAGAGAGAAAAATAATATGTTTTTTTTTTATGATCATCATCTTCATCATGATTTATGAATGAAAAGAGAATGAGAAGATAATAGATTTAGTTTTTTGTATATGATCATCATCTTCATCATGATTTATGAATGAAAAGAAAAAGAAAACATAATAAATTTAATTTATAATTCATGGAGGGTATTTTAGCCATTACAAAAAATAGTTAGATATGGAATTTTGTTAATTACTATTTCATAACCCTATTTTATCATCTTGTGAGCCCTCAAAACCAAATATTTGGAGCACCTATAATAGGTTTCATCTGCAAAGTATTCCCACAATTTCCTTGTTTCCTTTACAATGAAGGAAAAGATGTTGATTTGTTTCCTGTTCAGCTTTACACAGCCGGCTTAAGCCAGACATTACTAGATATTAATTTATTTCCAAACCTATATGAGCATAAATGATATAGGCGTCTTTTATGAGTGTGAAACGATTCACAAACATGTTTAAGTCACAGAAATACATATTTCGATGGATGCAGAGAAACACCATGTCATAATGTTATATTGTTGTGCGCTTCCTTTGATTTGATTTTACGTAAAAGAGAAGGTTTGATGAATAAGTAGTTAACATCAGAATAATTTTACTACAATTACAAACGTCTAACTTTTAAACTCGCTACTGAGTCTTTAATGATTTGCTTCATCGAGGTAATACAACTAAAGGTCAACGCGTTACCTTGTATGAGGCGAATCAAGATCAACATGCTAGCATTGACAGTGGGGGGAATTACAGAAAATGGGCTATATAGCCAAAAAGAAACTTTTTCTGGCCAAATGGACAGGTAAGATTTCGGCCTGGGTCAAATGACCAAAATAAATTTTTAATTGGGAGAGACGTTTCTACCCTTGTAACCGTCAGGTCTCATACGATATCATCAAAACCACCCAAGATCTCCCTCTCTCACAATAACGTTCTTCATCTTCTCAGATTAAATATGTGAACCAGTGTTGTTCATCTTCCTCCACTCTCTCCTCATAACCCAGGGAGTTTTCATCTTCTTCTTCTTCTCCTCCACCATCAATTTCCTCCACTGTCTCCTCATAACTCAGGGAGTTTTCATCTTCTTCTTCTCCTCCACCATCAATTTCCTCCACTGTCTCCTCATAACCCAGGGAGTTTTCATCTTCTTCTTCTCCTCCACCATCAATTTCCTCCACTGTCTCATAACAAATTTCAAAATTCCAAAAATCAGTTTCATCAAGGGGTTCCCGACCATCAACACTACCGGAAAATTGGGTTTCATCCATTGTCTGTTAAACACCATCAACCCGGAAATCAATTTTTGAGAATTAGGGTTTTCACCATTGCAGTGTATTGGAAGAGTTACGGTTCCATTTGATCCACAGAATGTCTCCTAAAACTAGTACGTTTTACAAACCTAACTCTGTTTTGTTGTTATTAACAGAATTTCATGATTAATTTGTTGAATTGGTTCTTCTTATTATCACTCCCCAGTACCATTCTGTGTGGAATTGCTTGTTTTATTTTCATCTCAATTAGTGTTGGATGAAATTGGTTTGCATCCGGTTATTAAAGTATTTTCAATGTTTAATTGGTTGAAGTGAAATTGGGTGAATTTGGTTTTATTTCAGTGTTAAATTTGTTTCAAGAGGTTTCATCCAGTGTTAATCTGTGAGTTTTTGGGTTGGATGTAACTGGTTTCATCCAGTGTACATGTCTAAATGGGATGATTTAGTATAGGATAAAACTGAGTTTCATCTAGCTATTATATATAGGATGCAATTGGGTTTCATTAGATACTTGGAGAAACTGGTTTCATCCAGTGTACATGTCTAACTGGGATGATTTAGTATGAGTACTAGGATTTTATAATAAATCTGTGGATGAAGATCAGTATTACATGTTGAAACTGATTTCATCTTGCTTAAATGATAATTGTGTTTTTGTTTTTTGTCACTGAAGTCATGGTGTTTTTATTTTTGTTGTTGCTCTTAAATTTCTGGACAACGTCTCGTCAGGTAGCATATGTGCAGCATTTGATGAGCTTACTGCTTACAATAGTTTGAGTTCATCTTTGGAAAATTGAGTTGATGGATGTAAGTGGGTTATATTCATGGATGCAAGTGGATGTAAGTGGGTTTCATCTGATACCTAAAAAAATAGTATGTTATATGAGTAAGTGGGTTTAGATTTTGAAGGCCATATGTTATTTTAGATTTTGAATTATTTACTTCCATTTAAATAGTATGTAAGTGGGTTTCAGGTAGCATATGTTACAACGTCTCTTTCCTAAAAAATAGTTTGTATGTTATATTCATGGATGTAAGTGGGTTTCATCTGATACTTGCAGAAACTGGTTTTCATCTAGCATTAAAGATGGGATGTAATTGAGTTGCATCCAAAGATTTAGAATATGACTTAACTGGTTTCATCCAAATTGTTGCAGGAAGCAGTAGCAAGAAGAGTAAGAGTGCCGGTGCTGAAATAAAATCCAAGAAAAAGCATGATGTGGACGTGGGTGGTGAGTCTAACACGGAGAATGTGGATGTTGTTGATGCCGAAATGGATGAAGACAAGCCAGAGAAAAAGGAAGGGAAGAAAACGTTCCGATCAAACATGAAACCGACAGTTGAAGTGCTGGAATCACTTGTATTTACTGAAAGACAAGAGGTTGTGTTAAGGAAGACTAAATTCTGGAACTTTATTGAGGCGATCAAACAAGGAAAAGTGGTAAAGGCCGAATGTAGCAAAGCTCCAAGGGCGTTAGAGTTCATCATATGAAATTTTGACCTGAAAGAGTTGGCATTCAAGATTGGTGATCAAGTTTTCAAGACTGATCCAAACCATCTTGCTGTTATTTTCAAAATGCATAGAATACGTATGAGTGAAGAAGATAAGAAACTTTATGGACCAAAGGAAGAAACTAGTTTGAAAACGTCTGAATTTTACACCAAATACTTTCTGGAGCCAATGAGAAGGGATGCTGAAAAGAAGAAAGAGGAAGGTGAAGCCAAAGAGAAGAAAAAGAAGAAAGCCGGAGACAAAGAGAAGAAAAGCAAAGAGGCGAATATTGGGGACAAATTGCATAAGAAATACATCCTCGAAGGAATAAAGGATGCTATGATTGAAGAAGGAAAAGAAGAAGACTTGGCAATACTTTTGTTGCATTGTTAGTGTTCTATACAGTATTCTTCATAAACACCGGAGGTATGTATGTCCACTACAAGTATTTAAACTGCCTACAGTCAATCGATTCAATTAACAAAGTCTCTTGTCCGGATTTAATCCATGAGCATCTAATGCAAAGCGTTAAAGCCGTGCACAAGACACCTTACTCTATCAATGGTTGGTTGTAGCTTCTATTTACTGGTGAGTATCGTCTTGTATCTTTTGAATATATTTTTTTTTTCATTAAATGAATTATGTGGTGATTATTAACTTCTATCTTTTGTTGTTGCAGTTATGGATTTTTGAGCAAGTGAAAGGCGAAGGCATTGTTAGGAAAGCCAACAGTGATGCATGGCCAAGGTTTGCAAGATGGGACTTGTATAAAGTATCTTGCGAAATTGAGGGGAAGCTTGAAACTCTTTCAAGCAATCAGGTAAAAAACTTGTTGTTATTATAACTGGATGAAACCAGTTACATATTATATTGAGTAAGTTTAGATTCATTTTTAAAATTTTATCCCTTATAATAGCTGGATGAAACCAGTTACATCTTATGTTAGTAATGGATGAAACCCATTTTCTACCAAGTTACATCATGTGTTATCAGTGGATGAAAACCAGTTACATCATGTGTTATCATATGATGAAATCAGTTACATCCTGTGCTTATGTGTTTGCAGGTTGTTGACTTTGTTGGTAGATGGAGTGAAAAGGAGAAACAATTATGCTTGTTTGATGATGAAGAAGAAAACAAAGATGAAGATGATGTTAATTTCCAAGTTGAAGAATGAACTAGCTGAGAAGAACAACATTATCCGTCACTTGAATGCCGAGTTAGGAGCAAGGAATGCAGAGTTGGAAGCAAAAGAGGTTGAGTCTGAAGCAAAGGATAAGACAATCTCAGACCTGCAAAGTCAAGTGGAAGCCTTGAAAGCGCAACTCAAGTCTCAATCGGGAACTCCGCAAGCTTCACCTACTGATATTGTTCTTTACACTCCATCTGAGAACTTTTTCAACCTTAACATCAATCAAGAGATGAACAAAACATATTTTCATCTGTGAAAATTTCTTCTTGGTTGACTTAGTTTCATCCATATTAAAAATATGGTTTAACCGGGTTTTGATTCAAATTTGTCTTCAGCTTGATGTCATTGCGGGGAATGAGCTGATGGCTGCAAAGATGATAATTTCTGAACTGGAGCATATTGATGTCGAAACGCAACACTTGTTCATCCCAATGCTGAACGAGAAAGAACATTTCACATTGCTTCACTTTGACATCCATGGCAGAACTTGGACACACTACAATTCTCTCTTAGGTTCTTCAAACTATTTAGAGGATGCTAAAATAATGGCGCAAAGAGTAAGTCAGCTCCTTAGCATTCAGCTTGAAAGTACTAGTATGGATGACATTGATGTCATCGTGAAATCAGATTGTCCACAACAGGGTGAAAGGTAGGTCGTTAACTCTTTGAACTGAAATTATAACATACAAACAGAAACGAAGTTTAAACCGACATTATATTTTTTTTTCTAGATCGGTAAAGTGACATTACATATTCATTTGTCTTGCAGTCCTGATTTGTTGATGTATGTTATCTACTTCATGGAATGGGCAATGACAAACGGTTACTCCTTTGAAGGCAAAGATACTCTTAGAGAGGAGATGGGCACAAGACGAATCATTCTCGCATATGAAATCCTAACTGATGAGAATAGATAGTGGAAAGTTTGATGTGTTTAGGTTGTTTAGAAAAAATTAATGTAGTTCATACGAAAGTACTTTTTTTTTTGTTGGACTATGTCTTCGCATACATTAATATGAAATCCGTGGATTCGTCTTAATTAAAATATGAACTTTTTTACTGAAAAATGCCTATACTTCAATTTCATGATAGTTGTGTTTGAATATGTTAGCCAGAAATGATTAAATTTGCAGGTTGAAAATATATATTTTTTTGTCAGATTGTAACCAGGCTTGGATGAAACTAGTTACATCCTAGCCTGTACAAAACTGCAATTTTTTGTCAGATTGTAACCAGGCTAGGATGAAACACGGTTACATCCTAGCCTGTACAAAACTGCAATTTTTTGTCAGAATGTAACCAGGCTAGGATGAAACTCGGTTACATCCTAGCCTGTACAAAACTCTTTTCAGAGTGTGCAGGTTGAAAAAAATAGTTTTTTTTGTCAGAATGTGAAAGATGAAACCAATTTCATCATGTACAATTAAATTTGAATCTTCGCAAACATTCAAACTTTACTGTGAAAACTGAAGGGAATGTACAATTAAACTAAATCAACGTAAGACTATAAGATATATACTATAAAACGGAAGAGCTATACTTGAAAAAATAATTCCATAAAATATATTTTTATGAACAAAAGAAACAATCCAAGGTAAAAACTAGTTGCGAAAAATATAATTCCATGTTAATGAATCTTAAATGTGCAACAAGAGGCTGCAGAGAAGAATAAACTAATAAAGATATCATGGTAAAAAACTGCACAGAATGAAGGCTGGAGTGTTCTTAACGTTGCTTTTTCGCAGGAGGATGAGGACACGTCGTCTTGTTATGATGTGCCTGAGTATAGAAGTTACCGCGCGTAATTGTTCTCTTGAAACTTGCGCTACCAGTGTTAGGAATCCGCTTCTTCGTCGGCCTACCAGTTTTTTTTTCCTAGGACAGTTGGTGGGTTCACGAGATTTCCAGTAGCAACATCAATAGGCTTGTCATAATTGGGAATGGGCTTGATAGCACGATCATACGAAGCACGGAAGCTAGCAATGCTGAAATACGGATTAATGTACTCGTAAACATTGATCTTATTTGAATGCATACACGCAATAGCGTGATCACAAGGGAACCTGGTCAGTAAACCAAACCCTACAGCCTGCAATGAAACTTCGCAATATTAATGTGACATGCCTGTACTTTCCATCAAAAACTTCCCACTCCATGTCACTGGACTTGGTTATTCTCCACCGGACACCAAAGACGAATAGAAGCCTGCACTTTTTCTCTAGCACAGGACAAATGAATCCTTTATACGTCGCCCCCTTCAACTTCCTTTTACTCATCTGATCCATAATCTTAAGTCTAATCCAGTTAACAAGTGTTGCAATAGGAATACCTTTTGCTTCCTTAATTCAAGAGTTGAACGACTCTGCAATGTTTGAACACATGTCGCCATAACGACATCCAAGACAATGTGCATTGGACCAACATTCCACTGGAAGGTCACTCAAGAATTTGTGAAGACCATCACATCCCATATCCTTTAAATTTTGCATACCTTCATGAAAGCCTTCATGCGTTGATGAATAGAAACATTGTTTGAACAAATCCATCGCAGCACCATGCTCTCCCTTTTTCTTGTTGGTCTTACCGCGGACATTATTCTTCAAATGCTGGTAACACCAACAATGACGGAAAGTTGGAAAAACATTACGAATCCTTGGATCAAACCCTCATGGCGATCCGAAATAATAGTTAGTACACGAGGTTCCAAGATAGTTTTTAATTTTTCCAAGAACCAATGCCAATTCTCAATAGTTTCACCTGATACGATACCGTATGCCAGAGGAAATATTCCTACAGAAACAAAACAAACACAAAAAGAAAAAATCATATTAAACTGACTGAAAGTGCTATTGTACAGAATGAAACCAGTTTCATTCTCTAGCCCGACTTCACAAATGAAGGATGAAACTGGTTTCATCCAGTGATAATCTGACAATTTTTTTTTTCTGAATTTCATTCAAATTTATAATCTGACATCAAAAGTTGAAATCTAAAAATAGAAGACTTACCATTATTCTCATTCTTCCCGGTAGCCGCCATAAGACAACCCCTAAATTTTCCGATTCCCAGAATATTTGCATCCAAGAACAATACCGGGCGACAATAATCGAAACCCGAGATGCAAGCATCGAAGGATAAGAACAAACTCTTAAACTGGCCCCCTTCAACAACTAAATCAGCCCTACTACCTGGATCGTGTTTCTTCACGGCTTCACACCACCAAACCAAGTCGGTGTATGATTTAGTGTCCTCTCCATACAATTCCTTCAAACATAATTCTTTCCCGGCATGCGCCTGATCGTAGCTCAATTCTAACCCATAATCACTTTTGAATTCTTTAACAATATCCCTGACTTTCTTGTTGGGATTCTGTTCGATCTGGTCAAATATCAAGCTCTTGACAAGTTCGCGCGTAACAGATCAGCCTTTGTTCCGTCACTATAACCCAACACAACATTTATGTTCCCGTTATAGGCCTTGAGGAATAAATGACCCTTCACATTGGAAGTCTTGAGCTGCATGGAACATCCAGTCGCATTCCAATTTCTCCTTGTAATAACATTCCACCGTATACCGTTCTGGATTGCTCTTGACGACTCTCACCCTGCGACCAAAAAAATGGTTATATTTCTCAACAACAAGACGAGCTTCATCTCGTCCTCCATAAAAATCTTGACCAATACCTTTTATAATAAACTCCCATTCAGCCGCCTTGCAAGATCTTTTAATTGCCAACTTTCCATTGAATGCACGTTCTTGAGACATGGGGATATCTTGAGATGAAACAAGCTCTTGAGAGGAAGGAATAGGTGACTGATCTGAGCTATTTCTTTTACCTAAAAGCAACTCCGTCATTGTAGGTGTACGAGTAACTTTAATGCTGCTCGGAAGATGAACCAACTGATATCTGCTAGGGTCTGGTGCTAAATGAAACTCGCTCATTGTAATGTTTCTAGGAATATGACGAGGAATAACAAACTGACCTCTGCTAGGGTCTGGTGCTAAACGAAACTCGCTCATTGTAATGCTGATAGGAATATGACGAGGAATAACAAAATGATCTCTGCTAGGGTCTGGTGCTAAACGAAACTCGCTCATAGTAGGTTCATGAACAAAATCGGGAGCACGAAGAGGAACACGTTCAAATAAACGAATCTCAAAGAAAGATAACTCCTTAACAATACACAATGATAAGAAAGACCGGAGCTTCACATCACTGTCAACAACATTGCTTCTCCCCTCATAGTCAAATACAAACTGAATTGAGTCCGGTGAAATGATATTCCAATGAGAACAAACATGCGACTTTAACTCATCAACTGTTGAATTCACATTAACATGGTATGGGCATGCATCGGTACCCCGGATAACCACACAGAGAAAATGACGATCCATCTACAAAAGAAATATACAAACAACAGATGAGCTTACTGCATCTCTAAAAGTAATAGTCTGTTCCTAAAACTTTAATACCATATAAATAGTTATTATACCATACTGGTTTTTCATCAAGCATTATACCATATTTTTCATCTAAAAGAAATATGCACTTATTATACCATAAATTATCCCATACTGGTTATAGAGATGTGAAGAAATATGCACTTATTATACCATACTGTAATAACACTACGAATGGGAATGTAATGTGCTTCCCAAGTGGCTATTACTAGACATCCTTTAAAAGCTACTTGTAATAACAATACGAAAATGCTATATAGCCAAGCATCTTGACAATTTTGAATAACGGTGATCGGACGTGACTGGTTAGTGTGGCGGAGAGATGTGGTCTTTGATTATCCACGTCACTAAAATAATAAGAAAAACAAATTGCTTGCATTAACCTTTGTTGATAATTAAATAAACTAGATGAAGTACAACATCACTGGATAGTCAGATTTCAATGGCAATATTAGAACCATCTATTCCCTCCCTTTTTTCTTGTTCTTCTCAGTACTAAAATTAAGGGTTTTCTAAGAATAGTAACCAATTTAGATTTCAAGAATTTTATTCTTCAATCACTTAGCAGAGTAGCAGAGGTTTCTTCTCATCTTCTACCTTCATGAACTGTAGCTTTGATAAAATTCTTAAACGACACTAAAAGAACCTGATTCCATATCAGTTAAACTTTTTTCATCTTTGGGTTATGCAATCAACTAGTTTAATGCTAGATGAAACAAGCATAATTGTTTCGTTAACAACCTGCAAACACATAAACACAATATGTAACTACTGACCCGTCTTAAATAATCAGGTTTAGAAGCACCAAATAAACCCAAAAATTGGTTATTAGTAAAACCCTGGATAATCACCAACTGAACCCAAAAATTGACAAAAATATGAAAATTGAACCCAAAATCAACACAAACAGAACGGCGTTACAACAAATAAACCAAAATCAACAAACGAAACTTAAAATTGGATGAATGAAACGAAATCAACAAACGAAACTTACTGATTTCCTGATACGATTTTTGAAGGTTGAATACTGTTTAACTTCGATTCAACAAACAATAACCACCATGATTGATGATTGATCTCTGAAAATCGATCCCAGATATGAAAACCTAAATATGCTGAGTTTGCTTGGTTGGGTTCAAATCGTTCTGAAGAAGAAGAAATCGACGGGAGAAAAAAGAGAAGATGCTGTGTTGGGTTGAATTTAAAAGTTTGTGTAGTGGGGGTTATTTTAGGTAGAACCTATTTTTTTATTTATTTTTTCCTGGGTGAAATATCCAAATTGGCTATATAAACAGTATATTTCTGTTTTTTGGCTATATCAACAGTATCTAAAGCTAAGAATCTATTTCACCCAGGAAATTTCTGTTTTGGTTTTTTTTGACCAATTTTGTGGGGGAATTCAGGGCCGTCTCAGACATTTAGACGACCCTGGGCGAAATAGCTCATGACGCCCTGTTACGCAAAAAAGAAAATAAAAAAAAAATCACATAAAATCTACCGTATAACATCGAAATCAAATAATTTGTGGCACACAAAAGAATAACATTAATAAGTCGAGGACTCTCCATCACAAATGAAGAAAAAGATAAAAAAAACACACATTTTAGCTAATGGACCAAAATTTCCCGCCCTCTAAAATTTCCCGCCCTGTGCGGGAGCCCAAGATGCCCCGCTTCAGAACCGGGCCTGGGGGAATTATAGGTCCCATGACAGTTCCCGGGTTGATCACAACCACGTCGACTCCTGTTTCCATAGCAAAATCTCATGCGGCTTTGTCTGCCATTATTTTAGAAGCTGCGTACCATAACTATCAATGAACCACAACAACATAAACACGAATATACCAACAGCATTAAAATATCGCAAACAACAAGAATTTTTATATATGGATGTGATTCATCAAATTCTTGCATTACCGTTCCAGTCAATTTAATTTCTTAAAACAAGATCTGCACTATCTCGCTCTGAGTTTGTAGTCCCAGGACAGAATATACCAATTCCAGTTCCAATACCCAATATTGCAGATAAGCAGTTTTAGACCTTTGGGATTGAAAATAGGCATCAAAACCTCAAGTAAACTAGATTCTAGTTTCTAGATTGTTTGTCTGCTTTTACTATTTGGATTTTTTTTAAATTATGTAAAACTTTTGTTACCCTGATACTGGATTTTAAGGATAACTATATATGAACGAGCGTGTCATGTACTTATGGGTATACATCGTCGAAAGTAGTTAATTATTTGTTGTACCATTTAGCTACCGTTTTACCGAAACATGCGAATGATCATCTGGTCAAAAATTTGATACTTCCTTGATCAAAATGGTGTACGTACCCGTGCCTGGATGTTCTTAGTAGTGTTAGCAGTATTTACAACCAATATTAGAAGGAGATGTGCAATTTTGTTCTTAATGAAAGTAGTGATACCAATTGGAAAAGGTCGATTATATTTACGTTGGAGGCGTTCTACATTTAATAGAAGAGTATTCATATAAATTTATCAATTTCAATTCTCGTTCAGAAATGATTGAGCAACAACAAGAAGCCATCCATCACTATGATCTGCAGCTAATGCTTACCAGTATTTTCCTCGCACACCCTAACAAAGTTACTCCCGAAATACAGGTTTTGAAAGGGGACTTTCTTCAACGCAGGTAAATTGACCTACTGCTCAATGGAGAAACAGTGGAAAACCCAGACATTTTGCAGTCCGTTAGAATAGTATACATACTGCTAGATAAATAAGAATCCAAAACTGAAAACTACAAACATGGGCGTCATAAATGAATATACACACACTTATTCGAATACCTTTTGGAATGATTTTTTAGAGACTGTTTATTTACATAATTTTACAATAGATTTAACAAGAAAATTTTAACAATTAATTTAACAAAAATACATCAGTATTACTAGTCGATAACTACGAGTGATGGTATATGTTGGACTTTATACCAATCTTCTCCTACATCTCTCACAACCCTATCTCTGATCAGTTGCATTCCACAAATTTCCAATTTTTTTAGTGTACTGATGAACCTCAATCCTTCGGGAAGCATACTCAGTTCCCTTGACCTGTGTATGTACAACTCTTTAAGACATGGCATCCCACCTTGGTCAACTCTCCACTTTTTTAGTTGTTTAAGTTCATATAGGTATAAAAATCGGAGTTTAGGAAATCCTTTTGCTGAGCATACCATTTCCTCCCCTGTGTATGCCTTCTTCATCATTAAGAATGTTAGGTTCGGAAGATATTGAAGAGTTTCCATCGGATCATTTTTCAGCTCGCTGTCGTAGAATTTTAATTTCTTGAGATTCGGTGGATACCGCAGGAGGTTAAGAGCATTTAGTCTACCCCACAACTGCATTCGGTGAAGATTACGACAACAAGAAAGTAAACCAAATATATTGTCGTCAAAAATATCGATACTATGAATACTCAAAACCTTAAGAGAGTCATGATATTGCTCATCAGACGATGATGATAATGATGAACTCCTGTTGCTAACAATCTCATTGATAAGAGCATCAGTTTGCATTCGTGAAGAATTCAATACCCTCAATTTTCGGAGTCTTGACAGCTTCTCCAAACAACCTTTTTTTATCCATGCCCCAGCTTCTATGTTTTTGAGAGTCTGAAGGTTTATCAACTTCTCAAATAATTGAAGTTTTTCAGTGGCTACACCCAATGATATATTTAGGTGCCTTAACTCTACCAACTTTGTTATTTTATCGGGTAAGATCCCCCGAAAGTATTTTAATCTCAGAGTTTGTAGATTTCGTAAATTGTCTATAGATGATAAAATTGGAGCGTCTTGATCAACCCATAATAATAAATACCTCAAGTGAATTAATGTGCAAACTTCTTTTGTTATGTAAGTTTTGAAATCTCTTACATTTTCGAGATCTAAGACTCGAAGCAGTTTGATGTTTTGGTACTTCAATGGCGTTGTCATTGGGCTTATGACAAGAAGAGTACGAAGTGCGCAAGTTGAATTATTGAAATAAAAATCATACCTCATAGGTTTGTCATTAAGATGTATAGCACACCTCCGCAGTCTTCTGTATGTGTCAGTGCTCAAAGAATTTGATATGCCATCATTGCGGTGACTGTAAACATCAAGGAAGTCCATCTCCTTGGCTTTTGACAAACAAAGATCTCGCATGAGATCATGTATCCGACATGCTTTGCCCTTTCCTGGAATAAAATCTTTGTCAACTTGAATCATACACCTTTGAATCAACTCTGTTAGATAATGGTGTTTACCTAGGTCCTCCATTGTTACTCGTGAATCTTGGTTTGTATGTGGTATGAAACCCTCGGCAATCCATAATCGGATCAATTTCTTTCTTGGAATAGCATAATCTTCCGGGAAAAGACCTAGATAGAGAAAACATGGTTTCAAGTGAATTGGCAGATCGTTGTAGCTTAATGCCAGTATTCCCATCACACCTCCATTTTTTCCTTGATTAATGTTCGAAGGGATGTCTCTATTGACATATTCCCACTCCCTGACTCCTGACCTTTTTGTTGCTAGTATCCCTCCAAGAACGCAAATTGCCAACGGCAGACCACCACATTTACGCACCATCTCTGTCCCAATCTTCTTCAAGTCTGCAGGGTGACAATTAGTTTCGTTTAAATTCTTGGGCAATGCTTTTTTACAAAGTAATTCCCAGCTGTCTTCATCATTTAATAGGTCAGGCTCAAGTTGAAAGCTATGGGGAGCTGCTCTTGATGCAACGTCTTTATTTCGAGTGGTTAGCAATACTTTACTTCCCCTCTTACCATTCGGAAAGGCGGGACTTAGCCTATTCCAGTCTTCGAAACTCCACAAATCATCCACAACGACGAAGTAACGTTTATCTTTGAGGTAGTTGTACACCTTTTCGAGAAGATCTTCATCGTTCAGCTTTTTGATCTCGCTTAACTCGTAGTCATTTGGATTCATCGACTTTTTTATAATTTTCAATAGAACATCTCGCAAGTTAAGCTGTTGCGATACGGAACTCCAAGCGCGGCAATCAAAGTGACTCATAATAGTATCATGTTTGTATATCTTCTTAGCTAGAGTGGTTTTCCCCAGACCCCCAACACCGACAACAGATACTATGCAACGCCGTTCGTCATCTTTCACCAGTTCAGTGAGCAACGTCTTTGTATGCTCCTCCAAGCCGATAACATCGTCATCCTCAACATGTGGATAGTGATTTCTCAACTGTTGTTGCATAATTTGATTCACTTCGTTGCCGCGTAAGTCGTCTATCCCATATGTAACTCTACTGTCAGAAATAACTTTGAGTCTTGACCGGATAGCATGGATCTTCATCCCAATGCTATAAAGATGTTTGCAATTCTTGACCATCAAGGCCATTCTGATAAAACATTTTTGGATTCCTCCATATTTAAGGGTTGCGTCAATTTTAAGTATAAAGGCGTCAATAACATCTTCAGCATCATAAGCGACATTTCTAATATCAGCGACCCAATTGCGAACACGCTCATCTCCTTGTTGTTGCTTTGCATCTGCATCTTTCAAAAAGCACTGCATTCTTCTTAGTTCATCACGCAACTCTTTGACTTGACTGCACACATCAAGTAAGAAAACTGTTTCACCAATAAGTGCATCACCCAATCTCTTCACGGAAAATGAAACCACAGCGTCTACCATTTTCTTGACTCAGTTAAACTTATAAGGAACTCAGATAATTAAACAAGTTAAAGAACTCAAACAATGAATCAGTAAGAATGATGAATGAGCTAGGAGAGATGTAGTTTGAAATAAGTGTCGTAATTAATGGTATATCAAGAATTGATTTATAGACTGTGAAATCCTAATGAACAACCATTATAGTCTATACAATTGAATTTACTTAACGCGTTACATCCACTATAATTTTATTTTTTCGGGAGCATATTATTTTTGATGCCAGAATAATTTTTGATTCCAGAATATATAATTGGTTGTTGAACAAAGTTCACAAATTTTAACAAAAACTACTAAGTTGGTTATACCAGAAACGTCAGACCATACAATTGTCGTCTTAATTAAAATAAACACACCGTGCAGAACACTCTTGTTACCTGTAGCATTATAAACAACAACTTAAATGGATCAGCTTGAGCTTGGAATTCTAATGAAGTCGTAGCTGGCTATATATCTAGTTAAGTTAAGAGGATCTTTTGTCATTTGTTGGCAGGAATCTTCCTAGCGAATAATATACCTAATTAGGTTAATTAAGAGCATCGATGATCCTCTTTTGTCATTTGTTGGACAACTTCCGAGAAGATTTCAGTAATCTTCCTAGCAAATCATTATTGAATGAAGTCTGCTTTGGCTTTTCCTTCAAAAATAAAATAAAAAACACAACAGCTTTGGTAATCGGTTATCACTAAATAATACTCCATCCGTACCACATATAGGCGGAGAGGGTAGAAAAGTGCCTTGAACCCATAAATTTTTATGTTTTTTCATGTTTTACCCTTTGTCCTATTAGTCCATAGAGATTTTTAGAAAGTCTCTTAATATCTCTTATTATTGGTTAGAGGCTTTTTTTCAAGTCATTTAAATTCTCTTAAACTCCATGTTATTGGATTAGGATTTCATAAGAGCTACTCCAACGCTCCTGTTATTCGAAGGAGAATTGAAAATCGTGGATCTGTTGTTTTCAGAGATTTGGAGAGACTTTTCTTAAAAATAGACATGGTAGAAATCTCTCCACAAGAGGTGATATTTCAAGAGACTTGGTAATTTGGAGACTTTTTGGTTTTGGGAGTGAACCATTTTTTTTTTCTCTCCTTGTGCCTTAATACACTTAAGGGCCACTTGGAAAGGGGTAATCAAGACAAAATGGGGAATAATGTGATTTTTTAAATTGGAGAATATATATATTATAAAATCGGCTATGTGAGTGTTTGCGATATATATCGATTTTAAAATATATATTTTAAAGTTATGATTTTTTTTCTCCGCATAGAAATAAAATGTGGGATGACCGGAATAAAGTGAATGAAAATTTAGGCATAGGACAACGGTTGAGATTTATTTTGACAATTGACACATATATTTCATTAGGTGGTAATGGTACTTTTATTATTACTGTAACGTGAATAATAAAAAAATCGGTAATGTAGGGAATTAATTAGGGGATATTATACAATTTTGTCTCTACAAATCTCATAAATTTTTTACAAGTCTCATTTTTTTTGTCCCTACAAATCTTATTTTTTGTCTCTACAAGTCATAAAAACTCTCTAAAATTCTCTCAGAAAAATCACTAGAAGTCTCTAGATTTTCAGAGAATCTCTAGAAGTCACTCAAATTAAAAACCTTGTAATTGAATGGATTAATTTGCGCATTAATTGGATCAGAAATCTGCACTCCCAAAGTGTAATTCAAATTAGTTTCTAATTTGTTTTGATTTTATGTGTTTGATATTATTTCCGTTTTCTAGAAGAATTTTTTTTTATCATTTTTCCGTTTTAGTATAAAAATAGGCCATAATTCTTTTTTAAAGACGGAAGCAGTTAAACGCTGGATGAGCATAGTAACGTACCATAGGATATCCTAGATTGATTGGGGGCCAGACCTTTTAATTGGGGGCCATGATATTTTATTACCACCCTAAATTTTTGAGGGGTGTATTAATCCGATATTGAAAAGACTGTTTTGCCCTTTACTAAACACAAATTTTAAAAACCAATTAACACTAATTTGAAATCATAATTAGGCCCCCATTTAATTTACCCTAAACTAAACAAAAAAAAATCTGTTTCTTTTTTTTCTTCTTCTCTTCTTCTTCTCCTCTCCTCTTCCTCTCCACAACCACCATTAACGACCCCAAACGATTTTTTCTTCAACCGATTCATCGTCGATGTTAGAAGATAATCGGCGATTACCTTCTTCTTCAAACATGGCTCGTACAAAACAGACCGCTCGCAAAGAACGTCAAATCCCCAATCTCCTCGACGCCGTCAAAGGAAAGGTAATCGTGGGAAGAACCCCAAAACCCCAAAAATCGAAACCAAAAGAAGATATGGGTCCAATTAGAAGGTATGTGAAGTTAAACCCACCTTCTATGCGTTTTTTGTTGTGTTTTGATTGCGAATTTGAGTGCGGGTGGCGAAATTTAGCGGTTTCAGTTAAAGGGTCGTTAGCGGTCTGTTTGGATACCCCTAACGACTTTTCATTTGCATGTTTATTTTATGAAAAATCGTTAGCCTATTAGGTTGAAGGTGACGACCCTTTTTCTGCTACTTCAACATTTTTTGCCCTAGCATAGAGTCGTTAATCTTTTAGGTTGCAGATGACGACTCTCGTTTGCCGACCCTTTTTTATTTGTTAACGACCCCAGATGGAACTCGAACAGCCCTCTGTTCCAAATATTGATAGTGTCGTCATCTCATTTCCTCTTGAGTCGTCACTTATGTATGTGCCCTAGAGTCGTCAACACAAATCGTAGGATCGTTATTGTCTTTTTGACGACCCTTTGTTATTTGACAGGGTCGTCATCATATTACTTTGAGTTGTCACAATAATGCTTCGAGGGTCGGTTGTGTTTTAGATTATCGTATTGACGACTCTTAATCTGATAACCATAAAGTTGATATCTTGTTGGGTTATTTTTGTTTTTTTGTTTGAAACCAAATGCAGAACCAAAGGCAAGGTTCCAATGACGATAACTCCACCTTCCAAACCTCCACGCCATGATAAATTCTTACTTGCTGGTCCATTACGCGGTAAGAAGCCGAGTGAGGTATCATTTTCTATCACCGAACCAAGAGACAAAGGTGATGAGTTGTCGGATTCATCAGAATCAGACTCACATGTTATTTCCGCTAGCAGTAGTGGTGAAGAAGAAGAAATCCAACAAGAGGAGATACAAGAAGATCCTCCGCATACGAGGTGAAGAGGATGTAGAGAGTGACAATGATGATGAAGGTAATGTTAGTGGTGATGATTACGATGATGGTAATGGTGATGATGATGAGCGGGAAGGGGATGGAGGTAATAATGGTGGTCATGAGGAGGAAGAGGATGAAGGGGATGATGGTGGTGGTAAGGATGATGAAGAGGACGATGGTAAACAAGATGTAGAAGCTGAAGAACAGGATGCAAAGACGAAGCCGTTAAAGAGGGTTAAGAAGGATGGAACTGATATTGCACCCAGTTGCGAGACACGTTCCCGCTAATCGTTTGATGTTGGAGCCTCTTCGAAATGGTAAACCAAGAGGAGAACCTAGAGACGGGGCAAAGTTCTATTTGGATATCTTTGGATCGTGGGCTCATACCATCTATGAGACAATCGTAAGAATCCCAACTTTGCTTGCTATATGATTAGTTTGTTGATATTACTTTTCTAATATGTTTTTAATACTTATTTGTTTATTTTTTACGGGATCATAAGAATGCCGCACGTCTCTTGGGCACCAATCTTCTTTTAAGAAAATGGAGTTGTGGCCGCTAGAAGGTGAATGTGCAAGAGTTAAAGAATATGTTGAAAACTCCGGTTTGTACAATGCCGTTGTGAACTCTGTGATTGCGTATGACAAGGTCGCGATGTATCTAGTTTACGTGTGAAAGGTATTACGCTGAAGTCGACACATTCCAACTTCCTTTTGGCGAGATGGCATTGACTCGATGATGCGGAAACGAGATATTAGGTGCGGGTCGAAGGTAAATCAACCAGTGAGAATTTCAAGAGAAGGCCTAGTTGGGATGAAATTTATACATGGACCAAGAACTTGTTTGGTGGGATAAAGAGAAGGCGATGGGCTTTTCGTGCCGGGAGCTAAGTACTAGAAGAAAGAGTTCAAACTTGTGGACATTAGGCGGATGTTTCTGGTACCGAGAGAAGGAAAAAAAGGAGGTCTCTCGATATGGAATGTCGTTATGCGGCGGCGGCTTATTTGTTGTACGTCCTTGCATCGGTTGTATTTCCGCTGACAAAGGTAACGGGGTGAGCGCCAACCTTCTTCAGACTTTTGGACCCCTTAGAAGATGTGAACAAGTACTCTTGGGGGTTGCCATAGTTGCACATGTCTGAATGGTCAGCTTTCCCAGGGATCTCGCGAACGAACTTCTCAAATTAATGGGAATTTGGCTCTAATCCAGGTATTTGGATTGATGAAAGTTGTCTTCTTTTAGTATGTTTTTTTCCTTCGATATATTTTTATGTTTATTTGATTGTTTAAAATAGGTGTGGATTTATGATCATTTCCCCTCACTTGTTCAAAGACAATGAAGATGTGAAAATCAACTCAAATTGGAGCCCAGGTAGTCCAACGGGAACCCGTTGGGTGTACTCGGTTCTCGGGATAGGGAACAAGCGATGCCTTGATAGAAATGCGTAAAAAACTTGACAACATCACGGCGGAAGAGGTAATCTTTACTCCTTACAAGGATGCTAGAGTTGGCGCGAGTGGAAGATGTCGTGTATTACCATGGCCCTTTGTTTCACCCCAACGGTTTTTCAATGTACAATCCTTTGAGAATCATCGTCAACTTGGGTTTGTTCAAGATTCACCCGATGAAGACGATGTACCTCCGTTCAAGCACAATTTGAACAAATATGAGGCCGGCAAGGCTGAAATAAAAGTGGTTTACGAACACTGCAGCGATGTCAAGCATTGGAATGAAAGACATTCTAACCTCGTAGACATCACATTTTGGGTGCATGTGGATAAAGGTTACGAGGCAACAACGGATTACTATCAATGGTACGAAGGCTTCTCCCATGGTAGGGTAATACGGATCGATCAGGTTACGGGTAGGAGGACCAACAGAGCATCCACATCTTCTTCTCAAGCTGACGGTAGAGATGATACTACCATTCTTAAACTAGTGGTGAGTATTTATTTGTGTAATTGTGTTATTCATTTACATACAAATATACGTCAGTTCATTAAAATTGTTTTTTAATGTATATATATAGAGGGAACGAATGAAGCTTTTTGTCAAGGCTTTTTGTTGCTCGGCTGACAAAGGGGAAGTGATTGAGCCTGCGAAGCAACGTCTGTACGCTGATTGTTGCACGCACATTGAAAATCCCAATGCAAAGAAGATGTTTCTTTGAGCTGGCCAAGGAAGGTAAGAGGACCGGAAAACACGTGGCCGAGCACAACAAGGTGGTGAACGGGGGCAAAGTAGCCAACATCATGATGAACAAGGTACCGGAGAAGATGGTGGTTCCCCAGGGGCCGGTGAAACTCGGGGTCCTCCTCTAAGAAAAGCGGAAAGTTTCGGTCGGGGGAAGTAAGGAGGAGGTCGAGGTCGAGGTCGAGATGGTGGTCTTTACTCGAGGAGATGTTCGTCTCCGTCTCCTTGAGATGTTACTTTATAACTTGAACTTATGTGTTTGTTGAAACTACTTATGTGTTTGGTTTGGCTGGTTTGTTCATACTACTTTGTTTTAAGAAGGATGTTTACTAGTATGTTTGTTAGAATAATGTAGTACTCTAATGCGGACAAGATTATATCTTGTGATAGAGTTAGGGTCGTTATCTATAGTACGTAGCGATGTAACGACTCTATTTGTGATACACATAGTCGTTATGTGTTTCAATTAAAAGTCTAACGACTCGAGAGGAAATGAAGATCGATGTTTTTTCCCCGACTAGAGTCGTTAGTTAGTATATGGAAACTAATGACGACTCTAGGTCGAAAAACATCCAGGAGATGAACCATATTTTCCATGCCTGGAGTCGTTAGTTAGTATATGGAAACTAATGACGACTCTAGGTGAAGAAAACATCCAGGAGATGAACCATATTTTCCCCTGCCTAGAGTCGTTATTTAGTATATGGAAACTAATGACGACTCTAGGTCGAGAAAACATCCGGAGATGAACCATATTTTCCCTGACTAGAGTCGTTAGTTAGTATATGGAAACTAATGACGACTCTAGGTCAGAAAACATCCAGGAGATGAACCATATTTTCCCTGCCTAGAGTCGTTATTTAGTATATGGAAACTAATGACGACTCTAGGTCAGAAAACATCCAGGAGATGAACCATATTTTCCCTGCCTAGAGTCGTTATTTAGTATATTGAAACTAATGACGACTCTAGGTCAGAAAACATCCAGGAGATGAACCATATTTTCCCTGCCTAGAGTCGTTACCGGTATCAAATGGCAGTTAACGACAGTTACATACAGAGTCGTTGCTTTTATATGGGATATATTGACGACTGTTACAACCAGGAGAAAGTTAATATGGGTATTCTTGAATTTGACACATCAAATGTTCGTCAATGAACCTTCGCGCTCGACGATACAACGTTGTATATTCTTTGTGGTGAATGAACTTAGTATCCCCATTACGTATTGTCCATAACCCATTGAAACGTTCAGCTGAAATTAAACGAGGAATGTTATATGTCGAGTAACGTTGAAGGATGAGGAAAGTATAAATATTAACGAATTACTCACTTTTTCCTTAAGAGGAGCTCGTGGATGATGGTCGTACACCATATTTCTAACTTTTACATACTCTCTCATTGCACTTTTAATGTAGTTGAATCGAAATTCCAAGTCTCTCCATTTTCGGTTATTAGGATTCGCGATACGCCAGTAGAAGAACTCCTTAACTCTCTTCCAAAACATTGAATAGATTTCATTTGGACGTTCACGAAAGGTACTAGCAAACGATTTAACGAGACACAAATCTTCATACGGTTCCCATTCAGCCATTGCAATTGAAAGATTACGTAGTTTGGTGGAAAAACGAATGGTTTTGGGCTATTTTCTCTAGAGGATGGGGTGGTATTATATAGAAGAAAATCCCAACGGTCGTTTTTTTTTGAAAATCACAACGTGAGTCGTTAACTAAGTTATCAAAAGTGTTGACGACTCAAGAGCAGGTTGTTGCAAAATAAGTCATATGACGACTTAGGTATAGTCGTCCTTTGCATTAACAAACCGAGATAACGATTTGTTCATTAAAATAAATTGAATCTCGATTGAAAGGAAACTTGGAATTGTAGCATATTAAATATTAATTAGAAGGTGGATATTCCTTTGAACACATTACTTGTTGTGGATGTTTCTGGTGCGAGATTCAACTAGCATGGCGGCTTCAATGTGATAAAAAGGCTCTCCTCTCCATTTGGTATATGCGGCCTGAGCAGCACACCTATCCCCTTTGTGCCTCGCGAGAAACTCGTTGTACTTGGTGCACCATTTCATAACAAGAATCGTCCTATGACTAATGTGGGACGGCAAGTAAGGATATCGTAGTTTGTTGTTGTTATTAACGAAAGGACCCGAACCAACTCGGCTCCAAAATATACTATCACGTTCATGTTCTTCGTGGAGATCCTTGACAATGTAATAATTTTTAACCCATTCGGTCTCTTCCTCGACTTGCTTGAATCTTTCACGGAGTTGGGATTGTTCTTGGTCTCGTCGTTTGGCCTCGCGCAACTCTTCTTCTTCCTTCGTAGGATATGGCGCATGTTTTTTAGTAGGTCGCATGTTTTTTTTGCGTTTCTCTTCTTCCATTGCCAATATTGATTTGGTAGGTCGCTTGCATCTTCTAAGTATGTTATCAATTGAATTGGGGGTTGATGAAGGATTTGCCATTATTGAGGTGGTTTTCAATTGAATTTGCTCCTGGAAGTGTTCCTCTATATATACAATAATTACCAACGGCTATTTTTTATGGGAAAAAGTGTATACAAAAAAAGCCGTTGGGGGTTTTCTTATAGAGTCGTCATCATTATACACTATCATGATGACGACTCTAAGGCGTATAACTAGAGTCGTTGCTTTGTATGTATATATGCTTCACGACTCTTAGTATATAAACATTCAGGAGACCATCAAATTTTTATGGTTAGTGTCGTTAATGTTTATGTAAACTGAGATGACGACTCTTAGTTGGAAAACATCCAGGAGACTGTCAAATTTTAACATTAGAGTCGTTAATGTTTATGTATATATGGATGACGACTGTATTGTTGCAAAACATTCTAAGGTATGAGTCGTTAACTTGGATGTTTATATGTATAACGACCTTTAAGCGTAAAAACATCCGGGAGACTAGCAAATTCTGGTTAGGGTCGTTAAGGTGTGTGTATATATTCTTGACGACTACTGTAACATAATTCAAATTAACATAATCCAACTAGGATAAAAGAATAAAACGCATTGTATTGATTAAGCATTCTTGAAATACAAATATACGGGTAGAAGATACAACCATTATGAAAAAGTATGCTTCAAAATGCAATGCATTGTTTAGAATAAACATCTTCTCTCACGATTCATTTCCCAAGTCTAAGTAAACCGGGGTTGGGTCCATAGCATTCCAAATGTTCATTCCATACTCATCTTGGTTTGTCCACTCCTTGGTGTACTCTCCCCAATCACCATACACCCGTGGTAGAGGACATTCTTCGGAAATCTTCAAGCCTATGTAATGGTTATCATTGACATGTGCCATTACAATTCTTCTTTTCTTTATCTCCGTCTCGCACCTAGTTTTGGAAGGTACGTACATACAAGAGGCTCCGGGGAAGCCTTTCTTTGAATACAATTACTACACAAGTGAATGTGTCCGCCAAAAGTTGGCCACCAAAAGGCATTTGCATCCAAAACTTATAACCGGCCTTCTTGGACCCCTTCCTCCATTTCACGTTTGAAACCAACTCCCTAAACTTCAATTCCCTCTCTTTTTGGTCTCCTTCCATGAGCATTTTCAAATATAGTTGTTTGTCTGAACTAGTTTTTACGCCATTTTTTTCTTGCATATTCGATTTGGGTGAGCTTAAGTTCGTCGGCCTCGTCGAAATGCCCTAATTGTTCCGTTGCAACATGGTAACCACAATTTCCATCGCCGTCGACGTCGTCGGTGGATAGAAGGTGATCCAAGATGACGTGAGGAAGTTGGTCAGTATACTCTTTATACAAAGTGTAAGCAACACGATGTGGTCTTCCTTGGGAATCTCTAGGGGTGCGCGGATTACCTTTTATTCCTCGTATCGTCACCATTCCGCTCGTTTGGCTTTCTTGGGTACCGACCACATGGTCTACAACATCCATGTCTTCCTTTGGCGGCCCCCTTGCCTTGGGTACGAAAGAGTTCTCATACTCCGTATATTCCGCTTTGGACATCCGATGACGTGACAAGTCGCTTTTGCAACTCTTTGCCGCTGTCACGGTTTCTCTAAAAGACTTTTTAGTTGTGGGTCTACCCGTTGGTTTTTGTTTGTTTGGCTCTTCTTCAACTCCCAAGCTCTTGCGGGCAGTAGGCCACAAATTAGAAACCGATGTCTGTCTTCTGCACAATTCGTTTTTCGATATTTCTCATTGATATACTTGCCAATCTCAAGGTCTCCAAATTGTTCATCGGCGGCTCTGTGGGATTTGGGATGAACCCAAGTTGCTTCCAAAAGGATCGATATCTTCAATGGGAATGAGCCCCTTGTACCCACCGAGCTTATGTTTACACGGGAGGCCAAGCCACGTCTCAGTTGTACAATTACATTTAATGACTTTTCCATCGGAAGATTTCGCTCGAAATTTGTTAAGTTCAGTCATCATATGCTTTATTGCCCACCATGATACTTGGTGCGAAACCCCACGTAGCAATTCTTTGTCTTCCATGTATTGCTTCAAAAAACGGTCCTTACTATACTCCATCTGAGTCACTATCTTGCTTAGGTCATCCTCGGCGTGCTCGTGAATAGCTTCCTGTACCGTAACTACCCCACCAGTGTTCTCTTGAAGAATTTTTTTCAAACGTCCATGGGACTGTTCTGCAATACTCGTGGACTCATTTTTGTAGTGCTTGAACTTATTGGTCCATGCATAAACAAACTTTTCCTTCCAAGGATTCAACCATGTATCTAGGCAATAATCGACAACCTTCTTATGATCCGTACTCCAATCATCAATAAACTTTTGAAGATTTGCATAGTACTTTACTTCGGTCTTCGAATGAGCCAAATGGTCCCAATCTTTGCAGAAATCCTCCCATAGATCACCATCTTCAGCATATTTTTCCTTTTCTTTCATTTTCTCTTCGGCTTTCTCTTTTTTTTGAAAGTTTACTTAGACGCTCGTCTTCCTCCTTGGAACGTTGATTACCCTTTGCGAGGCTTGATCTTTTGAATCGATTCTTGCAATTAGAAAAAATATTCATTTGGATGTGCCACGTACAAAGAAAATGTTGAGCATGTGGAAAAACTTGAAGAACGGCACTCATGACTGCAAAATCCCTATCCGTAATTATAACCCGCGGTGTGCCTTCGCCTCGGTAAATCAACCGAACTTGTTCTAAAGCCCAAACATAGTCCTCTATTTCTTCCTTTTCCATAAAGCACCATGCCACGGTGAATGATTGCTTATCCGAAGTATGACTAACCACGTTCAACAACGGCATGTTATACTTGTTGGTCTTATAGGTGCAATCTATGAACAAGACTGGTAAAAACACTGAGCCAAATCCACCATCCTAGGATGGGCAAGAAAAATATGTGTCACTTTGTCGCTTAGGACCCACCCTTGTTTGCATGGCGTAGTTAAGTTTTTACGCCAACCACTCGATTGTTGCATAATTAATCTACCATCCCATTCAGTTCTCCCGATCGTTGCTTTGGCGGCGTAGATTGTGGAAATAATAGACAAGTTTGTCTTATCTTCCGCTCTTATTGCATTTAGGATACGAAGGGGCCTACATCGCTTCATCGTCGTACCTTTTCCATTTGATGTGGTTTCAATGGCATATCTTTGGGTGCCTAAAAGAGTGCTAGGTGGAGGATGGTTGTGACGACCATCCGGAATACTATACAACCTCCATAGATTAGTTTCGGGATGCCTTTTGAAAACAATCTGAAGGGGCATTGTATCTTCTTGAATTCGTTTTGTAGACCCTCGTCGTCTTCTTCTCATACTTGTAATTCTTCCCTTTGTGACTTTCTTCCTTATCCCCGCTCTCTCGCATACCATCTCCATTTGCTTATAATCAACGTGTTTGCTTTGAACAACTACGCACATCTTCTCTTTTGCCTTGAAATAATCCATTCCTTGACATCACCTTTGTCTCCCACGTCTACATCAAAACCAATGTCACGTTCACGATGCAACACTAATTAAACAAATTTCATAATGATATACATCGATTCAAACATTAAAAACGTACCAAATCGGTCATATAGTGTTGGGAGGTATCCAGGACCGATAATAGAGACGGGTTCGGGTTGAGAGCTCGCCTGTACAACCAACTACATAGAAAAGAAAAACATATCATTCAGCGATCGTTAATTTCGAGATGTACAAATGACGACCCTAATGATCGTCATCTTTATTTACAAGGTTGGCGACAATAACGATCGTCAACATTATTTTTGCGAACAACGACACATTCCTCGACAAATGACGACCCTCTTTATACACGAACGACTCTACATTCCCAAATATAAACCATCTTGCTTGAGTTTTTACATTGGGTCGTTACTGTTTATATATATCCCTTGACGACTCTAGACGAACTAAGTGGAGAGAATTTGAAAACCAACGGTAACTTTGACTAGTAGGAGCAATTATTGCAGAAGTAACCGTTTTTTTTTAAAAAAAACTAGCCGTTGGGTACATTTTTGCTATAAATAGAGACCTATCTCTTCCAAACTTATTCACCCATCACTTTCAATCTTCCTAAATCAGTCACCCATCACTTTCAAACACTAAAAAATGGCTCCAACTCCGTTCAATAATCTAGAAGATGTTGCTATTGTCGAGCACACACCACTCTCACAAAGCACTCCGTTGAGGAAGCGCAATGGGTGGCCGATGAAGACCCAACAAGAGGGCCTTACTTTGGGGATGATCAAAACACCAATGCTTGGTGGAAACGGGTGTTTAAGGTATTCAAAGCACTAAGCGGAAATCGTTACAGGAGGACACTCACGCAGATAAGGGAAAGATACGCTTATTTATACAATGAATGCGTACTGCTGAGAAACGAATTGAAAGCTCGTAAGGACGCTATGCCCAACGAAGACCGAATGAGTAGAGTAAGTTTGTGAATCAATAGGCCTCTCATCAAAAATTAATTATTTGGTTATGATTATTCAACAACGCTAACTTATTTAAAAAATTGTTTTCCCAGTATACTTTGGGTCGGAGCCAATACGAATTAAGGTACGGTCATGAGTTTCTGCACGAGGACTGCTACACTCTCTTGGAGGAAGTTGAATGGCAATTCGCCCTATATAATTAAACTCGTAGAGAATCCCTAGGGCGTGTATTGAACAATTTTATGTGTTTTACTTCTATTTTATTTCAACTACATGTATGTTTTTTCGGATTCAATAAAATGAGTGACTTCAAATATTGGTTCAATAACTATATTTCATAAAGGGTCGTCATGCTATGTAAAAACACACGTAACGACTCTAAAGATTGTTAGAAATTCTTGGCATGAGTCGTCATTTTTGGAGAACAAAATATTAACGACTCTAAAGGTCACATAACACAGAGACTCTTTGACGGCAGAGTCGTCAGTCAGTAAACAAAACACATGGACGACTCTTTTGATCATCAAGAGTCGTCACTTGGTAAATATATATAATGACGATCCTTCAAGCAGTTAATGTGAATTTTGAATTCACCAAATGTGGTTGAGTCGGGCAACGGTTAAAAATTCAAAAAAGTGACTGTTGGGTCCTTAATCTCTATAAATAGAGACCCATACCTCACACATTCTTCACCCAAACCATAATTCTAAACCTTCACATTCATTCTCATACATTTATTATCCAAGAGCAAAAAGAAAAGGAAACACCATGACTAGTACTTACACTTCGGAAGAGAATTGTGCTATTGTGAGAGCTTGGAAAACAGTCACAAACCACTTTGAAGATCTAGGAAAAGACATTGATCAAACATCGGATGCTTGGTGGAACCGCGTATTCATCGTTTTTGTGGCGTTAGACGGAAATTGCAACTCAAGGTCTTTGAATATCGTCAAGGAACGGTTCGAGGAGATATTCTTCGAGTGTGAAGTTTTTAAAAGAGAAATCAAGGCCGTAAGGGAAGCCATGCCCAATATGTCGGGTGCTATGAGAGTAAGTATTTAAACAAGAGGTAAAACTTATCCAAAGCTTTCAACAATACTAACGAGAGCATGTTTGCGTTTTCGGTTGGGAAGGCGTATGTCCG
The DNA here is from genome assembly GCA_023531295.1 of Papaver armeniacum. Classification (NCBI taxonomy): domain Eukaryota; kingdom Viridiplantae; phylum Streptophyta; class Magnoliopsida; order Ranunculales; family Papaveraceae; genus Papaver; species Papaver armeniacum. The sequence continues at coordinate 373,858 of JAJJWW010006838.1, forward strand.
ATCGAGGTGCTTCGTGGAAAAAGTTCGAGTTCGACGATTGCTACTTTATCTTGGAAGGCACCATGTATAATTACGCCATTTATGATTAGGTGTATAAGTGCACCGTTGTTATCTATTTCATATCGCTATGAAAGATGTATGCCTTTTAATGATTCAATGAAATGATTCTATGAAATCAAAACTTATGATAATCCACTCAAAGGGTCGTTATTATATTAAATAAAACACCGAACGACTCTACTTAAAAGTTGAAATTGCGGGATAGGGTCGTCATCTTATATGAAAACATATATGACGACTCTAAGTTTTTTATATACTGAGAGTTCTGGGTTTAGAGTCGTTTTTCTCTAAACAAACAAAATTAACGACCCTTATTGACCTAGCATAAAGAGTCGTCAGTGTTTATCACACGACCCGAACGATTTTTCATAACTGGAAAAGTTGCGGGTTTGAGTCGTCATCTGTAGTTTCAATTCACGACGACCTTTACAGATCGTTAACTAATCCAACCCCGACTATAACGACTCTCACACTGACCACTTAAAATGTGACCATGAATCGACCCCTTGGAGCACCATTCAGACAATTTCAAGAGTATATGAGGTTTACCTGATTGTTTTGAGGTGCGGGTTCTTCATTTGGAGTATCGGTTCCTTCATTTTGAGGAGTAGGATCTTCATTTCCACCATTATTCATGGCTTCCTCCATTAACATCTCCTCATCAAACATCCAATCCATATGATTAGTTGAGACAATATAACCATCAACACAATCATGGTTGTTATTTGAAGCTTCACCACCCTCATTCCCTCCACTTGAATCACTCATTTCAAAAACCCTAATTTTTCCACTCAAAAACTTCTCCTCTTCTTCTCAACACATAAAACCCAAAAATAAAATCTCCACAAATTTTTATCCTAAAATCAGATTTTTATCTAAACACAATTACCACACTAATCAAGTTAATTAATTCTTAATACTAATCACTTAGGGGCATTTTAGCCATTTAAAAAAAAAAAATATAAGGGGTGACCCAAATTAGGATTGGGTGACCTTTTTTGTCATCTAGTGCTTGGCCCCCAATTAAAAGGTCTGGCCCCCAATCAATCCAGGTAGGATATCCTTCTTATCGGCTTCCTTTAAAGTAAACCAATCAAGTGCAGCAAAATTAAAAAACGGATTAAAATATCTCATAGGGCGAAGTAAATATACAGTTGAAATAGGCAAATTCAATGTAATGTTCCAAATATACAGTTGAACAAAGTTCACAAATTTTAACAAAAACTACTAAGTTGGTTATACCAGAAACGTCAGACCATACAATTGTCGTCTTAATTAAAATAAACACACCGTGCAGAACACTCTTGTTACCTGTAGCATTATAAACAACAACCGGCACTTGCTGGGACACTTCCTACGAAGCAAACAAAAGAGACAAGAATTTTTCAAAAAATTAAGACGTCAACACGTCATGAAATCAATCGATCAATCATCATCAGCGAATTGCTTCAAAAAAAAAAAAAAAATCATCATCAGCGAATGAACAAGCAAATATTCACGCCACATCCTATACGCGTTTATATTTAAACTGTTAAATTAAGGACACATATATCTAGTTAAGTTAAATGGATCAGCTTGAGCTTGGAGTTCTAATGAAGTCGCACCTGTAGAGGTGTAAAACGTCTTACCGTCCCAACAGCCCGCACACGGTCGCGTGCTTCACGTGCCATGTGCCGTCTTTGTCTTTGTGCCAACGATTTAAACGTCTTTGTGTGCCGTCTTTGTGCCGTCTTGTGCTTTACTAGTCAAAAGCTAGGCACAAAGACAGCCCACGGGCACATCACACGAATAAACGTCTTTGTCGTTGTCGTCCGGGCACACGTGCTATAAACAATTTGAAATCACTTAATGTATACATTAAGTCGGACATTATCACAAGAATTTAATTAGACAACTTATCATTTGAAATTATTTCAAGTAAAATTAACAAGTTTATTCAATAAAAAGAAATAGCCCATCAAATATGAAATTGAATTGTTGTCATGTAAATTAATGTTCTAGTTAAATATAGGTGACGACATTATAACAACGATGTGAAATATATTTTCCAAATATTAAGGTATTATATGCGTTGTTATAAATAAGCCAACATAAAATGTTAAAACTAACTAGTGACTCTTTTGTGAAATATACCAAAAATGTGATGTATTATGCATTGTTATATGGTGTATTTGTACATGTTATGACGTGCTCTCTTAACGTGCTGTGCTGGGCTGGGCCACGTGCTTATCCGTGTCGCGTCTTTGTCTTTGTGCTCTCTTGTGCCAATTAGTCAAACCCAAGACGTCCCATTTAACTAACGTGTTGTGTCGTGGCCGGGCTAAGTCACGTCTTCAAAAAAAATTTGTGCTCAAATTTTAGCGTCTTTGTCTTTTGTTTGTCTTTCGTCTTGTGCCCCAATTTACACCTCTACGCACCTGGCAATATATCTAGTTAAGTTAAGAGGATTTTTTGTCATTTGTTGGCAGGAATCTTCGTAGCGAATAATATACCTAATTAAGTTAATTAAGAGCATCGATGATCCTCTTTTGTCATTTGTTGGACAACTTCCGAGAAGATTTCATTATTGAATGAACACAAAATTGGTCAAAAAGACCAAAATTAACAATTCCTGGGTGAAAAAGACACTTAGGTTTTGATACTGTTTAAATAGCCAAAAATTAAAAAGATCTTGTTTAAATGGACAAAAATTTAAAAATAGGCGGATGTAACAGGTTTCATCTGTCCATTTTCAAATATTTTTTTCTTATTTTATTTTACTTTGGATGTATCCAGTTTCATCCTTGCTATTTTTTAAGTATAAGCCAGGATGAATCCAGTTTCATCCTTGCTATTTTTTTTCTGGTTATTTCACCCGTATTTTTTTTTACTTGTCCATTTGAACCGTGTTTTAAATTATTTTGGACAAATGACCCATTTTCTCTTGAATGAAGTCTGCTTTTGCTTTTCCTTCAAAAATAAAATAAAAAACACAACAGCTTTGGTAATCGGTTATCACTAATTAATAGTACATGTCAATTATGATTTACTAATTGACAAACAATCTAGTGGACTCTGAGCCGTCCACGGTGGTTGTTCAATCCGTCAAGAAAAAGAGTTAGAGAAAATGCATTCACATTTAACTAACAGGGGTTAGTCAAATAAAATTATGAATGACTCCTAGGAGTTTGCAAATCCAATGTTAATCCATATAGATTTTTGGAGAGTCTCTTAATATTTTTATTATGAGTTAGAGATTTTTTTCAAGTTATTTAAATTTTCTGAAACTCCATATTATTGGATTAGAATTTCATAAGAGCTACTCCAACGCTCCTGTTATTCGAAAGAGAATTGAAAGTCATGGATTTGTTGTTTTCAGAGATTTGGAGAGACTTTTCTTAAAAATAGACATGGTAGAAATCTCTCCTCAAGAGGTGATATTTCTAGAGACTTGGAAATTTGGAGACTTTTTGGTTTTGGGAGTGAACCATTTTTTTTTTCTCCTTGTGCCTTAATACACTTAAGGGCCACTTGGAAAGGGGTAATCAAGACAAAATGTGGAATAATGTGATTTTTTAAATTGGAGAATATATATTATAAAATCGGCTATGTGAGTGTTTGTGATATATATCTATTTTAAAATATATATTTTAGAAGTTATGATTTTTTTCTCCGCCTAGAGAATAAAATGTGGGATGACCTGAATAAGTGAATGAAAATTTAGGCATTGGACAGCAGTGAGATTTATTTTGACAATGGACACATATTTCATTAGGTGATAATGGTACTTTTATTATTATTGTAACGTGAATAATAAAAAAATCGGTAATGTAGGAAATTAATCAGGGGATATTATACAATTTTGTCTCTACAAATCACATAAACTTTTTACAAGTCTCATTTTTTTATTCCCAACCCATATACACCGTTAAGGGATGTCCAAAACCGCGAAAGAATTAGGGGCGACCCCGAAAGAATTAGGGGCGACTTTTTTATTCCCAACCCATATACACCGTTAAGGGATGTCCAAAAACGCGGAGAATACGTTAATGCCCTTACACAATCGGAAGCTATTTTGTGCCCGATTATTATACATCAATCGGAAGTTTAGTAGCTATATTATACTACCGATTAATATCGATTTTGTGCCAAACTCGCATCTGGCTTCTATAACAATCGGAAGGAAAAATAACCTCACTAGACTACGATTATAGTAGCTCCTAAATTCCCAAAATTGGTGATTTCGCCAAGAAAGAAATTTGGGGCAACTGTATAATCGGAAGTCTTATTAACTACCGATTATTCTAGTCCCCAAATTCGAAAAAAATGACATTTCTGCAAAAACAAAATTTGGGGCAACTGTATAATCGGTAGGTTATTAGCTACCGATTAATATAGTTCCCAAATTCGAAAAAAATGACATTTCTGCAAAAACAAAATTTGGGGCAACTGTATAATCGGAAGTAATAATACTTCATTTGACTTCCGATTATACAGATGCCCCAACAAAATAAAGCCGTTGGAACTCTAAACTCTATATAAGGATTGTATCCTTTTACCCTATATGGAACACAAATACCTTTAAACTCTCTCCAACATCATCTTCAACATAATGGCCCAACCATTCATTAATCCTACGGAGTTCACGATCGAAGAAGATTTATCTTTATGTAGGCGCTATGTTCAATTCTATCCGAGACGAGGAGAAGAACGCAGGCAAGGAGGCATAATGAGTATGAGTTATTTGGGGAAAATTCACGAAAAATTCTGCGACGACACCGGTAACCCAAACAACCGTCACTCCGCTGATCTTTTCTGACGAGTTGGTTCAATAAATGGACACGTCCAAGAATTCGTCCATTTAACTTATCTTGTGAATCAATATCGATTGAGGGGTGAAACCAATGATGAGGTTATAGAACGATCTCTCGGGGAATGGCGGAGATGGAAAAGATCAAGCTTAGTTATGAAGCTCATTTTAGAATCCTTAGGCGCGATGGAAAGATTTAATCCGTTTAGGAATCGTCCAACACGTCCCACGACGCTAATCACAATACCTTGTAATAGAATTGAGGGAGTTCAATGTAAAATTATGATGATGTGTAGGTGATATTGTTATGAATTTCAAAATATTTATGAAAATCGGAAGTTTTAATTGTTGATCTAACTAACGATTATACGCCAACGGCTAGTTCGTTCAAAAGAAACTAGCCGTGCCTCGAAAACCACATACAATCGGTAGATAAGACATATTGAGAAACCTCCGATTATACTACTCTAATGAAACTGAGAACTCTATGACAAAACAACCTATAATCGTAAGTATACAACAATACATGTTTACCGATTACGCATAATCGGGTGCTTTGTTAAAACATGTCCTACCGATTGTGTGTAATAATTATACGCAATTTCAGTACAGTCTTGTAAAAGTACGCATCAACGGCCATATTTTCAAAAAAAAAGAGACGTTGGGACTCTCATCTATATAAGGAGGGTAAACTCTTCTTATTTATGCACCAAACAACACATATATAACATTGTGTATTCTACAAATAGATTTTCCATCGTCTACTCTTGTGAATTCATTCTATATCTCAACTTACAAGCATGGAAACGTTTGACGCAGATGAAGATTTGGTCATTGTGAAAACATGGTATCGTGAAACAAGACGTGAAGATGTCATAGCAGGAAGGTTAACACCCGAAGTCTTTTGGGCGAGGGTATATAGCCAATTTGTGCGAGAGTATAGAAATCCAAAGCAAAGATCACTCCAACAAGTTCATGATCGTTTCCGACTTGTCCAAAAAGGGGTAAATGATTACATAACGATACAAAAGAGGATGTTTAACACTAGCCACTTAAGCTTGTCGATCCAACAATTTGTAAGTATAACGCTCGGGTGTTTAATCTTTCTTACTAAAACGAAGTTGACATTATTTTATGTTTGTTTATATAGGAGACACTCGCAAAAAGACAGTACTTAGTGGAAAAGGGTGAAGAATTCACTTATGATGGAAGTTATGAATTCCTGAAGTCCGTCGTAACAGTATAAATGTTTTTCTGCTGGTTACAATCGGAAGTTATTATTTTATATTGTCTACCGATTCTGGGAAGATTTTCACCTATTTTTTCAGAATTTGGTGACAATCGGAAGTTTATGCAGTATGTTGTCTACCGATTCTGGGAAGATTTTCAGCTTTTTGTCAGACTATGGTGACAATCGGAAGTTTATTCAATATGGTGTCTACCGATTCTGGGAAAAATTTACAGTTTATTTTTTGTCAGAGTTTGGTGTTAATCGGATGTTTATATAATATGTAATCTACCGATTCTGGGAAAAAAATTTCAGTTGTTTTATCAGCCTTTTAATCGGAAGATAAGTTCAAAAAGTTAATAACCGATTATAATATTGATTGAGTCACATTTACAAAAGCTTGTATAATCGGTTGATATATTAAAAATATAACTACCGATTATAGCTTTAGACTTCACAGTATTTTCCACAAAATTCCAAAAAAAAATATGTACAAATAGGGCTTTCCAAAATACATCTTTCAAACATAACAATCATTGATCTTCATCATCAGAGGGAACCAATTCCAGTAGGCCTTCCGGGAAATCCACCTTCATGACGCGATCCCAATCCAACATGTTGGTCTCATATTGTTTCAACCAATCGTTACAATGATTCGTTTGGGAAGTAATCGCTCCAACCCGACCAACGGAGGTAATGGGCAATCCCTCTTTACTCTTAAACCGATAAAATGCATCTCATTCACAAATGCCATAACAATTCTTCTATCTTTAACCGATTGATCGCAAACCGTCCTTGTAGGTGTAAACGTATTAGAATGTCCATACCTAGGAGGAACAAAGAAATGTACCACGCAATTCAAAGCGTCCGCTAAGAGATATCCACATTTAGGCATTGTCATCCAATACTTGGATCCGATTGTATTCAATCCCTTTCGGCACTTTACACGCGCAACAAAGTCTTTGAACTCTAGTTCTTTGTCGTGCCTATCTCCTTCCTTCATCATCCATATAGAAATCCTTGTCCTTTATTAGTTGTACCGCCATCTTAGTTCTTAAATTTTGCCATTGGGTGACATCTTCGTTCACCGCCTCTCCAAAGTAACCAATTTGTTCTGAGGCGACGTGAAACCCGCAATTGCCATCCCCATCAACCTCGTCGGTGGACAAAACAAATGGAACAATGAGTGGAGGGAGTTGTTTCATATACTCTTCTATAATCGTATACCTTGATCGTGTTGGTCTTCCATGAAAATCCCTAGGACAACGAAGAGTACCATACTTCTCTCTTATAGTCACCATTTCCGTTGAATGTGTTTGTGGCGAGTCGCTCATTTGATCAATAACTACGGAGCTAGTTTGGGTCTCCACTAACACAACTTGTTCCATCGCATCGACTTGACTTACTTGAAAAGGCTTCTTAGAGAGTTTTGGACTTCCATTTTGATCTTTTCTTGGACGACCTCTTTTCTTTGGTTGCGGCTCATCTTCAAATTCGGCTTCCGAACGCTCATGCCGACACAATATTCTTTTATTAGACAAATGATCCTTTAATTCTTTTCTTTCAATGGTCCTCGACACTTCGGTGTTTGGCCTACCCGCCCCCTTATGCTTAATAGGTTCATCAGCCTCTTTTAAACGAGGGTGAAGAGCTTGTTCCAAATCATGCATCAATATTTGCTTCTTGGCGTCATTTGTTGTAGCATAACGCTCGGATATTCTTGCACACAATTCCGACTCCATGAACGACGGACCATTGACTACGGGTGTGCTTGGAGTGAAATTTAATTGCTTCCAAAATGGATGAATATCATTGATGTCAATCACATCGACGTACCTACCCATTTTATGACGACATGGGAGATCAATACCTATCATATCCTTGCAAATACAAACCGTATTCTCGTCATCGTTAGCTTTATACAACTTCAATTGTTCTATCATGTGATTTATTTCCCAACGTGAAACTTTATGAACAATGCCCCTTAGAAGCAATCTTTCCTCTTCGTGTTCCGTAGGGAATTTATGTACACTAAATTGCATAGAATCCTTAATCTTTATGAGATCACGATTGGTGAATTCATGGATTGCTTCTTGGATCGACACAACTCCATTTTGACTACCTAGAAGTATTTTCTTTAATCGGCCATGAGACCCCTCCGCAATGCTTGTCGCCTCGTTCTTGAAGTTATGATATTCATATGTCCATGCATACACAAACCTCTCCTTAATCGGTAACCATTGTGTTTTACAATACTCAACGGGTTTTTGGTAGTCCTTGTAATATTCTTCCTCAAATTTCTTCAAGTTCCTTTCGTAAATTTCCTCGGTCATTGACCAAACGATCTTGTCCCATGCTTTCATGAACGATCTCCAAATTATCCCATCCTCCTTCCATTTTTCATCAAATAACCTCTTCTCTTCCTCCCGTTCTTCCTCGGTTAATTTACTAATGCGCTCATCCTCTTCCTTCGACCTCTTGGTACCCTTCCTTGGTTTTTTAGCTTGGAAATGGCGATGGCAATTGTGTACGAGGTTGCATTGAATGTGCCACGTACTGCGCAAGTTTCGGGCTTCATGAAACACTACCGCTATTGCATGCATTAAGGCTTGATCGTTATCCGTTACAATAACCCTTGGAAAATCATCCCCATTGTAAATGGACCTCAGCGTCTCCAACATCCAAATGAAACTCACGTTGTTCTCATGATCCATTAAACCCCATGCAATCGTAAACGTGTTTTTGTCCGAAGTGTGACAAGCAATGTTTAACAACGGCATGTTATATTTGTTTGTCTTGTAAGTGGCATCTATCAACACAATTTGATGAAAACACTGAGCCAATTTTATCATTTCGGGATGTGCCAAGAAAATACGTACCACTTTACCATCCTTTTCTTCCGTTCTCAACGTGTAGTCGTGTAACTCAGCTAACCACTGCGATTGTTGCATGACCGTTCTACCATCCCATTTCGTCCTTTTGATCGTAGCTAGGGCCGACTTAATTGTAGATAAAGAAGACAAGTTGTCGGGGTCGTCGTCTTTATTTTACTTAAGATCGCACTCGCCTTTTGGATACGCATAGACCTCACCGTCTCCATTTCATGTGCTTTTAACTTCGCAACCATTACATGTCCAATAAGAGTATCCGGATCATCGTGGTTGTGACAACCATTAGCAACTTTAGACATTTTCCAATCTTTACTTTCCTTACCATCGGGCTTATAGAAGACAATCTTAAATGGGCATCCAATCTTCTTCGTATGAGTTCGGTACTTCTTTCTCTCCGTCTTCCTTACATACTTATTATTCTTTCCCTCGTGACGCTTCTTCTCCCCACCTCGCTCACATACCATTTCAAACCGAATATTCTTAACGCAACGGTTCTGAACTACCACGCACATCTTCTCTTTTGCCTTGTTCATAAGCCATTCCTTGGCCTCCTTCTTACTTCCAAATATCTAAATGGGCATATTACAAAACAAAAATAATAAGCATAACCATCTAACATACACGATTGGAAAAAAAGAAAAGATAAATCATGACCATACCAAATCGTTTGCATAGTGTAGGGAGTATCAGGCCTCAAATAATAATCGTCATCAACCGCTTACAATGAGCCTACGCACAACAACAACAAGTTATGCATTAGCAATCGGAAGGAAGTTTAGATAATAAGTAAACGATTGTAACACAATCGGTGATTGAATACTATAAAACGTAACCGATTATAATAAATCGGTAGTCATGTACGCATATAGTCTACCGATTAACGACATACAGGAATGAACAATTCTTCTGTGTAAAAACCTTCAATAATCGGAGGGACTATAAATTCATGAACCAACCGATTATTATATACCAATAATCGGACGTTTATTCATGTAGAGAAATTCCGATTATGAGAAATTGAAGCTTTCAATTTGGGGATTTTTTCATATTCGGCATATTAATACATCAAAATATACCCGATTATTGATAATCGGTAGATATGTTACTAAATTAACTACCGAATATATGTCGTTCATGTCATTCAATGCATGCAGAAATCGAATTTTCACGTTCGAAAACACACACAAACGCACGTAACATGGATAACATGGGTATTAGAGTTTGTTAACAACATACCCGTATGTTTGATGAATCGTTAGCTTCGATCTCGGGTGATTCTCCATTTTCTTCCATGAAAGCGTCGTCTAGGGTTTCATCTCCATCAAAGTTTGGATCATTCAACATATACCCCAAATCGTCATCTCTAAACGATAGTGAACCTTGAAATTCAACAACTTCACGTCCTCCTTCTTCGTACCCATCCATGTTTATGGAAGTTGGCAACATATACCCACTTCTTCTTCTTTTTTTTTCTTCTTCTTCTCTCACTCAATCGGGAGTTACCTCGCGATGAGTCAATTTTTTTTTCCAAACACTAATATATAGACCTTGATGTATCTACCGATTACAGAGTTTGCTACCGATTATTGAGTGAAACTACCGATTATTGTTTTGGCTACCGAATATTATAGTTTTTGTCAAAGGTCGAATCCCTGACCACTTATAATCGGTAGTGTATAAGTTTTATCATCTACCGATTATGTCAGATTGCAAATTAAAGCAAATAAGGATTTTAGAAAAAACTCATTTAGGGGCAACCTATAATCGGTATGTTTTGGAACCTATATTCCGTACGATTATGGCTACTTCCAAATCACGAACTACATGGTTAGGCCTGGCTTTGTACCCTCTTAACCTATGGATTTTGGCAAGGGTTCGATGTGGGTCTCCTTACAATCGGTAGTTTATTAAGTTGAGTAGACTACCGATTATGGTAGATTTCAAAATTCATCAAATGAAGGATTTTAGAAAAAAACTCATTTTGGGGCAACCTATAATCGGTAGGTTGTGGAACCTATTTGGCCTACGATTATGGCTACATCCAAAACACGAACCAAGTGGTTATGCACGGCTCTGTACACTCAAAACCTACGGAATTTGGCAAGGGTTCGATCGGGGCTCCTTATAATCGGTAGGTTGTTAAGTTGTTAACTCTACCGATTATGGTATATTTCAAATTCCCTTACATGAATGATTTTAGAAAAAACTCATTTTGGGGCAACCCATAATCGGATGTTTTGGTAATATATTTAACTCCCGATTAACGCTGCATACAAAACACGAACCAAGTGGTTATGGCTGGCTGAGTGCACTCAAAACCTATGAAATATGGCAAAGGTTGGATCTGGGGCTCGTTATAATCGGTTGTTTATATAATTATATACCCTACCGATTATGGTATATTTCAACATTCATTACGTGAAGGATTTTAGAAAAACTAAATTTGGGGCAACTTATAATCGGTAGTGTATGTAACCTATTAGGCTTCCGATTATGGCTAGATCCACAGCTCTATCCAAGTGGTTATGGTTGGCTCTGCACCCCTCAAAACCTATGGAATTTGTCCAAGGCTGAATACGGAGCTCCTTATAATCGGTAGTCTTATAAGTTGGATAAGCTACCGATTATAAAAGGGATTATTGGCCGAAGTATCTACACAATAATCGGTAGGTATAGTTTCAATTTAACCTACCGATTCACCTTTAACCTACCGATTATGGTGTTGGCTACCGATTATATAAGGGCATATTGGCCATTTCGAAAAATCAAATATAAGGGGTAGCTTAGATTTACGTTTGGGTGACCTTTTTTGTCTTTTAGTGTCGCCCCTAATTCTTTCGGGGTCGCCCCTAAAAGTGCCAGGTTTTTTTGTCCCTACAAATCTTATTTTTTGTCTCTACAAGTCATAAAGACTCTCTAAAATTCTCTTAGAAAAATCACTAGATTTTTAGAAAATCTCTAGAAGTCACTCAAATTAAAAATCTACGAAAGTTCATAGAAATCTTGGAGAAATATGCACTCAAGTGTAATTCACATTAGTTTCTGATTTGTTTTGATTTTGATTTTTTGTGTTTAATATTATTTCCGTTTCAAACCTTAATTTTCAAAATTTTATTGATACCAATAAAAGACTTTTACATAGAAGGCAAGCGAGCAACAAGCTGCGCCGCAAGCCCTTTTTGGATAGCAAAACCTATCCTTTTAAAAACAAACTCCACCGAACGGGGAGTCATGACATTACTGTGCATGACTTTCTGAACTCTCTTGAGGAGTTCAGAAAAAGGCAATATCAATATGATGTTGCATAATCACAATCATATATATACCATTAATTACGGTACATCATTATCAACATTAAACGTGTATGAATGATGTTGGAAGTATTTACATTTAACAAAAGAGTATGCATATAACTTTTATCGGTATCAAATCTAGCACAGAAATGATAAGGAAACAACATGTAGTCATGTGTAACATTAACAATTAATAATTAATCGCCTAAGATTTTTATGGGACATAACCGGCAATACTCCGTGATCTAGTGAATCAGCTTCACTCACAAATACTCAGCCTTGCATACTTGCATAAAAATATGGATATGCCTTCACTCTTAAGGCAATATGCAACGGAAGTCTTCTTTTCTTTCTCACAACCAATATTAGAAGGAGATGTGCAATTTTGTTCTTAATGAAAGTGGTGATAACAATTGGAAGGTCGATTATATATAATATCCATGGAGAACATACACCCATGGCTCCTTGATTGGATTTTCCTACAAATGAATTTGAGAAAACAACAACATCAGTTACCCTTTAAAAACCTGGCGAGATTGGGGTATACCCAATTTTAAGTGGACTCTTTTTTAAGGGCAAAGGGGGAGGCCTATGGGTAAAGTTACAAAACTACCCTTTCCCATTATAACTCTAATTACTACCTTAAATCTGTTTTCATTCTCTTCATTTCATCTTCTTCACTTCTTCTTCTCCTCCTCAAACACATTACCGGCTCCTCCATCCCCACCATCAAAACTCGTCGATTAATTCGTCGTAATCGTCGATTCGAAAACTCCGATTAATCTTCATCAATGGATCCGCCAAGACCTAGGGCAAGTCGTATGAAAGACGCTAATAGAAAACCCAATCAATACAACCCGGAATTGCAAAAATAGTTCAACAAAAAGTGAAGAAAAAAACGGTTGCAGAAGAAGAAATTGAACCCGCTCAAAACGAAGAAATGGTGCGATTAAGAAAGTAAGGGCCTACTTAAACTCACTCTAGTACTTCAATTTCATGTTTGCATGTCAAATTAGGTTAGAAAAATCGAATGTTTGAATTTGCAGTTATTTGGCCGGCATGGTATAATGCTATCGATCCTGCGACATTTCATATTTAGGGTTGGCCAACAAGCTATTAGGTTGAAGCACTTGCCGGCTACTTAGTATCTCAGAATCGCTACTTGCAGGCCGGCAAGGTATTAGGTTGAAGCATTTGCGGCGTCTTTTGTTTTTTATTAGTAGGGTCGGTTGTGAACTTTAACCTTGCCTTAGGCTGTGTTCAATTTTTTTGTTGTGTTTCTGATGCCTTTAAGTATGAAAGTCGGAATGGTATTTTGTTAAAACCATTAGGTTGTATTTTAGCTTGACAATGTATGGGTAATAGACCTTGCCGACCTGTAATGTGGAAAATCCTTGTGTCATATTTGTTATAAGCCGGCAGGTTATTTGAATGATACCCCGCCGGCTATTATTTAGCCGGCATATATGTTTTAGTCGAATAACTTTTCCTTTAGCCTTCGCCCTTTGGGCCAACGCTAGAGTATCTTCGTGTTCATCGCGGTCTTGGCGTGCCTTATCCCGACGAGCTTGCCTGAAATCCCGTAGTACACTTATCTCCTCCCTTAACACCAATAAGTGCGCGAGCTCATCCCTAGGATAGGATGGGTTCACAAGTGCAGAAACAGCAATCAAAGATAGAGTGTGCCCAAGAAGGCGTGAAGCAGCATGGCCAGAGATATGTGAACGGAAGTTGGCGATAGCATACTCAATGGTTTCCTTCATCGTCAAGGATTCGGTGACTAACGAAGCAGCAGCGTTGGGGCCGTGATGGCATCATCCAAAGCATGTTGAATTGCAGATGTTAGTCGACCAGCCTCCTCAGCAGCCTGACGCGCTTCAAAGCGCTCTGCAAATTTAGCGCGCGAGAAATCCCTTTTGGCTAATTTATGCTCGTAAAACACCTCAACCTCAGCCTCCACCAGTAGCAGGCGCATCAATTCCAATTTCTTGAACATCGAGACTAACGCGGGGACTGGCACCAGAGTTAACGCGTACCCATGAAGGGAGTGAGCCATCTACGTAAAGTTCTTGACAAGAAAACAAAAATGAAGATAAGTACTAAAATTGACCGGGTTGGAAGATTGGTGCTGCTATATAAAAGAGAAAACGTCATAAATGTTCCGACAACTGTCCTGCTCTCAATGACACGCGGTACATATGAGTACGAAAGGATTTGGCTATTGGATCATCTGATAATCGACCCAATAGCCAGGGGACTAATGTTGATACATGAAAAATAATACCCCTTAACAAGTTGGAGATGCCCCTAAGAATAGAGGTGAACTTGGGTTAAGATGTAGGACTTGGGGACTAAACCAAGCCCAAATAGAAGATACCCATAAAAGATGGGAGGATAAAGGAGGAATTAATGAAGAAGGAAGAGGATATGTTAAAGAATGTCATTAAGGGTAATTAAGAGGTATTAGGACATGTGTCATGAAGTAGTAAAAAGTGGGGCTTTTAGGAAAGCCTATAAAAGAAAGGAAAAAGTACAATGGAAATACAACTCTCTCTCTCTCTTACTATTATTGGAATTGTGAGGTCATGTGCAATAGATAGGACGGGTAGAACCTAAACTGAAATTCACCCCTCAACATCCACATAAATCGATTACTATAAACGAAGTTTATAAAGGTACACATGATCCGATTGTTACATATATTCAGAAACAAAATATTCATTACATAGTTTAGGAAATTAGCACATTACATATATAGGACAATTCAGTTTGCGACACATCAAATGTTCGGCAATGAACCTCCTTGCACGACGGTGCAACACCGCATATTCCTTGTGGTGAATGAAATTTTTTTCCCCATTACGAATTCTCCATAGGCCGTTGAGTTGTTATGCCTGCAATTATTCGATGTTGTATGCAAACATTAAACGATGAGCGTAGGTATTAAAATATCGGATTACTCACTTTTTCATGATGGGGAGCTTGTGGATGATGGTCTAACAACATTTTGCTTACTTTAACATACTCTCGCATTGAGCTTTTTATGTATTGGAATCAAAAAGCTAAGTCTCTCCATTTACGGTTTTTGGGATATGGTGCGCTCATAATTGAACTCTTTCACTCTCTTCCAAAACATTGAATATAGTTCGTTGGGACCTTCGTGGAATACGGGGATGAACGATTTCACGAGATGCATATCTTTTTCCGGATACCATTCCATTTTTTAGGCTATGTGCGTGATGTGGGAGTGGCTCAAAGAGGTTTATAAAGACTCAATGGCTATTTTTTTCGAATTCAATTCACACAATCATATTTTAGGGATGTATACATAGACTGACGTTGGCCTAGAAAAATCATATAAAATCAGCATCGCCACAATCGATTTTTAGAAAGGCACATGTAATCCGATTCTTGGCAAAAAAAAAAAATTACAGAAAAACTGCCAATTTTTTGTACTAGCTAGAATCGGATTACATTAAATGTCCACATAGACCGATTCCAAAGGTAATAAAAATTCTGCCTCTAACTAATCGGTTTTTAATATTTCACTTTGTATATGGTGAAATTTGGATAAGGTAAAAAGGGTCATTCAAGATTATAGACATAATTCAACTCTCACGGGAGAGTTTAAGCCCTTGGTCCTCAATGCACTCATAGACACGATTTCTAGTATACATCCTGCGAGATATTGTTTGGTCGTGATGTCGTGACTCCTAGCGCACATCCTCGACGAGATATTGTTGGTCACGTAGGTTATATAGAGCGTAAAACTTCCCCGACAGACTTATGAACAAGAACAACCACAATTCCAGCATTTCTTCGCGAGACACAACTGATTGTGATGCCATAATTCCTAGTATACATCCTCAACGAGATACCGCTGGTCATGTAGTATCTATAGATGTGTAAAATTTTCCCTAACGGACTTATGACCCAGAGCGGAGATATGCATGTCTCCTGTAAGCACGACTCATCCTATTTGAGATCAAGGACTGATTACTAGTACATCCTCGCGAGATACATTGGTCATGTCTACTCTAGGATCTGACTTGACTTACTGAGGTTTCTGAATAATTCCTAGGACATCCCCATGAGATACACTGGTTATTCTTCCTCTGGGCCCTTTCGACAGATTCCTAAAACATCCTTCTGAGATATACTGGTCATGTTGGCCCCATAAATACGTACACAGTTGATTCCTAGAACATCTCTGCAAGATACGCTTGTAACACCCGGAATTTCGGTCTTGTATTCCGACCCAAAATCCAAAACCAAAATCCAAAATGCTACTTTTAATATCAAGCCTTTTCTTCCACACTTGGCCCAAGTCCAAACGACTAATTCTTTGTATAATCTTTATTTATGTTCAATTGAAAAAATTGCCATGAGTGGATACATAAAACTTCTTTTAGGAACATCTAACCGTTAACTTAACGTGATTTTTAATCCAAATGAACCCTAAAGAATTATAGTTTACTAGAAAAATTAATTTCACCGTTATATGTTCCAGATTTAATCCAAAAGAGTCACATTTTTAAGAAATGATCATAAAACAGAAACCGACATCAGTTCACTCCAAGAAGTTTACCGAATCCAATTCAAATCCAAAAATTATTATGATTATACATTTTGAATACTATCTGAGTATAGTTCCATTTATATATTTTCTATAATTTTAAGTTTATCTTAAAGACCTTTTTACCACAGTCAAACGGGAAGTTGACCAGAACTGCAGAAAAAAAAAACAAAGATAGTCCATTTTATAAAAATCATATAAAATGACTCAGTAATCTAAATCTGGTTTAGTTTACCATTTTAAAAAGTAAAAAGAAAGATATTGAAGTTTACAGAAGACACCAAATCCTAAAACATGTCATAAAATAGTTTGAAAATAGGAAAACTTCAATACAGTTGAATCTGTCAGAAAACGTCTGAATTTATTACAGTGAGAAACAATTATTTTAAAAATACTTATGAGACTCAGAAAATTCTGAAAGTTTTATCAATATATTCTGGAGGAGTTTTGCATAATATAAAAAAAAGAATGAAATAAAAGTATATTATAAAATAATTATCATTAACAGTCAAACCAGCATGACTCAGAAATTTTCATTGTCTAATCAAATAAAATTTTCTTAACAAAGCATTGTTTCATTGGTTATACATTAACCCAATAATCTCCAAAGTATTAATAATCAATAAATACTCAGTAAAATCATCTAAAAGAGTTTGATGTATTTGAGTAAGAATAATAAAGAAAGAAGAACTTTTCATTAACCAGAGAAGGGAACCCCATTACGTAGATTTAGTGTTCTATTTATATAAGGGAAAAGGGAAAAACCCTAGTATTCTAATGGACCGCACATCCATGGGCCATAGGCCCTATAACACTCCCCCTTGTGCGGTTCAAAAGCGGAACTTCAAATGTGTTGCCTCATTAAAACCTTGACAAAGAAAACTTAGTGGGACAAAACTTTGACGAAGGGAAAAGAGTACAACGTGTTGATAAAGCTGGCCACCTCTCTTCACAAAAACCTAAAATATAAAAACCCTGTGGGAAAAAGATAATCTCAATCGGGGAGTCATAACCATGGTTTTGTTGTTGTCTCATTAAAAACCTTAACGAGTAACAAAACCCATTGGAACAAAATAAACTCGGTAAAGGGGAAAAGAGTTCAACAAACACTCCCCTGATGTCGACATCATATCATTAGATATCCCCCCTGATGTCGCCATATCCTCCTGATTTCAATCAAGGGAGTTCGAACAATTTCCTTAGTACAATACTCTTTACGTGCTTTTCAAATAAGGACTTAGGAAGTGATTTAGTAAATAAGTCTGCCACATTCTCATCAGACGGTACTTTGTTTACTTGAATGTTTAAGAGAAATTTTTGTTGCTGATTGTGAAAGAACTTTGGTGAAATATGTTTCGTATTATCTCCCTTGATATATCCTTGCTTCATCTATTCGATACAAGCTGCATTATCTTCATAAATGCATGTTGGCTCTTCAGTGGTAGAATTCAAACCACTAGTCCCTCGAATATGTGTAATGATAGACCTTAACCATATCCACTCACGAACCGGTTCATGTAGGGAAATGATCTATGAGTGGTTCGTGGAGGTATCTACAAGAGTTTGCTTGGTCGATCTCCAGGATATCGATGTGTTCCCTATGGTGAATACATAACCAGTTTGGGATCGAGCTTTATGTGGGTCAGAGAGGTACCCAACATCAGCAAAACCAACCAAAACATTATTTGGGGTTTCAGTGTAGGGGGTTGCTTTAGCAATCATCCTTTCGTTCTCATAGGGATAAAATAGACCCATGACAATGGTTCCTTTAAGGTATCTAAATACATTATTTATACCATTACAATGATGCTGCGTTGGCGTTGAGCTATATCTATCTAACAAGTTCATTGAGAATGATATATCAGGTCGAGTACATTGCTAAGTACAATAATGCACTTATTGCACTTAGGTATGGAAATTCAGCTCCCAATATCTCTTCGCCATCTTCCTTTGGACGAAATGGATCCTTTTGTACATCTAAGCTTCAACCAATCATGGGAGTGCTAGCAGGATGCACCTTGTCCATATTGAATTGCCTGAGTATCTTATGGACATATGCAGACTGGTGGATTAGTATTCCACATGCTCGGTGTTCTAGCTCAAGTCCTAGACAAAACCGAGTTTTCCTAAGATCTTTCATCTCAAATTCAGATTTCAGGTAGCTTGCGGTTTCTCTTATTTCATCAAAAGTACCTATTATGTTCATATCATCAACATAAATAGCTACAATTGCAAATCCGGAACCCGTTTTCTTTATAAATACGCAGGGTCTTAACTCATTATTTGTATATCCCTGCCCAATCAAATAATCACTTAGACGGGTATACCACATCCGCCCGGATTGCTTTAATCCGTAAAGTGAGCGTTTTAACTTAATCGAAAACTCACTCCGTGGTTTAGAGTTACTTGATTCGGGCAATGGAAGGCCATCAGGCACTTTCATGTATATCTCTGAATCTAGATCCCCATAGAGATATGTTGTAATCACATCCATAAGCTGCATTTCAAGTCCTTCTGAAACTACCAAGCTAACTAAGTAGCGGAACATTATGACGTCCATTACGGGAGAGTATGTTTCATCATAATCAATTCCAGGGCGTTGTGAGAAACCTTGCGCCACAAGGTGAGCCTTATACCTCAAGACTTCATTATTCTCATTATGCTTTCTGACAAATACCCATTTATGTCCTACGGGCTTTACACCTAGTGGAATGAGCACTACCCCACCAAATACCCATATCTTTGACAGTGAATTTAATTCTTCCTGGATTGTAACTTCCCATTTAGGCCAGTCTGCTCTTTTTTGACATTCTGTAATAGAGCGTGGTTCGATGTCATCGTGCTAAATGATCTCTTGAGCAACAGTGTATGCAAATGCATCATCAATCTGTGTGGAGGATCTTTCCATCAACATGTATGCACTCTCATTATCCATAAAGATTTCTTTGTTCTCTGGAATCATTTCAAACATCGGAGCGTCCTCCAGTATTGATTCATGGACATAACTATAATCAGAGACAATTTCATGAGAGGGATTATCTGTATTGATGATAAATGGATCGGGTTGTGCCTTACTCACTCTTTTCTTCCTTGGGTGAGTATCCATCGAACCAGGTAGTCTTCCCCTTTTCCTTTAGGGGGATGATGGTTATTTTCAATGATGTTGTAGTAAGAAAGGTTGTCATTCACTCGGACACGATGAGGTTGATTTTAGGCTTAAATAATGGAAAATACTAAAAATAATAAAATATATATACAAAAGTTGACAAGATGAAGAGATGATCGGGATTCAGGATTCCACCAGACTTCAATTTCATGCAGTTCAAATACCAATTCTAAAAAATAATAGCTCAAAATATAAAGTTTCATTGACTCTAAGTCATTGCCTAAAATAGATTTCGAAAGTAATGGTTGTAAATCTAAAGTATGGGATATCAAAATATTTAAGCAAGCATAACCCATCAATTGAAATGACAACTATTCAATGATAATCATAATTAAATTAAATAATTGTGCAAATAGTCATAAAAAGAATTAATATAATTACCGCATTTGTGAAATTTGGCTTCCTGCGTTATCTCGGTGATGGGTTTTAACTCCTCATATTGTAGACACTCTCAAAAGAATTTTTATTGCTCAAAAAGTGCTTACAAAGGTGAAAATGGGGGAAATAATAAAAGCAGCGAATTTGCAACGATGGTTAGGCGTTACAAACTCGCTGTTAACAAAGCAAGTGTTGCGAGATGAAGATACGCGTTACTAACAAACTGTTACAGAACTTGAAATATACGACACTAGACAACGACTGTTCTTGACAGCATAATGTTTTTCATGTTCATCTCTTCTGCAGCAGCAGAAACTTCTCCCTGCAACTCGTGATTACTCACTCTGTTGCTCTCTCTTCTAACCCCTATCTCTCCATCCCCTCTTCTGTGATCCGAGTAGCATATTTATACTCCTCAGCCTCATTTAATCACGCCATAATTCTCAATATTCTTCATTGAACTCGGGCAGTAAAGAAAATATTATGGGAATATTTTCTTCCCTGATTTAGCTTCTCACGCGTTTCTACAGCTGAAAAATCTCCTTATTTATCTTTGTCAAGGTCCAAAGTGTTGCTCGAGTCATCAGACATGAGAAGAACACGTTTAAATTCTCCAAATCCCGTGAATTTTCCTCTCATGCACGTGCTGCCCTGTTTTCTTCTCACGGATTTTTCAGCCAAATTTGATCGACCAAAACACTTGTAATAGCTTTATATATGTCCCAGGAACAATCCCATAAATTTTCAGCCATTTAGTCTCCCTATAACACCTCTGAATTCCTGATTGAAATTTGACAGTGATAAACATTATTTTCCCGCCAATTTTGAAATTTGAATTTGATAAGAAAGTCACCCCTTATCCGTTGCTGGAGTCCGAATTACATGTGTCCTCCGGGGGGGTTCCGAGCAACTTTTCGAGCCGAATTTTCCAGCAATATTTATTTCCAAAAAAATACCTACAAACACACAAAATACTATAATAAGGACAAAAACAAGTACTAAAAATACAAAACATTGAGGACAAATTAGACACATAAATGCGTCTATCAAATACCCCCAAACTTATTATTTGCTAGTCCACGAACAAAACTAATAAAAAATAAAATTCGAACTCACTAGGTGGCCCCAGTGACCGAGTTAATCTCGGGAGGGTTTACCAGAGGTGTACCCACAAAACCATTACTCCAGACCCTAGCTATCTACGCAGAACCTTGGAAGGCACTAAAGAATCTCCTTGGTTGGCATACTTATTGACTACAAGAGGAAGTGCCCTGATGCAAAATTCCAATTGTTGTACACGAGTTTGCACTCAAGCATACTAAAATTCATAAAAAGTGACAGAGCTCTACTCAGATAGTTTCTGGAAATCATAAACCGGAGTCAATCAATCACATGGATAGATTAAGAAGATGGATGTAGAGAAAAACGTGGATGATGTTGACTAAGGTGAACCTATCCTAATGTACTGAGATACTGGTCTGGACTAATATCAACACACTGGCATATACAAGGGAACCAGTGGTCGATAAACCTAACTCTAGGTCAACTCAGCTGGCATATACAAGGGTACCAGTGGTCGACTTTATTGTATTTATTCCGGTTGGTCTAATGTTTTTTTTTTTTTTTTTTTTTTTTTTTTTTTTTTTGTATCTCAGCCATTCTATTTCACCCTAGCAATGGTAAAAAGAAAAAAAAAAAAAGAAGAAGTGATCAGGATTCTTTCGATGTTTCCATCACGAGGATACGGCGACACTACCATGTTTTCTTTTCAAACACCTGAGCTCTGTGCTTTTATGAATAGATTCTTCTAGATGTTTCCATCTAATCAGATTGGTTCCTCAACTCCTACAACCAAGATGTTCCCATCCACTTAGATTAGTTAGTTCCAACCTTAATAAGCATAAATTTCTAGTCTGTGGAGTTTATTTATTGCAACTAAAATGTTTCTCCCATACCCCCAAACTTAAAATCTAACATTGTCCTCAATGTTCTAAAGATAAAATTAAAAGCATGAACAATGAGAAACTGTTACCATTTGAAGCAAAAGAGTTAAGGAAAGATATTACCGTGTTGCATGAGCATGGGTTACCTCCCAAGAAGTGCTAAGTTTAAAGTCTTCAGCCAGACATCAGAAGGAATTAGTCACCTCATAGAATCATAAATTAATAGCCGGAATAACTGCGGATCACCAAAACCAAATAGGGCTATCACAAGTAAAAGGAATCTACAACATTCCAAGAAAATTAGCAAATAAAGCACACCCTTGTCTAGTTTCTGTTTAAGACAACTAAAAATAGTTGTGGTTCGGGTTCTATAACTGGGTCTAGATAACATATTTTCATGGGTTGCATTTCCTCAAAAGTTAGATTCGAATGTTCAGGTCCTAGAGTCTGGAAAAACTCGAATAAGAACTTAGAAGCGCATAGCATTAACCTAATTAACTGGGGATCCTCTAAGTCAATCAGATTTGACTCACACAGTTGACCACGTTGGTGGTCATTCATAGAAAAATGTGTCGACCCTAATCTCCTAAAGTAATTATGTTTAGTCTCAAAACTTAATAATTGACACATCTGAAACTTGTACATTCCCACAATTGGAAGGAAGGTTTTTGGTGGGAAAATAAAGTCAATCGTGGTATCATAGCTTGGGTTAACCACATCAACCAATGGATGGGTTTCTAACAACTGAACTTCTTTATGGACACAACTAGATTCAGGAAAAAGTGTATGAAGATAATCTTGTAAAATGGTTGAGGCACGGATGTCCAGTCCTAAGTGAGGGGACTTTCTGAGAGTTAAAGGTAAGGCACTAAGACAGTAATAATCACTCCCAAACTTATAATTTTCAGTGTCTCTAGATAGACTAGTCACAATTTCTCTAATTTCTAGAACATCGGAATCCTGAAAATAGTCAATTGATTCTTCTAAGTTATTATCAGGTAATGCATCCTTACTCATCTCTACGAGTTTATCGTCTTCTAAGACTAGTGTTTTTAAATCACTAGACTCTAAAATAGTATTCTCAGGGTAAACTCTTTCCTCTAAACCATCTTCACAATCATATAAAGGATTATCAGCGAAAGTTTCTAGTAAAGTCTCGTTAACTAAGGTGTTAATCATAGTTACTTCCTCTGATTCACTTATACGCACATCAAATAATGGATTATCCAACATATTGCAGGCTAAAGGATCATGAACTACATCGTCTAAAACGGTGGCATCTCTAGTCAAATCCTCGTCCTTTCGAATAGGTTAATAATCATTAAAATTATTGGGTTTTGAACCAGAAATATTACTATCATTATAAAGTTCAATCGGAGTAACAAATTCCTGATCACTATTCCTACATATTTTAATTTCTTCATCAACAGTATCCTCATCATAATCATAACATGAATATGGTTGAATTTCATCTAAACAAGTAGTGTTACCATTTCTAACCTCGTCATCTTGATTATGCAAATAAATATCCTCATTTTCATGGGTATTATTGGAAACACTGTATTGGAAATTAAGATTATTTCGAGCAAGTTTTTCGACAATCCTATTTGTACTTTCAGTAAATTGCTTAAGAGTCTCTTCTAAAGACATCCTAGTTGACTGCTATGGGGACTCATCTGGAATATTTAAGATTTCCTTCACAAATAAGTAATGACTCTTGAAAGCCTCTTCTAGAGAAATAGAGGGATTGTTTTGCTCATATGACTGGTGAGTATGCGAATAGTAATTGGGCTCACAATGGTATGATCCATAACCTTGAAAAGGTGGATGCTCCCAACCACTATTCACACTATGGTCATAAAAAGAGTGATGTCCATATTGTTCAGTTGGATATTCATATTCATTGTGATGGCTATTATAATACCAGTTTGACATCCTAACTGCAAGAGAATTCTACACAAGCACAAACAAGGCTGACTCGACCACAATAAACCTACTGAATTCTAGCAAACAAAAAGCATGATGGCTCCACTTAGATGGTTTCTAGACCAGCTTCTAATCCTTCGAAAGGGAATTCGTTAAAATTTAAGCAAACCCCTCTGGAATCAATCTGAGTCAAAGTAAGTTGAATAGAGGCGAGAGAAGCTGCGTGGAACTTTGATACCCAAGGCCTCACCGCATTACAAGGCGGCGCAGTCACGTATTCAACTCACAGAAACCGTCATGAACTTCGAAGTATACTTAAAAGAGTAACCAATATTTTTCGAATGACTTTCCTATTAAGCTCGTTACCCTATCTGTCTTGTTCTAGTCAGTATTTTAAGCTTAGGTTCGCGTTTGGTATCGTTTTCCTAAGGCGGGAAAGAAGAGAACGGTGATGAAATCCGAACCCTTATCTTATATGGCCAGGCCTTGCCCTTTACTAGGAAATTAAAGCAGCCGTTTTCGATACCTCAACATATATGCATACAAAATCATCCGGTAAACCCGCTGACGTGGGGATTCGCGGGTGTTTAGAATTCTTACCTCCGTTCCAGACGGGGGACGAACCGTTGAAGTCGACTCGGGCCACTGACTCCTATGTCAGTGTACGAACCCGAGGGGGTGAGACAGTATCGTAACTGTCGTCCTTCCCTGTGCAGTTTATATTTAAATTAACCCTTCCTTAGGGTTTTAAAAAAAATAATGTCCAAAAGTCCAAAAATAAAAAATAATGTCCCTGGCCTTTTCTACCTTAGGGGAACTTGGTGAGGATACTCTGGTCTTCTTTAAGCGCTTAAGGAACTGCTTAGTTTGTAATGATGCTAGTAGTGGATTAGGTAGCTTTATTTTCCATCGTTTAGGTGTTGCTATTCAAAGAGGAGTTGGGGCTCAGCTTGTTGCTAGGCTGCCAACCAGAAACTCTGTGTAGTTTATTATTGTTTACTTTTATAATTTCACCATTTATTTATAGATATAAAATTACCTAATTACAGTTTCTAAAAATAAATAAATAATAATAACACTATATACAAAATTTTCTTCTTCACTCCGTTCGGATCTCTCTTTTCTTTCTTATTTTGGCTTTGCTTTTCTTTTCAGCACTTTCTCTTTTTTCTTTCGCTCCACTCCAAATCTGAAAGCAAATAGAAATACCAAAACGCGTAAAAAAGAACAAAAATAATAATAAAAAAAAAACCTAAAAACAAATCTATAAACAAGTCCGCGTCGGCGCGCCAAAAATTGATGGTTATTTTCAATGATGTTGTAGTAAGAAAGGTTGTTGTTCACTAGGACTCGATGAGATTGATTTTAGGCTTAAATAATGGAAAATACTAAAAATAAGAAAATATATATACAAAAGTTGACAAGATGAAGAGATGATCGGGACTCAGGATTCCACCAGACTTCAATTTCATGCAGTTCAAATACCAATTCTAAACAATAAACTAGCTCAAAATATAAAGTTTCATTGACTCTAATTCATTGCCTAAAATAGATTTCGAAAGTAATGGTTGTAAATCTAAAGTATGGGATGTCAAAACATTTAAGCAAGCATAACCCATCAATTGAAATGACAACTATTCAATGATAATCATAATCAAATTAAATAACTGTGCAAATAGTCATAAAAAGAATTAGTATAATTACCGCATTCGTGAAATTTGGCTTCCTCCGTTATCCCGGTGATGGGTTTTAACTCCTCATATTGTAGACACTCTCAAAAGAATTTTTTATTGCTCAAAAAGTGCTTACAAAGGTGAAAATGGGGAAAATAATAAAAGCAGTGAATTTGCAACGATGGTTGGGCGTTACAAACTCGCTGTTAAAAAAGTAGGTGTTGCGAAATGAAGATATGCGTTACTAACAAACTGTTACAGAACTTTTAATATACGACACTAGACAACGACTGTTCTTGACAACATAATGTTCTTCATGTTCATCTCTTCTGCAGCAGCAGAAACTTCTCCCTGCAACTCGTGATTACTCACTCTATTGCTCTCTCTTCTAGCCCCTATCTCTCCATCCCCTCTTTTGTGGTCCGAGCAGCATATTTATACTCCTCAGCCTCATTTAATCACGCCATAATTATCAATATTCTTCATTGAACTCGGGCAGTAAAGAAAATATTATGGGAATATTTTC
Source organism: Papaver armeniacum (assembly GCA_023531295.1). Lineage (NCBI taxonomy): Eukaryota > Viridiplantae > Streptophyta > Magnoliopsida > Ranunculales > Papaveraceae > Papaver > Papaver armeniacum. The sequence goes on from JAJJWW010006838.1 coordinate 400,307, forward strand.
TTCCCTGATTTAGATTCTCACGCGTTTCTACAGCTGAAAAATCTCCTTATTTATCTTTGTCAAGGTCCAAAGTGTTGCTCGAGTCATCATACATGAGCAGAACACGTTTAAATTCTCCAAATCCCGTGAATTTTCCTCTCATGCACGTGCTGCCCTGTTTTCTTCTCACGGATTTTTCAGCCAAATTTGATCGACCAAAACACTTGTAATAGCTTTATATATGTCCCATGAACAATCCCATAAATTTTCAGCCATTTAGTCTCCCTATAACACCTCTGAATTCTTGATTGAAATTTGACAGTGATAAACATTATTTTCCCGCCAATTTTGAAATTTGAATTTGAGAAGAAAGTCACCCCTTATCCAGTGGTCGCCCCTTATCCGTTGCTGGAGTCCGAATAACATGTGTCCTCCATGGGTGTTCCGCGCAACTTTTCGAGCCGAATTTTCCAACAATATTTATTTCCAAAAAAATACCTACAAACACACAAAACACCATAATAAGGACAAAAACGAGTACTAACAATACGAAACATTGAGGAAAAATTAGACACATAAATTCGTCTATCAGGGGACACGACCTCAGCTACACTTCCACCAAGTGTAAGTTTGACACCTCTATATATGGTGCCTTTTCCCGTATTAGGGATTTCTAACCTTGCAGGCACGTTTGCAGCTGGTATGTATGATCTCGTCACTTTAGCAATATCAGTGAATGCATCAGGCATTGAGTTTGCCACATTCTGAAGATCAATAATTCTTTTCACTTTACTTTCACATTGTGAGGTGAGAGGATCAAGATGAGACAAAGTGGGGACACACCACGACAATTCCTGTCGTTCCCTTAGGAAATCCTTTTCCATACCTCCCCCTAACGACGTGAAGGTTGTCTCATCAATGTGACAGTCCGCAAATCTAGCGGTAAATAGATCGCCTGTCAAAGGTTCCAAATAGTGAATAATTTTTGGGGATTCATATCCAACATAAATACTAAATCGTCTTTGGGGACCCATCTTAGTACGTTGTGGGGCCGTAATAGGCACGTATACAGCAGAACCAAAAATGTGTAAATGTGAAATATCATGCTTCTATCCAGTTACCAACTGGTACGCAGAAAATGGTTGGCTAATAGTGGGTATAAAGCAAATATGTAATGCTGCATGCAATATGGCGTACCCCCGGGCAGTAATAGGCAGGTTTGAACGCATAACCAATGCCCTATCTATTATCTGTAAACTTTTGATAGTAGCTTCTGCGAGACCATTTTGAGTGTCTACGTGTGGTACAGGGTGTTCTACGTCAATTCTGATAGACATACATAAATCATCAAATCCTTTAGATGTAAATTCTCGAGCATTATCAAGTCTGATAGACTTGATTGGATAATCGGGGTGGTGAGCCCTCAAATGGATAATTTGTTCTGGGAGCTTTGCAAAGGCAGCATTTCTTGTGGACAGTAATGCAACGTTTGACCAACGTGTCGAAGCATCTACCAGAACCATAAAATACCTGAATGGTCCGCACTCTGGATGTATAGGTCCACAAATATCACCTTGTATTCTTTGTAAAAATGGAATGTTTTGTTTTGTATCTTTAGCATAGGATGGTCTCGCTCCTGTCTTTGCTAAAGAAAAAGCTTTGCAAAGTGAGTGGTGTGCGTTGACAAAGTCCACGAAGTAGAATGAGAGAGAGGTTGCACATCACTTGCTTTAGATGGAAGTGGCTGACAGACGTTGTTGCTTTGCATTGTAACTGTCTTTTGTCTCATTTTACTTTTCACTCGAAAGAAAGGATGTCCGTGTGAGTTTTTTAAAACACGGATCATCATATCACGACCTGGGTGGCCCAAGCAGTCGTGCCAAAGCTTTTATAAGTCACTCTTCAATAGTTCATCGTTGGTAACAACATGTGATTCGATAATCCGAATAGTCGTAGTGTACAAACCACTAAAGTGACTCATTAATTTCTCTAAAATGCATTTTCTTCCACTTGTATTAGAGATAATATTTATGTATTCAATTCCATTTTAACAGTGAGTTTCCAAGTGATAACCATTTGCACGGATATCTTTGAAGCTCAGCAAGGTACGGTTAGCTCTTGGTGCATATAGAGCTTCAATGACTTTAATCATTGTGCCATTTGGCAACAAAAATTGAGCATTACTGTAACGAGCCTCAAGCTCGTCAACGCTATTAGACCAGTCAAGAGACAAATTAACCGCTAATGACTCGATTAATTAGAGACGAACGTTAATTGGTATAAACTAATCTAACAACGATTTAGATATGAAACTAGTATCACTAGATAGGTCTCGAAAAGTTATGCGAAATAGACTACTCGAGCTTGTCATTCGGATACCTGACAAAGAAGATTTTATCAGTTTAGTATGAAGAGCAAAATTATAATTCTTAAACCGACTTGGGCTGCTCGTATCAACTTTCTGGGTGCCTTAATAATTTCTAGTCGGCCTTATCTACCTTGTCGAGAGGATAAACTCTCATTTCTTTTCTTTCTTCTTCATTCTTCTTTCTTCTTTCCTCATCTTCTTCTCTTCTGTTCTTCTTCATCTCGAGTTTCTGTGAGATTTAAGTAGGAATTGATTGATGAAATCATCTGTGGATGTTATAAGAAGATGTGGAAGATAGCAGAATCGTTGGTTTTGGAACAGAACAGTTAGGGTTGAATCAGAGAAGATCGAATTAGGGATTGTTTCGAGTTTGAGAGGTGATTTAGGTTGTTAATAGATGGACAAGAGAAGGTTTGATGTTAAATTATCAATTGGTGGTTATTCTGAAGATGAATCATGAAATCAGGTAATTTAGGGTTTCGGTTTTGATTGAGTTATTTATGAATTTGAGTTTGGTTTGATGTTTTATTTTATGGGTTTGCTTTTAATTGAAGTAGAGATGATCTTATATAGTTCAATTACGATTTCTGTTATAATTAGAGTTTCCCCTGTTCTTCCCCAATTTTGGAATTAGGGTTCTTGGAGTGATTGATTAGTTACAGAAGCTGGAAGAGGTGAGTTTGACAACGATTAATCTTGAAACAAATGAAGGTTTTGTATTAGCTGGTTTATGCAATTAGGGTTTTAATGTAGGATTGAGTTACAAGGGAAAGATGGGTCAGAAGTTGGCTGAATTGTTTTACAGAGAATTGTTGTTAAGGAAGTTCAAGCTGTAAATGAAGAACAAAGGAATGCATGGAATGAGTGTTAATACAAGTTATAACTGAAGGTAAAATATTGGGGGTTAGGTGGATTATGAGATGAAATTAATGGAACTAGTGGAGGTATTTACAGGCTGTAATGAGTTAGAAATTGGTGAAGTTAGTAAGATGATTTGATTGTGGTTGTGGTAATTCTGAGATTTCAGTTCATGAGGATGGAGGTTTTGTGATTGAGTTATAGTTGAAGCAAATGGAGTCATAGTGGTGGCGTGTTGAACTGATGATGAATTTGTGTTGGTGATGCACTGAGTTGAAGTTGTGAATTGATGGGGTTTGAGAAGGTTTATTGTGGTGGCAGAAAGGATGACAGGGACTGGATGAAGGAAGTGCAGTTCAAGGATTTGGGAGCTCTAGTGTGGTCTGAGAAAAATTGGAGTTGTTGTTATGATCCAGGTTGTTGGTAAAGAAATAAAGAAGCTATTGGTGTTCGATATGCATGGCAGCTGGTGAGAACACGGTGAAGATGTTTGTGGATCATTATGCAGAATGGTGGGTGATCCATGGATCGAATACTGGTAGTTAGCTCAAAGACTGAAGGATGTTGATTTTGAACTGATATGAAACTACAATTACAATGAAGATTATGACCTGGGCAGCTATGGAGTGAACTGGTGATGTTACAGATGTTGATGAATTGCAGGTGGTATGAATGAGGTTGTGGTGGTGTTATTGAACTGGCAGAAGAGCTAGAAGAATGCTTTGTGAGCATATGAAGACTGAACTGTTGTCTTGAGTGTATTTGAAGTCGAGTTGGTGTTGTATTGGAATTAGAGTTAGAAATGGTGTTGGGTAGATTGAACTGAATTGTTAAAGGAGTAGGGATTGTTTTGTGTTTGGCTTGTTATGTGTTGCATCTTTTTAGTCTTGACAGGTTAGGTGTTGCACCTTGTTTGTGCATTGGTATTCTTTGGCCTGAGCAATGGCTCTGGCCTGTGCAAAGGCTTTGGCCTTGAGCTTTTCAGCTCAGTCAGAACCTGACTGACCTAGATGACCCTGACTCAGATATCTAACTGAGTCGAATCGTGTTGACTCACCGAGTTTCCTATCTTGACCCGAGTTGACTCAGTGACTTCACTCGTTGACCAATTGACTTGACTTTGGACTCCGACCTGGACTTGACCTTGACTGACGTTGACTGTTACTTTGACCCCTAACCGTTAGAGACCGTCAGTTAACCCAGATGGACCGGGCCTTGTGTATTGGGCCGAGTTTAGTGGACTTGGGCTTAGTGCCATGTATTCTTAGTTTGATGTTTTGGACCTCTTATGGTCCGAATTGACCCTTGGTTCCTCCTACAAAGTGGTAGATCTTTGTAAGGCTTATCTAATAGACTATAGAACCAACCTAATTGAATTAGTAAACCTTTGTATGCTAAAGATAGATAATGAAAAGGTATAGAACCATAAATGGGCTTAGTACCATTAGATAGTTCAGTTATTTATAACTAGAGAATTGTATGAGATTATGTTATGAGCCTTGTATGAACCTTTTGGCTAATCTTTAGAGTGCTTGTGTGATTAACAGTTAATCTTTATTAACAACGATCGATTCAAAAGGACGAACTAGTGGAGTATGGATCTCAAGGTATACGAGGCTTGTCATCAAAAGAGGTGGGAATTGATAACGAACTCTCTTGTATTCATTATTGTTTTATAAATATAGTTATATTATGAAAGGCATGCATATCTTTGATAGTATATGATATGTGTATGCATGTATTATTTGTGTGTAATACAAACTAGTTTCTTTTATATTTTGGGATGGGGTTGGATCTTTTGAAACAACTAATACCTGTGTTTTTGGGAGTATTTACTTTTCTTTAAAAAGTGATTCTTTCCATTGACCGGAAAGTGGTTACATTCTTTACTTATTGTTAGCATGAAAAGGAGAAGGTTCCTTTTGATTGGTGTGTGATGTGGTTGCCCAAAATTTATATCTATATTTATGCGCTAAAGGAGTGAAAATTGCTGCCAACTAATAAGCTATCTAGGTGTGTACTCATGTCACCGAATATTATTTCCCTATTTTTGTACAAGCAACGCATGTCTCATACGTGAATGTTTATTATTTCTTTTAAATTACTTTCAAAAGCTATTATATTATGTTTTGGTGTTTAGAGTGTGATGTTGAGAATCTTATATAAGATTGTTGGATTTACGCGGTGTATATGGCTCTGTACTGTGTAAGCACTTCGATCGGATATAATGTTGTTACCATTAGTTTCTTTAGATACTTGCTATGTAGAGCGCACGTATAATAAGGTACTGGTAAGGTACAAATCTTATATGACTACGGGGTCGTCAAACCTCATGGCGCTTTAATGATCATTGAAGAATCCGCAAGAGTCACGCCTTACTACTCTGAAGGACTGCGTTGCTTAACTATTATTTCTGTTGTGAATTTGTGCCGCAAGATTGGTCGGTAGAACTTTATATTTCAATACAACTTATTATTTTAATATGCTTTATATGTTTTCCGTGTTTTATCGGTTTTCAGTAAAACCTGCATTGTCTTCAAATCATTCTAGTGATTACATGAAAGTTAGTTATTATTTCTACTGGCACTACAAAAACATGAGTCTTGCTACACTATTTTCCCACGCACTCATAAATGATGTGGCAATAGATGGGTTTTAGCCTCACTATGTAGCCGGTGTGGCATTATAGAAGATCTATTGCTACACACACGAGTGGTCGAGGCAAAAGACTACTTTTTGACTCACCTAACTTTTAGCTGTGGTAATAACTTAGATTTTTTGCCACATTAGTGTGGCAATATTTATCAATAATATAATTAATAATATTTCGAAGCTCTATTGCCGGACGTCTGTCGTTATAGCTGCATATAAAAAAAATATAATTATGATTTTTTTTTACAAAGAAAAAGGTTTTTGTTTCACGTGATATCACGTGCATAAGAAAAGAATCCAAGAATATCAGTTTCCCTTTCACATACTCGAGAACAAAAGAAAAGAAAATAATAAAAAGGAGCTTCTTCTTCTCTCGCTGAACAGGTGAACTGATTACATAGGGATTCCTTCTTAATCAAAAATTGAGGTATGGTTTCTTAATTTTATTACAGTTTGATCATGTTCTAAACTTGTATCGTATATAAATTCTTATATATGGGTTTGTTTTTAGTTAGGGCAAAACCCTTGTTTGTTTATTAGTATTTGATTTTAGTGTTTCTGAAATAATCAATTTATAAAAATCAGTTTCCGTTTTTTCTCTCAAAGATGGAAGAAAAAGAAAATCTCCGGAAATTCAAAGAAATTTCAATCTTTTGCTCGAGATTATCGAAAACTTGTTCCTTCGAGATTTCGAAATCCCTATTATTTCAAGACTTGAATCACACAAAAACAGTCTTGAAATCTCTAATTTTCTCTTGCAGACATTAAAAGGTATAAACCCTAGTTTACGAATTCTGGGTTTTCTTTAATTTGTGTTTTCGATGTTCTTATTTTTTTACTTTTTTTTTTCTGTAGGGTTCTTTAATTTCTGAAGATGGAATTTGAGGAAGAGTAAGTTTTCAATCCCTATTATCTTTCCATTTCTTATAAGGTTTATGTGGTTTTGGAAAGATTTTTTTTTTGTGTTTGGTTCTCATATTTGATTGTTAGGGCCATTTTGAGTATTAGGTAAGGATTTTTCATTCGTTTTGTTTTAGTTCTTGTTTGGATTTGATTTCGTTTGACGATTGTGTGTAGACGTGATGTTTAAATAATGAGGTAGTACTATGTTTAAACAGAGTTCATTTGTTTATGTTGATAGAGTAAATGAAATGTAGGATTCTCTGTTGTTTTCTGCGCAATAGCCACAATTAAACAGCTGGTACCCGCTGATTTTTTACTTCGTGCTCTGTAGTCACCTATGAGGCCTAGCAATCATAGTCTATGGGGGATTAAATATTTTCTGGTATCTAGTTGCTGCAAGTGTACATTGCAGCTTGTTAGCTAGGTTAGAACATAGTTGAAAAAGTTTGTATGTTGATATCGTAAATGAAATATATGTTCTATATGGTTTGCTGGTGATTTTCAACTCATGGATTGAGTTTGGGTCCACTTCAAACTTCATGAATTATGGATCTAGATGAAATTAGTACATGACTAGCCTTTTGTAGTTGAGTAACTTGAGTATTCTTGTTGAGAATTAGGTTGTACAATTACTGATGCGGGCAGCCAACAATTTGTCCCAATTTTCAATTACTGCAGGTTAGTGAATTAGGATGCAGAGACCCCAGCTAATGGTACCATTTAAACAGGAGAGACTGATGCGGGCAGCCAGCAATTTGTCCCAATTTTTAATTACTGCAGGTAAGTGAATTAGGATGCAGAGACCCCAGCTAATGGTACCATTTAAACGGGAGATGCACGAAGCAATTCAAGACAATGGGATCTTTTAACTTTTAAGGACCCAGAAAAGTGATACGTATTTAGATAAGATGAGAATTTCCATCGTGAGGTTATGTTTATAATTTGCAAGGATCCCATCCAATGCGAATAAGCAAATAGCTTTGAGAGATTCGGCATCGGCTGATGGCAGATCCTTAACCTTTGTTGTTGTTTTTTAGCGAAATGTCTTAAACTCTCAAAATGTCGTCTTTGAGTATCTAACTGTTCAGTTTATTTAGAAGGAAAGATCTTAAGTATATAGTAACTGATTGTTCCCCTCATGGAACTATGTTGCTGTCATTGATGTTGTTTTCCAAACTCGCGATCATTTATAAGACAATATGTTCTCTCATAGTTTCCAATCTGAGATTTTATTCTGATGTATGATTATAGAGGAAACCTTGTTGTTTTATGCAGGATGAAATATCAACAAAATGGGGACCAAGGCGAGCATTCCAATTCCGTAACTACTGGTGATTTTTTTTAGTTTTTTTTTTGGTACTGTTATGTTTAGATGTATTTTTAGGTAACGTGTACAAAATGCTTACGTTACTCTCTAAGCAATTGCTATCCTTCAAAAGAGAAAGGTGCGAGGTGATACCACTTTTGCATCTTTCGTTGGAAAGAACATAGAGGAGCAAGATAAGGAAATAGTTAATTATACCTTTGAAGCACTTTTTATTTTTAACAGTGCTTAAATGGCCTTTCTTTCGTTTAGCATGTTTAGCACTTGTTGGGCATCTGGTAGACAAACGAAATATTAATGAATAAAAGTGTTAATGATGCCTTATAATAGTAGTTATTGATGACATTTTAAAGAAATATATAATATGAGATTCCATTTAGCTCAGCTCTGTCATCATTCACTACAGTTAGGGAGCAGTTGTTAGATTGTAATGCAAACTAGGAGGAATCAGGTGTGTTCCATATATCAATACCCTTGTCAGAAACTTCCGAACCCCATTAAAAACTAGAAGGAAAAGAAAACCAACAAGACCTTACTTATACCGAAGACAACATGCCACAACTAAGGGAGCGACACATATACACATTTAGCTCAGAATTATCACCATTCACTAGTAGTTACTCAGAATCCTAGTGAACATTGGATAGTGCTAAACCAGTTTTTTCTTCTATTAAGTTTTATCAGAATTCTATTCTATCATATAATTTTGTTATTGGATACCATTAATCATTATGTGGCTGAATTTGTTTAGGCTCAAGAGAACGGAGGGAACCCACCAACTGATGGTGACATGTTCATTAAAACCCATGTAAATAAAGTCAGTGGAAAAGCTTTGGACCCATTTTCACAAGGATACATAGTAAGTCAATTGTACTGGTTTCAAAATATCACTAGCTAAGTTTATGAATTTGCTGCTCATAGAAGATCCTTTTGCCTATTTTGTTTTTTTCCTAATATAATAGGCCCAACTGAGGGAACAATCTGGGTTGGATGAGAATGGGTTGGATGAAGATGGTAACCAACAATCAATCAGTAATGAAGTCTATGGAAACATAGTACATACAAACAAACAGAAATGTGTAAGAGCTCAAAGATGCCATCTGGAATATTCGAGATATGAGGATTTTAAGAGAGAAAAGGAAGAGCGAGAGGAAGAATTTAAGAAGCAAATGAAAGAACGAGATGCAGAATGGGAGAGAAGAATGGAAGCGCAATATGAGCAGTATAACATGCGTCAGAACCAAATTATGGAGTATGTCAGATGGTGCAGGCCGGACCTATATACGAGATCGGGGCAACTCTCGGGACCTGATTTAACATGGATTAGGCCAAGTTTGAATTATTAGTTTTCTTTAGTTTTGATTGTGTAATTTGTTTTTTCCTTATGGTTAAGTGGAATTCTCTATGCCTTGTAACAACTACTTTTATCTAATGAAACTTAAATTCTTTATTTGGATTCAATTTTTGTTATTGTTTTACTGTTTTTTGGTACCGTGCATAATTTAGAACATAATATTACAATGGCCAGTAAATAAGTTTTGGCTACATACGAGCTGTGGCAACATGGTTTGTCTTGCCGCACTCAAGTTGTACTCTTAGCCACGACATTGGTGTGGCAATATATTTTTTGAATAAAATGTAATTCAAAATAATTTTATATTAAAAAATAATAAATGTTTTTGCCTCACGTTGTAGCCTTACCAGTTGATGTGGCAAAAATTTAAAATAAAAAAAAATAGAAAAATAGAAAAATAGAAATAGAAATACCTTTTGCCTCATGCTATTGCCTTACAATTTGGTGTGGCAAGAAATCCAGCTTTTGCCACAGTACGTTAAGGGGTGGCAATTATTTCTTGCCACCCGGTCATTTGCCACAGGTGTGGCAAAATCTTTTATGTGGCAAAAAGGTATAGCCACACTAAATATGAGTTGTTGCCACATTTGTGACATGTTGCAATACACCCCTTTTCTTGTAGTGTGGGCACCCCTTTTAGGGATGATGTGCTCACCCATTCCCACTTTTAGTTTCAGAGACAGATTCAAGATGTGCACGTGGCGTCGAAAGCTTCGAGGAGTTGGTTTCGTTAGTTGGTTAGCTTCCGCATATGTGTATTTTTGTATTTATATTCTATTTGTAAACCAACTCACTATTAAGTATGTATCACTTGAGAGGAGTTCTTGTGTTTATTTCAGAGAGGGTTTAGATTCGGGTTAAACTTTGTTTAGAACTTTTAATAATAGATGTTTTAAATCGTTAGTGCCTCATTTTATGGTTAATCTCTTGGATTAGTCAGCTTCTAGCTTAGGGGGCGCTACAATTACCTCGACCAATGATCACTTGTGATGATCCAATCATCGTAGTCACAGAGGATTTATAAGGAATTAAGTCAACAAATAATTGTCTATTTCTTAAAATAGTGTGTGTGGTGCCACTATCATCTAGGCACTCAATCTCTTCTGAGGATGACATTCCTACAAGTAAATGGTACTTCAGAGAATTCGGTCACATAATTCAATCATGCAATAGATTATCACAGTAAAAATTAGATCCAAAGCATATAAGTGATCGAATTTTATATAGTCGTAAATAGGTTGTCTTTCACTCAGACTTTTTTGAAATTGATTTTAGGCTTAAATAATGGAAAATACTAAAAATAAGAAAATATATATACAAAAGTCGACAATATGAAGAGATGATTGGGACTCAGGATTCCACCAGACTTCAATTTCATGCAATTCAAATACCAATTCTAAACAATAATAGCTCATAATATAAAGTTTCATTGACTCTAATTCATTGCTTAAGGTAGATTTCGAAAGTAATGGTTGTAAATCTAAAGTACGGGATATCAAAAAAATTAAGCAAGCATAACCCATCAATTGAAATGATAACTATTCAATGATAATCATAATTCAATTAAATAACTGTGCAATTAGTCATAAAAAGAATTAATATAATTACCGCATTCGTGAAGTTTGGCTTTCTCCGTCGTCCCGGTGATAGGAATTAGCTCATTAGGTTGGAAACACACTCAAAATTTGATTTCATTGCTCAAAAAGGTATTTGGAAGAGTAAAGGGTATAGAGCGGTGTGTTTGTAACAGATATAACTGTTACAGATCCCACTGTTACAGAGAAACACTAACAGACTGTTGCGAACTCAAAATGATTGTTACAAAATTTGTTACTAAGTTATTGGATTTGAATGTATAGGCAACGGTTTCTGCGACTGTCCAAATATGCTATTTAGTGTTCTTCCTCTCCTTCTTCGCCTGAAAGTGCAGAACTCGTCTGCAGCTTCTTCTTCGAAACAGAACTGCACACCTAACTTCCCATGACCTCTAATAACCTCCAACATGCTTTATATACCCATCAGTGCCAAGATATCACGATATTAACTCCAAAATCTTCTCGCAGTAATGATAATATTCTCGAAAATATTTTCCATGTCTGCAGCTGTAAGTATCGGGATTTTATTCCCTGTTTAACTCTTATACGCGTCTTCTGCAGTCATGTTTCACCCCAACACGCTGAATGATCATAGTAGAGTGAATCCAGCTTGTGTTTACTAACCAAAAATCCCGAGAATAAAAATACTTCCCCTATTTTGAGAATGAACTTGTTCACGCGTCTGCTGGTAGTCAGCATGCTCCAAACGCATTTCTCCCTCATATCAGACAACTCTAAAACTATGTAGCCACGAAATCTTCCACAAAAAAAAAAAATCGTGTAAACCCGTGAATAACTCTTTCAGTGAACGTGCTGCCCTGTTCTCTTCGTTTGGATTATATACCCAAACTCAGTCGAACCAAAGACATACACCAAGTCTGTTAAGCCCAATCAAATCATCCCAAAAAGTTTCAGCCATTGATTCGCTCTAAAATATCCCCAAAGCTCGATCCCAAATTCTCTTTTTTCAGCTGTAAGAATTTCCTACCAAAACTGAATTTTAAACTGAAGAAGATGAAGTGCCCCTTATCCAGCAGCTGGGGTGCGAATAGCAGGTATCCACTGAGGTACCCCTTATCCAAAGTAGAGAGTCCGCATAGCAAATGTCCTCTAGGGGTGATCCGCATAATATTTCGAGCCGATTTTTCCAAAAATGTTTATTTCCCAAAAATACCTACAAACACAAAAAACACTATAAATAAATACGAAATCGAGTGCCAACAATATATAGTATTGAGATCAATTTAGACACAAAAATGTGTCTATCAAATACCCCCAAACTTATTATTTGCTAGTCCTCGAGCAAATCTAATATAGAAAAATAAAATCCTAACTCACTATCGCAGGCATCGCGATTGCACTTAGCGTGTGCAACAAGACTTTGAACCCCCTAGGTGGCCCTAGTTGCCGAGTTATAGTCTCGGGAGGTTTTACCAGAGGTGTACCTACAAAACCTTTACTCTAGACCCTAGCTATTAAATCAGAACCTTGAAAGGCACTAAAGAATCTCCTTGGTTGGCATACAATCATTGACTATAGGAGGAAGTACCTTGATGCGAAATTCCAATTGTTGTACACGAGTTTGCACTCAAGCATACTAAAATTCATATGTAAGTGACTGAGCTCTACTCAGATAGTTTCTGGACATCATAACCGGAGTCAACCAATCACAAGGAAAGATTAAGAAGATGGATGTAGAGAAAAACATAGATGGTTTTGATGTTGACTAAGGTGAACGGTGTTTCCCATATCTGTACGAAGGCCACTAATAGGATGAACCTATCCTAATGGATCGAGATGCAGTCCTCGACTAATATCAACACAAATGGCAAATACAAGGGAACCAGCGGTGATAATCTTAACTCTAGGTCAACACAACTGGCATATACAAGGGCACCAGTGGTCGACTTTATTGAATTTATTCCGGTTGGTCTGATGGTCTGGTCTCAAATCTTTTTCTTTTCTTCTTCTTTTTCTTTTTTTTTTCATCATTTTTTTTTTAATATTTTTTTTTATTTTTTGGGTATCTCAATCACTCTATTTCACCCTAGCAATGGTAACAACTTGAATCGTGTGCCCCACCAAATCACTTATAAGAAAAGAAAAATAAAAACAGAAGGTGAAAAGGATTCAACGAGATATGGCGAAACTACCATGTTTTTATTTTTCTAACACCTGAGCTCTGTGCTTTTACGAATAGACTCTATAGATATTTCCATCTAATCAGATTGGTTCCTCAACTCCTACAACCAAGATGTTCCCATCCACTTAGATTGGTTAGTGCCAACCTTAATAAGCATAAATTTATAGTCTCTGGAGTTTATTTATTTGTACTGCAACTAAAAAGTTTCTCCCATACCCCCAAACTTAAATCTAACATTGTCCTCAATGTTCTAAAGATGAAATTAAAAGCATGAACAAGGACAAACTGTTATCACTTGTAGAAAAGAGTTAAGGAAAGATATTACTGTGTTGCAAGATCATGGGTTACCTCCCAAGAAGTGCTAACTTTAAAGTCTTCAGCCAGACATTGGAAAGGATTAGTCACCTCGTAAAATCATATAGCAGTAACCGGAATAATTGTGGGTCATCTGGAGCAAAAAGTGACAACCACAAGAAGAGGAAACTGCAACAGATCAAGAAGATACCAAACATACCCTTATTTAACTTTATGTTTAAGACAACTATATCTAGTTGTGGCTCAGGTTCAGGCTCTATAAAAGGGTCTAGATAAAATGTTTTCAAGGGACGAATTTCCTCAAAGTTAAGATTTTGAAGGTCAGGTTGAAGAGTCTGTAAATACTTAACTAAGAACTTAGAAGCACATAACAATAACCTGAATAATTGGGGATCCTCTAAGTCAATAAAATTTGACTTACACAACTGACCACAATGATAGTGGTGGTCTTCCTTAAACAAATGTGTCGACCCTAATCTCCTAAATTAATTAGGTTTAGTCTCAGAACTTAATAACAAACACATTTGAAACTCATACGTTCCAACATTTGGAAGAAAAATATTTGATGGGAAATCAAAATCAATCACTACAAAAAAGAGGGCCTTTAGTGACGGTTTATAAACCATCACAAATAACAAATAACCGTCACAAATGTCAAAAAGACCGTCACAAAAACACATTTGTGACGGTGGACAATCCGTCGTTACTACTGGGGTCACAAATGTTTTTTGTGACGGTTTGAGATCATTCGTGACGCTTTTTAGTCAACTCCGTCACAAATAGATATTATATTTGTGACGTTTGGTCAAATGTCATAAAGGGTTTTCATGCCGCCGCCGAAATTTTTCGACAATGGCCGCCGTCGCCGGGATTTTTCTATTGTGACGGTTACAAATTAACCCTCACTAATATATATTAATTATTGGCGCCAACTTTATGGCGACGTTTGTCGGACACCGATAATGGCCGGTTCATCGTTCCCGAACCGGATTTTAGATTCTCGAAATCTTAAGCATTCACAAAAAAATAAAAAAGCTTATACCATTCACACTTGGACCGTAAACTCGCATCATTCACACTCGAACCTAAACTTATACCATTCATAACAAAGTTTTACATTATGCACCATATAAACTTACATATCCGACAGTAAGATGATTAACTGTTTAAAAACATAAATCTGGGCAACAAAACAAGACCCAGAGAGTTCAAAAAGCTGGTAACTAAGACTATCAACATCCAAAATGCCTGTGGAAAGTTTGGGATATGATAAGAACACACCTGATGGCATGAAAAAAAAAAGACCATCCCATTCCCTTATATTCAAAAAAACAAGCACCTGAGTCGCCAGAGTTATATATAAGTTGTATATTAGTCAAGCATCTATATGCACCAAGATCTTCCATTCATGGACTGTTCCTGATCTTTGCGTCAGTCGACGGGGTAACAGTCTTGTATTTCATGTAACATATAAATCCATTAAGCATTAGTGTCACAAAAAGTTACATGGCAGGTTCAAAGTTTTAAAGAAATAACTTAGTGAATCAACTCAGTTTTGAACCTTTACATGGAAATGTTGTTCTGAACCTTTCACCATGATGATACCATACTGTATAGCTCTTTAACATACCACAAGTAACTAAGTCGTCATATATCTCTTCTCTACTCTTGTAATGTATATTGGCACACTCCTTGCATGGACTAGGTAGCATACACAGTGGCCGAAACCTGATGGAATTCAACAAACACAATGATTTCAATAAATTTAACAGAAAAGAACAGTAGGAAACATTCGACAAACACATTATCTGCACCCAATAAGATCAAACTTAATCGATAGATACAGATAGAACAATGGAAGCCCCTCTTACCATTCCTTATTAACACAAATTTTTTTGCAAACAAATCATTTAAGGATTTAACTGATCTCTTGTGTATTCCATAGAATTTGGTCCAAGAATTGCATACAAAGTTCACATGACCAGTGCTAGAAATTCCAACTGATTCTACAGACTTTATAAAAAGGAAGGTTCATCAATCTTGCCACTAGCATGGAACTGATTGAAACCAAGACCTCATAATGCAATTTAATAAAGTGTTATTGATTAATCAACACTTTATTTGAGCACCAAAGAAAATGTCCCAGTTAATTTAGCATTGGATTTTCTAGGATACAAATCGCGTTCAGACAACCTATGCATCATATGCCCCACCCCCCCACCCCCCACCCACCCCCCACACACACACAAACACGAAGACACCAATTTTGAGATGAGAAGCAAATCACCAAAACCATAACCCTTGCCGACTCTTTAAATCTGTAGACCAATAAGACCAAATTCAAAACAAAATTTTGGGGTAAAAACATACATTTCATAAGGCGATTCAAACGCAATGTTTTCTCCACTAAATTCACACAGCAAGTTAACAAAGTAAGCCTGGTAGTGAACTAAGCATCTCATAAGTATTATATATTGCATGTCCAGACACAGTAAACCATCTCTCCTATTAGCAAACTCTCCTACAGACATAGTTCACATTATGTACATCCAAATTAGAAACACAGCCAAACCTGCAGCGGCTAATTTGCAAGTCTAACAGTAGATGTACCATTTATTGGCAGAGGCACCGCACTATCCTTTTATTTTATACAAAAAAATTATAGACTCGGTCATTTCTCGGTTCTAAGCCTATATTACAAAGGAAAACTCATAGTATCAAATGCTTTGGCTAACAAAGTTCATAGTGCTCAACTATATAAAAAAAACAGTGTCGAGGAGCACCAAACACACACAAAAAAACAGCAAAACATAAAAAAGAACGAATTAATTAACCTTCAATGGATCCAAAGGGTGAAGGAAAATAAGTTTTAGAGGAAATACAAATATTATTGATTTATGATCAGGATCATCCATCACTCTCCTCATGCGGTAGCAGAGCATGTACATACATTATGGCCTATACAAATGAAAACAACCTTAACTAAATGGTTGTTCAAGAGAAGTATTTAAAGAAAAGCTTGTTCAGAATCCTTCCGATAATTACTGTGCATGGACACTCAAATCATGTATCTCACTCATGGATACACGATTTACCTGGCATCCTGAATAAAAATATCTATGGGCTTCCAGATTTAATGTTTTCTCTTCAGCAACAACTAGCCGACAACATTTACGGGTAAAAGTTATTTGAACATTTGATTTAAGATGTTGAAATCAAACCATTGGAAATTAAAAGATTGTAAGGCAAACTTTAGACAAGTAGGTCGAAATAAATTTTCTCACGTTACCTGGTGAGTGCAATTCCAGTATTGTCTAAAAAATCATCTGCAAGCATAACTACAAATCTCAAAGCACACTTTTTGGGATCTAATGAGCAGGCATAGAGCATAAAAAACTGCACATAAAGGAAAATCAGGTTACATTTACAGATTTTAATTAACAAAAATATCTCATAAATACTACAGAAATAATAGAGGAATTACCTGGGAAGACTTCGGCATATGGGTTTTTAGAACAGAAACATAGAAGGACTTGAGAAGTGTCTCGAACACCTAAACATTTAAAATTTGTTTAGAAGGAGTAGATATAGATTAGTCAACATAAGAGAACTATAGAAGTTACATTAATACCTATGTTGTTCGCTGGAAAAAAAAACTATATCCCTCAAAACTTATGCATTGCAAGTTGAAATCAATAAAAAAAAGAAAAAAACGGGTACGGTACAGCACCTAAAACAAAAGACCATTTTCTGCGCAAGATTTGAGATGTTGACATATGAGTACCGTCAATCTATCCGACTTTATAAAGAAAAAGAATTTACATGCCGAGTCCCCGATCCCGATAATTAACAAGTTGAAGATAGAAGTTGTCAGTCTCTTAGCAGAGTCGCAACCTACAAAGGAGTGCTCCGACATTCATAAGGGAAAAGCACAAGCACAATCATGATAGTATGATTTCTGCATAATAATTTTCCCTTAAATTATACAAAATAAGAACAGCTTAATTACCTCATTAACATCATCAAAAATGTCTTCGAGCATATTCACTAGTTCTATTTGTTTCCATTATATTTCCACCTGAGAAGGTACAAGAACAAACTAGTTAACTACGCTAATAACTTTGTGTGTGCGTTAGTGAGATGGAGAGAGGTTAGTTCAACTCTTCAAGATACTTACATCTAAATCTACAAGCCTATCCACCACTATCGGTAGCACCGAGCTTTCAAAAAATTCTCCAATTGGGACACTCTTGAGCCTTCACATGTTCTCCACATATATCGCCATCACCTGCAAAATAGAAAATCAATATATCCTCTAATCAGTCATAACAATTGTGTAACAATTTAGTATTATTGTGAACAATTGTGTAACGATTTAGTAACTAGATAACATCAAACATATAAGGATACAAAAAACTATCTCATAACAAGTTCAACTTAAATCAAGGATGTTCTTTGCATCTGTACCCCTCCATATTCATTACTGATCAGTCATAGTAAGAACCGATGATAACAGCCACTAAACCAATGAAAAGTTAGAGCTTATGAATTTAATTCGCTCTTCCACATTACAAGAACCATTTTATTGTACAACCTTTACATGACAGACCTCTTAGGTCATCCATGAGTCTCACATTTCCAACCTCATCTTTCATCTCTTAAGGCTACCTCGGGATGATACACAAGACAGACAAATTGAGAGCACAATTTCAAAGAGGGTATTGGAACACAGTCGTAACTAAAATGTCCAAGTCTAAGACCATGACAACTAATGATTAATACAAAATATACTTGGAAAATAAAATTAAATCCCCTCCATTTCACTTTGCAATAATATACTGCAATAGAATTTTGACCGATATTATATAAACCAACTCAACTTTTTAGGAAAGGAATGAGTACAGTGGCAGCTTAAAAACTACATGACTAGTAACAAATGTTGAACCAAGCAAAACTTAAAAACATAATCATATACTAGCTAGTCTTTTGAACAAGCTAGTTCGAGGAGATAAGAAAGATGCAAGAAAATAAAACAGACCGATGTAGTTCTTCACTCCCAATATTGTTACGGCAGAGGCACAGATTGCTGCAGGTTTCTAGCACCTCAAGCATATCTAGTTGCAGCCGTTGGTAATACCAAGAAAATCCTAAATGGCCAGGACAATTTCAATGGACTAGATAGCATACACCATAAATGGCCATAAAATCTTATAGTTTCCTATCATACCTCTCTAAGAACTGAAATTTCATTTCCAACATCATAATATCTTTATAATCCAATAAGTTTATATAAGGGAGACCCAATCAATCATAGCTAAGAATGAGCAAAAAAAAGATAAGGGGTTCTTTATTTCAAGGCTCAGCCTTTCCTCATGCTTTCCCATTCAACATAAATTAGAGACAACAACACAAACACAATCAGAAACTAAGAAATGTCACAAAACCCCAATATTTGTACAAAACAGATAAAACTCAAACCCCAATCAGAAATTCTAAGATCAAATCTAACAAATTCAAAGCTCAAAGCACAATATCAAGCTCCATAAACAGAAACCCATATCCAGATTTCGTATCTAGACCACAAATCCATAACACAAACCCTAAGAAATTAAACAAAATGAAATCCAACACAAACCCTCAGAAATTAAAGAAAACAAAAATTTTCAGTAAACTCTAAGAAATTGAATCTAAAGAAAAATAGATTTAATTTATTTAGTCACAGTAGAGAATACAAAGACAAAGATGGGAAATTTCACCTGAAAGTTTACTCCTTTAGATCCTACAAAACAAAGAAAACAAGCAATTAGAAGCAAAACCAGTCCTTAATCAAAGAAACAAAGAAACAAAAAGAGATTAAAAGTAATACAAAAAAAAAGAAGGGAAATTTCACCTTCAAGTTTACTCCTTTAGATCTTGCAGAACAAAGAAATAGGAATTAAAAGTAATATTAAGCAAACCAGATCTAAAAAGCTTTGAGCAAATCCAGTCCTTCAACAAAGAAACGAAAATTAAAAGTAATACAAAAAAAGAGGGGAAATTACCTTCGATTGACTCCTTTAGATCCTGCAAAGCAAAAGAAAAAAAAACCATTAATAGATGAGGGTAAACTCAGGAGTAGTGATGGTTACAGATGAGATAGACAAGATGGAGAGAAAGTAAGAGAAGCAAACCTCTCAGCAAGCTTCTTCAATTAAGAAGAACAACAGGAAAGAGAAGAGGAAAACCAGATCTAAGTTCTGTAAGAAGATAAGAGAAAGAAATAAAGAATATAAAGACTGAAAACAGCGGGAGAGATTGAAATTCACCAAAAATCACCGCCTTTTCTGAAAATTTCTTGACGGTATTAAGAACGCAAGCTATTGAAGAAAGTTTATTCTGTCGGAATCTAAAACTGATGAGATTTCTTTGTGTCGGTGACTCAGAACTGATGAGATTTAATGTTGGAATTTGACTAACCTCTATTTGTGGCGCTTGGTCCAGGAAACCCTCACAAATGACTGTGTCGGACCCTTGAAACCGACTGACCTTGAGCTGACTTTGACTAGATAGAGTATTTGTGGCGGTTTTTCATAAACCCTCACAAATAACCCATATTTGTGACGCCCCCCTTAAAAACCCTCACAATTGAGACCTGTTTTTGTAGTGAATCTCGGTATCATAGCCTGGGTCAACCACATCAACCAGAGGATGGGTTTCTAACAACTGAACTTCCTTATGGACATTACTAGGCTCAGGAAAACGTATATGAAGATAATCTTGTAAAATGGTTGAGGCATATATGTCAAGTCCCAAGTGAGGGACCTTTATAAGAGTTAAGGCACATGGAGAATGATAATCACCCCCAAACTTAGAGTTTTCAGTGTCTCTAGAAAGACTAGTCACAACTTCCCTAATTTCTTGGTCAATTGATTCTTCCAAGTTATTATCAGGTAGTGCATCCTTTCTCATCTCTACGAGTTCATTTTCTTTGTCTAAGACTATTGTTTCTAAATCGCTAGACTTAAAATAAACCCGTTCCTCTAAACCATCATTGGCTTCGTAAAAAGGAAATACTACATTTTCTAAAACAAGGGTATTTCTAGTCAAATCCTCGTCCTTTTGAATAGGTGAATAATTATTAATTAAAATTATTTGTATTTGTACTAGAAATAACATTATCAGTATAAAGCTCAATCGGAGTAACAAATTTCTGATCACGATGCCTACATATTTCAGATTCTTCATCAATAGTCCTCATCATAATCATCATTCTAATAACATGAAAATGATCGAACCTCATCTAAACAATTAGTGTTACCAATTCTAACCTCGTTATCTTGATTATGTGAATAATTATTTTCATTCTCAAGGGTATTATTGGATACAATATATTGGCAATTCAAGTTATTTCTAGCAATACGCTGTTCGTCTCTAACTCAAGTCTACGTGTCGACTCGAAATTATCCGCTCAAGGGTCTCTTCCAAAGAAAGTTCCCTTAGTGTTGGATCTAAGTTTTGAGTTAATCTATTGAGGATATCTTCTAAAGAAGATTCAGTCGTTGTTGCAGTCCTTTCGTCCATAACTACGTTATTCACCTCAGCTAACTTATATGTCGATTCAGCTAAATCCCTGAGGGACTTTTATAAAGAAGGAGTAGGAACAAAAGGATCATGAAAAGGACTACTTTTCAATAGTTTGATTGTATCATCTAGAGAAGAACTAGTATTATAATCTTCTTGCTCGTATGACTGATGCACGTGTGGATAGTAATTGGGCTCACCATGGTATGACCCATAACCTTCAAAAGGTTGGCGTTCCCAACCATCATTCCCATTATGGTCATAGTAGTACTTTCCATTTTGTTCAGTTGGATATTCGTTGTATTGGCTATTGTAATACCAGTTTGACATTCTCAACACAAAATAAAACCAACTGACAGGGGATTCGTGGGTGGATAGAGTCTTACCTCCCGTACCAGACAACCGATGAACCATTGAAGTCGACTCAGGCCACCGACTCCGATGTCAGTGTACGAACCCGAAGGGCCGAGATGGTATAGTAACCGTCGTCCTTCCCTGCAGCAGTTTTATTTAAACGAACCCTTCCTTAAGGTTCTAAAAAATAAAGTCCAATGTCCAAAAGTACCAAAAAAATTAAAGTTCAAAAAGTGTCCAAAAATTAAAAAAATAAAATTACAAAAAATAAAACCCTATTTACAGTTTCTAAAAATAAAATAAAATAAGTATATACAAAATATTCTTCTTTACTCCTTTTGGATTCCTCATTTATTTTCCTTCTTTGGCTTCGCTTTTTTTTCTTCTTCATCACTTTCTCTCTTTTTCTTTAGCTCAGCTCCAAATCTGAAAACAAACAAGAAATACCAAAATGCGTAAAAAAGAACAAAAATAATAAAAATAAAAATAAAAATAAAACCTAAAAACAAATATATACACAAGTCCGCGTCGGCGGCGCCAAAAATTGATTCTAATTTTATATAGTGGTAAATAGGTTGTTGTTCACTCAGACTTTTTTGAAATTGATTTTAGGCTTAAATAATGGAAAATACTAAAAATAAGAAAATATATATACAAAAGACGACAAGATGAAGAGATGATTGGGACTCAAGATTCCACGAGACTTCAATTTCATGCACTTCAAATACCAATTCTAAACAATAATAGCTTATAATATAAAGTTTCACTGACTCTAATTCATTGCCTAAGGTAGATTTCGAAAGTAATGGTTGTAAATCTAAAGTATGGGATATCAAAACAATTAAGCAGGCATAACCCATCAATTGAAATGACAACTATTGAATGTTAATCATAATTTAATTAAATAACTGTGTAATTAGTCATAAAAAGAATTAATATAATTACCGCATTCGTGAAGTTTGGCTTTCTCCGTCGTTCCGATGATAGGAATTAGCTCATTAGGTTGGAAACACACTCAAAAGTTGATTTCATTGCTCAAAAAGGTATTTGGAAGAGGAAAGGGTATAAAGCAGTGTGTTTGTAACAGATATAACTGTTACAGATCCCACTGTTACATAGAAACACTAACAGACTGTTGCGAACTCAAAATAATTGTTACAAAATTTGTTACTAAGTTATTGGATTTGAATGTATAGGCAACGGTTTCTGCGACTGTCCAAATATGTTGTTTAGTGTTCTTCCTCTCCTTCTTCGCCTGAAAGTGCAGAACTCGTCCGCAGCTTCTTCTTCGAACCAGAACTTCACCCCTAACTCCCCATGACCTATAATAACCTCCAACATGCTTTATATACCCATCAGTGCCAAGATATCACGATATTAACTCCAAGTAATGATAATATTCTCGGAAATATTTTCCATGTCTGCAGCTGTAAGTACCGGGATTTTATTCCCTGTTTAACTCTTATACGCGTCTTTTGCAGTCATGTTTCACCCCAACACGCCGAATGCTCGTAGTAGAGTTAGTCCAGCTCGTGTTTACTAACCAAAAATCCCGAGAATAAAAATACTTCCCTTGTTTTGAGAATGAACTTGTTCACAAGTCTGCTGGTAGTCAACATGCTCCAAACGCATTTCTCCATCATATCAAACAACTCTAAAACTATGTAGCCACGAAATCTTCCACAAAAAGAACTCGTGTAAACCCGTGAATAACTCTTTCCGTGAACGTGCTGCCATGTTCTCTTCGTTTGGATTATATAGCCAAATTCAGTCGAACCAAAGACATACACCAAGTCTGTTAAGCCCAATCAAATCATCCCAAGAAGTTTCAGCCATTGAGTCTCTCTAAAACATCCCCAAATCTCGATCCCAAATTCTGTTTTTCAGCTGCGAGAATTTCCCGCCAAAACTGAATTTTAAACTGAAGAAGATGAAGCGCCCCTTATCCAGCAGTTGGGGTGCGAATAGCATGTGTCCACTGAGGTGCCCCTTATCCAAAGTAGAGAGTCCGCATAGCAAATGTCCTCTGGGGGTGATCCGCATAATTTTTCGAGCCGATTTTTCCAAAAATATTTATTTCCCAAAAATACCTACAAACACAAAAAACACTGTAAATAAATACGAAATCGAGTGCCAACAATATATAGTATTGATATCAATTTAGACACAAAAAATGTTTCTATCAATAAGTACCCATAAAATTAAAAACCACTGATCCATCAACAAAAAAACGATAATTTAAGACTACCTAACATAGTTTAAGTCATCAAAACAAATATATAAACCAAAGTCTGATAAATCACAAAGCAAGAAAATAAACAAGTTTTTAGGATCAAAGGATAACTGATAGGTGTAGAATACACCGTATTTACTATATAGAGTTTATGCTTTCTTTGCTATTTTTCTTGTGAATTATGTACTTTACGCGTGATTTTGAGTTATTAGGTACTCTGGAGTCGCACGGAGGAAAAGAAGCAGAAATCATCCCAATTGGAGCAAAAAGGCGAAGCTATCGGCGAAAGAACGAGGCCATTCCGGGTCCGTATGAGAAGTTTGTAAGCAAAGTCAACAATTAAGCTTGTCAGTTCCCCAGGATTGACAATACAAAGAGATTTATTGGTGGCCCATATCCATTATCCGGGGTGCCCTAATAATGGCCGTACAGGCAACCTTATCATTTGGTCGAGAAATTGTTCTCAGCCTCAGAATTGTTGTTTGTGAAAGAGAAGTGAGAGTCTGAAAATGAGAAAAATGGTCATTGTTGTTGGTCCGGGAGATAAAATTGTGAGGAAAGAAAAGTTATTGATGATTGAATCGAGTACCAGGAAAGGGAGGAAGATGATGTTGATACTGTGAAGAACAAGGAGGATTTGATGATTTGAGTTAGGGATTGTGTAAATTGAAGAAGGAATAACAACTATGGCTGCTGCTGCTGAAACAGGGAGAAGATGAATCAGATTAGGGTTTATTTTTCTTTTTTTTTCAATCTTTGTAACCGATAGAATTAAGTGAAGTCGATGTAGAGAATGGCTCAACGTTGGTCGATTGATGATGGGTCTTGGTTGAATGAATCCGAGGCTGAAAATCTTTGTTGAGAAAGAGGATTTGTGGCTGCCTCTAACACACGAAACGAGAGTTCGAGAAGAGATGGAGCTAGGTGGTTCTGCAGCCCAGAAGTCAATTGAAGGTTCAGGTGGTCTGGGTATTGAATGAATGGGTTCTTGTTGGTGTCGAGTTGAATCAGCTCTGAGATTGCAGGGATTACCGGTGGTGTTATGAATCGAGGTGGAAGTGTTGCTCGATCTTTGGGAGAAGTTCTTTGCGACTAGAGGGTCGATGGTGAAGCTGTAGAAGTGCAAAGGGTAGCCGGAGTTGAATGGAGCTGAGCGATTCTGGGCAAGGAATTTGTGAGGGCTGGTTGGATCGGTGGATGAAGTTCTAAAAAGGGTGGTATGATGTTGTTGCTCGGTTGCGGGAATTGCAACATTTGCGCTGAACATAAATGGCATAGATGGCATGGTGGTTGTGCAGTGCACCGGTGATGGCATTGAAGCTCATTTGGAGTTGTAGATTGCAGTCTTTGGTGCTATCAAGAGTTTGTCGAATGCGGGCAAGAGCTGGTTAGCATTGGATGTTGATGGTGGGGTTAAAGTGAGCTGCAAAGTCTCGTGTAATGGTGATGTTTGAGTGAACACTTGTAAGCAGTGCTTGTCTTTGTCTTGGAAAAGTGCAGTGTTGGACGAGGGAAACGAACGAAAAAAAGTATAAGTTGTTATTGTTGGTAATGCTGATTAATGACGATGGGTTGTGCTGGTACCGACTGCTATGGGTAATGGTTGTTACTCGAGGCGAGGTTGGAAAGAGTTGGTGCTGTGTGTTGAGGAATTTAAATGGTTGTGGATGGTCGGGTGCTGTTGCCTTGATGGAACTTGTGTAGTGCAATGCAATACCGAGTCGCAATGGGTTTTGAGTCTGCGTGTGATGAGACGAAGTAGGAATTGCATGGAATTGAATCGAATCAAGCTGGTTCCCGATCTTTGAAGGCGTGTTGCAGCCTGCAAGCAATTGCGAGCCGAGGGGAATGACCGAGATTTGCGGTCGGGTGAATGGATTGCGGGCATGGATAGTTGCCAAGGAGGTGCGGTGGTAGCCTGAGGTGAAGTTGCTGTTGAAATTGCCATGGTGCTATTGTGAAGAGATAGGTTGCGATCGCAGTGCTGTAAGTCGACATTGCAAATGGAGCGGGGATGAATGGGCTCAAGGTTAGGCCGGGTTACGCACTTGGAATGGCCTGAGTTTGTGAAGTGGAGTTTCAGGAGCAGGGGCTTACCAGGATTGCAGATAGAGCTATGTGAGGATGAGCAAAGGAGCATGTGGCAGTGGCAGCCGTGAACTGAGCTGTAGCTCAGGCTAGTAAATGGAATTGGAGTTGGTGCTAGGATGGCCGAACTTGCATCATTGCATAGGTAATTCGGTGAAGTTATTGATGGCGGTGGTGGTTGAAGCTCGGATTGCAGAGTGAAGGCAATGAAAACTGCAGCTGAATGGCTTACAAGGCGAGAGATGGCTAGCACCGAGTGGGAATGGCAGAGCTAATGGAAATGGAGCGAGATGAAGATGATGGTTGTAGGGTTAGGCGGCGTAGAAGCTATGATGCGAAATGAATTTGTGATGGCACGGGATTGATGCACTCGGGAATGGCTTGGCGAGCGTATGTGTTGAAGTGACTATGGCCTGTGTAAGGAGTTATGGAATTGAGATGGCAAATTTGAAGGTTTGATGGCAGTGGAGTTTAAGCGGGTGATGTTGCTTATGAATGAGAATGGCTTGGAGGTTTGGCACTAATGATTGCAGAGTGGCGGATGCTGGTGATTATGAGATGAAATGTGATTGAATAGAAGCTGTGAAGTGTCAAGGCAGTGGTGCTGATTGAGAATGCACAGTCATTACGGCTGGAGGAGTAGTAGCATAGCCATCATGGCTGGTGTAGTCCAGGCCTAATGGTTGTAGTTGAAGCACAATGATTGTGCTACAAGTCTGTCCAAGTGCAACTAGCCCAGTCTAAACTCAGAACTAGCCTAGGCCAAGGTGACTAGCCCTGACAGACTCTGACTCTCCCTGACTCGGTCTGACCGAGTTAAATCGACTCGACCCGAGTTGACCTATTGACCCGCCAGTCCTGACTCGTTGACCGGTGACCGGGCGGACTTTGCCGGTCACCGGGGCTGTTTTCCGGCCGATTTCCGGCCACAATCCCAGACTTCCGGCGACCACTTTCGGGGCGTACTTTCTACACGGGTTTCTCCTTCTTGTGGGCTTGGTGGATTCTCACCTAATGGACTTTGAAGACTAGACCTAATTTTAGAAGTTGGAGAAAAGCTATAAAAGGGAGGTTTTCTACAACACATGGGATATCTTTTTGCTTGGAATTTTGGAGAGCCACTTTTGTTTACGCTTCTAGGGTTTGGTTTTGTTCTTTTTCTTCCTTGTTTTATTATTGAATATTGATGATGATGAACTCCATAGCTATGAGTAGCTAAACATCTTATTGGTTATGGGATAAAAGTTGATTTCTCAACATGCTTTTGATTCAATGAATTAGTTTTGTCTCAGTAATTATTGTTTGTGATTCACAATTAATAGTGTTATAAGATTTGAAAACTTGTTAGGTTGAGTCCGGAATCAATCCGATTTGTGTTCATCTCTAGAGCTATATTAGGGTTTTCAATACGAAAAAGTTGTTTATCCCTGATTCTAAGTAGCATAATTGTGGTTAGTGCTTGTAGTGATATATCCTACTAGTCACAAGTGAATCATAACTTTTGTTAAAACGTCTAGTGCTTTTACACATTCGTTTGCATTGATGAGTCTTATTCCATAAATCTTAATGCTTTTAGGGAGTTAAACTTAATTGTGCTTTTACACTTTAGGTTGCTTTCGACGAAGAATTCACATATGCATCTTTTAATGTGGTTGTGATGAAAACAGGGAATTAACGGGTTATACTTGCGATCAAGATATCCTAGGACTTTTAATAAATATGAGATTAAAATAACAATTCTAATCATTGATGAAAATACATGTTTGTGAATGATACTATCCCTTGACCAATATCTTCTCCTTATTGATTTCTCAAATTATTTACTTTGCTTTCAATTACTTTTAATTCTTAAATACGACAAACATACTTTGGGTTACCTTAGAAACTGAAATTTACATAACAACAATTGCCTCTCTGTGGATACGAACTCTTCCTTACCTTGTGCTTCATTTAAATTTAGTGCGTAAGAAAGTGAAATTATTTTTGACGGATTGACACACGATCAAATTTTGGTCCGGAATCAATCCGATTTGTGTTCATCTCTAGAGCTATATTAGGGTTTTCAATACGAAAAAGTTGTTTATCCCTGATTCTAAGTAGCATAATTGTGGTTAGTGCTTGTAGTGATATATCCTACTAGTCACAAGTGAATCATAACTTTTGTTAAAACGTCTAGTGCTTTTACACATTCGTTTGCATTGATGAGTCTTATTCCATAAATCTTAATGCTTTTAGGAGTTAAACTTAATTGTGCTTTTACACTTTAGGTTGCTTTCGACCAGAAGAATTCACATATGCATCTTTTAATGTGGTTGTGATGAAAACAGGGAATTAACGGGTTATACTTGCGATCAAGATATCCTAGGACTTTTAATAAATACGAGATTAAAATAACAATTCTAATCATTGATGAAAATACATGTTTGTGAATGATACTATCCCTTGACCAATATCTTCTCCTTATTGATTTCTCAAATTATTTACTTTGCTTTCAATTACTTTTAATTCTTAAATACGACAAACATACTTTGGGTTACCTTAGAAACTGAAATTTACATAACAACAATTGCCTCTCTGTGGATACGAACTCTTCCTTACCTTGTGCTTCATTTAAATTTAGTGCGTAAGAAAGTGAAATTATTTTTGACGGATTGACACACGATCAAATTTTGGCGCCGTTGCCGGGGAGGCACACGGCTTGTTATTGAGTTTTTAGTTTCTTTTTACAATTTCTGCTTTTATCTTTGCTTTTTGTTTGTCGTCTTGTTTCTCACTTGTTTGCTAGAATTGTTTTCAGGTATCAATCCCTGGCTACTAAAGATTGGAATTATCCAAGGTGCGGGATAGCTACTCGAAAAGGCACAATACTCCAACCAAGGCGAAACACAACGGACGAGCACGAGGAGGAAGTAGGAGAAGAGATTTTCCGACAACGAGAAGAAGAAGAAGAAATGGGTGATGCAAATCGTTCACTCAAGGACTTAGCTTCTCATAGGCTTGATACACAACAGGGGTGTATTCAAACGAACTCTACTTTTGAGATAAAGCCGGGGTTGCTTAGAGAATTACCAAAATTCCATGGCATGGTGAATGAAGATCCTAACAAACATCTTTTGGACTTCCACACCATTGTCACGGCTATGCTTCCAAAGCCAAATGTTGAGGCGGATGGTGCAATGTTGAAGGTTTTCCGTTTCTCTTTAATGGATAGTGCTAAGGATTGGTTGTACTATTTACCTCCCGGAAGTGTCACAACATGGAATGGGTTGAAGAAACTCTTTTTGGAGAGATATTTTCCTGCATCCAAGGCTACTCAAATTTGCAAAGAAATTTGTGGGATGAAGCAAAACGTGGGAGAATCCTTATATGAATGTTGGGAAAGGTACAAGAGATTGGTTGCAAGCTGCCCTCACCACCAATTCAGTGACGCGATAATTATCCAATACTTTTATGAAGGACTCCAATCAAGTGATAGGAATCTTATTGACGCTGCGGGTGGTGGTGCTCTAGTTAGCAAGACGGTGGCACAAGCTAGAGAGTTGATTGAAAACATGGCAGCGAACTCACAACAATTCTTAAGTCGTGGTTCGGATGTGATTCTAAGAAGGGTGAGTGAAGTGAGCGAGGTGGAGGAACTTCGTCAACAAATGGGTAACATGACAGCAATGTTGCAACAAGTTGCATCCGCGGTTATACCAACTTCTCCTCAATCTTATGAAGACGAGCAAGCTAATGCGATCTTTCCGAATCAACCAAGACGGTATGATCCCTACTCCAACACTTACAATCCGGGATGGAGAGATCACCCCAATTTTAGCTATGCTAACAAACAAGGTGCCGTTCAACAACCTACTTTCAACCGTCCTAGTGGATTTCAACCACAACAACAACAATTTCAACAACCTCAAGCACAACAATCAATGCAAACTCAAGGTGCTGATATTGATGCAAAGCTTCAAACTTTTATGCAAGGTATTTCCACCATGTTCAAGGAAAGTCAACAAGAGACTAAGAGTGCTATTAAGGAGTTGCAAACACAAATGGGCTCCATGGCGGTTGATATCAACAATTTGAAGGCACAAAATAGTGGGAGACTTCCTTCTCAACCTATTAACCCAAAAGAGGGTGTCAATGCCGTTACGTTGAGAAGCGGTACACAACTTGTGCAACCCGAAGTTCTTTGATTCGGGCAAGGTGGAGACACCAAAGGAACCTGTTTTGGAGGAGAAAGTCGAGATTCTCCCCAAACTTCGAGGTACCTATTCCTAACTCTAAAACTCCGGTTTCTACTTATGTTCCTCCTCTACCTTTCCCTCGCAGATTTGCAAGTTCTAAGAAGGCGGAACTAGAAAAGGAGATTTTAGACGTTCTTAAAAAGATCCATGTGAACATACCACTCATTGATGCTATCAAGCAAGTTCCAAAGTATGCAAAGGTGTTGAAGGACTTGTGTACCAACAAACAAAGGCTCAAAGGTAATGAAGTGCTTAGTGTGGGGGAGAATGCCTCGGCAATCTTACAACACAAAATCCCACTTAAGTGCAAGGATCCGGGTAGTTTTGACATCCCCGTCAAAATTGGTAACACAACTTTTAACAAAGCTATGTTGGATTTAGGTGCTTAGTTAATGTTATGCCTGCGTCAATGTATAATTCACTTGATCTTGGTCCTCTTAAAAAGGCTGAAATTGTATTGCAATTAGCCGATCGCTCTAATGTTTACCCAATGGGTATTGTTGAGGATGTTCTTGTGCAGGTTAATCAACTTGTATTTCGGCGGACTTTTGTGTGTTAGAGATGGATGAAGGTGCACAGGACTCATCTCTTCCATTGCTTCTTGGGCGTCCTTTCATGAAAACGGCGAAAACTATAATTGATGTGGATAAGGGAACGCTAACTATGGAGTTTGATGGAGAAATAATACGTTTCAACATTTTCGAGACGATGAGATATCCTAGCGATGTCCACTCTTGTTTCTCCATTGATGTGATGGATACATTGGCACAAAAAATGTTTGAATTAAACGGTGATGATGCTTTGGAAACCGTGTTAACTACATCCATGGATAATGGTGTAGAGTGTGGTAATGAAGTCAAGGAAGCTCTTGGTGATCTTAATTCACTACAAGAATGCCCGAAAACTCATAATATCTCTTTTATTTCTTTACCATGCGGTGATGAAAAGCTTGTACCTTCAATTATTAAATCTCCGATTTTAGAATTGAAACCTCTTCCCACCACCTTAAGTACTTGTACTTGGGTGATAATGAAGAGTTACGGTGATAGTTTCTAACAAGCTTAGTGATTTACAGGAGCAAAAACTTCTAAGGGTGCTAAGGAAGTACAAGACGGCCATAGGATGGACAATTGCCGATATCAAGGGTATTAGCCCTGCCGTTTGTATGCACAAAATTCGTTTGGAGGATGATGCAAAGCCTAAAAGGGATGCGCAACGTCGTTTGAATCCTCCCATGATGGAAGTTATAAAAAAGGAGATACTCAAGATTTTGGAAGTGGGTGTTATCTACCCCATATCCGATAGCAAGTGGGTAAGCCCGGTACAAGTTGTACCAAAGAAAATCAGGTGTGACGGTGGTGGAGAATGATAAGAATGAACTTGTCCCAACTCGTGTGCAAACCGGTTGGAGGGTTTGTATTGATTATAGAAAATTGAATGCCACCACTAGAAAAGATCACTTTCCTTTACCTTTTATTGATCAAATGCTTGAACGTTTAGCTGGACACTCTTACTATTGCTTTCTTGATGGCTATTCAGGTTACAATCAGATTGTGATAGCGCCGGAGGACCAAGAGAAAACCACTTTCACTTGTCCTTTCGGTACTTTTGCGTATAGAAGGATGCCTTTTGGCTTATGCAATGCTCCGGCTACCTTTCAAAGGTGTATGGTAAGTATCTTTTCGGAATATGTTGAAAACATAATCGAAGTGTTCATGGATGACTTTAGTGTCTTTGGTGATTCTTTTGACCTTTGCTTGAACAACTTGTCTCTAATCCTTGAACGATGTGTTGAAACAAATCTTGTGCTTAATTGGGAGAAGTGCCATTTCATGGTAACTCATGGCATAGTTTTAGGCCATATAATATCTTCTAAAGGCTTGGAAGTCGATAAATCTAAGATAGACCTTATTCGTGCTCTAACCCTCCCACTACGGTGAGGGAGATACGTTCTTTTCTTGGTCATGCGAGGTTTTATCGTAGGTTCATCAAGGACTTTTCCAAGATAGCATCACCACTATGTAACTTATTGCAAAAAGATGTGGTTTTTAACTTTGATGAGAAATGTATGGCGGCATTCAATCGTTTGAAAGAACTTTTGATTTCAGCCCCTATCATTAAACCACCGGATTGGAGTAAGCCGTTTGAACTCATGTGCGATGCTAGTGATTATGCGGTTGGTGCGGTGCTTTGGCAACGTGTGGGGAAACTTCCTCATGCTATCTATTATGCTTCTAGAACGTTAAATGAGGCTCAACAAAACTACACAACCACTGAAAAGGAGTTATTAGCCATTGTTTTTGCTTTAGAAAAGTTTCGCTCTTATCTAATTGGTACAAAAGTTGTTGTTTTTTCTGATCATGCAGCACTTAGATACTTGCTTACAAAGAAAGAGGCGAAACCGAGGCTCATACGATGGATATTACTCTTGCAAGAGTTTGATATTGAAATCAAAGACAAGAAAGGAATTGAGAACACCGTTGCGGATCACTTGAGCCGACTTGTTGTGGACAAGGAGACTATCCCGTTGCGTGAAAGTTTCCCGGATGAGCAACTTTTCTCAATTGCCCTTGGAGAACCATGGTATGCCGATATTGTCAATTACTTAGTTTCTAAACAAATCCCAAAGAACTTGTCTCGTCTTTGAGAGGGACAAACTTAAGAGGTTAGGGAACCAATACATATGGGATGATCCATACTTATGGAAACATGGTAGTGACCAAGTAATACGAAGGTGCGTGCCCGAATCCGAATTTAACTCTATCTTGTCTTTTTGTCACTCTTATGCTTGCGGAGGACATTTTGGGAGTAAGAGAACCGCGCACAAGGTACTTGAAAGTGGTTTTTATTGGCCAACTTTGTTTAAGGATGCACACATATTTTGTACAACTTGTGATAGGTGCCAAAGAACCGGCAATCTAGGTGCCCGAAATCAAATGCCACAAACTTATATTCAGTTTATTGAAGTTTTTGATGTATGGGGTATTGATTTTATGGGGCCTTTTGTCAACTCCCATGGGAATTTTTATATCTTACTTGCGGTTGATTATGTCTCGAAATGGGTGGAAGCTAAAGCCACCCCTACTAATGATTCTAAAGTGGTTTGATTTTGTGCAAGCTAATATTTTTGCAAGGTTTGGAATTCCAAGAGCCATAATTAGCGATGGGGGTTCTCACTTCAAAAACAGGATTTTACAAAGCTTGTTGGCGAAGTACAATGTGTCGCACAAGATTGCAACACCTTATCATCCCCAAACCAATGGACAAACCGAGGTGTCTAACCGTGAGGTGAAATCAATTCTAGAAAAGACGGTGAACCCGACAAGGAAGGATTGGAGCATGCGACTTAATGATGCTTTGTGGGCGTATAGAACCGCATATAAAACACCTATTGGAATGTCTCCTTTTAGGCTTGTGTATGGTAAACCTTGTCACTTACCCGTGGAAATTGAGCATAAGGCGTTTTGGGCTATTAAGCAATGCAACATGGAGATGGATGGGGCTGGAAAGCAAAGGAAGTTACAACTTCAAGAGCTAGAGGAGCTTCGCAATGATGCATTTGAAAGCTCACGGATTTACAAACAAAAGACGAAAGCATTCCATGATAACATGATTTCTAGGAAACAATTTTGCATAGGGCAGAAAGTGCTTTTGTTTAATTCTCGCTTGCAATTATTTCCGGGTAAATTAAGGTCACGATGGATCGGACCTTTTATTGTTACTAATGTGTTTTCTCATGGTGCAGTGGAAATTCGTAGTATAGCTACAGGGAAAGAACTTAAAGTTAATGGGCACCGGTTGAAACCATATTATGAGAACTTCACTTCCGAAGTGGTGGAAGGAGTTAACTTTGTGGATGTGCTCCCTCTGGAGGAGTCATAGAAAGCAAGGAGTTAGTCGGGCTGACGACTTTAAACCAAGCGCTAATTGGGAGGCAACCCAAAGGATGAGTATTTCTTGTCTTGTATTTATTTCTTTTCTTGTTTTTAGTTTTTCTTGTTTTGTTTTTACTTTGTTTTTGCTGATTTCTTATTAGGATTTCCCACCTTGACTTACTTTGGACGATTCAATTTACATTGAGGACAATGTAAAGTTTAAGTGTGGGGGAGTGGTTTATGTTGTAAGTTTTTTGCAATTTTTCAACTTTTTTGTGAACTAGTGAATAAGAAAACTCCAACTTGTAGTTAGTTTAGAGTCACATAGTATACATGTCGCTAAGATTACATCGAGAATCTCACAATAGTGACTGAACTTAGAGATGATGAGAGAACATGATCGGGTTTCTTAATTGTATGAGAGTTAAAGTTGGATTTAACCATGCCAGTGGCAAATAAGGTGCAGGCTGAATTCGGTATTAGAACAGTGATCCCCTATAGTGGAGACTACCCATGTTACATAATGTGAGGCACCAACCTTCAATTCTTTGTACCTGTCTAAAATTGTGCTTTTAGAGTGTGTGTCACCGTACGTAAATTCCGGGCAGAATGGTGAGCTGTCCAATTTCCCACCATAGAAGCACTATTTTGATCTCTTGAGTGCTATTTTTATCAACCATGTTGGTGACATCGAATTGCTAACTTACATACCACTTGTGATCTTGTTCGCAGTTAGCACCATCCACCTTATCTCTCTACACCAACAGGTCCATAGAAACACCATCATCATCAACAAGAGGAGCATCACAAATTCGAAGGAAAGTTGAACATGTTCGAGGTTTACAAGCAACACTACAGTAATGGGCAGATTTCATATTTGAGTAAAGCAACAAAACAGGGGCAGAATTTTTATAAGTTGAAGACTATAATACAAGAGCGGAAATTATCAAGGATGAAAGTTCGAGAAGGTTATGATATCAAGACATACAAGTTGTGAAGATTCAAGCGGTAAAGTATTTACACCATGGCATTGTACTTACATTTTTATTTTATTTGTATTTTTACTTTCTCTTGTCTCAAAAAAAAAAAAAAAAAAAAAAAAAAAAAAAAAAAAATCGAAAAAAAAAAAAAAAAAAAAAAAAAAAGAAAAAAAAAGAGACAAGAGAAAATTTTTAGGTTTGTTAATAGTTTTTATTTTTGTTTTATTTTTGTATTGTTCTTATACGAAAAAAAAAAAAAAAAAAAAAATTTGGTTTGTATAGTTTGTTTTTATTTTTGTATTCTTTCAATAAAGCCTATGGAAAGAAGGAATATCTATAATGAAGTTTCAAGCGACAAGAAATTTGAGGAAAGAGTCATATTGTCAAGATTCTACGACGTTCGAGAGTTATCATCAAGAGTTGAAGACCGAAGACGAAGATGAAGACACCGATAGAAGACCGAAGACGTTTCTATGAATGCTGTGAGAGTGGTGCTAGCTGCACGCCGAACGGATTCACTGTAAGTAAGCATATTCCCACCTTCGTTAAATGGTTTGATTTCCTTTCGAAGAGATCGTCAGAAAAATGGGTTTTCAAAAATATATAAAAGATGTGGGTTTTCAAAACATTCGGAGGGTTATGCCTTCCTACCATTCAACGTGTCTCGGGATTCTCTCTTCATTCCTACTGGACACATGTGTGACCCATAAAAAGTCATTTATTATTGAGAGCAATATCATAAAACCCTTTCTTGTGAGGCGAGTCGAGACTTTTGATCACTCCGAACCCGAATTTTAGTCGAGAAGGGATGGTTACTTCTCTCTCAACTTTTAAGAATGAGATTGTGTTCATTTATGTGTCTAACTTCTTATGACTAGTGTGCAGAATCTCTATGTCTTCTTAGCGCGTGGATACTATCATTACGGAGAACTAG
Organism: Papaver armeniacum; assembly: GCA_023531295.1. Taxonomy (NCBI): domain Eukaryota; kingdom Viridiplantae; phylum Streptophyta; class Magnoliopsida; order Ranunculales; family Papaveraceae; genus Papaver; species Papaver armeniacum. Next base: position 436,057 of record JAJJWW010006838.1, read on the forward strand.
TAAGTTGGAAAAATAGGTTTTGTGGGTATATCTCTAGTAAACCCTCACGAGACTATAACTCGTCCACTAGGGACACCTAGGGGTTTAAAGGCTTGTTATTTATGCTAAAAGTGACAGTAGCCTCGACGACACGGAGTTGTTGTATTTTATTGTTTTGTTTGATTTGCTCGAGGACTAGCAAAGTCTAAGTGTGGGGGAATCTGATAGGTGTAGAATACACCGTATTTACTATATAGAGTTTATGCTTTCTTTGCTATTTTTCTTGTGAATTATGTACTTTACGCGTGCTTTTGAGTTATTAGGTACTGGAGTCGCACGGAGGAAAAGAAGCGGAAATCATCCCAATTGGAGCAAAAGGCGAAGCTATCGGCGAAAGAACGAGGCCATTCCGGGTCCGTATGAGAAGTTTGTAAGCAAAGTCAACAATTAAGCTTGTCGGTTCCCAGACTGACAATACAAAGAGATTTATTGGTGGCCCATATCCATTATCCAGGAGTGCCTAATAATGGCCGTACGGGCAACCTTATCATTTGGTCGAGAAATTGTTCTCACCTCGGAATTGTTGTTTACGTGAAAGAGAAGTGAGAGCCGAAAATGAGAAAAATGGCTTTCTTGTTGTTGGTCGAGAGATAAAATTGTGAGGAAAGAAAAGTTAATTGATGATTGAATCGAGTACCAGGAAAGGGAGGAAGATGATGTTGATACTGTGAAGAACAAGGAGGATTTGATGATTTGAGTTAGGGATTGTGTAAATTGAAGAAGGAATAACAACTATGGCTGCTTCTGCTGAAACAGGGAGAAGATGAATCAGATTAGGGTTTATTCAATCTTTGTAACCGATAGAATTAAGTGAAGTCGATGTAGAGAATGGCTCAACGTTGGTCGATTGATGATGGGTCTTGGTTGAATGAATCCGAGGTGAAAATCTTTGTTGAGAAAGAGGATTTGTGGTGCCCTCTAACACCGAAACGCGAGTTCGAGAAGAGATGGAGCTAGGTGGTTCTCTGAGCCCGAAGTCAATTGAAGGTTCAGGTGGTCTGGGTATTGAATGAATGGGTTCTTGTTGGTGTCGAGTTGAATCAGCTCTGAGATTGCAGGGATTACCAGCTGGTGTTATGAACTGAGGTGGAAGTGTTGCTCGATGCTGGGAGAAGTTGCTGCAGCTAGAGGGTCAGTGGTGAAGCTGTAGAAGTGCAAAGGGTAGCTGGAGTTGAATGGAGCTGAGCAGTTACAGGCAAGGAATTTGACAGGGGCCTGGTTCAGATCAGTGGATGAAGCTGAAAAGGGTGGTATGATGCTGTTGCTCAGTTGCAGGAATTGCAACATTTGCGCTGAACAGAAATGGCATAGATGGCATGGTGGTTGTGCAGGTGCACTGGTGATGGCATTGAAGCTCAGCTGGAGTTGTAGATTGCAGGTGCTGGTGCTATCAAGAGTTTGTCGAATGCAGGCAAGAGCTGGTTAGCATTGGATGTTGATGGATGGGGTTAAAGTGAGCTGCAAAGTCTGTGTAATGGTGATGTTTGAGGTGAACAGAATGAGCTGTAGCAGGTGCTTGTGCTGTGCTGGAAAAGTGCAGCTGTTGGACAGGGAAACGAGAACGAAAAAAAAGTATAAGTTGTTATTGTTGGTAATGCTGATTAATGACGATGGGTTGTGCTGGTACCGACTGCTATGGGTAATGGTTGTGACTCGAGGCGAGGTTGGAAAGAGTTGGTGCTGTGTGTTGAGGAATTTAAATGGTTGTGGATGGCTGGTGCTGTTGCCTTGATGGAACTGTGTAGTGCAATGCAATACTGAGTCGCAATGGGTTTTGAGCTGCTGTGATGAGACGAAGTAGGAATTGCATGGAATTGAACTGAATCAAGGCTGGTTCCGATCTTGGAAGGGTATTGCAGCTGCAAGCAATTGCAGGCCAGGGAATGACCTGAGATTTGCAGGTCAGGTGAATGGATTGCAGGCATGGATAGTTGCCAAGGAGGTACTGGTGGTAGCCTGAGGTGAAGTTGCAGCTGAAATTGCCATGGCTGCTACTGTGAAGAGATAGGTTGCAGTCGCAGCTGCTGTAGCTGACATTGCAAATGGAGCAGGGATGAATGGGCTCAAGGTTAGGCTGGGTTCTGCACTTGGAATGGCCTGAGTTTGTGAAGTGGAGTTCCAGGAGCAGGGGCTTACCAGGATTGCAGATAGAGCTATGTGAGGATGATCAAAGGAGCATGTGGCAGTGGCAGCCGTGAACTGAGCTGTAGCTCAGGCTAGTAAATGGAATTGGAGTTGGTGCTAGGATGGCCTGAACTGCATCATTGCAGGGTAATTCTGGTGAAGTTATTGATGGCAGTGGTGGTTGAAGCTCAGTATTGCAGAGCTGAAGGCAATGAAACTGCAGCTGAATGGCTTACAAGGCAGAGATGGCTAGCACTGAGTGGGAATGGAAGGCTAATGGAAATGGAGACTGAGATGAAGATGATGGCTGTAGGGTTAGCTGGCGTAGAAGCTATGATGCAGAAATGAATTTGTGATGGCCTGGGATTGATGCACTGGGAATGGCTTGACTGAGCAGTATGTGTTGAAGTGACTATGGCCTGTGTAAGGAGTTATGGAATTGAGATGGCAGCTGAAGGTTTGATGGCAGCTGGAGTTTAAGCAGGTGATGTTGCTTATGAATGAGAATGGCTTGGAGGTTTGGCACTAATGATTGCAGAGTGGCGGATGCTGGTGATTATGAGATGAAATGTGATTGAATAGAAGCTGTGAAGTGTCAAGGCAGTGGTGCTGATTGAGAATGCACAGTCATTACGGCTGGAGGAGTAGTAGCATAGCCATCATGGCTGGTGTAGTCCAGGCCTAATGGTTGTAGTTGAAGCACAATGATTGTGCTACAAGTCTGTCCAAGTGCAACTAGCCCAGTCTAAACTCAGAACTAGCCTAGGCCAAGGTGACTAGCCCTGACAGACTCTGACTCTCCCTGACTCGGTCTGACCGAGTTAAATCGACTCGACCCGAGTTGACCTATTGACCCGCCAGTCCTGACTCGTTGACCGGTGACCGGGCGGACTTTGCCGGTCACCGGGGCTGTTTTCCGCCGATTTCCGGCCACAATCCCAGACTTCCGGCGACCACTTTCGGGGCGTACTTTCTACACGGGTTTCTCCTTCTTGTGGGCTTGGTGGATTCTCACCTAATGGACTTTGAAGACTAGACCTAATTTTAGAAGTTGGAGAAAAGCTATAAAAGGGAGGTTTTCTACAATACACGGGATATCTTTTTGCTTGGAATTTTGGAGAGCCACTTTTGTTTACGCTTCTAGGGTTTGGTTTTGTTCTTCTTCTTCCTTGTTTTATTATTGAATATTGATGATGATGAACTCCATAGCTATGAGTAGCTAAACATCTTATTGGTTATGGGATAAAAGTTGATTTCTCAACATGCTTTTGATTCAATGAATTAGTTTTGTCTCGAGTAATTATTGTTTGTGATTCACAATTAATAGTGTTATAAGATTTGAAAACTTGTTAGGTTGAGTCCGGAATCAATCCGATTTGTGTTCATCTCTAGAGCTATATTAGGGTTTTCAATACGAAAAAGTTGTTTATCCCTGATTCTAAGTAGCATAATTGTGGTTAGTGCTTGTAGTGATATATCCTACTAGTCACAAGTGAATCATAACTTTTGTTAAAACGTCTAGTGCTTTTACACATTCGTTTGCATTGATGAGTCTTATTCCATAAATCTTAATGCTTTTAGGGAGTTAAACTTAATTGTGCTTTTACACTTTAGGTTGCTTTCGACGAAGAATTCACATATGCATCTTTTAATGTGGTTGTGATGAAAACAGGGAATTAACGGGTTATACTTGCGATCAAGATATCCTAGGACTTTTAATAAATATGAGATTAAAATAACAATTCTAATCATTGATGAAAATACATGTTTGTGAATGATACTATCCCTTGACCAATATCTTCTCCTTCTTGATTTCTCAAATTATTTACTTTGCTTTCAATTACTTTTAATTCTTAAATACGACAAACATACTTTGGGTTACCTTAGAAACTGAAATTTACATAACAACAATTGCCTCTCTGTGGATACGAACTCTTCCTTACCTTGTGCTTCATTTAAATTTAGTGCGTAAGAAAGTGAAATTATTTTTGACGGATTGACACACGATCAATAACTAAAAAAAAATAACAATCAATCAAAGTCAGTGTTTCCATAAGGGCATGGTTCTTTTTCCCCGGAAGTCCGAAATGGTGAAGTTAACATCGGGGCATGATCATGTTTTTCCACACACGGTGAGCTTCTTGATCTATAGATTCCGGTAATTTTTGTAGATGGTTGCTACTTTGACACTAGCCTTGCATTGCTAGTACAAATGTCCGGAGATTCCACACCTGTAACAAGGTGCATTTCCATTCTCTACCTTCTTAGGTGTGGGGTTCTTATGTGTTTTTCAACAGTGTTGCCCCTACCACTAGGTCCAGAAATAACATCTCTAGACCAGGTATTTGAATGGCCTCCATGCGAATGGCCCCTTCCACGATGACCCTTTTGTCCTCTTCCACGTGAGTTGTCATCCCCACGTGAGTATGGAGCATGAGAATATGAATCAACATTTTAACCCTCTTTTCTTTGGGGTGTTTTCCTTTGTTATCCTTACCATAGTTAGCCTCGGGAATTTTCTTCTTCTCGGGGGCTCTAGCATTGTTGTTTGCTAGAACTTCATTGTGCCTTTCGGCCACCCGCAATAAATTGATCAACTTGATAAAAGTTGTTATTCTTTTATTTTCAAACTATATGCGGTATTGGTTGGTTAGATTAACAGATGACAAAGGAAAAGTAGACAATTTCTTTTGAATCAAATCTTTATCTGTGAGTTTTATCCCACAGAAATTGAGGTGTGCTTGTAGCTTAAGCATATCTCTTTGGAAATCACCTACCTTCACATAATCAAGAAACCGGATGTCATTCCACTGTTCGTTCAACTGCGGGAGAAGGAAATCCTCAATGCTCCCAAAATGACTTGCTAGTGCATCCCACAGTTCTTTAGGACACGTTATGTGTTGGTATCCCCAAAGGAGATTAGGGTCAATGTGTGCCTTCAAATATCGGATGGATTCAGACTTTTCTTTTTCAGTTGCTGGGACATCATCTTTGTCAATAGAGGGTTTGATGGTGTGGGTGCATTCTTTTGCCACAAAAGCGATCTTCACATCAGCCATCCAACGGTGATACTCAAATCCATCTATGTCCAACTGTCTGAATTCTTGTCGGATATATTCCGTCTTGCTCATCGTTGATCCGTTCAAATACTTGTGCAATCCAAAAACTGAAAATCTTGCTGCAGGGAAGAGCTCGTGCGAGATAACATATTTGAGTAAGAATAATAAAGAGAGAAGAAAGAGAGAAGAACTTTTCATTAACCAGAGAAGGGAACCCCATTACATAGATTTTATGTTCTATTTATATAAGGGAAAAGTGAAAAACCCTAGTATTCTAATGGACCGCACATCCATGCGCCATAGGCCCTATAACATGATGATATTTTATTACAATTTTCCAATCACAAATCATATGAAAATTACTAATTAAAGCACAAAAATCGATCTTTATGCTTTTACGCTATTACATCCTTGTAGTTCCATAAAATCTGGAATTTTTTGTCATGAAACGACGTGAGTTGTGACACCCAGTAGGAAAGAAGCAATAAAACATTTTTAGCAACATTTTCAATTCCTTTTAAAAACAACTAGCATGATTAACATCGTCAAAAACACATGGAAACACTAAATCCATAAAAAAAATTAAATCAATCAATCCGCTCGCCCCAGGGAGCCCCACGTGGGTTTAGGGAAACAAAACTGTTCCCAAGAATATCTCGTATCCCATCAAAAAATTTTTATTAGAATCACAGTCTATGGACCGCAGCCCAACATTCATAATCATGCTCACAACTTGCAAACATATATTAATGAAAACTTGCAAACATAAATTAATTAAAAAAAACTTAAATAGAAAAAGGTTTTTGATTGTGTTGTGCCTACCTCAAACACTGACAATAATCCCAAAGGAAAAGAGATGCAAAAACACCGATCCGGAAGTCAACCACTAAACTTTTCCTTCTTCTTCTTATGATATATAAAGGATGTATGTGACGATAATATTTTTTTATATAGAACTTTTGATTGACGTAAGCTCTAATTGGGAAAAGAACTTTTGATTGGCTAGTCAGATAAAATATCACATAAAAAGAAAGCCTTGTCCCTAGTAGAGCTTGCGTCAATCAAAAGTTCTGTATAAAAAAATATTATCGTCACATACATTCTTTATATATTATAAGAAGAAGAAGGAAAAATTTAGTGCTTGACTTCCGGATCGGTGTTTTTGCATCTCTTTTCCTTTGGGATTATTTTCAATGTTTGAGGTACGCGCAACACAATCAAAAACCTTTTTCTATTTAAGTTTCTTTTAATTAATTTATGTTTGCAAGTATTCATTAATATATGGATGATAATCGATGTTGTGAGCATGATTGTGAATGTTGGGCTGTGGTCCATACATTGTGATTCATAAAAACATTTTTGATGGGATACGAGATATCCTTGGGAACGGTTTTGTTTCTCTAAACCCACGTGGGGTTCCCTGGGTCGAGCGGATTGATTGATTTGATTGATTTTATGAATGTGGTGTTTCCATGTGTTTGTGATGCCGTTAATCATGCTAGTTGTTTTTAAAAGGAATTGAAAATGTTGCTTAAAATGTTTTGTTGCTTCTTTCCTACTAGGTGTCACAAATCACGAGATAATGGCGGAAAAGCATAGAGATCGGTTTTTGTGCTTTAATTAGTAGTTTGCATAGGATTTGTGATTGGAAAATTGTAATAAAATATCTTAAAACTCTTTTAGATGATTTTTACTGAGTATTTATAGATTATTAATGCTTTGGAGATTATTGGGTTAATGTATAACCAATGAAACAATGCTTTTTTAAGAAAAGTTTATTTGATTAGACAATAAAAATTTCTGAGTCATGCTGGTTTGACTGTTAATGATAATTATTCTATAATATACTTTTACTTCATTATTTTTTTATATTATGCAACACTCCTCTAGGACATATAATTTCAGAATTTTCTCAGTGCCATAAGTATTTTAAAAATAATTGTTTCTCACTGTAAGAAATACAGACGTTTTCTTACAGATTCAACTATATTGAAGTTTTCCTGTTTTTAAACTATGCTATGGCATGTTTTAGGTTTTGATGCCTTTTGTAAACTTCAAGATCTTTCTTTTTCCTTTTTAAAATGGTAAACTAAAACTTATGTAGAATTGTGAGTGATTTTATACGATTTTTATAAAATGGACTATCTTTGTTTTTCTTTTTTGCGGTTCTGGTCAACTACGCGTTTGACTGTGATCAAAAGGTCTTTAAGATAAAATTCAAATTATAGAAGATTTATGAATGTAACTATACACAGTTAGGATTCAGAATGTATAATCATAATAATTTTTGGATTTGAATTGGATTCGTTAAAATTCTTGGAGTGAACTGATGTATGTTTCTGTTTTATGATCCTTCCTTAAAAATGTGACTCTTTTGGATTAAATATGGAACGTTTAACGACGAAATTAATTTTTCTGGTAAACTATAGTTCTTTAGGGTTTATTTGGATTAAAAATCATGTCAAGTTAACGGTTAGATATTTTGTATCCGCTGCGACAGAATTTCTGAATTGAACATAAATAAAGATTATACAAAGAATTAGTCGTTTAGACTTGGGCCAAGTGTGGAAGTATGGGATTGATATTAAAAGTAGCATTTTGGATTTTTGGTTTGGATTTGGGTCGGAATCCTGGCCCGAAATTCCGGGTGTTACAGTTTGGTATCAGAGCTAGTCTGATCCTTTGGGCAGGCAAGTTTCTGAATAAGTCGATGCGTGTATATGCTTGTATGTGAATTGCTTGCAGCGATTGTTGATTTTGTTATTCTAGAATGCGTAATAGGTTGTACTTCTTTTGCATAGAGAAATTCTCTCTGTGATACTTATGTTTTAATGTCCTTCATTCAGGACATGTCTCGTCGCACTAATGGTTCAACTGGCCCACATGGTGAGGGTTTCAGTGATGTTGTTCGTTCTTTTAATGATGTTGCTCAAGCGATGCAACAAAAAGTGAATCTTAATCAGAACGCACCTCCTCCTCCGCCTCTACCTAATCAACGAGCTTTGTTAGTGAGAAGGTTTATTGAACAAAAGCCTGGTTCCTTCAAGGGTAGTCATGATCCACTAGTTGCTGAAGATTGGATAGATAAGATTGATAAAATATTCACTCTATTAGACGTGAATGATGAGGATAAGCTGAATCTTGGGGTTTATAAGATTGAGGTTGAAGCTACTATCTGGTGGGAGTTGACTCATCGTTCTAGGAATGACGGTCTGTTTACTTGGGTCGGAATCCAGGCCCGAAATTCCGGGTGTTACAACGCTGGCCGAACACAAGTGATCCAAAGTCTCGCGGTGACATTAATCGGGCATACAAAGCCTTTTCTCTATCTTAAGGACGAGTCCTAGCTGACCACAACGAGATTCCGATCCGTTAGGAAAATTTCTTAGAGATTTTAATCTGTCCTTAAAATCTCCGAGAGATTCACATCTTTCTGCAAAATCTCGGAGAGATTCAAATTTCTTTCTGCGAAATCTCGGAGAGATTCACATCTCTCCTCAAAATCTCCTAGAGATTCCCGTGTAAGTTTCACATCTGAATAGGTTGAAATCGAGTCAGCTTAAATGTGTGTGCAGCCACACTCACAAGTCGCACGCGTACAAACCAATTTAGTTGCGGATCGTAACAGTTTCAAACAATTGCGATTTTTATAATTGTTGTAAACTGTTGCAAAAAATTTGCAATTGAAATTCGCAACTGAAAATTCGCAATAATGAATAAGTTGTTGTGACTTTTAGTTACTAATCCCTGAATTTGGTGTAGTGTCTGCAAAATCTCGGAGAGATTCACATCTCTCCTCAAAATCTCTCCTCGAAATCCCAAAGAGATTCATATCTCTCCACAAACTCTCAGTGAGATTTAAATCTCCCGGGAAAACTTAGGGGCCGAATATTCCCCATAATAGGCACACGCCTTACCCATGTCTCAAACCTATTTCCTATCTGAAACACACTCACGGACATTAAATTGATCCTCAACTATACATGTCTACCCAAAAACGTGGATAAGCTCTCTTGAGCTCCGCATGCTCAACAAAGGGACCCACAAGTAATAATACGGTCTCCACATGACATATGTGACCAGCCATGGAGAGAGGGAGCTCAAACTCAGCTCTTCTCACACTCTGCACATGGTTCCCGAGGCATTCCATGCCTTTTCACGTGACTCATCCTAGTCATTCTCACAAATCAAAGAATATCTCTATCTTGGCTAACTCGGCTAGCTAAAGAGAATATTTCTCTCTCTCAACAATTCATCACAAAGGCCGACTCAGCTTCATAAAAATAGGGGGATATCAATTAGGGTTTTGGTCTGGCGATCTACGACACGTGTGAGAAATACCCGGCCTAATTATCACCGCAGAAGAGAGTAAAGGCGGTGAAATAATGAGATAAATTCGACCCACTTTATATCTATCTATTCCCGAAGAGACGTGAGAATTGCTCCGCACGACATGACAAGCAATCCTCATCTTCACCGACCTGAGATTAGAGAATTCAGCTATAAACATGTCATCTATTTCTCCAAGCTAACATAGAACTTTCTATTAAACTCTCAGAGAAATTCTTCTTCAAATTTAGAATTCCATGATCTCTCTCTTCATCTTCTTCCCTCCCTAAGACCATCCCTAACCTCTCTTGTGACTGAAGCAGCCTTTGAAAACCCATTGTACGTTGTTTAGGCGAAGACTGTTCGTGCCCAACCTCCCGTAACTTACTTTCAAAAGCCCTGGAATCCCACTTTAGCCTCTCAAAGATTTTAGGTAACTACATTTTGGCAACCACAGTGGGAGGTTGTCCACTCAGTTACAGATCTCAATCATGGTCACCATTACGAAGGAAGACGATTCCACCAATCCAAACACACAAAAAAACGTTCCATTGATTCAGTCTTTATAAATCCATTACAGACTTAGTCGAGAGAGTTATTCCTACCAAAATTTTCTCTCTCTTTCCAGTTTGACCTTAGTGATTAGGTTAGTGCGTCTCGGATCACCTGGATCTCTTCCTGCATAATAAAACTCCCATGTAACCTATTTTCATGAAAATCTACCATTAATCCTTGAAAACACTTTACCTTCTATGCTTAGCCCGATAATGACCTTTGCATCATTTGGAGTTATCGTCATTTCGCCAAACGGAAGATACAAAGTATCCATTTCCCCATAAAATTTCTAGGGCGGAACAAAGAGGTCTGTCGTAACGAAGAACCAAATTTCCGACTGCAAGCAACAACCCGATATATTTTACTAGCTCTATTACTTCCCCAACTTCCCCAATGGTTGATTCAGGTGCTTCTAGTGGCCAATTCTTCATCATACTCACTGACGTTCCTGGATTCATATAACGAACGACATACTTGTGATCCTATCAAACAAAACAAATCCGATGGACAATAATCAAAACACTACACAGATAATAAGTTTTATGTTACATAGCATAATATTTAGGTAATTACTACGGTATGCAGACGACAGCGGCCCAACTCTCTTTATACCCCCATACCAACTTTCCTCCATCACCAGGTAACCCGTAAACAGTATCAGTAGGACCGCGAGGAAACATCTTCAGCAGGTGGGGAATGTGGTCCCCTTTCTTGTTCTTTGGGCCATCATCCCTACCATCTGTCTTACCTCGTTCTTGGGCGTCTCCTCCTTGAACTGGTTCTTGAAATTCTCCTCATTGGACTTGTTCTTGAACTTCTCATATCTCTTCATCAACTCCATTCTCACTTTCTTCTTCATCACCTTCATTTTCACTTTCTTCTTCATCAACTTCCTCCTCGCCACATTCTTCATCAGCAACTTGTCTATCACCACCTTCTTCTTCAGTAGGTGTATCAGAATCAGATTATTCTTGTGTTGGTTGCTCCGCTTCAGGTGGTGGGTCATTGTTGTGGATCCCTTTGGCTTTACTCCCAGAGCCCTTTCGGTGGGAAGAAAAAACAAATATTACCACCCTCTCGTCGAGGTCCCAAAAACTCTGAGGAGAATCAAAGTCGTTTTTCCTCTTATATTTCTTTTCGGTTTGCCGTGGTTGATTGTCCTTGTTTGGGCTGTACAATACGGAGATAAGAGACTAATAACAATGGAATTCAATGCATATTTTTGAATTCTAGGTATACAATCGGTTTACTTGATACACATTTAAAATTCAATTTATGACATAACGCATCAACAATCGGTTTATTTAAGTGCTCATGTAATCCGATTCTAACAAAAAAAAAAGATACACAAAAGTTGGGCATTTTTTCTTACAACAATCGATTTACTCGATACACATATAAAATATGATTCTATCATTATACATCAACAATAAGTTTTTATAAATGCTCATGAAATCCGATTATGAGCTAAGTAGTTATGAAACCAAAGGATACACAATCGGATTTTGTGGACACATATGTAATCCGATTCAAACGAAAAAAAAAAGTTAAAGAAAAACGATTATTTGATCTACAATAACTGAATCGGTCTATGTGGAAATTAACATTGTCCGTTCAAATTTCTCGTACCAGAAAACACATGCAGCACAATCGGTTTTTGTGGACAAGAACATCAACCGTTTCTAAATGCAATCGGTTCACAAGTACATTGACATAATCTGATTCTGGCAAACCCAAAAAAAAAATTGATTTCAAAATTTTCGATTTTTGAGCGACTGCATGTTACTAAAACCTAGTTTGGGTTGATAGAAAAATGTCTGATTCGACCAATTTCCTCCTCTTGTTGTGCAATCAAAGATGGTTCGTCCTCCTCAACAGTTGTGTTCTTCGGTTTGTTTCGAATCATTTCAACAATTCTCGGCATTATTCTCACTAGGAAATTTCGTTAGTAGCATGCTTCACTCTTGTTGGTTTCGACATTTTGTAGAAAAAGATAACGATTAATCATTTTTGGATCATCGATAATCGACGATGTTTTGGTTAAAAAAAACATACAGCGGAGAAGAGAATAATCAGTTTATAAGAAAATGAAATTGATTTTTGTTTTAGATTTTTTTATTATTAAGAGCTAATGTGGGTAAATTAATAATATTTAATAGAGGGTAAATTGGTAGTTGCAGCAAATTTAGATACCCCTTATCATTTCCTATTAGGCAAATGAAGTAATCTATAGGCCCCAAATAATCACACCAGGTCACAGACTAGCAAGGTTTTTAATAAAATCTTAAAAGTACTAAAAATAAATTTTACATTTGCTGGAAAAATAATAACAAACAACAACATAAGAGATGTTTTAAATTACTTCTAAAAAGACCTAGTAAAATGAGGAGAACGGCCCCATCAAAATAGAGTGGTGACCAAAAAACCTTTCTTTTTTAAATATGCGTATTATGATTAAAAATAATTTTGATGTGTGATAAGAAAATGGGCTTTGACAGTTTAAGTGCAAAAATATCACACTCGAGTGCTTTCCGTAGAGTGTGTATTGTGTAACCGTGTATAATGAACTGAGAAGTGGATATAAAAGCGTGTTTTGGTCCCAGATGTGTAGTTGTTATTGCAGAAGCAGAAATTAATCTCAGAAACAAGAATCACAAATATTTTGCTTCACAAACAGCAATTTTTTTTATTCTAAAAATCCATTTGAAATACCATTACCAAATTGACCTCTTACATTTTAAAGCTTTTGTCGGTGTATAAAATTTCCGCCTGAATGGTTGCCTGAGGTCAAACCTTGACTATACTATTCACTTCGGCGGATACTCTTTTCTGCATTATTGTTCAGGATATCGTGGGGAAAATATTGAGATACCAATACCGTGCCACAGTCAGATAAGGTTGCTCCGGTCGTGATTAGAACAGTCAAATGAGGTTATGACCGTCCATTCAAAAATAATGGAGATAAAAACCTACTTAAACCCTTGGGTTTCTTTGGTCCACTTTCCCATTTCATTTCCTTCCAAAAGTATAAGAGATTTCGCCCTAGCTAGGGTTCTTCATCTCTCTTTCAAATTGAAGGTGAACAAGGCATACCCCAATACCTTCATTCTTGCAGGTACAGTCTCAGTCACTTACACTAGTTTCTGATTTGTTTTGATTTTCGATTTGGGGTTTGATTTTATGTTTTTAATAAACTGTTCTTGATTTGATTTTGGGCGTGTTTCTTTTTTTTTACTGTTTTTGATTCATTGCAGGATGAACCTACCATGGGATATCCTGTCAGACATTCTTATTCGGCTTCCTCTGAAGTCACTCGCACGATTCAGGTGCGTAAACCAATCGTGGTCCAATCAATTAAAATGCCCCAAATTTCTTAAAGCCCGGAATGATTATGCTGTTGAAATGGGAAAGTTCAATCTCATGTTCCATAATCACAATGATGTTTATACCTTTGGCTACGATTCATCGCTATCTACATGTGAGGAACTTAGTCATGTCGAATACTTTGATAAATCTAACAAGAAGCAAATTGAGGTTTTAGGATGTTGTAATGGTTTGGTTTTATTAAGGCACATTTATATGCTTAACGATACATCATTGTCCTTTGTTCTTATCTTGTGGAACCCGACTACGAATGAATGTAAAAGATTACCAAATCCACCGGTTGGAAAGCAGGTTAAGGATAGGAATTATGTAGAATATGGGTTGGGTTATGATGAACAAAATGAGGATTTCAAAGTGGTACATTTGACAGAGGCTTTTCATGGTCGGTGGTCTCATTGTGAGGTATATGTCTATACTCTGAAAGGGAATTCATGGACAGGAGTTGACGAAGTTGACATAGATGGTTTGTGTTATCCAAGAATAACTGATATGGGTCGATGGCCTGTTAACGGAGCTTTTCATTGGATAGCACAAATGGAACGAAGCGATTTCTTGCACGGCTTTTTTCTTCTCCGATTCGAGTTTGAGACAGACAACTTAGATGCGGTGCCACTGCCGGATTTTGATGAAAATGCCATAGTATGTATGTGTGTATTAGGGGGAGCACTTTGTTGTTTTTGTTATAATACTGAGGTTATGGGTGTGTGGGAATTGAAGGACAATAGGGAGGAGGAGGCATTATGGACCAAGCTTTTTACCATTGAGCTAAGAGAACATTTTGGGGGAGTTTCTAGTTATATGCCCTTGCAATTTTTAAAGAATGGAAAGATTGTGTTAGGGTTGGTGCTGGCTGATAGATGTTTGCATATTGGTCTGTATGACCCAAAACATTCTACGTTTGAAACTATTAATGCCCATGATGAATCTCTAAGGGGTTGCGCTTTCCGTACATCTGTCTATGTGGAGAGCCTATTTTCACTTGGCACAGGAACTTATCTAGGGAAAGTACAATGGGAGGCCTCCCAAGAAGAAGATTGGATTGACTCCTCAGAAGAAGATGATGACGACGATAATACTGGTGGTGGTGGTGGAGAAGAAGAATAAAGAATTGAGGAGAAAAGCAAGTCAATGTGAGTGTTATGCGCTTATCCCCTAGACTATATCAAGCTGAAATGTTCTTTTTTTTTAGATTTTAATTGATGGTTTTTTGTATTTCAGTTATAATTTCAAGACGTTATTGCTTATGAAGTTAGTCAGGTCTATCATGGAATCTTTTTTCCTGATTTGTGGAACAGAAAAGGATTGATTTTTGGTCTTGGCCACACCAAGATTCATGTTCCGGGTTTTTATTTTATGTTAAGTGTTTAAAGTTTAAAGTTCACTTCTAGCTTAACTTACCTATCTTTAGGCTGTTGTTTCAAGCTTTATTTCAAGCTGGAACATGAATCTTGCTGTTTCAAGCCTAATTTTACTTATGCACTAGAGTATATCAAGCTGAAATGTCTTTTTGTGAGCTTTTGATTGATTTTTTTTTTTTTTTTTGCTAGTTCTGTTATAAGTACGCGACGTTATTGCTTATTAAGTTAGTCAGGAGTCAGGTCTATCATGGAATCTTGATTTGTGGAACAGTAAAAGATTGATATTTGGTCTTGGCCACACCACGATTCATGTTCCAGGTTTTTGTTTTATGTTGGGTGTTTAAAGTTTACAGTTCACTTCCATCCTATTTTACCTATCTTTAGGCTGCTGTTTCAAGCTTTATTTCAATGCACAAGTTTAGTGTGTTGCAGAATATTAGAGGTGCAGTGCAAACTCTTGCAGATTGTACTTTGTATAAGTCTTCGTAATGAGTGAGTATTATATTTTCTTAGTATTACAAGGTATCTCTGGTTGGCAGTGCCTGATAAACCTAAATGCAAAGTCTTTTCTGTTTTCACTTGCCAATTGTAAATTACAGCCGTGAACAAGAACCAAACTTGCTCTCACAGAAGGGAGAGCCTGTGTGACGGTTCTCTAGAGAACGCCATAATTCCTTAGCAGTATTCGAACCAACAATCTGAGCAAGGATTGATCCACGACAAGAGAAACTGAGCAGTCTTGCATTCATTTTTTTTTTTTTTTTTTGCTCGGCAAAGATAGAGATTATATTAATCACAAAGGACAACTCTGAAAAACACAGAGGCCAAGAAAATTTACATCAAGAGGGAGAACCCAGAAGTCTGAAAGGGACAGACAACAGAAAGAGGGAACTATGGAGGATTAAAAAATTTCGATCTCCAATTTACATTGACATCATCTACTGTTAAATCAGAAAAGCAGCCAAGTGATTTCCCCCATGAGAAAATCCTAATTTTTGCATCAATAATAATGTTTTCAGGAGAGTGTTTTTTTGTGCTTAAAAGTTCTTTCATTTCTTTCGAGCCATATGGACCATACAGTCTTGCATTCATCCCAAGTCCCAACTGGTGACTACCTTGGCTTTCGTCACTCTTGTCACCGTTGTACGAGTTCAATATATTGTGGGCTTAGAACTTTTAGTATAAATAGCTCATCCGCATTTCCATAGAAACCTGGCCCATTTATTATTCATCCAATAAAACTGCCGAATACTTGATATTTTTGCCCGTTGTCAATTGACAACTAAAATAATCCTTTCTAGTTGCTCACCTCTGGTGAACTCAAAATTTAGTTACTGATTTAAAGTATACTTTGTTAAAGACTTGTTCAAGTTTCTGGACTTATTTTCCTTCCAAGTATTCCACCAAATTGCAAAAGGCAGCATACTCTGTAACCTTATCATTATCTTTTTTTTTCCCTGTTATTTGAAATCCAAAACAAAAAAAATGCATACTATCTTTTGCTTTACTAATTCAATGCTAATATCCTGTAATTGAGGATTCACAAAAACTTACCTAGGCACATTGAATTCTGGGTAAAGTTCTGCAACTTTGGCTGCAAAGTCGCCATAATGACGTATGGCTTCAACACACAAATTCCTTCCTGACGCCGTTGGGTTTTCATATAGCAGGATACGAGCTAGGGCAACATCTTTCACATGAACAGGTCCCATATTGAAATTCCCATACTCTTCGCTACACCCTAAAGAGGAAAACAAGTCCTTCACGGGAATTGCCTACATTGGCCAGATTTTGAGTAGCCGGTCACTTTGAATAGCCGGTCACAATTTGTGCTGATACTAAAATCAAAAACAAGAAAGGAGAATCATAGCCAGGGTTAACTGACGAACCAAATTTGTTGTGGTTTTTAGGCCCCTTTGCCCACTGGGATTAGCACGGGCCACTTTTTTTGGTGGTGGGTCCCATACAATGTGAGATGCGGGAGGTTTCGCGGAATTTTCTGGTCGGTAGGTTTATCATTTCCGTTTTTAAATAGTCTCATTTCCAACAACCAACATGAACCTGAATCCCAATGTTGTAATGAGAGGGAATGATTCGATGAGAGGGAATGAGTCGTACAACAAAAGAAAATTCTGCTACCCAAGTTAGCCTGAAGTTTTGAACCTTTCCGTTAAGTTCCGAGAATGATTTGTATACCGGGAGAATATCCCGTAGATATCACCGTGTGAGTGTAATGGTGGGACCCACCTCCACCATTACCAACCTAGATGCTCGAGTCGCTCCCTATCATCCATTCGATCTCCACCCGGTGATAACCACGGGATTTATCCCGGTCAACGTAGCATCACTCGTTAAGTTCTAGCCGTTCGTATTGTCTTCTTCTCCCGACGTCTCTTTTAACGGTCATTTTTGACCGGTTTCTTCCCCGGACTCTCAGCCGGCGCAAGTTTTCTCTCTATCTTTTTTCCTCCTCTCTCTGATGATCAATCCTATGATCGGTTTGACCGGTTTCTCCTCCTCTCTCTGATGATCAATCCTATGATCTAATCTTAGTTTTGTCTGGGTTTTCTATGTTATTCATGCTCAATCTCTCTTCTCTAGCAGCTTTCTCAATCTTAACATGACTAACATCACCAGCATCACTAGTAGTACAAGCTCCTCAGACATCACTTTTATCCCTTACATCAAAGCAATCACTGAATCACATATATCATAGCAATCACTGAAATCACATACATCACCAACATCACTCGGATTATGACGAATCCAGAAATCACAGTCTCTAACTTCAATTTCACCCCCATTGCTGGTCGTACAGATAATGCATGTCTTAAATCAATTTCTAAAATTCTCAATATTTCTGAACTCAATGAAATCCTACTTCTAAGCAATGAGAAACCTATGTCGAATCAGGGAATACAACTACAATGGCTGAAAGAATCTAAAAAACCGAGAACAAACAGTCATGGGCTAGAAGAAATTAAAGTATTGAGAATCTCTCCTTGTGTTTTCCTAGAGGCAAATCTAGCTATTACCATGGAAACAGTTATGAAGGTCGATAACTCAAAGATTTGGCAAACACATTATCCACTTAATCTCAACCCCAAATTCAAAATACACCCATTTCAACATTCATTCAAATCCAACAATCATTCTTCGCAACAACCACAAAAAAAAAATTATTGGTCTAGAATCTTCAACAAATTCATAAACCAAAGAAACCATTGTACCCAAAGTACTTTACACATTAAACCATTCCATAAAATAAATACCTCCCATCACTCCAGCTTGGCTAATTGGGTATCTCCTAAGTCTTGGGATACCAGAAAGTTTGAGCTTCATGGTACTTACCTCCTATATCCTCTGCTGGGTTCGACTCCGAGTTCCCTGACTAACTTGTCGATTCTGACTTCGAGTCAAACGTTTGGTCGGACGGAAAATCTGACATCTGGTTGGAACCTCTCCATGCTCCTCGTGCTATGTTTCGTCAGGATCGTATAGCTCAAAATCAACATTGATTGGACTCACAGGAGGCTCGGAATCGGCAGCTGGATCGGAGGCTGGATCGGTAGTGTGTTGATTAGAAGGACCAACAGATGATGGATTGGAATTAGCAAAGATAACTCGACCAATTTTTCCAGTAGCCGGACATAGATCATCCAATACCGGAAAATGCATTGGCTCATCCTCACCCCATGGTTGGGCTGCCAATTGTCGAACCATAAACTGTGTATCAGTTGGCAAAGTTATCGACTAAAATCCAATTCTACTCAAACCCGAAATGAGAAACTGATATGCAACTATAGTAACACCTTCATGAACTTCAAAGGGTCCATACTTAGGATGATATGCGTACAAAACCCAATCATCATCATCAAAACCATAACGTCGTTGAAGCTTTTTCTCTAGCTCTATCGCTTGTGCAGACACATCATCTTCTCTATGATGAGTGGCACTAGGCATCTTACATCCACCCTGTTCAACACCCAATTCGGGCTTCAAAAAAAGATTACTGGTGTCTTGATTCACAGGAGCAAGCTTTGGCTGATTAAAGAACTGAATCAATCTCTCTACTAGAGAATCGATCAGCAACTCATGCACATCACCTGGAGGACAACAATGCAACAATATCTCCGCTTCAATCTTCACATCAATATTATGTTGCATATCATTCAAGTACCAACTGAAATCCTCTTTAAAATTGGGGGCCTCACATCCTTGTGGGAAAGCGATCCCACAAGGCAGACGTTGAACCAAATGCTCATATAGATACCAGTGAATATGGGGATCCTTATCGACTTAATCCATCTTACGCTTTCCCTTGCGATCATTGGAACTCTGCTCTCCAACTATGAGGAACCTCTCAGTAATCTATTAGAAGGAAAGTTTGAGAAGAAAAGAAAACGGTTTCCTCTTTCAGCAAGAGAATTTACGATTTTAAAAGGCCTCATTCATTCAACCTCGACGGTTTCGCCAATAAATTGCGACGTCTCCCAATACCGTCAACTGCACACTCAAACCTTCCCCTCACCCCATATTCATGTCGTTTCAATTCTCTAGCAGTTAGGCAATGATAACCTACACTGCAGTAAGTTATTCTTCACACGTCTAACCATATTAAATCTTATGCAGCTGGTCTGGACGGTTGGCATAGATCTGATGGCCAACACTAAATACACTCTCGCCAGATGGTTGTCATGCACAAGCCTTAAGCTCCTCCCACGTACGACTTGCATAATTCTCGACTCACCGACAAATCTTTGCACCTGAGACTTAGATGCAAGTCGTATCTTAGATGGGTCGAACCTCCCGCAACATCATCGAGCCCATTAAATTTTGGAGGCAATTTCAAGCAAATGCAACAGGAGCAATAAAAGCCAATTTTTCTCCCCTTTGATAGACATGGCCACAGTAAGAAAATTGCTTCATGAGGCAAATTGGGTATTTCTTTGCGTAAATACCAATATCTATCACAAAAAAAGGGTAAACTCTCTTCTCCCTTATTTACACTCTTATTTACATTCTATTTTTGATAACGCTCTTAAGCCCTGTAATGCTACTCTGTATGCCACTAACATAGACAGGTTGCGGTTCAAAATGCCATTAGCCATGCTGGTCCAAGTCAACAAGAATCTATCAGACTGTCCCAACCGCAAGTACAAGGATTACTGTATTCCTACTGCTATTGACATCCACCTCAATTACGACAAGATCCAATGCCAGCCTGTGACTAAATTTCAAATTAAAGTTTGTCACATCACCATCACCCACATGGTCTCTCATCCTACCTATACCACCCCAAGTGAACATAACCTTCTCACCATCTTCATTCTCTGGAGCCAAAACTTCTGGTCTATGGAGGCTTCTTCCTCAAATTCAAACCCTCAATCCATAGACAATATGGTAGAAAAAATGAATTCTTCCTTAACCATTCCTGAGGATTTATTCCCAAAAGTGTTTATTAATGATGAGAATATCAAAACTAAGCAAGTCCAGGACTGGAAAGGATGTTTCATAGGGAAACTCTATAGTAACATCTGCTTTCAAACAACTAGAGTCAGTAACTTCATTAATGCTAACTGGGAAATGACTAGCATAATTGAAGATGAAGTTTGGAACAGAACAAGAAATTTCTACATTATCAGAACTACTCATGAAGAAGACTACTCAACCCTAAGAAATGGAGGTACCAGAGGGGTTTTTGACAAACTGATGGTTCTAGTTGAAGTGCCTGCTAATGGTCCTGAGCTAATTGATGAAGAACTTTTCTCCAAATTTATGATCTGGCTTCTTGTGAAGAGAATCCCAACACACATAATACCAGACATTCCAAACATCATAAGACCAATTGGTGTTTTTCAAGGGAAAAAAAAAACCTTATGGTAGAGACAGGTTTGAAAAAAACTTGGAGGTAAAAGTTACAATCAATGTTACTAAATCTTTAAAGTTTGGTATAGAAGCTTTTGAAACTACTACTATTTCTCACTGGCTGGAATGTGCTTATGCTCTTAATGGAATCAAGTTCTGCAAAGTCTGTAGAATCCTTGATCACCCTAGTCCACCTTGTCCATCTCCACCAAATCAAAACAATCCTGATTATCACCACCTCCCAACCCCTCAACCTTCTCCCCCACCTATAACCCCTAGGCAAAAAATTGTTCAAGCTGGTAAGGATATCATACACAGACACTACTCTGACGCAGATGCAGCTGCTGAGTTTGAAGCAAAAATGAAATATTCTAAAAGATTGGAACTGGAAAAATCAATAGATAATATTGCCTCTACTTCGAGTAACCACATCACTTTTGCAGCTCAGACAAACCACTCTGAAGAACAAGATTCTCCTCATCCTGATGTTTTAGCTTGCAAAATTAGAAAAAAAAGAATGGAATTAGCAAAGAAGATAGCTGGATCTTACAAAAAAAATATGCCAAAGTGGAAAGCTGCTGCAAGAACTGCTTTCAACAACAACAACAATAACACTCAAAGTAAGAAAGATGAGGAAACTGCTGCTGCTGATCTTACTGTTGTTGAACAAATCTTCCCACCTTCCAACACCCCTAAGCACTTCCCTTTCAATACCCTACCTACTTTGGCTCAAATCAAAGCAAATTTGGAAGCTGAAGCAAAACATAAAAAGAAAGCTGCTTGGAAGGCTAATAAAAAGGACCACTCTTTTGAGAGGCTTGATGATATATCTCTCAATACTTCCTCAATCCAAATTTCTGATACCAAGAGAAATAAGCCTATTCTCAATGAAGATAATACTACTACCAACAGTATGACATGACAAGCACAAAGAGATACAAATACCTGAATGATCCCACCCAGGAGCTGATGGACAATCAACATACAAATTTGTCTAATGGCATTTTGAACTGCTCTACAACTGGTACTCTGGTATATTTCCTCAACCTTTCTAATTATTTTCTCCTAAAACATCAGATTTTGAATTACCTTGAGACTCATATGATCTATAAGTATTATGAAAATATCACAAGAAGGTCCCTATCTAAGTATCCAGCAGTGTCTTATTTCTGGCAATTCTTTACTTATTTAGCATGGAATTGCCAAGGACTGGGCACTAAAGATGCTAAAAGATATCTTAATGATATGCTCAACAAACTTAACCCAGACATTGTCTTTCTCTCTCAAACTAGACTTAAGAGTGATAAACTCAAAAAAACCATGCATGATTTAGGGATCAACAATTTCTGGTATGTCAATCCAGGAGGGGCAAGTGGCACTGCTGGTGGCTTAGCATTAATATGGAAAAGCAATGTATCTCTTGAGATTTTATATTGCTCTATTAATCATATAAATGATAAATCAGCATGGCCAATAACCCACCTTGTATTTTCACTGGTTACTATGGCAACTCCTATGATACTAGTTCTAAACTTCATTCTTGGAAAAATCTTGACAATACTGCTGAAGTCAATAAGTTACCTTGGTTGGTTATAGGGGACTTAAATTTAGTCCTTCATGATACTGAAAAATTTAGCTCTCATCCTATAGATGCCAATGAAGCCTCCATTTTCAATGAAAAGATTCTCAATCTTGATCTCATTGATCTTGGCTTTACTGGCTGTCCCTTCACTTGGTCTAACAAAAGAAAGGGCTTTTTGGTAGGCTCGAAAACCTACAATAAAATACTGCAAGTGCACAGCGTCTAACTAGTAGACAATGGCAAGTACAGGTCGTTCCCACGAGGAGTGTGAAATACTACAACTAACTAATATCAAAAATTAAGTAACCAACGAGATGATGTTTTAACGATTTTTCAGAAGTACGAGACGAAATGAAATAATAAATAATAAAGACGTAACCAAAATGTGTAATGGGTTATTAGGGTCTTCGATTTCCACCAATTCAATCATATAATTTCTACTAATCTCTATTTATTACTCAAGACAAATTTCGAAATCAATCTCATGTCTCGGAAGATTGTATGTTAAATTATAAAATATAGTTTCTCCGCTATAACTTCTTTCGCTTCTTTTATAGGGATCCTAAAACATTACCTATCTATCCTTGCATACCACGTCTAGGGATTTAACCGAAGCACGAAATATCAATTCAAAAGCATAAATAATCAAGAGAATCACATGAGCAATTAAATACCAAGCTATGTGAAGAGAAGTTACTAGTCAATCAAATCGATACTAGAAATATCATTGTAGAAGATTACACAATTTTATTGGCTTCCATCTAAACCCTATAACCTGGCTCTAGCTAGCCATGGCTAAGGGTGTCAATGGATGTCCGAAAATTCCGGTATTCGTTCGAATTCGCATTCGAAATATCAAATATTATTCGAAAATAGTTTTCGGATTCGGATATCCGGATTTTTTTATCCGAAAATGTAACTAATCGGATACGAATTCGGATATGGAGGTATTCGCATCCGAAATATCCGTATCCGGAATTTATGTATGAATATATATATGAATTTTAAACCTATGAAAGTGTAGATCATATCTATTTTTTTTATTTTTCTTTATATTTAGACATTTTGTTAAATTTTATTAAAAATAATAAATAATACTTTTAATTCTAATTAATTTTTATTATGTAAATATTAATCTTTTGTAAAAATAAAAATATTTTACTATTATTTTTTCTTATGATTTCGGATCGGATAATTATCCGATATCCGGATAGAAATTCGGATACGAATTCAAAGTGAAAATTACGATATCCGTTCGGATTTCGGATCGAATTCGGATAACATATGGTATTTTCGGATTCGGATACGGATAGTGCCTATCCGCATCCGTATGCATCCGTTTACACCCTTAGCCATGGCTTTCTCAAAAGCCATAAAAAGATTAAAATCAAAACAAAACTAACTAGGCAAAAACGAAAAAGGGAGAAATAATCTTCAAACCCTACTCCCTGTTTACGGCTGTGTCTAGAACGACTTTGTAGCCGCGGCCGTCTCCTCCTTCTTTTCTTCTGTTTCGTTTTCTATATAGATGCTGCGATGACTCCGACCGAAACCTAGCTAAAATGCTAGAAAGCCCAGTCCAGCACCTACGTTTATATCCAAATCCAGGCCATTGCCAAAGTTCGGCTACTGCCTGTATTTGTCCGTCCAACTCCAATTCCTAACCAGACTGACCACAACACCAGTCTTCCCATCTCGGCTAAACTGCCGGGCCTACTTAACTCCAGTCCGAACATCACCCTATCCGAACCTCTTAAATCTCCGCCACTTTAAACTCCACAGGCTTGTAAGAGTCGCAGCAAATTCCAGTTCGAGATACAACAAACCCATATTCACTTCACTGTTTTCTCATAAACTTGATCCAACAGCGAACCGTCAGTTCCCTTTGTTGTTGCTGTTACCGGTACCACCAGCAAGATCCATTCACCGTGCCAGAAACATCACCACTTCCTTCTATTTCAGTTCTCCATCATCTGTACCTTCACAGCAATTGCAGGTCGACAAACCCTTTACAACAACACTCGTAAATCGACTGCAGTTCAAGCCACTGCACCAACTCCAATCACAACAACACTTCTCGCTTTCTGACCTTCTAATTACCACTACATGCAACGACATCTGATTCAATCCTTCTCGATTTTCAGTCCACATAATGACCTTGCTTTGCTCCATCAAAAACTGGCAGTGACCATTCGATGCCGTAGCCATCATCACCGGAAATATACCACTGCTCCAATCTCGTTAACAGCTCGATCAACCAACTCCATGAACTTTTCTTTGCTGCCAATCCTCCACCCAAGTCAAGGATTTGCATGTAAACTCCAACACAACCAGTCATCTCAAGAACTGTACAGCTGCCATTGATTCATCTTTGCGTCTTCTCGTCAAAGCTTCCATTTTCTCAATCGAGGACTCTCAATCATATCCACCAGTTCTGGCCTGAATCGAGTTCACATCCTCCTTCGATCACCGGCAGAACCAACTCTTTCCATTCCCTGGTCTTCAATCTCTAGGCTGTTGAGTCTCCTCCCCTACTGGTTGTCAATCACTGAGATAACTAACATCTCTGCAAGTCTTCGAGTACCAGCAAAAATACCACAGAGACCAAAGTTTAATCTCTCCCAACTTCATCTCCTTCCGGAATCCGGCAACATCACTTTCTCTACCTCGGCTACGACTGCAAAGCTCAGCAAATCCCATCTTCTCATTGTGTCTCCAGTACCGATCACAGCATCACCTTCCTTAACTATTCAGATGGCATATACATCTCCAACGAATTTATAAACTCCACTATTTGCCTGCAACTCTTTCAGCCATCGACAACCAACTCAGGCCACAACACCTTTCTCGTTCAATGTAAACTCCATCGACTACAAACAACTAACCGAGACAGCTTAACCACGACCAAACAAACCCCAAAATCATAAGAGACTCGGACCAATTCTCTTCTCCATGTTGCTGTGTGTTTCTTAGTCAAGAACTCCATTTTTAGGCAAAACCCATGGCAGTGACAGCAACTCTTCACCCTTGTCCTGCCATAAACCCCATGCAAAAACCAAAATCCATCCTCTTGACACCTAGAACAGATCACCAACTTCTCTGCCACCTCCGTTCACCGGCACCAACTGCACCAACAATCCTGAAACTCCCTTGTACTCGATCGCAGATTTGCATCATGTCTAAGGACTAACTCTAACGTCTGTATACCTTTGGTAACAATTCATTTCAACTAGAGGACAAATACTGCTAGCAATTCATGCAATACCATTAACAGACCCATCGTAGAAACGAGAGAAAATCCACTCCGACCAGCTAATTATTAAGATGGTGCATGAAACTTTGTCTTATGATAATAATGCCACCTAGTTTGTCTTGATAGAAATGAGACACGTCTCCCACTTATTTGTATCCCCTAGGTGACCTTCACTTGCTTGAACTAACAAAGTTGTTCTTTGTTCCATTAACTATTTCGTTCTCTGGCCAAAAATAATGTTGTGGCAAATGAGCTGTTGACTTGGCAGCACACTATTAACTCAAATCTCTTTTTCTGGTGCCATGGAATGCAGTACCAGAATTTTTAGCCCCAAACGCCACTCAGCTTCCAATTTAACCATTTTAGCCGATTCTTCTATCAGTGATCGAGTTTGATTGTACTTTCTACAAAAGCACTAAAATAATATTATTAGTAAAAATGTTGAGTCTTAGTTCATATAAATATGGGTATAAAATGTAGCATTTACGTGCTAATCACTTTTCTCTTATTGTGCAAAGATTGGACAGGGGTCTAGCTAATGATGATTGGCTGGTTATATACCCAAACACCACCATCACTAACTTATTGGCTATAGGATCTGACCACCATCCCATCTTCCTCAATTGTAATCCTCACTAGAAAAATGCTAAGATCTCATTCAAGTTTTTTGGTCCTTGGTTAGATCATGAAGATTGCAGGAAAACTATTGCTCAATGTTGGAAAAAAATCACTCCTGGCTCCAGTGCTTTCTCTATATCCAGAAAGCTCAAAGATATAAAGCTACAACTCAGAGTTTGGAACAAGGAGGTTTATGGCAATATCAAAACCAACATAGATGAATGTAAGCTACATGTAACTTGGCTTCACACCTATTACTTCGGAGAACATAGAGGACAATCACTAGCAGGTGCAAGGGAAGATCTTAAAAAATGGCAAGACATTGAAGAGAAATTCTGGAAGACCAAAAGCAGAGATCAACTCATCAATCTGGGAGACCAGAACCCAAGTTATTTCCACAGAGCCACTAACAGCAGAACAAGGAGAAATACAATTGATACAATTCAAGATGAGGACGGCAACTGGTTCAGTGATTATCAAGATATCAAAAACTGTTTCACAAACCACTTTACCAAAATGGCTACTGCTAAAAACATACACACCTCCTCAGAAATCTTCAAGCTCATACCACAAACCATATCCCCGAGATGACAACATAATACTAAATGGAAATCCCGAACCCGCTGAAATCAAAGTTATTCTCTTGGTATGGCAAATGTCAAAGCACCAGGACCAGATGGATTCCATCCAAACTTCTTCAAAATCAATTGGGAGATCATTGTCAATGATATTGTCAAAATGGTACAACACTTCTTCTCCTCTGGTCACTTACTGAAAGAGATGAATGCCACCTTTATAGCTCTAATTCCCAAAGTAGATTCTCCAACCTCTCCTAGACAATTCAGAAAAATCAGTCTATGCAACACCACTTATAAAATCAAATCCAAACTCCTAGCTCAAAGAATGAAACCTTACCTTCATAACATCATATCTCCTTATCAGTCTGCTTTCATCCCTGGAAGACAAATCTCTGACAACATAGCTATTGTTCATGAAATTATTCATACAATGAGATCAAAAAGAGGAAATAAAGGGAACACTGGCTTTATGAGCATCAAGATTGATATGGCAAAAGCTTTTGATAGAGTTGACTGGACATTCCTGATATCTATTATGAAGAAAATTGGATTTGATGAAAGATGGTGCAACAAAATTCTACAATGTATATCAACTTCCACCTCTGAAGTGCTTATTAATGGTTCTCCTGAAAAAAAATTTAAACCATCCAGAGGTCTAAGGCAAGGGGATCCTCTCTCCCCTTATCTGTTTCTATTCTGCATGGAAGCTTTGTCAAGAACTCTCCTTCATGCTGAGGACCTAGGCTTACTGGATTCAAAATATACAAAGTTGCTCCTTCTATCAGCCATCTCTTGTTTGCTGATGACTGCATGATATTATGCAAAGCCAATCTTACTGAAGCTCAAAACATTATAAAGATTCTCCAAATCTTTGGCAGCACTTCTGGGCAGCTAATCAACTTCAACAAGTCAGGAGTTTTCTTCAGCAAAAACACCAATCCATACCTCATCCAAATTAGCAGCTCTTTCGGGGTTCAAATTCTTCAACTGGATGATAAATATCTAGGTTCACCACTCTTCACTCATAGAAGCAAAATTATTTCTTTCAAACCTGGAGTGGAAAAGCTGAAGGTGAGACTCACTAGCTGGAAGAATACCCCTTTAAATCCTGCTGGAAGGGAAATTCTCATAAAGTCAGTCACTTCTTCTGCATGCATATATCAGATAAACTGCTTCAAGGTGCCAAAGAAAACATGCAAAGATATCAACAACCTTTAAAGAGATTTTTCTGGGGGAAAAATATAGAAAATCCTACTGGCTACTACCCTAAAGCTTGGACTGCAGTGTGCAAACCCAAATAGCTGGGGGGCTAGGATTTATGAATATGGAACTGTTCAATAGTTCAATGATTACAAAAATTGGATGGAGACTAGAACAAGATCAAGACTCCCTCTGGTACAAGCTCATGGATGCCAAATATCTACTTGGAAGGAATGTCCTCAACATGGATACAAAAGCTAAAGATGGAGACTCAGGGGTTTGGAAAGGAATTCTAGGGGGCATCAACAACATACAACTTCATTGCTTCTGGAAAATTGGAAATGGGAAAAAGATAAAGATTTGGGAAGACATATGGATTCCAAACACATCTCAGAAGTTGCAAAAACCACAGAACTGCCCCCATAATGTTGAGAGGTTAGAGTCAATTCTTCTCCCACATGGCAACTGGGATGCAAATCTAATTCTTACACTCTTTAGCAATGACAAGGCAGCAGCCATTGTCAATCTGCAGACACATCCTAATGAAGTAGATAGAATAATATGGGATCTCAATCATAAAGGTGTTTTCTCTGTCAAAGAGCTCTACAAGGCAAAAGTTGAAAACCCCTACAGAAATGACATTCCTACAGGGAACTGGGCAGCTATTTGGAATATGGATGTGGCACCAGTCATTAGAATCTTCCTCTGGAAATGTGCTCATGGAATTCTTCCCACCAATGCTAAAACAGCTAGCATACTTCACTACATCAATCCCGCTTGCACTGTATGCAACAGTGGTGAAGCAGAAATAATGTCTCACATGTTCTTAAATTGTCCAGCTACTATTATGGTCTGGCAGGAGGTTTTGGGCTCCCTTAATACCCATTTTGACAATACCACCATCTACATTGAATGGTTAACTTCCTGGTTTCAACACGGGAATTACTAGTACCAATTGCAACATTTATGCCACAACTCTTTGGTATATCACGGAAGGCGGATGTGACCACATCTTTAAACAAATCCAACCAAATGTGGGAATAACTACCCGCAGGATTAAACAACACTTGTGCACACATAATAAAATACATCATATGCATAGTCATGTTATGAACAATTTTCCTCTTTTGCCAGAGGAAACTGATACAACATCCCTACATAATATTACTCCCTACAGTCAGGATTTCAATGCTGAGTTTGGGAGTAACATCAATATATGCACAATACAAGACCCTGCAACCTCTCCTTTACACTGCTATTCTAATAATGACAGATTTTACAAGAAAAATCACTGGAACCATAGGACATCCAGGATACCATGGGGCAGAGGGAACAACAACATGAGCAGAACTAGCTTTTCAATGGGCAAAAGAATTGCAGCACACTAATGTCACTATATCGGCTGAAGATAATGAGACACTAGTTCAGTTCAAACTCCTATATCATGCAGCAGTAAAAGGAAGATTTCATCTTAGGTATCATGAAAAAAGCAACTATCAACAAGAAGAAGTAGAAAGGAGTGATCATATGGGAATCTATCCTGTATCTTTTGTTTTTCTTAGCCTTAGTATTATTCACAGACAACAAAACTTGGATGCTTTCAATTTAGCTTTATTGTGTAGAAACAATGCTGGCAGGATAAGTAGCACTACTGCTACCAATGCCATCACAAACGCTATGTATGTTTCTTAGTGCCTTATAGGTCTAAGCTTTTTTATATAAAAAAAAGAATCCCAATGTTGTTGGTCCAGAACTTTTAAATTTAGATTGCCCCTTCACAGTTCCCATTAGATTCTTGCTGGCCCATTTATTGTAAAAGTTTGTAATACATTGGAGTGTTTTGCTTAATTCCGCAATATACAGATTTCTCTTATGGTTATGGAGTACATCTTTGACATTTCCCTAAGCACATGACATGCTTACCACTCCGATCAAGATCCATTGATATGACTGCAGTCGTGCTCACGACACATAACTACAAGTCGACCACTCTCCCAAATATGCTCGACCTTGCTCATTCAAGGCTTCTTCTGATAACAAATATAGTCTAGCAATGCAATGGAATTCATCAACACCTAAAGTGGAATCATTTCTTTTGTGCAACTTGCCTTGAGAGACCTATTAAACTATTTGTCCACAGGAAATAAGATAATGGGGCGCTTAATTGGTCTTTGGTTTCATTACAATGATCCATAAACAACTACTTTGGAAAGATGCTGATTTATTCAGGGGATATGTACAAAAAAGAAGATTGTAGATTTGTAATCATCCAAAAATTTAGTTTTCAGGACTGCTTCGCCATATGCTACAAGATGATGACATTCCTTTTTTTTTTTTTATCTCAACTCTCCTCATGCTTAGATACTATATCAGTAGTGGTACAATGAAACAATCCACAATGTGGTTCTATTGGGAAAGTTGTGGACGTGCCCCAAAATCGACTGTCATCTTGGGATATGCTCCAGGATTCCAGTTTTTGGGAATATGTCTCAGCCATCCAAAATTCCATCCAAAACCGTTAAGTAGTCAATATTCGCACACACTTGGGATTACATATGCGAATTAAAAGACATATACTATATAATAACACCTTTACAAGGTTCAGGAACATATATTCAGATAGAAAAAACCTCGGAGAAATTAAAGAGAAAGTTCAGACACATTTAAGATAAATTGACTATTTAACGGTTCCTTGATAGAAACCATTGCTTTGGAGCATACTCCCGGAAACTGGAATCTTGGGGCATATTACCAAAACGACGGTCGATTTCGGGGCATATTCAAAGTGTGCAAGACAGAATCGACCATTTTTCTACTTTTATAACTGGAACCCAAGCCTTCATTGGACGCCAATTGCCAATAGATCGTAATTATCCACCAGAAAAACTAGAGAGTATAAGGAACAAGCAACAGAAAGTTTCCCTGATAGGAAATTGGGACTTTGTCACACAAATGCTAACCTAATTAATTCAATTAAATGAATTATGCAGTATGTACCTGTCATGTCGTAATAAATAAAGTATTGATCGATCACTGCAGATTTGTTATTGTTTTATTCGACTTGTGTTTTTATTTTCCATGGAAACTTGTTCTCTTCAATTTGTTTTTGACATATAATACAAACTCTTACAATTACAAATGTTAACTCGGTCACAACTCAAACGCATATCTACTCAAGCATGGTGAATGGTAAATTCATTCTGTCAAGGATATGAGCGTGTAACCCATAGCAGTAAAATACCTGTCTTGATTTGGTATCAAAAGTCTCTCCACTATATCAATCTCATCTTTGTCCTACCAAGGTAATACTTGGGTAATATCTTATCTATGTTTGCTTTCGCCACATGAGTAAGCCAGTCAGTACCTGATGTCGGATGAAATAATAGATTAGTGAAGAGTGAAGACATATATAGTGCAGATCCATGCATCGTTATCAATGTATGTATCATGGCTACGAATATTACCAAAACACAACAGAATGCACCCAAAGGCATGATGCATTTATCATCAACAAGTATGATAAGTTCGTCGATCACCAAACCCTAGAGTTTCTTTCTTTCTTCCACAACTCCAACACCACACAGTAAAGACCCTTGGTCCACACCTCCTTGGACCGACCAGATAACAGGTACCTCGGTCCAGACCCTAAGCAAGTACTAACTACATTTTGTGGGAATGAGGAATGATTCTTGAAGAAGAAAATCTTTAAAATGAATTTAATTACAAGCGAAGAAAATGAGGTGGTGTTACTCTTGCACTCGGTATTCTACCAGTAGCACCCTACTAAGTTCAAGTGGCCTTTATTCACATGATCCGGTTACATTGCTAGGAATAACGCTTCAGAAAAGGGTTATCACTTGGACATGCAAAGCATTTATTGAGATTCCATATAAATACTGTCTTAAAAAAAAAAATATACATATCTTTTCCTTAGTTCAGTATTCTGTTTAGTTTCTTTACAATCGTTTGATTCAGGAAGGCCTCCTTAATTAACAGGGTAGCAGTCTAGCGTGCTACCAATTATGTTTTGAAATTCAAACCCTCCAAAATAACGCGTTTAAAGCCCTATCTGTCAAAAAAAAAAAAAATATCTAGAAATTAGGTTGCGCATGCCTTTGCAATAAATTTGTATAAATCATTTTGATTTTGTAGGCAGTGAATCAGTGATGAAACTGTCATATAGTCAACGGCTAATAGAGAATAGAAACTTGATGCATCTAACTACCTACTGCAAATGAATATGAAAGTGCAAATTGAAGAATTAATGAGTAGCAAAACTAAGTCAAGGTTGATTTTATTTTTTCTTTTTTATCGAAGAAGAAACTTATTCATGCGTAGCCATTTACAAAGACCAGTAAAAAGATGCATTACTACTATCTCACAAATTTGCCGTCAAAAAGTCTTCTTTGTTGGAAAATATTTCTTTTGTGCCTATCTATACTTATGAAAATCAGCGCGTTATGAGACGTGTAACCTCATCGTCTTTGTATTTGAATCGATAATAGAAAAAATTGATCTTTCAAAGAAGTGGATCATGAAGTTATGAAGGTTGGTTCAGAAAAACTAACCTCCAATTAATCTTTCCCTGGATCATTCAGAGTGAACCAAAAGTTCTAAACTCGACACCCCTAAGACCGCTCTGTCATGGTGATCCCACCGGCCACCTCTGTTCATGTGGGGGTTAAAACATTTAAGACGACCAGTTACTTGAACTAGTCTTCCTATATAGTTGGATAAATGAAAATGAATATGACTGTTTTCAGGCAGGAATAGATTGCGATGGTTTGTGTCACTGTCAGATGATTATGATTGTTTTCCTGACTAATTCAAACTCTAGGAAATATGGCAAACAAGATTATATAAACAACAAGTTCTCCAAAGAAAGGAAAAACAGCTTGAAGTTTACAGTACCTAGAAGTAAATTTGATTGGTACATACACTAACCCTTTCTGTAGATATTTTTCTTTTAGAATCATGAGATTAGGATTTGAAAATCATAAAGAGTTTAGTATAAGAAATCATGGATTCACAGTGGCTGATTTTTTAACACTGGAAATTCTTAACAAGATCCTCAACTGGGAACATGGAGATCCTTACTCCCATGGTCTCAAGCCTATTAACAGGATACCCGAGATACCAGTAAGTATGAAAGAGAGAAACCCAAGAGCATATGAGCCAAAACATGTTTCTATTGGTCCATACCACTATGGCGAACCTCATTTGGACCGCATGCAAGTCGACAAGATGAGAGCCCTGAGACATTTTGTTAAGAGGGGACGCCATCCTGTGGAAACCTATCTTGAAGCACTGATGGAAGTTGTAACTCCATGTCGGGAATCTTATGGTCAGCTTGAGAAACAATGGCAAGATGAAACTCATTTTTGTCTGCTCATGTTGATCGATGGAGTTTTCCTTTTGGAGTTCTTGTCCGTAACAAGAGGTAATCAAAATAATTATGATTATGCTGCTAAGGATCCCATTTTCGGCCGTGAGGGACATATGTTAATCTATGGGGCTATAATGCAAGATTTGTTAATGGTTGAAAACCAACTGCCCTATCTGGTGCTCTCGACGTTGCTTTCTATCTCCGAAGGCCTTCCTGAACAGGTAAAAATGACGATGAAATTCCTCCCAACATTTCTGTAATTCTTTTTTCTTACTCGTAGTATATACGACCATCATATTTTGAATACTGAAGAATGCCTAAAATTATCTGTGTTCTTGACCTCCACCCAGAGCATACAGAGCATCCTATCGTGGATGATGTTTGCGCCAAGCATAGACCCAGGGCTCCACTTGTTGGACATGTATTTAAAGGGATTGTTGGCAGATGGCCAACGTGCCGAAGTGGAGGAGGAGGATCAGCAGCAGGAATATAGAATCGGAAATATCGCTGCATCCAAGCTCTACAAGCATGGTGTCAGATTTGTAGCAGTTCAAAGCTATGCAAAGATGAAGTTCGACCAAAAGACTGCAATCCTTACACTTCCTACCATCCAGATCACCAAACAGAACATATCTAAAATGTTGAATATGATAGCTTTTGAACGTCGGGAGGGTACCAGCAAGGATTTTAACTCTTACGTAGATCTCTTGGATTCTCTTATCCAGTCTCCCAAGGATGTTAACCAACTCCGTTCTCACGGAATCATAGTTAATTCCTTGAGTAGTGACGAGACTGTCATGGACCTGATAAAGGAAATCACTAAGGATGCAGTTCGTGGAGTTATGGATAGCAGGTCTAATCTAGTGCGGCAAGAGATAATCGAGTATTACCAAAAAGGTGCCGGAAGCACAATATGTAGAAGATCACCTTATGATTTGAAATCCATATTCCGAAAAAGTTCTCACCAGCTATTCTCACACTTGCCATCTCAACGACAGCTCCTCAAGCTGTGCATCATCAAATTCAATTAATGTTACCAGTTTGTTAAATAATTTTAACATATTTTCAGACTGAGAAAACAAGGAGTTTGATCCCTTCTCAATCTGTTCTCAGTTTGAATGTTTCCATCAAAAAAGAACTGGCAGCTGAACGTGGCTTCGCATAACTCTTACTGATGGTTCTAAGAATAAGTTTTAGTTTGATGTGTGTCGCGTGGTGCGGAGATGCGGCCCATGCAATCTGTCGAAAATATTCATGCCTACACGAAAATTTTACTTCTATTATTTTGTGGGTTGCTAGACAAAATGTGATCTTGGCCAGCTAAGATTTGTAATTTTCTGTATTATTTTGATTCTTGTTTCTGTATTTACTGTAAGAGGTTGTAAGTTTGCTTATGAACACCAACCTATGGCTTGTAAATTGTAAATTGTAATTGTATGATAATGCGTTCCATGTTGTTGCGATGTTAGAAACTCTGCCGCCCAAACAATATTGTTTATACTCTGATTTCCAAAGTGCTTCCATTGAAGGAAAACAAATTTTATATGGGGTTCTAGTAGCTAGTGAATGCATTGAGGAAAGATTTAAGCAAAGGAAACCTAGGCTAGCTGATTTTCAAATTACACATGGAGATGGAAGCATTCGAATCAACGTACTATTCTAGATAGGGATTTGGCTATGATCGCAGCATTGATGATTACAAGTTAGTCTGTTTTTCCAAGTATAAAAATCTTCGCATCAACATCATTCAAGTTTATAATTTATGATCCAACATCCAAGTGTTGGAAAACTATTCAAACGCACATATCATTACATGTTTCCTGATCAGTTGCACAAAAAACTTCCCGGGGTGCTTATTAATGGTGCTCTTCACTGGTCTGGCACTACGACCACCACCCAAGGAAGCTTCTCTATAGTGTGTTTTGATATTGACAGTGAGAGACTCATGGATAACGTAACATGGGACGAACATGGTTTCAGTTTGAAATGGAGAAGGTGGATTGAATGGTGTGTCAAAAACAAAAAAAAGAGGTTTACCACACTAGAAGTCTATATATAATATTTAGAGAATATTAATCTTGTTTCCTAATTGCACTAACTAATCTTACTATCAAAGGTAAATTATATATAGATATATGGAATGTCTTTGATAGTAAATACTAAAAATCATTTTACTTCTTCAAAAATGTCTCACGTAATGTTCTTAAATATCTTATCAATAAACATCCCACTCACCCCGGCTACACTACTAACGGAAACAGAAATACATGGCTAGAAAAACCTTCATTTTTTTTTTTCTTTCTAGTAAAAAGGCTAGGAAAACCGAAAACAATTCCTTGCGTGCACACAGCAATAAAGCATAAAGAAAGCACCAAACAGAGCTTTTAGCAAAAAGCCAAGTACAACTTGAAGGAGGTTTCTAATATGAATCTACAAAGCAATCAGCATTTAGGACCATGCAGTTTCATTCTTGTTTCTACCCAAATGAACACCTGGAGCAATTATCACGCGCAACAAATTAACTATCCATGATTTTCTCCTTCTTTCAAATTGCGGCTCTTTTTTCTTTCTCTTCGCACACAAATAAATCATCTCCCAATTACCGAATGAAGTGAAATTAATATATTCTGGATCGACATACTGCGGTATCTTGGGAACTGCAGTGTTTATAGAAAAAAAAAAGATAAGTTTTCCTGACAAAAATATAAAATATCCATCAAAATCACCATATGACCTTCTATTCTAAGCAATAAAAAACCAACCTTGGCAGGCCGGACATGTAACAAAATAAGGCTCCATGTGAGCTATATACATATTTTTTATGGGGTTTATATATGATGGCTGATGCCTATAATTTTATAGAGTAGTTGGGATGATAATTTTTATTAAGATATGAAAGCAAACCTATAAATATTCAGAATAGCCGGCCAGACCAGGATAGCACTTTATGTAGGCGCGGTATAGGTGGAGGAAGGGAAAGAGGCACTTCTATGGCTGGATTGCTGGTTAAGCCCATCAAAAGATAAAGGATATCATTCATGGAGTTCAAAATTTTCAAAGTGGAAGATGGTAAATTAAAACAGAAATCATTACCTCGATACATCGTGTCTCTCGGTAATCTCCCTAGGAAGATTTTCAAAAACCGCAAGACAAAACTCTTTCTGTCTTGTCTGAAAGGGTTTATCTGTCAACATGATTCGTGTGTAATCCACGAACTGCAATTGATAAAAATACGAATCATGACTTGGACTGCACTTGGTAGTTATGAACGTGAAAAATGGCTAAACTCTGTGAGCATTATTCTACTTGGAGTCTTGGATATTATTCTACTTGAAGGCCAACTTAAAATGGATGCATACCGTGACATTGTCTGAACGAGAGATCCTTTTTTTCAATTCCTTCATCATATTCTCATTTGTCTCCCCGATGCTCACCAAAACAATTGACAATCGGTAATTTCTGCAATGAAAATGCCTAAAATTGAGATGAAGATACTCAATTACTGCCTTACTGGTATGTGCTTAAAAAATAATAAAAAATCTAGACATAGAACGAAGAATCTTATCTGTTAAGGATCGAGCAAGAGAGAGGAGAGCATAAACGCGCGGAAACAATAGACTACATTGATAATAATTCGGTATCTTTCTCATTAATTCTTCAAGCTATTTATACAATCACAAGACTTGGTTCTCAAGACATTCCTAATATAACTCTCACAAATCTCCTAAATATAGACTATCATATATTATTTCCTAATACCCTCCCTCAAGATGGAGCATGTAGATCACTAATGCCCATCTTGGACAAAAGAAATTTAAATTCAGCTTTCCCTAACATTTTTTTTTTTTTTTTTTTTTTTAAAATTCTACCAATTTCGGTTTTCATCGTAGTTTAAGGACATTTCGGTCCCATCTTCATAGTTTTAGGACATTTCGGTCCCATCTTTGTAGTTTAAGGACATTACGGTCCTCTTCATAGTTTAAGGACATTTCGGTCCCCATCTTCATAGTTTTAGGACATCTCGGTCCCAATTGTAGTTTAAGGACATTACGGTCCCATCTTCGTAGTTTAAGGACATTACGGTCCTCTTCAGAAGTTTTTGGACATTGCGGTCCCATTGGTAGTTTTAGAACATACAGGTTCCATCGTAGTTTAAGGACATTTCGGTCTCCTTCATAGTTTAAGGACGTTTCGGTCCCCTTCATAGTTTAAGGACATTTCGATCCTTAACATGGTATAGAGCAAGGTGAGAGGGAGAGAGGAGAGGAAGAGAAGTTAGATGTTTTTGTAAAGAGTTTGCAAAGTTTCGATAAGATAAGGAGAAAGAAGACTGAAAAATAGTTGCGAAATATTCTGATGGTTATTGTGACAAGTTTGAAGCGAGAAGTCAAATGAAGGAGAAGTTTGATGTCGTTTGAATTCATGGTGAAAATCGAGTTTAGGAATTTTTTTTGATGCCGAGAAAACATGGCAGACGAGATACTTCTGCTGAAAAAAAAAAAAAAAAAAAAAAAAAAAGAACAAAGAACAAAGAAAAATCGTGACTGGTTGCGAAGGATTTAGGGTTCTTCGCTGTTGTAATGAAGATGTTGGCAGCGATGGTAAGGATGGTGCTGCTGCTCGTGGTTCATGGTCGATGGCAGTAATGAGATAGAGAGATGGTGAAGAATAGGACAGTATGATGATGTTATGAGGTGCTGGATAATGATCTCCGTTAAAAAAAAAAAAAAAAAAAAAAAAAAGGTTGATGTGTTCTGGTGTAAGCCGTGGGTTGCTGTCAGCGATAGAAAAGGTCATGCTATCGAGTGCAGCTGTACTTGCAAGAACAAATCTCCTAAATATAGACTATCATATATTATTTCCTAATAATAAGAC
Organism: Papaver armeniacum; assembly: GCA_023531295.1. Lineage (NCBI taxonomy): Eukaryota > Viridiplantae > Streptophyta > Magnoliopsida > Ranunculales > Papaveraceae > Papaver > Papaver armeniacum. Next base: position 474,265 of record JAJJWW010006838.1, read on the forward strand.
TTCAACAAACACCAGAATCTGGTCTGTTCTCTCTTTTTTCGGGTAAACTCTTATTCTATTACCTTGGTATCTATCATTCTTCATAAAAGAACTTCTGTTGGAAGATTTGGTAAAACGGCAATTGTGTTTTTATCTATTTTATTTCTTTTCTTATTGCAAGTTTGCAACTAGGAATTATCTTAAGGAAGGAAAAGAGTTAGAACGATTGTGCATTGTATATGAGGACAAGTACAGAAGTCATGAAGAAAAAGTCATCAGGTGAACTTAGTTTTGGCCTTTCCGATAGTGAAAAGCTTGAGGGAATGATTGGATATCTTAACTATTTTAATTCTACCTAGTTGAGAGACCACAATGGAAAATGACATTGCCACTAAACAAAACAAAAACCTTTTCAAGATTGACGTGGTTAGACCGACGACCACATCAAACGCGGGCATATACTTACTCAACACGTTGGGCCAATTTAGGGGTGCACGCGGCTTGACCCTTTTGCCAAATGAGGCTGTAGAAATTGCTTCGAAGTTTCAAGTTTGAGCAAGTGCTTGAGGCCCTGATGATACCAGTTATATGCTAAGCATTTGACCTTAATGGATTGTTTATCCAACAAATGACCCGCCTCCAATTCAGATGCGCAATCTATAATAGGTTCTTACATATTTGTTACCAAAGAAAGGTCATTTTCAACAAAAAAAAAAAAAAAAAGAAAAAAAAAGAGAGATCATTTCCTGTCGGGATGAATATACACAGAGAATAAAGTCACGTGTACATGTAAAAAGTCATCTCTCCGTCCCGCGTATAGTAACTCCTAGAAATAGAGCTCAGCATGTTTACCTAATTAAGAAATTAAGGTAGGTAGCTTAGCTTAGCTTAGCTAGGTATACTTTTTCAATAAGCATATATACTTAATGTATGATATGAGAGCTGAAATATTCAAGAAAATTAATATACAGTTCACGGAAGTATAAATGTGGTGGATACATTACATTGACTAGTAGTAGTTTGACACTTGGTTAATATTTAGACTATTTCGGATATAATGACCTTATACCTTCAACTCTTGTACACACGGTCCACATGAATTCAGGGTTGTATAACGACGAAAAACGCCATTTTTCAGTTACAGAGTAAGATTACCAGTTGCTTACTTCTCTGGTTTGTTCCCTGAAGCTATTTTACTACGATAATTAAATTTGTTTTCCCTCCTAAAACTATTCTTTGTTATAATAGAGAGAAATATGTAATGCTTTTAATGTCAATGTATTCAGTTTTTCCTGTTCATTAACATATCTTGGGGAGCTCAGAGCTGTATGTACATAGTTTGCTTTCGGTTAGAATTTATTGAGCGTCATGGGGAACAACTCCTGTAAAGACTCTAGCATTTCTCAGTCTATCATTACATCGCCCAGAGTAGCAATACCTAATGGAGAGGTATTATTATTTTATTTTTCGATGATGGAATTAGTTACAGCAATAATTCGTCTTAAAACTGTGTGTTTGGTTTGTACTTTTCTATTTACCTTATATGAACAGTTGCGATGTTATTCTTCCACTGCCACAGGTTTCTGCCATTTTGACAGCAAAGGGTGTTGTTCAATCTGTTAATCTCATAGTAGCTAGGGGTCTGTTTCACCAAAAGGAAGGGGTGTGCAGGTTTGTTCTCAATATGAATGCATGATTGCATGGTTGATGGTTGTTAACTGATTAATTGTTTCTAATTACCCAGAAAAAAACTGATTACTAAATTCGTTTTTGTGCATCAATTAAGTGACGGAGACAACCTTACATCACATTGACGAGGGAAACCCGATCTGCCCCAACAAGTATGAACGAGTAATATGGATAATTGGAAAAACTATTAAGGCTCTTAATGAGAATAATTCAATACGTTGTTTTGGATTCGGGGATGGTATTGCATTTCCAGTTTGCTTAATGCTTTGGTGATTTATTTTCAATTTTTTTTTTTTTTTGGGATTAATTATTATTTATTAGGTTCATCATGTTCTTAAATTCGTTAAAAATTTCTGCAGCAACCACACTTATTAATCGCATCTTTAGGTTCTTTAATGAGGAGTCACATTGCCCTGGATACGCAGAAGCAGCATTGCAATACAGATGTATTGCGAAACATGCGCGACTCACAGGTTGTTTCTTAACTGAGTAGTTCAACGTATTGGAGCTTGATTATTTCCCTTTCTGGCTAACAATTATTTTATTTTTGGATTATGGTAGAAAGAGTTTCCTATGATCGTATTATAAGAAAGGCTATTTGTGTTGCCCGTGAAACGAGTGACCGGCACCATGTGTTGGTTATAATTGCCAGTGAACCGGTAACTTTTGACTTTCCTCAAGATTTTACTTTCGCATCTTTATTTCTCGCTCATTTAAGTACATATACGGGTAACTTAGATGGAACAATACATAAGAACAAAGTTCCTCTCCTGGTATTTTTTAAGCAATGGCAATAGTACTCAAAGACTTATATTGGACAGCGATGGTGGTCACAGGTGTCAAGGAGTCCTGATACCAAGCATGGCAGTCTAAGTGAGGACGAGCGAAAAACTGTTGATGCAATTGCGATCGCCAGGTTTGTTTTTTGGGATACTATTAGGAAATAATATATGATAGTCTATATTTAGGAGATTTGTGAGAGTTATATTAGGAATGTCTTGAGAACCAAGTCTTGTGATTGTATAAATAGCTTGAAGAATTAATGAGAAAGATACCGAATTATTATCAATGTAGTCTATTGTTTCCGCGCGTTTATGCTCTCCTCTCTCTTGCTCTGATACCATGTTAAGGATCGAGCAAGAGAGAGGAGAGCATAAACGCTGGAAACAATAGACTACATTGATAATAATTCGGTATCTTTCTCATTAATTCTTCAAGCTATTTATACAATCACAAGACTTGGTTCTCAAGACATTCCTAATATAACTCTCACAAATCTCCTAAATATAGACTATCATATATTATTTCCTAATACTTATCGACCTTTTACCACATTCCAGACGTGAGGGATTGAACGTATCCGTCTTTGTTACTAGTATAGCTTTTATAAGTATTCATGGATACTTTATTTAATTCAAGCACCCGATAAGTGAATATTGTGCATTTAGCTCTAATGCCTAAAATTGTTATTTGTACACACCAACCAAAAAGACGGGATGCATATTTTTTATTTTTTTTATATCATTAACTATGTGAGACTAGCTTGTTGAAGTCTAGGTTTGCCTTGCTGTCGTTTTAAATTTCAACTTGTTCCCTGAAGTCTGGAGGTATGGTTAATTTGTCTAGTAGACTAGTACTATCTTTAGCTGGGACTCTGTACTTTCGCGAGTTCTTTTGTTTATTACCTCTGCCTCTGGTAGTATAACTTCTTGTACATTCTTTGCTCTTTATATATTTCTCTCTTCTTGTCAAAAAAAAAAAAAAAAATGCAACAAAAACATTATGCTACTGATTGTATAATTATTGGAAAATTCGGAGGATTTACAACACCAACCTTTTTCTTTTTCTTTTTTAGAAGGATTAGATTAAATAAATTTGTCACTTTTGGTCCTTCTATTTGCATTGTTTGATGGTGTACTTGTCTGGCTAAGTATTCGTCTGATATATATATATGATCATCTGAAGAAAGCGTTTGGGGCGACTGCTTCGTATACCCCAAACTGATAAACCATGGCATGCACACAATTTAAATTCTACATCTAGTAATGATTGAACCATACATCGTGGTGTAAAGCTTAGCTGTATGAATGTAATCTATGTTACAAACAGAGAGTAAGATAAAACAATAAAGTATTGAGAATTCCGACAAGACAAAGCAAAGCAGAAGAGCAGATAAAATATAAAAGATAAAAACTGATTGGACCAGAAAGGTAACGCTTTTTCTTGGAACTATAATCCAACAAGTTTAAGTATGCATCTGGGTTATCAACTCAGCAACATGTGTGGATTAATCAAAGGTCATTTGTCCAAATATTTTTAAAGCATGGGCCAAATGGACGAGTAAAAATTAGTATGGGTGAAATGGACACCGAAAAAATAGCAAGGATAAAACTGGATTAATCCTGACTTAAACTTAAAAAATAATAAGGATGAAACTGGATGCATCCTGATGTAAATTAAAAAAAAAAATAAAATTGAAAATGGGTAAGATGAAACTGTTGACATCCTAACTATTTTTACATTTTTGTCCATTTAAACAGTATCAAAATGTAAATATCCTTTTCACCCAGGAATTGTTGATTTTAGTCTTTTTAACCAATTTTGTGTTAATCAAAGCCACACCACCAGCATATTTGACTATCATAACTTCTTAAGTCCCGTTTTGTTGGCTTCAATTTTTATTTTGAAGACCCTTGCGGTCGCATGCTTTTGTGGGAAAAACAAGCAAGAATCAACTCAAACTCAAAGATGAACACACTTGAGACCTAACCCATTCGTTTAGACTTCAAGATCATAAACTTGAGTGCTAAAAACCAAACAAACATGCAGTAGAAATTATATACACACTCCCTGCAAAACATGACATGCAATTTGTGGGAAACAGATACGCCCTAATTGACATCAAGCTCTTGATAGATTAAAAAAAGAAAAAGAACAAAAAACAAATTGACATCAAGCTTGATGAAAACAGAAAACCCATCACAGTTAAGATCTAAGACAACCACACTCCTAATTTCCTATATTTTACAATCCAAAATATCTATTTGGTTGCAAAGATATAGGTTGATAAATACAAACATATTTGAGACAGTCACACGTAATGAACAGACCGATCAACCCTCCAACACCATACCTGCAACGACTCAGACAAAGTATCGTGTCTGGCAACATATATGTAAGAATGTGAAATCAACACAAAGCAAGCAACATATACGTAAGAAAAAGCTTTACTAGCATATTCTTGTTTAGGAACGGAGGTGAAAAGAGAGTACTGAATACACAGCCTGAATGGCAGCGAGTGCATACAGTATAAACCCTGCAAGTATTATTTTAGCCCAATTATCAGTTAGCCATATCCAGCAAGTGGTGACCTTTCCGTCCTTATCACGATAATGCTTGGCCAGCTCTTCTATAATATCAATAGACTTAACATCCACATCTCCTGGCACTGTATCCCTAGTGAGTTCCTTCATCACCGTAATAACAGCCTCATCACTATCCAAAGAACTTATTATGATCCCTTGGGAGCGGAGTGTGCTAACATCATCAGCAGACTGAATAAGCACATCCATGAGGTGAATGTAAGAATTCAATTCCTTGTTGGTTCCCGCCCGAAGCTCATATGCTTTTGAGTTAAAAAACCTAGGTACTGTGTGTTGATTTATGAATATGGAAGGAAGACACAGCGTATTACTGGTTTTGTCAAACTTTATCTCGAAGTACGTCCCAACAGCTTTAAATTTTATTCCAAAAACCCTAAGCTTGGATGCAGGAATCTTGGTGTTCGGTTTTTGATTGTTTCTTTCTCCCAGCATTCCTTTTATATACATGTCTAACAAGTGGTTGCCTCGGAATTCCGGTGGAGCAAGCATAAGTGAAGATAGGATGTTCGTAGCCGCCTGCATACATGCAAATGTGAAAATCTAGACACGAAAACATAGATGATTAGGAAGAGTTTTAAAAATATTACCTCTTTACAGCAGCCTTCAGAAACAGTAAGCAACGTGAAAAGCACTTGATAAGGAACTTGGTTCTCCAATAACAGCAAGTCTTCCATCACATAATTGTAATTCAGATTATGTCCCCGACCACCAAAGATGGGGTCGATAGAGGCATAATCACGAATTGTTTGATTACCCCTCCAGACATTCAAGAATTCAAAAGGAAAATCCCATCAACCATCATGAGTTTAACAAAGTCAATATCATCCGCCCACCTCGCCATTGCGTCAACATTCTCGTAACTTCTCCTCAATTGATCAACATGTCGCATTAGCTCGTCTATGTACTGTTGTTTGGTTGCTTTCGTCGGAGATCTCCTGAGAAAGTGAATCACGGCCCTTTTCTTGTGGAACTGCATGGGCTCCAAAATAGGATTGCCATAGTGGTACGGACCGATGGACACCATTTTCGGCTCATATGCTGTTGGGTTTCTTCGTCTTATGTAAGTAGGAATTGTGAATATTTGTAGAGGTTCCTCTAACTCCTCGTAAAAGTCTCTTTGATTCAAGTTGAGCTCATCAATCATCTGCACCACTTGTAACCTTTCTCCCATTTCTGTTTTATTTCTTTGTATTTTTTTCACAAGAACCTTTTAATTTCTTTTTTCGCACATTAGAAGAATATAATCAAGTGTCTGATCAGTAGGTGCTTCTGCAAATATCTATATATGTATATGCAATGTAAACGCGTCCCTGGCCTTAGAAATATGATAACAAGATTAGAAGAGTCTGACTATAATGTTGTTTATCAAGATAAGAGACTAGTCAGAAGAATTTCCTTTCGAAGAGGAAAAACAGATTCAAAGTGCATCAAGTTGATGCACAATAACAATCTACCACATGTCCAGGATTACTCGATGAGACCTTTCCAATCGAATAAGACACTATTGAATGAGAAAACTTATACATAATCTAGTACAATTGTGATTCTACTAATATTATTTGCACGTCTTTGAGCAATGTAGCAACGATATTTGCTTAGTCTTTGGAAGTAATTGTTATCGTACATGTTTGAGCTCCACTTATTTTGCAGTTGACGAGGTCCCTCGTCTCATTTAAGGTTTGCCTCCCCAACTGTCACCAAAACTGTTTCTTACCTATTGATCATATATACAGTATAAAGAACATAACCTTCGTATGGCAAATAGAAAACTACAAGTAGATATAGTGCACAGCACATTGCATACATCTTTTATTTTCCCAATTTAATTACAAGTAGTTGATTCAAGTGGTAGCTAGACTCGACTAGTTCTAACGGAAATGAGCCTAAAACATTGCTCTTGCATTTGGAGATATTGTTGCACTTGTTGGATTAAAAGAACACTGTGCGACAGAGCCAGCCATAGACAGGGGCGGAGCCAGAAACTAGACTAAGGGGAAGTAAAGTTTCATTAGGGGTAGCAAGAAAGCAAGATTAGGCTTGGAAGAAAGTTTTAGGTTTGAAAATTTTAGAACTATTTTTTAGGGACCATGGTCTTATTAGGCCAACCTCCCTATACTTATAAGGGGTGTCCTAAAGTACGGTAAATAACTAAATACACATTTACCATTTACTTTAATTCAAATTAAAACTATCATAATAACTATATAAATCTAATCATATACATCTAATCTAAATGAATCAATTAACCAAAATCAAAATAAAAAACAAAAACAGGAGGGGAATCGAAATTTTTAGTTTTGAAAAAAAAAAATTATTCTCTTTTTCCTCTCTCTTTCCTTGACGTGTCTTGGGTTTTTCGATTGAAAAACCCATCAATCTTTTTAATTCATTTTTTGATTGGAAAATTGAGTAGAAATCATCAAAATATGGTTTAAATGGAAGTTAAAGTGGCATGTTTGGTTGGGTATAGTTTTAAACAAACTAGTTTTGTAACCGAACATTCTGAAACCAAGAACACGAAGAACACTTCGGTTATCACGAATATAATTTTTCGTAACCGAACTCCGAGTTCGGCTGGTTCGCAAAAAATAGTTTTAACCGAACCCCTCATTGGAAACCAATATATTGTGTTCGGTTGGTCCAAAAAAAATTCTAAAACTAGTTAGTAACCGAACTCTACCCATAATACAAAAATAAAAACAAATAAATAAATAAATAAATAAATAAATAATGTAACCGAACTGTGTTATTTTTCCCACTATGTTGAGTTATGATTTAACCGAACTTTGCCTACTATGTTCGGTTGGTTCGCAAAAAATTCTTAAACTATTCAAGAACCGATCTCTACCCATATTACAAAAAGAAAAAAAAAATCCAATGTAACCGAACTGTGCTATTTTGCCTACTATGTTGAGTTTCAATTTAACCGAACTTGTCCCACTATGTTCGGTTTTTTATAAAAAATCTTGACAAACCGAACTCTTCACTAATTGCATACATCTGGAGTTCGGTTAGATATGCTGTTGGATTAAAGTTTGCGAACTGACCGAACATTACTCTGTAAATCCTATAAACAAAGTTAGGTAACATGTTTGTTTACCGAACGATTAAAAACCTCCATTAAAGAGTGAGTTCGGTAACCTGCGTGTTTGGAAAAAGTAACCGAACTACACTTTCAGATGAGTTCGGTAACCTGTTCTTCACATAAGGTAACTAGGAACAAGCCCAAATCTACTCTAAAATTTACGCTTTTTTGAAAATTTGGAGCAATTCAACCAACATTATCTAAGTTTGAAGCATACCTGGGTACCCAAATACCCTTCCTCCGGTTGTGGTTGGTAAAATCCATCGTTTTTCATGTTTTCCTTCTTCATCTTCTCTAACTTTACTCTCTCAATAATTCTACTTCTTTTAAAAAAAAACCCATTTGATTTTTTAATCTCACTAATTATCTTTAACTTAATCATCTAACTAATGATTACACTAACTATTATTAACACTAACTAATCATTACCCAAAATTAATCAGGAGGGTAATTTAGGTATTAATATAAATATCTAGATAAGGGTTGACCTAGATTTACTTCTAATGTCTTACCCAAAATAAAACCACGATCCCCACAAAAAAACCATGGTCCCCAAAAAACGGTTCAAATTTTAGCTTGGAAGCCCAATGGGCAGGAGAAGCAAGTGCACCGGATTTGCCCATGGCCCAAGAGGCACCATTGAATTCATGTGTTTCTGTTACTAGCTGGTTTAAGAAGAACCGTTTTTTGGACTACTCAAAAACAAGGTTTTAAAAACCTCCGTTTTTACCGAAAAAACGACCGTTAAAACGGTCACACCCATATACCGTGGCTGTGAGGGTCCCCGAACCTCGTGCCTTTATTAGGCCGATAAAAAGGAAAAAACGGCAATTTTATAGTACCGTTTTTCAGTTTTCATACACGTTGTAACCGTTTTTCTAAAATTAGTTTGAATATTTTTTTCTTCTAAATAACATTTTAACGTGCGTTTTTTAGAACTGTTTTCCCGTTATCGCGCACGTTATAACCGTGTAAATAAATTTCTCACCATTTCTTTTGATTTTTTTTCTTCTCTGGATTGAAAGCTGAAAACTTCGAATTAAATATTTTTAAATGATACAAGGAAACTAACTACAGGATTAAAACTACAAATTTAGAAAACATAGGATTGTTAAACTAGTATTCATCATTTAAAAAGCTACGCGAACCAACTACAACCACCACCTTTTTTCAAGTATTCTTTATTTTCTCGACGTTTCCTTTCCACATCATAGTCATCGTTGTCGGGGTACTGGCTATCTTCGTTTGCATAAGTATCATCATCATAATAACCATCATTATCGTTATCATAACCTTCTTCGGTATCATCATTATTGTTACCTACTTCATTATTATTATCATTATTAGAATTATATCCTTCGTTCATATGTTGAACACCATGGTCAGAGCGATCGGAAGTGTAACGAGAATCATATGTTGGATTCACATTCTCATAACATTGTGTATTGTCCCCAAATGAAAGATTACCAAAGTCATAAACAAAGTCACTCACCGGTAACTTTTCGTATGAGATTTGAACTTCCGGATCATGCCAGTTGTATGGTATAGGGACATGCTCTGGATTATTAACGACCTCCTCTTCCAGCGTATTTAACCACTGTTCTTCTTGAGGTAAAACCGGTGTTTCATCTTCCCCCGCTATCCAGTCAAGCATATTGTCATCCCTTAGTAGACTATGAACGTCGTGAACATCAATGTTATGTCTCCTTGCTTTACCTTTAATTCTTTGTTGCTCCAACTTCAAATTGTACTGGACATACACCAGATCATTTAATCTCGATGAAAGTAAACGATTGCGTAGTTTGGTGTGGATTCTTTCAAACACACTCCAATTCCTCTCTGATCCAGACGATGTATTTGTTTGACTTAATATCTTTATTGCAATCTTTTGGAGGGATGGATACTCAGCACCATAAGATAACCACCAACTTACGGATCACCATGTTGAGCTGCAATACGTGTTGATGGTGATCCAAATTGACCTTGCATCATTCGCATTCTTCCTGCCTACAAAGAAAAGTACAATTGTTACTAGAAATTCAAATTACTTAATTATACATATTTGGAGATAATATTAGTAATTTTGTACCTCTAGCATGCATTGTGCTTGTTCTTGCGGGCCACTAACCATTTTTGATAAGTAAGACAAATTTGCGGCTCGGAAATATCATTATTGATCAGATTAGTTGCTGGTAGGGGTGCACATATAATAAGGATTGAGAAAATACGATGCAGCATGAATATGAAAACTCAACTGACTTTTCCATCGTTTCTTTATTACACCCACGATAGAAGCATTTCGATTTGATCCCAAACCCATTTGTATAGTTTCCACACATGTAGCAAGTGCATGGAACAAATAGCCCATGGTGGGTTTGTCTGAGTCCAAGAAACGAATCATTTTCAATAAAGGACCAACCATTATGCATGCATTTTGACACGTCGTCCAGAACATCTCATTTGAAATAATATTCTTCACTTGTCTAGCTTGTTTAGTTCTTGCCTCATCCGATTTCAGAAATTCCTTGTCCAGGAATCTGCTTTAGTTCTTCCATTCTTTCAAAGACTAAAATGGGTACATGATTTGGACGTGGTGGTGGGTACATGTTAAAATGGGTACATGATTTGGACGTGATCATGGGGGTACATGTTAAAACTTAAAATGAAATAAAAGAAAGAACTATATATGCATCATCATGCAGTGGTGGTGGGTACATGATTTGGACGTAATAATTATTTCATCTTATCAGAAGTGCAGTTTTAGATCGAATCGATAATGGGTTGATTGACTCTACCCTAACTCATAATGCAATTCCAACTTTACCGAGTTTTTTAAGCATTCAATGATTAACTTTTAGAAACTAGTAGTCTAGTACCATATAGACTTGTTAAAACCCTGCATACTTCTTGGCATTTGATGGAAATTCTGCGATCTAATAAAGGGACAAGTATACCTAGCTAATTGTTGCCATTTAAATTTTAGTGTCTATAATTTACCGACACGAATTTGATCAAACTTTCGTAAATTGTATAGTGAAAAGCATTTTAAAACACCTATGTAAAGAATATAAACATGACTATCGAATTATACACATTTCTTATACTAACAATAATCAAATAAAATGGTAGTATTAGAATTTCTTAATGATATAGGTCATCTATTAGTTGGACAAAATTTAAAAATTAATAGGTCATCTATTTAGGGACGGGGAGTATTAAAAAATTAAAATACCTTGTAACAACATTTTTAGACTCGTTAAAACGTTTTCACGCACGTTATAACCGTTACATAGGAAATTCAGATCAATAATTTTTTTTACTTCCTATGTAACCGTTACAATGCCCGTTATTTTCAAAAAACGCGTTTTTTTGACTATATAACGCGTTTTTGGCCCAAAACGTGCTCACACCTGAGAAAACGCATTATAACGGTCACACCTAGTGTCCGTGACCTGAGCCGTGACCCGTTTTTCAAACCTTGCTCAAAAATGGTGGAGGACTATTCTCAATTTTTCGGGGTGGATATTAGAAGTAATATTGATTCACCCCTTATCTAAGTTTTTTTTAATACCAAACTTACCCTTGGTAATTAAATTAGTTAGTGTAATGATTAATTAGTGATTAATGAGGTTAGATTAATTAGTTGGGTGTTTTTAAAAGAATAATTTTTAGAAGAAACTTTTTTTTTGTTTTGTTTTGTTTTTTTTTTTTAAGATGGTTGATTTGGAAACGAGGGTGTTTGGTACTTAGGTATACTTCAAATTTACTTAATCTTTCTTGAATTGGCATAAACTTTCGAAAAAAATAAAATTTTATAAACTGATTTCGGCGCCTATGACGGTAGAGTTCGGCTACGATGTATGCATACTTAAAGAGGCACTGAAAATCAACCTAATAACCACCTATATATATAACCACCTCCTCCCATCACCACCGCAACATATGACGGTGTAGAAATGACTAACCTACCCTTAACCTAATTCAACTTAAAACCAACCTAATAACCACCTATATATATAACCACCTCCTCCCATCACCAACGCCGCTCACCACCTACCACCTTCGCCACCGACCACCTCTATATATAGCTTAATTTAAATCATTAACAAAATCAAAATTATAACAAACCCATTATTTTTCATTCGTTTTTGGTTGAAAAAATGAGAAGTAATCGTCAAAATGAGTTGAAAGTGGAAGTCCCATGACTCCCATAGAGAACTTCGGCTAGGAATTTTGGGAAAATTTTGACTGCAATTACATACGTCTAAGAAATATACCCCTTCTCTTTTAAACTCTCTACCGAGTCCTTGATAATTTGCTCCATCGAGGTAAACTGTATACCCAAGTCCTTAAGCTTCTTAGATCCATCCTCATCTCGCAATAATCCTGGCTGGGTATCCTTTGGTATCCTATATGAGAAACAATGAAATTTTGAACCGATTCTTCAAAATCCAAAGCAGAAAATGTGTACCAGTATTTGCTTTACAACTTCAGTGATTTACCTGGGCACATTGTATTCAGGGTAAAGTTCTGCAACTTTGGCTGCAAAGTCACCATAATGACGTATGGCTTCAACACACAAATGTCTTCCTGATGCCGTTGGGTTCTCATATAGAAGAATATGAGCTAGAGCAACATCTTTCACATGAACTGGTCCCATATAAAAATCCTGATACTCTTCAGTACACCCTGTTATCAAAAACAGCATCTGAACTTAAGAATATGTGATAATAATTGTAACTCTTCAAAATACATTCTAACTACAGAGTGAAGTCAATAAGAGCACCTTTCTGATAGGGAAATCAATAAAATTGTGCATAATAAAGCTAAAGGTCATCGTGTTACCTTGTGTGAGGCGAATCAGCATCAACATGCTAGCATTGACAGTGGGGGGGATTATAGGTCCCATTACAGTTCCGGGGTTGATCACGACCACATCTAGCCCTGTTTCCTTAGCAAAATCCCATGCGGCTTTTTCTGCCATTATCTTAGAAGCTGGGTACCATAACTGTCAACATACCACAACAACATAAATACCAAATACACCAACTATACTAAAAACAACAAGAATTTAACATATGAATGTGATTCATCAAATACTTGCACTTCCATTCCAGTCAACTTGGCTTCTTAAAACAAGAAATGCACCATATTACTCGTTCATGGTTTGTGGTACAAGAACGACAGCATATACCAATTCAATTCCAGTACCCAAAGGGCAACTGCAGATAAGCAATCTTATACCTTCGGGATGGCAAATAAGCTTTTAAACCTAAAGTAAGCAGTTTTAGACTTATCAGTAGTGCTTTGTTTTGCTAGCTCAACTGAGTGCTAAATCAGACACACCGACTCGTAAGGTGAAATGGAAATCCACCAGGCACCAGGTGAGGCAAGTAAGATACATTTCTAAACACAAATCCATGACAGCATGACTCAAACCCAAGGCCAAGTCGAGGCTTTAGAAAGTAATAGGCACAAACTACAAATGAAAACTGACACCAACTCTCTGATGTCAAGTTAGCAGAATGGTCATGCTCCCCTTTAGCTTGCAGAGGTCTAGTCATGGTTTCTGGTGGTGGAATGGGCATTTCTGATTCTAGTACTCAATGTTGCATGTAAAGAATCAAATTAACCAGCTTTAGACCTTCGGGGTTGCAATTTTGCATCTAAACCTCAATTAAACTAGACTAGTTTTTAGATACATAATATCAGTGGTGCTTAGTGTTTGCTAACTCAATTGCACGTGAAATCGGACATATTCCACTAATTCAGTTAAATGGACTAAAATCAAACAAGTAAGATGCATTCTGTAACAATCCAAAAGTGAACAGAAAAACTCACTCCATTTTTCTTGCAATAATCAAGATCAGCCCAGCAATCCTCCCTTTTGGGTACATCAGCTGGCCAATTAGGACTCGGCGTAATAGCCGAAATCGATGAAGTTAACACAACTCGTTTCACTCCACATTCCTTTGCTGCTTTAAGCACATTCATCGTTCCCTTTACTGCAGGATCCAACAATTGCCTCTAAGAAAACAAAATTCAACCAAATTAGCTGCAATGGAAGGAACCTGGGGATATTCATCAACATTTTACAAGGTGGAATTAGAACCTGAGGATCATCAACTGTATCAACAATACAAGGAGAAGCTAAATGGAAAACACCAACAGTGCCATTAATGGCTGCAAATACAGAATCATAGTCCAGAAGATCAATTTGGAAGAGATGAAGAGATTCAGATCCTTGTAGGGACTTCAAATGCTTTGTTTCTTTCTCATCATCTGAAAAATTCATATATTGATTTGATCAAAGAGATAGAATTTGATAAAACTAATCAAGGGTAAAATGGGAATAAAATGATGAAGAGAGTGTGGATATACTGAACTGAGGTTTTGGACGGTGGCGTGGACGGTGTAGCCACCGCTGAGAAGGAGGCGTACGAGCCATGAACCGATGAAACCGCTACCTCCGGATACGCATACCAATCTCTTCTCCGACATCTTTGTCTATCTCTGGTGAGAGTCTCTGAAGTGAAGTATTGTGATTGTGAACACTACCTAGTACTGCTGTTACTAATTTAGTTCAGATTGGATTGTGGGACCCAGTTAAAAGTTGCTGGCACGTAGCTGAAAACGTATGGAAACCGCACGATCAGATTTGTGATACGTATCTGGCTATAGTGAGAGGCCATAATTTGACTAGAGAAAAAAAACAAGTACTTCGGCGGGGGTGACCTACATTGGCCAGATTTTGAATATCGGGTCACAATTTGTGCCGATACTTAAGGAAGGCGAATCTAAATAGTTAATTTCCCGTATCGACCTTCTGCTAGCTAAAAAAAAATAATATTCTTTTGAATTTCTTTTTCCTGATCGATAAAGAATTTGGTGCTGACGAGTTTGGAGCTCACATCATTGGTGTAAGTACACTTATTTATCTCCATCGCCACGTGTACTAGCAGAACCCACGTGGAGGCCAAGTCATAAAGAGGATCGACACGTAGGGGCACCCATGGTGTCCTGATGACGTGCCATCTGTCAAGACCAACGGTCAAAGATGAAGGACCTCAAGGCAGATGATCCCGCGGAACACCAAAGAGTCACCTTACCCCATCACACGATGAGACGAATCAACGGCCAGGGCAGTCCGACCGACACCTGACGTGACAAGAGAGGACCGACATCACCGGGCGCGTGACCTGCACCGCCCAACCACTAACATTTAATCTTTTCGAGGGCACGTGTCGGATGACTAACAAAGAAGACGAGGATTGATCGACGTAATGAACTGGGGCACCGTAGAATCCGCGGAGTGTGAGAGTTCGCGGATCGGGCACAAAGCACAAGAAGATAAGATCTCGACAACTCTTTGTCAAGTGGACCCACTCGGTTTAATTTATATATATATGTGTACAACCCTTCCATTAGGGGGTAGAGAGAGTAGAACTAAGGAATAGAGAGAGAATAGAGAGAAGTAAGTATGTATGTGTTTAGGGAGAATCTCTCTCTGAACCATGTAATTCATTATCTCCCTTACTTTTGTAATCGTTTACTTTATAGTGAATATCTCCGGATCCGTGGACGTAGGCCTTAATGTCGAACCACGTAAACCATCGTCTCCTTTATCTTTAGTGCTCGTATAGTTTCATTTATGCATTCATGTCTCAGATCTATTACTTTGGGGATGATGACGAGATCATGACAAACTCGCGGGGTTTGGAATCCATGAATCATCATCTACCTACGCATACTATTCTTTACTCGCACTTTAATGCATGTATTCAAATTCATGTTAAGATTGTTTGTGATCACGTGGACCATACTTGATTTCCGTATTCACAATTTGGCGCTAGAAACAGGGACTTTGTCCCGGTAAAAAGATTTATCTTTCCCTGTGATTTTATAGCCTCTACCTCAAAAGTTTTACTTAGAACATAGACAGATCTCTGTTTAAATTTATTTTTCGCACGTATTTGTATTCTTTGTGCCGTCTAACAGCAGATCTGGGTCTTTTACGATTTTTAACTAACAGATCTGGGTCTGGGGGCTATTTTTCGCACATACTTGTGTCTACTGTATTTTCTATCAACGGATCTTGGCATTGAGTGACCATTAAGCCAACAGATCTGTATTTTAACTGATATTTCAAACATAATTTCCACCAACAGATTTGAACTTTTTGCAAACAACAACCCATGGACCTTATCCCGGTTAAATCCGCATCCGCTATGTTTTCGGGGAGTATTACTCGCCAAACTAACAACCCGAGTACACTCGTTGCCACTTTGGGAAATCGAGCTTATAAAATCAAAATTGAACTAACGAGATAACCCGTGGACTTGTTGTCTCGGTTTACCTCCATGTTCTTTGTGCGAAATATTGCAATGGAAAGAAACAAAGAAGCTAGGAAAGACAAAGGTACCTTCAAAAGAGGCACATAGGACTACGCGGTAGTAACAAGGAGCAAACAAAAGGGCGTGGGACTCACAAGTCGGGACGGGACGAGAACGATGCGGAAAGCACATTCCTTTCAGATGCGGGCATCATTGCAATGGAAGCAAAGAAGGCGCGGCGGCAAAAGCTACTACGCCACCGAAGGAACTTCTCAAATGGTCGCCTCCAAAGTGGCAGCTACAACCCGGCCTAGAACCTCGAGAAACAAAGGAATCGGTAATCCAGAACCCCCCTATGGGATGCTTGCGAGACTAACGAGCAAAACGAACAAATACACGCAGGATCCTACGAAATGATCGAGCCAGGTAGACAGATAGCAGTGGAAGTCAACACCGCAGCCCCCGAGGGACAAGCTCAGGCTCAGATGGGAACAAACCAAGCATCAAACCAGTCTGCGCAGTTTTTGGCGCAATTAGAAGAAATAAAACGGAATCAGCAGACATACGCGGACGCGGTGGCCTTGCTAGCCCAAGAGAACCAGCAATTAAGAGAAAAGATCCTCCAAAGCGGGAGTTAGAAAATCAGCAGGACGAGGCTAACTCGGTGCATGCAATAATAGACCGGAGGATGATCCTCGAGAACACACCTGCAATAGTCAACCGAAGAGGTGCGCGGAATAATAGAAGGCCCGACCCGGACTATCACCCGGACACGTCAGACTACTATGATGAGGAGGAGGCCACGACGTAAAAATCTACAAGGAAGGCACGCCCCTCCATCCAAGAAGAACACATGTCGGCAATGGAGAGTCTCCGCGCAGAGATGTTAGCGAGAGATCAATCAAATCAAGACCAGACAGGGAGGTGGAAGACTAGAATGCTGTTATGAAGGAAGCCAACACCACCCCACTCGCACAACAATTGGCCACCGCTATCATACCGTTGTAGTGCCCTGGTCCCATCCTTTGAGTGTTACGACGGATCCACCGATCCCGCCGCCCACCTACGATATTACAACGGGGTAATGGCGAGATGGGACCACGACGAAGCTATACTTTGCAGATACTTCCCTTCAAGCCCGAAAGGATCCGCCCTATCTTGGTTTGATAACCTCAAGCCTGGATGCATCAATTCAGTATGATCAACTCACGGAAAAATTCTGGCTACCTACATGTACAACAAGGTTGTAAACACAGAGGATGGACAAGCTCTTCTCACTTGCAATCAAATACAAGGAGTCCATTCGAGAATACACGGATAGGTGGCACAAGATATGTCAAGCCATAGGACATGTGGATCCGTGGTGAGTATTAATTGTTACAAATGGGGGCTTGTCAGGATGAGCCCTTTGTTTGTTGAAATCCACGGTACCTCTCCAACCACAGAGGGAGACTTGAGGATAATCATCGAAAAACATGCAAGGTTGGAAGAAATTCAAAGAGAGAACCCGAGAGCACAGGCTCAACGACCCCCACGGACCAATTCCGCGGAACTAGCGAACAGATCAAGCGAACGCGAAAAGGATCGGAAAGATGACCACAAAAGGGGTGGAAGAAAATTTGAAGACCGAGTCTACACCAAGCTCAATGCCAGCTACTCACGCATTTTAAAGGAGATCAAGGATCGTGAAGACTTAGACTGGCCCTGGTCCAAAGGAAAACAACCACCGGCCTCGGCAGAATCTAAAGAGTACTGCGAGTTCCACTGCTTCTACGGACACCCAACTGAGAAGTGCAAAAATCTCAAGATAGCGATACAAAAGCTGATTGATGCAGGGGATCTTAAAAAATATATAGAAAAGGCTGGAACGGAAGATAGAGCCAAACGCAGCAAACAGGTCCAGTTACCAGAGGGTAATCGCACATTGAACACTATATCCTGCTCGGAAAACAAAGAACCAACCCTAACCGCACAGATAGGGAAAAGACTGAGGAAACAATTTGAAGACTATTGTGAGCTCTACAACTTGGATGGAAAAGAAGTGGAAGAGCACGAAGAACGGATGAACGCACCCCTAACCTTCGAGGCCGAGGACATTGAGGACGACATGGAAGATCACAACGACCCTTTGATCCTCACTCTGCCAATCGCAGGATGCAACATAAAGAAAATACTCATTGATGGAGGGAGCTCCGTAAACGTCTGTTCCATGATACCTTCAAGCGTATGGAGCTTAATGACGAGCAACTCCAGACCTCGCACTACACCATCTACGGATTCAATGGCACGGCTACGAAGCCTATCGGGGATATTATTTTGCAAGTAGACGCAGTCCGATGAAAGTTAACGCCCGCTTTCAGTGGTGGTGAACACGCCTTCACCCTACAATGCCATTATTGGACGAAAGTGGGTCCACAAACTTAAGGGAGTCGCATCCACCTACCATCAATACCTTAGGTTTCCTACTCCTTTTGGGGTGATGGAAATCAAGGGTGATCAAGTTTCGCAAAGGAATGCCAGGCAATGCAAATACGGCTCAACAATGAAGAAGATGAGAAAAGAAGAACCCGCAGGGCCCGGAACAAAGCAATATCCAAGGACAAAGCCATCGACGAATACTTGGAAGAGATCTCAGGAAAAAAACTTGTCTAAAGGGAACTCCGTAGGGAACACGGAGGCATCAACATCAAAGGATAACCAGGGCGCCCTCGCAAACAAAGAATCTGAGACTACCAAATAGCAATTAAAGAAAATCCCCCACCTTGGGGAACCAAAGCCCACGTTTACATCCTTAGAGGCAGTAAAGGAAGTTAACATAGGGACGGAGCAGAACCCAAGAAAGATCAAGATAGGAACTCTAATGGACGGAGAACGCGAAGCCTCACTAATAAAACTACTAATAGAATACGCGGACATCTTCGCATGGAAATTATCTGATATGCCGGGAATAGACCCACAGATAGTACAACATGAGCTGCGCATCAAACCTGGCACACCCCCTGTACGACAAAAGATACGAAAGGTGGCTACAGAGTATCATAAAGCAGTAGAAACAGAGCTGCGAAAGCTGTTGGAGGCCGGTTTTATAAAAGAAGTCAAATATCCCACTTGGATCTCTAACATGGTAATAGTACCAAAGAAGAATGGAGGGGTCAGAATCTGCATCGACTTCACCAACCTGAACAAAGCATGCCCCAAGGATAGTTATCCGCTACCCAGCATTGACTAGCTAGTCGACGCAGTAGAAGGATACGAAGAGTTATCATTCATGGACGGATATTCCGGGTACAACCAATTATTTTTTGGCAGAAGAAGATCAGCAGCATACTGCATTTTACACACCCCATGGTCTCGTATTGCTACGTAAGGATGCCTTTCGGGCTCCGGAATCTCGGAGCAACGTACCAAAGGATGGTCGATGCTATTTTCAAGCCATGGATCGGCAGGACCTTAGAGGTCTATGTTGACGATATGCTCGTAAAAAGCATGTTGTTAAGGAAGGACCACCACCGGGACTCCGAGGGACATCTTCGAAGCTATGAGAAAACACAATATGAAGGTAAACTAGGAAAAATGCACTTTCGGAGTAACCTCGGGAAAATTCCTTGGGTACCTGGTGACAAAAAGAGGCATCGAAGTAGATCCCATAAAAATCCGAGCCATAGTAGACATGCCGTCTCCAAAGAACCTAAAAGAGGTACAAAAGCTCAATGGATCCCTAGCAGCCACGGGAAGGTTCATCTCAAGATCCTCGGATAGGTGCAAACTCTTTTTCAACATACTAAAAAAGGGGACGAAATTTGAATGGACGGCAGAATGCGAAGAAGCTTTCTTGGGTATCAAACAGTACCTAGCAGAAATCCCCATCCTTCAGAAACCGGACCCGGACGAGGTTCTGGCACTATATATTGCAGCAACAGACGATGCAGTAAGCGCAGTACTCGTCAGAACCCACACAAAGGAGGAGCAACCGATCTACTATGTCAGCAAGACCCTGAATTCCGCGGAAAGGAACTACACAAGAATCGAACAGCTAATCTTAGCCGTCGTATGGTCTACCTTAAAACTGAGGACGTACTTCTTAACACACGACATACGTATCCCATGTCGAGCACCCTTAGAGACCATCCTCAAAGGGGCAGGAAAGGTAGGACGCATAGCAAAATGAAGCACGTACCTCGACCCGGTTCAACATCCACTATGAGCTCCAACACTCCTTAAATCGCAAGTATTAGCGGACTTTCTGCAGACACCTGCCTTTGGACAACGAAGAAGAAGTGCGCATACAAGGATTGAGGGCTGTGGGAGCCCCAGAAATAGAAAAACTAGAGCCAAATAATATTCTTGAACCAGTGAACCCACGACAATGGGAGGTCTTTGTTGATGGCTCCAAAAATAGAGAGGGCGCGGGGATAGGCATCGTCATCACCACACCCACGGGGGAATTGTGCACGCATTCAGATTGGAATTCGAAGGCCATACAAATAACATCGTAGAATATGAAGGAGTAATCCACGCTCTCCGCCTGATAATTGAATTAGGGATACAAGAAGTGCGGTTGACAAGTGACTCACAACTAATCATACGGCAGATAGGCTACGAATACAATGTGTATGACGAAACGTTGATGACATACATAACTGGTACAAACATTGGCTTCCCAAATACCAAAAATCAAATTCCGACACATCTCGCAGGAAGGAGCTTAGACACGCAGATGCCCTGGCATATATATCATCCATGCTTAAAAATGAGGATATCAAAGCAATCAAGATAACAAGAGTGTACGAACCATCCATCAAGCTCCAAGAGACATGCGCGGCTAACCGACGCAAATCTAAGGAGGAGGATATCTCTGATGATGATGTCGGAGAGCACATATTCGACGATTTCAGGACGATGACATCACGCGACAAGTCGATGAAGATGACGATCACAATCGGGGAAGCAGATTGGAGAATCGAAATCCATTCTTTCTTAAAAGAGGGAAACTCCCCAAGATATCAAATGAGGCTAGAAAAATACAATCCAGAGCAGGGATGTACGAGTTAAGGGACCAAACCTTATACAGAAAATCATTCCTTGGGCCACTTCGCCGCTTCCTATCCCGATCAGAGGGACATATCATCTTGAAAGATATCCACAGAGGAGACGCGGGGAATCACAGTGGAATGAGGTCCCTAGAAGATAAGGCAAAGACGCAGGGTTACTACTGGCCAACCATGATCCGAGATGCCGCTAGAATGGCGAAAAGGTGCGAAGAATGTCAAAGATTTGGTAAACGAATCCACGCCCCAGCCACAAAGTTGAACTCTGTGGACAGTCCGTGGCCCTTCGGGAAATGGGGGATCGACATAGTAGGCCCACTCGTATCGTGGACCAGGAAGAGAAGATTTGATAGTGGCAAGGGTGATTATTTCAGCAAGTGGGTAGAAGCAAAGGCACTGGCAAGAATTTGGGATTCAGACGTATTTACTTTTATTTTTCAAAATATCATCTGTAGGTTTGGCATCCCCGCAGAGATAGTTTCCGACAACGCTACAAGGGAAGAATATCGACTTGCTGTTCGACACCTTCAAAATTCGAAAAAACAAATCCACCCACATATATCCACAAAGCAACAGACAAGCAGAAGCCACAAACAAAACTTTGGCGCTCATCCTTAAAAAACAACTAGACGAATACAAGGGGCGGTGGTGTGAGCAGTTACATAACGTTCTATGGGCATATAGGACGAATCGAAGATCAGCTACCGGAGAGTCTCCGTTCTTACTCACATACGGAGCAGAAGCAGTAATCCCCACGGAAATCCTGCTTCCAACAACAAAGACAGAAGCATGGGAAAAGAACCTCACCACGGACATGATGTTGGAAAAACTTGACGATCTCGAAGAAAGGAGAGAAGCAGCACTCCAAAGAATGGAAAACTACCAACGCAGGCTAGCCAGAGAATATAACAAAAAAGTGAAACTTAGGAATTTTGTAGAAGGGCAGTATGTGTTGAGAACCATTCCCTAATACCAGCGAGAAAAGAAGTGGGGAAAACTAGCACCAACTTGGGGAGGACCCTACGTAATACACGACATCGTAGGAAATGGCTCTTACTATCTGCGTAACCTGAAAGGGGAAATCCTCATGCATCCGTGGAATGCCAAATATCTCACGCCGTACTACCCATAACCTACCACCTGCGTATGCACTTCAGAAGAAGAAAACGGACTTACAAGCCCACATGTTTCTATCTCTGACAAAGGAGTAGCGCGCCTTAACCTTTCAATCAATACAAGCTTTCATTTTCAGATGTCATATTCTATTCATTACCCACACACATTTATATCTCTGACAAAGGAGTAACGCACCTTAACTTTTCAATCAATACAAGCTTTCGATTTCAAGAGTCATATTCTATTCATTACCCACACACATTTCAATTTATTTAAAATCACGTCCTATACCATATAAGACACATGTATATACTACCTACACAATGTACATTGTAAACCATACTACATCTTAATAAAACATCGATACTATCGTTACCCCGTGGACGTAGGCCTGAGGGCTGAACCACGTAAATCATTGTGCAATTACTATTATTAAGAACTAGAATTATACTTTAACAAGAGGGATGTCCCGCACAAAGCGTGGATCATACCCACTGCAATATACTAGGAAACATCCTACGCAAAACACACATACAATATATCGGGGCATACACATGCGATCTCTTGGAACTCCTCCGTAAGCGTCTATAAGTGTATGACCAGGGGGCGACTTCCCTCAGAATGAGATACCCGAGCAATATTACAAGCCACGAACTCAATGGAATATATCCTTGATCGTCGGCCATACCCCCACCGTTCAGGAATCCTCTGGCCAAGGAATTAGCTGGACGGGGTGCAAGGTCACAAGACGATTCCGGGGATATCAACCTACGGAATCGCGCAGACAATACACTTTCTCAAATTCAAAGATTGATATCCGTGGACTATGAATACTTCGGAATTACTCATTATGATTAACTTAATTTGTGAAACTGATAGAGGCAAATTCAACATAATTCAAATTCAGATTTAAACACCAAAGTTTGATCTAGTACATGGCAGTTGATTACAAGCCTAGCAAGCAAAATAGCAAAAACGCCAAAAAGGATAAGCAACTGAGATCAATCCCTAGCATACTAGATATGATATACTGGGAAGGAGCGTTATCCGCGGGTTTGTCCTTGCCGAGGAAGGAACACTACCGCGCAGGAGGGCCCGAAGAGCCTGAAGGGAGCGCGGGGGGGGACGACGAGCATAATTCTTGTTTAACCCATGGTTCTTCCGAGATCCAACTCAATCTCACCAAGAGTTCTATTAATCTCTTCGCTAATCGCTTACGAGCCACGAAGCCTATGGCTACACTCTTCATCTCGGCTTGACTTAGGGAAGTGGAAAGAAGATCCACCTTTTGATTGGCATGCTTCAGCGTTTCCTCCTGAGACAAGGCCCGGCCACGATGATAATTGACTTGGCCCTCCAATTGAACTACCCTAGCCTGAGCTTCGGCAAATTTGTCATCCGCAGCTCGAAGCTGCCCCTGGAGCTCTGCGGATAATAGAAAAAGAACAGTTATAACAAATACAATACAAAGCACACTCGAAGACAAAAACGTATACCTTCACAATGATCAACCGCGGAATCCTTTGCTTCTGCGACATAATCATATTCATTTGATAACATATCATAATCTACCTGCAGAAGATTATGAGCATACTGACTCGCGCTTAGATCGTCTCGAAGCATCGAGTCCGAATGACGATATCGATTAACCTCATCATTCTTCGATTCCAACCCTTTGTTAAGGCGATACATAGTCACTTCTAAGTTTCTCTCACGCTCAACCTGACGAGCCACATCAGCTCGAGACGCGGATAAAGCACTACTGAGGGCACTATATTCTGCCCTAGCATCGTCTCTTTCCTTAGCAAGACGCTGCATATAAGCCCGCACATCCGAGGGATGAGAAGACCGCGCTCGCCGCAACTCGTCTTCCATAACGTTAAGCTTAATTTCTAAAGAGGAAATCTGACCGCGGGCTTTCTCAAGATTATCCCGCGTCCATAAAAGAGCCCCGTTGAATAAGTGACGATCATGGTTGTTTTGATTTTGCAGATCTACCATGCAAAGCTTTTTCTTACGCCATTCTTCGGCCATGGCGTTATGAACATCCGCGCGGGCATTCCATTTCGCTGATTCACTCTTAAGTTTTTCAACTAACTCGGCGATACGACCTTTTTGACGAATTCTCTCATTCCGAAGCCATAATAACTCAGGGACTCCACCCACTGAAGACAATACAGCGGGAGGAGGGAAGAAGAAAATAACTCAGAACATATAAGGAACAGGTAACTATCAAAGAAGAGGAGACGGACATGCAATAGATGAAGAGTTCTTCTCGGCAACCGCTAACTTGGCCTTAACCGAAAGCCAACTCGTAACGCAGCTTCGCCTCTTCCGCGTCCCGCTGCTCCTTACGCTTAAGCAAACCCTTCAGCTCGCTATTTCCTCATCTTTAGCTGAGACCGAAGCTTCAACGCTCGTAAGCGTTTCTTCACAATGTCGGAGCTTCCCTTCTAGCTTGAGAGACTTGGCCTTGAAGAGCCGGTAAAGATGGTGGTTGCAATACTCACTCCTCATCATCTATCAATCACAAAAGGAAATTAATTCACAACACATTTAAGCAACATCAGGGGCAGAAAGAGCAAGACAGACCTCCAATAACCGCTGCTGGGGATAATCTGATCGGTACCCATCAAAGAATGGCCATCATGTCAAGAACCGTAGGGGGATCCACCACGAGATCAATCCCACTGGCCACAAGATTCTTGCCCCACCCTCGATCTACCACCTCCTCAGGGGTTAGCTCCATATGTCTGCGGGTAAAAGAATCAGAATTCTTTTCTCCTTCAATCACAGGAGCAGGATGAGGAACAACAAGCAAGTTTTTCTTTTGCAGCCACGCCAAAACAGCATCATCGCCATCCGCGGCCAAGGATCGCGTGAAATCATCTGAGGAAGAGTCTGAGGACTTCCCACCAAGCAAAGCACTACTAGTACTTGTCACCAAGGCCCCACCAGCAGTGGAGGAGGTACCAACACAACTCTCGGGTTGCACAGCCAAAGCCCCAACATCAGAACCACGCGCAGGGCCGTCTCCGCAGCTATCCTTAAGAACACTCCAATCATCACCAGCTGGAAGCAGAGTGAAGTCCGAAACAAGCCCCATAACGGTGGCCATGTCAAATGATTGCTCCCCAGATAAAACCCTACCAAAGGAGAACTCACAACAAGCATCCCCATCCTTGTCACCGCTATCAAGAACAATTCCCTTACCTTTGTCTATAACATCCCCGCCAGACTTAGTAGCCCCCCCGGCCTGACCATCACCACCACTAGTGGCCGGATCCCCACCACCACCAATAGACGGAGCGCCACCACCACCACCAGTGGCCGGATCCCCACCACCACCAATAGACGGAGCGCCACCACCACCACCAGTGGCCGGATCCCCACCACCACCAATAGACGGAGCGCCACCACCACCACCACCAGTGGCCGGATCACCACCTACACCACCAGTGGCTGGATCACCTTCACCACCACCAGTGGCCCGATCACCATCACCTTCTTGAACAGGCGGAGAAGTCTCAATTCGCTCTTCCCTATCAGAAGCATCCTCATCACCATCCACGGGACAATTCACATCCTCGAAGTGTGAAGAACCCTCGGTGGGAGAATTCGACGATTGCTGAGGATTAATTTTCTTATTCCTACAACACATAATAATAAAAGAACCATTAACATCTCCTTTCCTTGGCATAATCAACATTATTTAAGAAAACGAAGGAGCATATATACGTAGAAAACAAACAACACACCTTAGTAACATCAATATTCTGCGGGAGAAGGTTAGCATCAGAGATATCCTCGTCTTCCGCGACATCAACATCGCGATTATAAGCAAAGTCCATACCTGCAAAGCTCATCTGCCAGGGGCAATAATGAGCATAACGAGCGGAGAAGCTTCGCGATGAGGACAAGTATCGTAGGTGCCAACCATGGGGTCCAGGGACCCAACCATAGGCCCACGGACCAACGACTTCAAGAACAGTGTCAGACCACTCATAATCGTGATCACGCTTAATTCTCTCATCAGCGGGAATATGAAGACCTTCAGCACCAGGAACCCTAGCCATCTTGGAATCACTCACTTCACTCAAAAGGCGAATTTCCCCCTTACCAGAAGCAATATTCCGCAGACTCACAGACCACGGCTTACGAGTATTCCTGTTAACATAATCTCCGAAGGATTTGTTGAAATTTTCAGGAGTATCACTAGTGGAAAATGCAATAAAAAAGTCTGCCAAAAACACACTTAAAACCTCTAAAAAAGACTGTTTTTGAGAGCCCTAAGATTGTAGTCTTATTTCTCAAAACGTCTGTTTTTGAGATTCTTTGATTTTTTCAAATTATGACTTCCTTGAATAGCCCAAAAGCAGTAGCTGGTGGAAGCAGACGTTTCATTAATTTATAATGCAAAAAAAAAAAAAAATATTTAGCTGAAATGAAATATGATTGAAACAAAACAAGAAACCAAAATTGAATTAAACTTATATTCACTAAATTCATTGTACAACCCCAACAAACTACAATTACTCAAAGTTCTAAATCTGTACAAACTCTCTAAACACATGCGGACTTCATTTTACAATAACAAACTTTAATCAGTTCCAATCTGAAAATAATTTATGAAACATACATAAATCTAAAAATCGAATCGCTGTAGAAAATTATTAAGGAAACATGAATGAAGTTCCAGGAAACAAGAATGCTTCTCCATGGTCCCGGTCCTTGTCGGGTGGTGTTTTTGAATAAGAGAAATCTGAAAAACTTGAAATATGAAGTTACTGCACTTGGTTTTAAGTCAGAAATTGATAGGTCAATGAGCTTGCTATTACATTTTAGGATCCCGTAAAGCACAAAGCAAGTCATAAGTCCAGTGAAGATTAACATGATTTGTAGTGACTATTGTAATGACTGCAAAATAGTGGTCGTCTCATCAGCTACAACAACTATTGTAAAGGATCGCCAAATAGTTTATTATCTCAGCAAGCATCAAGCCTTTCCAGATAACAATAACCAATCCTCTATTCCCAAAAGAAGTTGTGGTAGGCGCCACATTTCTCAACAACAACAAGCAAAATAGAAAAATTAAATTCGAAATGATGACTTACAAGGGAGCCATTACATTTCAGAAGTCAGTGGTGATTGGGAGTGCAACGAGCAAGAGAGCCATCCTGCGAAGAAAAGAAGACAATCTATGAATCAAATAACAAGAAAAAAAAAAAGGTGTAGAACGACGATGGTAGACAAACAAGAGCACATATACTGAGAAAAAATTACAGTTGGCTTCCTAAACAGTTATCCTACATTGGTTAACACTTAACTTAATGATCAAAATTAATAATATGAAACTGAGACGTAACAAATGATATTATCCCATAATTTGGTTCCAATTACAGACACACATACATGACATTAGTTAAGGTCCAAAAACAGAGTTACTACTGCAATCGTAAGACGATGGCACAAGAGAAGCATAAATTTGTACCTTGGAAAAAAAAATCCGGGTTTGTTAGTTTGTGAACGGTAAATGCAACAGATTTGAAACTGTTAGGACAAGAATAAAATAGATACCCAATAACATCTTGTTGTATCTTTAGATCAAACGAGTTAACCTTAAGATACTCCTCAAAATGACATACACTTGTGACGCAGTCGCAAGAAGTTCTTAGGGATAAGCTCAAAGAAGAAACTCTACAAGAAAGGAAAAGGAAACCCCATCAAGTAGTGAAAAGTAAAACCAGTGTGAGCAATCGTTATGTAATAATCATATTCAGGGTAAAAAGGTTCTTACTATCAGAATCATATGCGCTCCATCTTCAGCAAATTCCTCAGGAATTACGTAATTCTTGATGTTCTGCGGTTCAAGATGTGTTGGTCAGTTACAAATTTGCATTTACTAAAAACCAAAAAGAGCTTGTTAGATGATGTCATACTTTAGCACTCTCAAAGCCTAACTAACAACACACAAAAAGCTAACAATACTGATGATGCCATGATGACGTGCATGGTGAAAAGTGGGCTACCTGGACTTATTTGAAACGTACCATACGAAGAATATCTAAATAGCTCAATAACAGTTACAACTTAAATGAAATATCACCTGGAAGATTATTGAGCAGTTTAGAATCGTGATGTTGAAGTTGTGTGTTTGTAGCGTATTAATAAGATCACACAATGGAACCCGGGAAACAAGTGGAATTTTTGGCCACTTACAGGAGATCGAAGAACATGGTCCACTAGAAGTTGAAGGCCTACATAGTACATATAACTGTAGCATTGTACAACGCAGTAGGTTCTTCGTTTCCAAGCACCACTTTTAGAATTTTCTCAAGTCTCAACCATCCTGTCACAAATTCTTACTTAGATCTGAGATAACCAGTGAAAGAAACAACCAAACTAATCAAAGAACACCAACCCGTTAATGATCTCAACGGTTTCTCCTTCTATAAGTTCTTTCTCACCCAGCATAAGGAAACATTCAATAAAATCGTGTACTGCTAACTTGAGAAAAACTCCAAAAATACAAGGACATGTTGTGTATCCCAAATTAGGACATTACATATGCAAGCTTGAAAAAAAACACGAAAGCTTAAATTAACATGGGCATAATGAGATACCAATGAAGAGCCTTACATGACGAAAATTTGTCAGTGCCACCAGTGAAAAATCTATCCCTATGTATGCTAACTTCTTTATCTCCAATTCATTTGTCACCTGCAGAAAGTAACCATTCGCAATTCCATCAAATAGAATTTTAAAACTAGAAGATACTAAAGATTCATACAAGTCAAGTGAGAATATTTTCTAACACAGAATAGCAAATACTTACTCTAAAGTCGATTCATTTAAGTGAGGTTATCCTTATTGAGACTTGTTATGCAATGTAAAAAATTATTCTATTGTTTCTCACAAGAACCCACACTCTTTGAGCTTCAATTAAGAAGATTAAGAAGAAATTATGAAAATAAGAAATGGAAATTATACTTAACGATGCTATGAACTTCCTCTTGTGGTTGTCAAGTTTTTCACAGGAAAATCCTTTATTATCATTTTGGTCCTCAAGTATCTAAGAAAAAAACACAATGAAACTCATTATAAATCCAAAAATCTCAGATCTATATGATTGAATACTACTAACACAAACCAATACAAAATCACAACAAAAATAAACCCTAGAAATACAATATAACTCGCTTTACGTAAATATAAAACCGACTCAAAACTCGGATCATAAACCTGAAATTAGAACTAAACTCATGATTTAAAATCCATGGAATCAAATGGAGAAGCATAAAAATTGCGAATTTGAGGAATTTTTTACTATCTATAGGAAATCGACTCATAACAACAAGATATAAAAAGAAGCTACGGTTTTATAAACTCATCTTCTTGGACAGGTAAGCAATATGTCGTGGAGAGATTAAATGATTGATTTGCTTGGATTATGTAGAAGAAAATCAAACTTCTAGGGTTCAATATGAAATTAAAATTGTTGAAAGATTGGGTTTGGTTTCTGAAGATGGATTTGGGTTATGAGATATGGGTTTAGAAAAGATAATTTGATTAATCTTGTTGTGATTAAATATTCGATTCATGGATTCATACTATCGATCGAATGAAACTATTCTGAGAGACAGGAGGAGAGAGAGATGGGTTTACTAGAGCTAGCTAGAGGCGAAGATAAGAACGATGGAAGGGACCGGGAAATATCCAATCTAGGATATCACGCCTAAAACAAACCACTGAAACAATTTCCACACGCAGACTTACTATATTTCTTCTAGAAGCTCTTGAGGTTACTAAATTACCCCTAAGTATTAAGACTTCTTTTGAGTTCTTTTTAGTTTTCCTTAATTTTATTTTATAAAAATGTCTACCTTTGATAGCCGGATATATTAAGAAAACCTTTGGAAGTCGTTTTTATAAAATCTAAGCAGACTTAAAAAACTCATTTTTCACTAGTGTATACCACCCTTTCTCCTCCTCTAGTTTAGGGGCATAGCAAGTCATCATCGTCTGCCCCTTGCTACGAAGATAGCATTCTCGGAGATGGCGAAGATAGTTCCCTGTCAACTGTTGCACCCCACGATTATGACTTTTCTTGCGAATTGCGGCTAGACAAGACCCCGGTAGTAGAAATCATCACCGGCTCTATACAATGGCAACATCAAACCAGCCTCAAAGCACCCACAGTCGTCAAGCAAATGAAAGGCATCATACCGATAATTGGTAACCATCTCATAAGTTATATCTTTATCAGGGGCATAAAAACGCACTTGGAAGTGCTTAAGACCGTGCTTCAATTTGAAAGCTTCAAGATCAATGTGCCGGAAAGTAAACTTCTTATTACCCAAAGGTAAAGGTCGAAAAGTAATGTGGAGAATCATCCTCGAAAGCATCTCCAGTGAGTGTCTTCCAAGGAATACGCGGCCTTCTTCTTAGGAGGAACTACATCTCCCGAAGATTCTATTTCATGACCTTTCTCTTTGAAGACGAGTTTTAGTCGACTTACCTAAATTAGGCACAGGTGGGTTAATCCGCGGTGGGAGTTTGGTGCGGAAAGGCTGTACATCTAGAGGATCAGTGCGCGGAGTCTACTGTCTCTTCGGAGACCCATTTCCGGGGCGATTCACGGCATATCTAGACCCCCGTGGCGGATCACCCCTTTTAAGTGAAGGCCTCTGACCAGCGGACGAAGACGTTCGTCCTTCCCGAAGATTACCTTGGGTAAGCGAAGGCGAAGCTTCATCCCTAATATTGGAATCACTCCGAGGAGATCTGTGAGGACTCGATGGAGGAGTTTGGTAAGAAACCCGCGGATGATCGGACATACCTACGGACACAAACACAAATAAAAGCGCAAATCAGAGGCGAGTAAGATCGAAAAGCAAGAAAATCTCAAGAACAGCAACAAACGTGAAGAAAACCCTAGACTCCATCTGTAACTACTTAAACTCTCGAACTACTACTCAAAATCCAAAGAAGAAAAATAAGATCGAAGCAGAATGAAACATACGACTCATTGTAGTATCAACTCTCAAATCCCGGGATGTACATAAGATTAAATTCATCACCAGCACATCATCAGAAAATCAAGAACTCAACAGGGTTGGACATGGCGATTAAACGGAATAAAAAACCATACCTGACCCTCAAAGAGTAAAGCAGCAGCAGCAACAAAGGTGACAGCGATGAAAGCATCAACAGCAGTAGCAGCAACAGCAGCAACGAAGATGGCGACAAAGGTAGCGGCAGCAGCAGTAATAATGGTGTCAGAGGAATTTAAGAAGGTGAAGAAGACTATGGAACAGAATAAACAGAGAATGTGAATTTAATTCACATTCTCTCCTTCTCCCCTTTTAAATAAGAACAAGAAAAACCGTCCACTACCCAATGGGCAGGTATGGCCGAGTAGGGGAAACGTGCACAATAAATGCAGGTAGCACCTTTTTAGGAGAAGTTATGAGGAGGGAGATAAAAACGTACCACACGATTCTTCTTCCCACTAAAGCTAGCGCCCAGTCACAAGAAGAGGGGCAAATTGTAAGTATACTTATTTATCTCCATCGCCACGTGTACTAGCAGAACCCACGTGGAGGCCAAGTCATAAAGAGGATCGACACGTAGGGGCACCCATGGTGTCCTGATGACGTGCCATCTGTCAAGACCAACGGTCAAAGATGAAGGGACATCCAAGGCAGATGATCCCGCGGAACACCAAAGAGTCACCTTACCCCATCACACGATGAGACGCAATCAACGGCTAGGGACAGTCCGACTGACATAGACGTGACAAGAGAGGACTGACATCACCTGGCGCGGACTGTACCGCCCCAACCACTAACATTTAATGTTGCTCAGAGGGCACGTGTCGGATGACTAACAAAGAAGACGAGGATTGATCAGCGTAATGAACTGGGGCACTGTAGAATCCGCGGAGTGACAGAGAGTTCCGCGGATCAGGCACAAAGCACAAGAAGATAAGATCTCGACAACTCTTTGTCAGTGGACCCACTCAGTTTAGCTATATATATATATATATGTGTACAACCCTTCCATTAGGGGGGGTAGAGAGAGTAGAACTAAGGAATAGGAGAGAGAATAGAGAGAAGTAAGTATGTATGTGTTTAGGGAGAATCTCTCTCTGAACCATGTAATTCATTATCTCCCTTACTTTTGTAATCGTTTACTTTATAGTGAATATCTCCGGATCCGTGGACGTAGGCCTTAATGTCGAACCACGTAAACCATCGTCTCCTCTATCTTTAGTGCTCGTATAGTTTCATTTATGCATTCATGTCTCAGATCTATTACTTTGGGGATGATGACGAGATCATGACAAACTCGCGGGGTTTGGAATCCATGAATCATCATCTACCTACGCATACTATTCTTTACTCGCACTTTAATGCATGTATTCAAATTCATATTAAGATTGTTTGTGATCACGTGGACCATACTTGATTTCCGTATTCACAATTGGTATTATCACCCAATAATAAGCTTACAAAATGAATGGAGTTGAGTTTTCTAAGCTCGAACGTAACGATCCTTGACGCGTTCTTATCATCAAAGTTTGAGAGCGCGATATGTATGCGCGTATAATTAATTGTCTTTTTTTTTCACCAAAATATCTTTTTCGTTACAGTCTACTTAATCAATGCTTTCTGATTTTGTCAAACGAGATGAGACAGAAAAAAAATCTTCTAATTAAACACTTGATTCTTCTCGGCAGTCCGATTTCGATTACAATCGATGTTAGTTTATTTCGATTTGTAGTTGAAATTGCAGTTTTAATTTGTTCAATGTTTTTCACTCTATAAATCATTAAAGATTAAGATATGGTTGTATTACACCGTCATAGATTACACGAAGAATTTCGTCATTTCTTTTATAAGATTCGTGATTCTTCATAGTTCGTAAGAGTTGGCCTAGGCATTTCCATGCAACATCTATGTCCTCTATTAATACCTAGGGTATTTTCTGCAGTTCTAAAATTAGACGTTCACTAAGAGCATGTCTTCACAAACATTTTCCACATGATCCTCGTATTGATGAGTTGGATAAAAAAGATTTATGAAAATGGTCGCGTATTAGAGCAGGGGTTATGGGTAGTCTCACTCCTTTAAGTAAATGTGTGACTACCATGTTGATCATGTTGAAGTGAAAACCAAAGACGTAGTTGAGATCGATGAAAATTCGAGGGAAATTATTAATTAGTTTTGAGAAAGTTAGTAATTTTAGGAGAAAAAAAAAACACACTCGCGTAAATTTTGGGATGAAATATCGTATTTATTTTAATATTTTCGGTGCTGAACTTTTTTCTTTTCTAATTTTTCATGTATCCTGAAAGCCATGTGCGAACTTGAAGACTTTGTTTATATGTGAGACAAAGTTATTGAAGTCTTTTGTTTCCTTAAATTTCAAATTCAGCAAAGGCATGGTTGTCAGATTAATGTATCTCTACCTTTTCGACAAAAACACTCATGCTCACTGCATATTTAGTGTCAAGCAGAGAAAAAATATCGTGGATGATGTTATCCGGTAACTCGCTAATATTGTCTTCCATCCATCTCTTCTCCTCCTCCACCTCCCGCTCAGGGTTCTCCAAATACTGTCGAATCTTGCTGAGCTCGCCAATCGCCATTTGTCTATGACTTTATTTGTTTCTAGGGATAAAGTTAGGCAGTGTCTGTCCATAACTATGAGTAATTAAACTTAGGGGCATGACATCTGATCGAAATGTCATTCAGTAGTGGCTCCCTCAATGCGTCACCACTCAAAATCGCTGCTTGAAGTGCCACTCCTTGAATAAGAGCTATATCTGGTTCCAGAATTTTGCACAACCTTTTTCATCCCTACAAAACGTTCTCAACATTTCTCGAATTCTGGGAATTTTAGTACTTTCACCAACAAGAACAACTTTATGAATTCCAGAAATTTCTGAATCTTGTACATACTGAACAATTTCCTCTTCACATTTATCAAAAAATCCTCGCATTTCTCAGCAACTGTATCTTTCGTTACATCAACACTCAACGGAATAGCTTGTGTATTAAGGCGAAACTTCAATGAAGGAGAGCCATCATAGTAAATAATGTCCCAGTCTTGTGGAAGAACATAGTAGAGTCGACATGGACTGTTATTTCTGTCATATTTTCTAGGGGATAAGCATAAATAAAAGGATTGAAATCAACGGATAAAATAAAAGTGAAACTTAGATTCAAAATAACATCATCTAACAAGGTCAAAACTTATGAAAGCACCTCAAAAATATGACTTGGTGAATGTCAAACTTGTCCCTCTCAAATATTGTTGGTACAGTAAAATGTAGTGGAAGGAGAAGCATAAACAGGGCTAGACGTGGTCTTGATTATAATGCGTAATAATACTAATATAGAACTAAACCCTTATCTCTGATTGTGTTTTCAATTCAGCATCAAGAAGCTTGTGTACTGAGAAGGAAAGGAAAAGGTCTGAAGAAGAATATAGAGCGGCCTTTCTCAGAAGATTCTGGATTAGATTATGAACAATAGATGGGCAAAGTAATTCATTTGAATCTTATGGATTTAATTACTAAAACGGTCTTGATTATAATGTGTAATAATAATATGTAAATATACCCTTATCTATAATTGTGTTTGCAATTCAGCGTCAAGAAGCCTATGTACTTAGAATAAAAGGAAACGGTTCGAAGAAGAATCAAGAGCAGTCTTCCTCGAAAGGTTCTGGATCAAATTATGAAAAAATTTGAGCAAAATCCATTTGAGCTTCAAGGATGTTAATGTCTACTTTTCTGAAAACTAGTATAATTAACATATATTATAATGTTTAGTAGTAATATGTAGCTATTAACTTATCTGTGATTTTAAGTGCATACACTTACATTATCTCGTAGGTTCTTAAAATTCAGCCTCGAGAATTGTCTGGTTATAACACTACAAAAGGGTCAAAGCTTGAAGAAACATGAAGGGTCCTCTGAAGTCCGGGAACATTCCCTTAAAGGTTACTCTACTCAAGAACGAAGGGAAGCATACATGGAGGGTGAAGGAAGGGTATGTAGCAGTATGTTTTTTTGTCATTCTTTTCCTTTCCTTGTGTGACAATAAAATTATAAAAAATATACTATGACATGCTGAAGTTTAACATAGCTTAGATGTTAGAACAACTCTGGCATGCATATCCCAACTATCTAATCGGCATGTACTTGTATCCAGTTAGGTTGGGAACAAAAATAAGGTAATCCAAAAAGATAAGAAGATAGAAAGATAAGGAAGTTTTCAGTTTCTACGTAGGATTCCCATATAACCAGAGTTAAAACCCTACAATATTAAGAGGTATCCTTACATATAACTACCAAATGATATGCGAGGGTTTTTAAGTTTTAAATTAGATATCCCATATCAGGAATTTGAATTTTATCACCACTTCTCAATATATATTTTGTTTTAATTTAACGCACAAAACACATTTTCATAGTTAATATGATGAACATAATAAATACATTAGATAAGTAATGTGAAGATGTTGTCTAGCTGTATTTGTTTGTAATTGCATATTCGTTTAAAACTTATCTCCTAGGTCGCTAGAGAGCAGCCTCTGAAATCTGCTGGCCATGTTACCGGAAATAAGGGGAAATTTTTAAAGTACCATGAGGCTCAATTTCGGATTATGAGAAAGGGATGAGACAAGTAATGCAACAACTTATATTTTATTGATATTTTTTAAGATATCATTTGTTATATAATAATGTAGTATTATATTGTATGACTATTTAGGTGTTGTTTGTGTGCTTCTAACTGTGTAATATGTTATTTGCTTCAAAAAAAAAAAAAAACACTGTGTAATATGTTATGTCATTAAAGGTTCTTCTCTGAGATCTTTTCCCCATGACACTAGAAGCAAGAAAAAGTCTGAAAAGAAGATTTGAGAGGGGTGCTCTGAAATTTATGGATATGTCTTCAAAGTAGTTATGCTTATTAATTCGAAGTAAATTGATTTATTTACTCTCTTTTTTCCATGAATTTGATGCATAAATTCATTTAACTGAAAATACAATTTGCATAATTTCCACCTTTCATGTCATCAATTGTGTGAGACTAGCTAGATTGTTTAAGTGTAGGTTTTCCATGCTATCATTTCGAATTTCAACTTGTTCAGTGAGGTATGGTTAATGTCCCTCCTCCCTTTGTTTGTTTTTGTTAAGGTTTTCAAAGATTCATACCTATTCACACTTGTGGAGGTTATATGACACTTGGCATACATAAGTAGAAGACTTGTCTATTAACTAGACATGGGAATTATCTATTAGAGTTTTAGCGACCAATTATACTTCGCTGGGATAATAGGAGGGAGCTCCTTAATGTGAGGATATAAAACAATGTTTCTAGAGAATTATTTTAGTGGTATGATTAGCTTTTTGATATTCATAAATTAGTGATTGATTCATCATTTTTTGAGTGTTTTTAATTCTCTGTAAAAATTCTATAAAGAGTTGATCGGTAGCCATTTGTGGATGTAGGCATACTACCGAACCACATTAATTCTTCTGTTCTGCTTTCTTATTTCTTTTAGTGTGCATCTTCTTTGTTTCTACTTTACTTTTACATTAATCCAAAGAACTATTGTCTTGTGGAATTATTACCAAATAATCACAACAAGTGGTGCGGTGAGCGTGGAGAGGATCATAGTTAGACGTAAATATGTTGACTTCCACATCAAGTGGATTTTTTTCAAAGGTGCATGGATTTGATATCATCAGGTTCAACGGAAAGAATAATTTTACATCATGGAAAACTGATGTAAAAGATATTCTTGTTAGTAGGGCTGTCAATGGATAAAAATCCATCGGATATTGGCAATTCAGATAAGGTTAAGGTTAAGGGTTATCGGATATCCGGTATCCGATAATATCCGTCGGAATTCAAAAATTCCATATCGATAAGGTTAAGGATAAGCTATCGGATATCGGATATTATTCCAATAATTTCCGTTATCTACTCATGATACAAAAAACTTCCAATAATTTCCGATAATTTCCGTTAATATTCAATAATTTCCGATAATTTCCGTTAATATTCGATAATTTCCGATATTTACTTAGGAGAGACATAATCAAACGGCTAAAGAGTAAACCTAAAGGGTATTAGGTATCGAAAATTTCCGAAAATTTTATGATATAGTTATACACTAACGGTATCGGATATTAACCTAACGGAAACTCCCTTAACTTAGATGCCGTTATGTTAATAAACGGATATCCGTTACGTTAAGGTTATCGGATATCGGATAATCGTTATGTCGGATATTAACCTAACGGAATCCGGATATTCGGAAACGGATACCGGATATCGAATATCCATTGACAGCCCTACTTGTTAGAATGAAACAAATTAAAGCAATTAAGGAGAAGTCAACGATCTTACAAAAGATTGGAATGATAAAAAAGTGGGATGACCTTGATATGGAGGCTTGTTCAACTATTCGTTTGTGTTTGTCAATAGATATCACTCATATCATAATTTTTCGGGTGAAACATCGGAAAAGGATTTCTTAGAAAAATTAGAGAAGCTGTACTTGCAGAAGGTTTTGACTTCGCAACTTTACTTGAAATGTCGACTCCATGACTTTCGGATGTCTTCAGGTAAATCCTTAGTATATCGTATTAATGAATTTAATATGATAATATCTGATTTATCCAATACCAATGTT
The DNA here is from genome assembly GCA_023531295.1 of Papaver armeniacum. Lineage (NCBI taxonomy): Eukaryota > Viridiplantae > Streptophyta > Magnoliopsida > Ranunculales > Papaveraceae > Papaver > Papaver armeniacum. The sequence continues at coordinate 512,615 of JAJJWW010006838.1, forward strand.
ATCATCTCGGATACGGATAAATCTATGATATTTTATTATGTTATTTACCTCCTTCATATAAAACTTTTGTGAATAATTTGTTAAGTGGGAAAACCGATGGAGATAATAAATTGGTTTTCAACTATGTGATTTCGGCGTTACAAGCCAAAGCTATGAGAAAAAGAAAACAAGAGTTTCACGATGAAGATCAAGTTGAAGGCTTCTTTGTTGATGGAGGTAAAAATGGTAATAAGAAGTTGAAGTCAAAAAATTGTTCCTCTATACATATATATTTTCATTTGCCAAATGTTTCCACAAGCATATCAAAATTCTTGACTTGTACACCGATATTCAATCAAAAATCCTATCATATATTCTTCTCGAGTATGTCTTGCGCTGCAAACTTGTATCAAAAAATTGGGAATCTCTCTTTTCTCATCGAAATATTGTAATTGGTTTCTGTTTTTCTATTGAATTAGGTGGGTACTCGAAGCTTTGTTTTGGGTACTATTATGAAGTTCTTAAACTCACATGGTCTGGTCCGGATGAACAAGATGATTAAAAATTTTCGTACAAAATACTGACAAAGATAAAATAGCCCATCTCTAAAGAAAAGAGATACAGTGACACAACAGGCTTGATTTGGTAATAATCTTTAACCTTCCAAAAATAGGCCGCGAAGGAACTAAAATACTCACTGGATTTGTTAATATTTTTATAACAATTAAAAGGTTATTAGAATTCAGAACCCCATTTACTGTAGTTCAAAAGACAAAGGATCGGTTCAAGTATATACTCTTGGAAGAGGTGATATGAGTGGATGGAGAAATGTAGGAGAAATTAGTTATCAGTTATGCTCCAGTTATGAAATATTACGTTCCGATGGTATACTTTGGAATGGATACCTTCATTGGTTGGACCGGTATCAACGGAAGATTATTGCTTTAGATTTGGCAGATCGATGAAAAGTTCTGATATATCCCAACTAATAACAAGCATTGTACTTTCTAAAGCCATCTAGCTCAAGTTGTTTGGTGGTTTTTGAGCATTGTCGGTGTGGATATAATAAGCGTGTAGACATATGGTCATTCAAAAATAACGTGAACCATGACCAGAGTGATGAAATCGTTGTAGAAGAAATAGGATATCAATCTTGGAATTGTTTGGGGTTCAATATACCAACTTTTCCTTCTCCTCGTTAACGTGATTTTGATAGCTATGAGATGTTTACCATTACTAAAAACTATGAAAATCTCTGGAGATATTGTTATATACTTAGTACACTTAGTACTAAACTATTAAAATAACTCTTTATTTATAATATGCCCCTAAATCTCTTAGGAATAAGTCCTTTATTTTATTTGTAATCATGATTTATACCTTCATTTTTCTTTTTAACACAAAAGCACCCTTACACAAAAAACTAATTTTGTTGCCCCAGTCTCGTGCTGCCCAGAAGTCAAACTTCGTTGACCTTCCCTCGGGAATGTTTCACCACTTTTAGGGAGGTGAACGGTGGTACTGTTTTGATGGGTAACTCTAATGCCTATAAAATAGTTGGAGTTAGTAGAGTATGGGTTCGTCTGAATGGTGGTACTACAACACTTTCAAAGATCAGACATGTTCCTGATTTGAGAAAAAGTTTGATTTCGTTGAGAGAACTTGAATCTTTAGGAAACCAGTGAAAGTCTAGTCTTTTGTTTCATAAAAATCCGGTTATCCAACCAATTTAATTCCAATCAAACACCTATATCATCTCTGTTTATCCATAACAGGCACATCCCAAAAAAAAACCGCGATTGAATCTCCTTAAATCCCCTTCAAAAATCAAACCATAGTTCTGCAAATATTTCCCGCCAAAATCCAGAATTTGAATTTAAGAAGCATGCTGGTCCCCCTATCTGATGCTGAAGTCCTTTTAGCACATGCCCGGGGGTGCCTTCATCCAAAGTGAGTGTGCCTTTAACACTTTTCGAGCCAATTTTCACCAAAAAAAAATTATTTCCCAATAACGCATAATTACACATAGAACACCATAATAAGTACAAAAATGAGCACTATCAATATATAGAATCGAGACAAATCAGACCCAAAAATGTGTCTATCACATGGTACTTGCGGCATATAATCTACAAATTAAAAACCTACTACTATCGATTCTGCATCATACAATCCACCACATCTATTCATCGGCCAACTAGGCGGATGCAATAGCAAATCCGGTGGCAGAAAGAAATCAGCAAGGATCTTTTGAAATCACCTTTTAGAAATAACACAAAATTAACCAAAAAGGACAAAATCAACAAATCCTGGGTGAAAAAGACATCTAGATTTTGATACTGTTTAAATGGACAAAAATAGCCAGGATGTAAACTGTTTCATCCTACCAATTTTCAAATACTTTTTTTTTTCCAATTTACATCAGGATGCATCCAGTTTCATCCTTGCTATTTTTTAAGTTTAAGTCAGGATGAATCCAGTTTCATCCTTGCTATTTTTTTTTTCCATTACACCCATACTAATTTTTACTCGTCTATTTGAACCGGGTTTTAAAAATATTTGGACAAATGACCCATTTTCCGTAAAAATAAATAGTTACATAACATGGGCCTGACGTCCTAGGATTTAAAACAATATGTAATTGATGACTACATGGTCCTGATACGTCCCAGGATTTTAGTTTAAATCAATTTGCAAAAAACTCCCGAATACAGTTCATTCTAATGTTCTTACATAACATTGTAAGAAAAGTAATTTCCGAGTCACTAAATTCTCTTTGTTTAGAGATGAAACAAAAGCACATTTCTGAGTCACTAAATTCTCCAAAAAGGGAGATTTGTCACTTGTCAAATAGTTGGATTAAGGCTTTAAAAGTGTAATCTGGTGGATTTGGGGAGCTCATGCCATTTGCCATTCATTAAAAATGGCATAGCAATTGGCGAAGCTCTTACTTATATATACATTACCAAACCGCTCTTCAGGTGTCACTTCAAACGATCTTTGACACACTGAGAAATCGCATGATAACCTCTGCCGGTTTTGGAACTTGCACCAGGTAACAGCTTCGTTCGCAGTCCGACATTCTTGTTCATTACGATTCGCACAACGTAATCAAAATCTAACAGATGACACATACAAGCATAGTGAATATATAATCGTTTCGTCGAAGAGGAAATCGTAGTGTCAATTTCCTCATTCATTTGAAAATAAAAATTACAGAAACCAATAAAAATTCGTAGTCAATCCACAAGACTACAACGCTGCATGTTATACTAAATCCATCCGTAGTTTTCCTCTCTAAAATTGTCTGGCTAATATGAGACCTACACAAATTTTATGCAAAATCCCCTATTTTAGAGCATGCACGGTTGCATACTCCATGGAACACCCTGTGTCGGATCCATCTAGGAACATGCTGCCATACACACGAAATTCAAAACTTAACACGATATATGTCGGACAACACCAGTTCAACCAATGTAATACAAGACGGGGTTTCATACATCCATACGTAATCAATCTGAACACAAGATTCAGGAATAGTGAATCCTTTCGAAAATGGTGGTCTCACACATCAGTCGGCCACGTAAGTTTGGGGTATAAATTTCGGAATATAAGTTTTGTGTGCATAAGAAGTGCCGTTTTTCCATGAGAAAAAGGACAGCGAGTATAAGATCTTTGGTTCATAAGTAGGAAAGTCCGTATTAGTGTCGGGACAAACTCAGAAACTTAACTGGAAAAGGAAAACTCGCTTTTGTTTCGGAGGTGCGAAGCTATAAATACCATGTCCAATCCTCTTGGGTCTTATCCTGAGAATTTTCTACACGGTGATTAAAAAAAATTTAGATTTTGGTACCAGCTATAAGCAGTGATGAAATTGAGAAGTGGGAAAAGATTAACAATATGCAGTGAAGAGCAGAACAAGAAGAAGAAGAAGCAAAGACTACTAAGACCACCATATCTTCCTGACGAGTTAATTATCAACGACATTCTGATCAGATTACCAGCTCGGACTCTAGCCATATGCAGCTGCGTCAGTAAATTATGGTACAATACAATATTTCATGATCCAAAATTTGCTTCCTCTCACTTTGTTCACAATAAAAGCAAATCGAACCTAGTCTTCAATCTCCTTAACGTAACCGAAAAGGCTTACTTTTTAAGTATAGATGAAAAAAAGAAGAGGAAATATTCTGATTTTGATTATTTTGTAGACGTAATCTGTGGAGGTACAAGTGACCTAGTTGGTTCCTGTAATGGTTTAGTTTGTCTTAAATCAGTGAGTGGCGACTCGGCCGCTGATGAAAAGAGTGAAATCACTATCATTAACCCGACAAGGGGTGAAACACTTCTTTTTCATTCCCATTCCACTCCTACCATCATGGGATGCAAATACTTGTGCCATGGTTTTGGTTTCGATTCAGCATTGCAAGAATATAAGGTTGTCTTTGTTTATACCAATGAAGAGGGGGAGGGGGAGGAGTTTGTTTGCATGGTTATTACATTGGGTGGAGATAATTCATGGCGAAAGATGGTTACTAGTAGTTCTAGAATCTCATCACCACCAGGTTGCTCTTCTCCTTTTCCTAGTCAAATGGTTACAAGAGATTCGAGAATTATTACCGGTGGATCAACATCAGCCACCCTTTGTGGGGGTGATCTTTTTTGGAGGATAACCACCAACACTAGTCATAATAATGAACATAAGTGGAGAGATATGTTGCTCTCGTTCGATATCCACGACGAGAAGATTCACTTCGTTCGATGTCCAACTGAAACATGGACAAGGATTGATCGTAAGCACCAATATATGAAAGTTGATCATCATCTTCTGGAGTTTCAAGGAGACCTTTGTGTTGCACGTACGGAGAAAATAATGTGGAGAAATATTAGTGATAGTCATGACCAACAACCCAATCATCGGTGTAAAGATAGCAGGAATGGCAAAACACATCGTTGTTGCGGTTTTAAGGTGCATCTGTATATAATGAACGACAAGGTCAAGCAAGTATGGACAAAGGGGAAGACTTTCGATGTACCACTCAATGATGGCTTACTTCCAGATCCTTTCTGTTGTTACTTTGAAAATATTACTTTTGCTACATCACCAACACGGATGTTAAGTTATTCTGATCAGCTGTTACTTTCTTGGTTCGACGGATTCTATCTTATAATCCACAGTTTGCAAATGGAACATCCTCCTAAGGTGGTAAAATGCCTCAGCTCCCGTGATAATAGAATTCGTTATATTTTTGAGACTAAGAAAAAAACTGTAGTCAGCTCCCCAGCAAGGACTCATGTTCGCCGCCTTGGTGATGATAAGTTCTTCCCGTACATGCATTATCAGCTGCACGGACAAGTTGAGAACATCACCACCCTGAAAAATCTCATTCCCAAAGGATTAAAAACGTGTACATTTTTTCGTGACAACGATTTTTCTACAGGGGAAAAAATGTCTGCAGGTGTGTGGTCAATGAAGGAAGAGAATTAGTAAAAATATTATACTTTCTTTTGAAACTCTAATCTCACTCTCTAGACTAAACTCTAATCTCACTCTCTAGAATTAGTAAAAAATGTACTGTATAATACATGAGCTGTTAGTTTCAAGCTTAATATTTGTGTAACTGCTGGAAATCTAGTAGTACACCCGAAAGGAGAGTAACCGAGATCTAAGACATCTTTTATAATATGAACCCTAAAATCTTTATTGATCCATCATACAAAGTAATGAAAGTACAAGTTCTTGAATACAAGGAAACTCTAATCTCACTCTCTAGACTAAGCTCTTCTACCCTTACAAAATTCGATCCCCTCTATATTACCCAAGGGTCTATAAGCAGGCTAACAATAATGGGGCATAACTCATTTTACTTCGTCATGTTCACACGAAGCTGCTTTATACTTTGCCCAGAACATTTTCCATAAAGTTTTTCCCCTTCTTTCACTATCTTCACATGGGCTTGTCGGGACACCTGTCTCTTCTCTTGGTCCATTATTTATCTTCTTCGCGGCGTATCTTTTCAACCAAGTTACCGTACTTCGCCCTTTCAGTTTCGTCGTTGATATCTTGTTGGGTACTCTTCATATCTTAGGTTCTTCGGGTGAGTTTCCTCGCCTCTATACGCATCCTCATCATACTTGCAGAATGACCAGTAACGAGGTAACTCTGACATTCAAATTGACAAGTCCCTGACTAGGATCTTTGAGTGAGATCTCTAGCCATACTTCTTATTTCCATGTTTGACACATGGAGAGCCTATTTCGTGTACCTATATTTTGCCTTTTCTTATTCCATTCGATCCATACGAGAATGGAATAGAGTTCAACCAATCTTCTAATTCTTCCCCTATTTGCTCCACTACAAACCATAACAACACCACCTGCAACTCCACATAAGTCACAGCTTCACTGCACCTTCTCAAACCCATTTTTTAATTAATTCTTCTTCTTTAGTTTCAAAATCACCCCAGATTACTTAAATTGTCTTCTCTGGGGTATGATGAACGTTCAATAGATCGGAGCAGGAAGAAATAAGATTGAAATCGTACCTTCAATCTCAAAACAAAGACACCCAAAATCCCCTAACTTCTCTGATTCTTCAATTTCGACTCAAATCTTAATTCATCTCGATCTCCTCTATCGGATTGAAAAAAAAAAGAGGTTGTCGAGAATCGAACCTGTAACGTTCTGGTCATTTTATCCTGTATTTTACTAAACTACCCCTCAACAATTACTACATTGCCAACCTCCGTGTCCTTTTTTTTGCACACGAATTTTACGTGATTACCCATCATTTTTTGTTATATTTACGCCAATTTTAGTGAGAAATAGAAGCATAGAGGGGCTCTTTAGTCCTTTCATTGTTGATTGAAAATGGCTTGGGACACCAAACTCCAATCATTTTGTGTCAATTGATGACTTACAATTTACAAAAAAAGTGGCAGGTCCTCCCTCGCTTCGCTCGGTCGGCCCAATTAGACAAAATTACCCTCCGTTCTGGAACGATCAAAACAAATAAGCTCGACTCGTGTATCTAAAATCGCAATTATTTTAGAGCATGCACGGTTGCATACTCCATGGAACACCCTGTGTCGGATCCATCTAGGAACATGATGCCATACACACAAAATTCAAAACTTACCACGATATATGTCGGACAACACCAGTTCAACCAATGTAATACAAGACGGGGTTTCATACATCCATACGTAATCAACTCGAACACAAGATTCGGGAATAGTGAATCCTTTCGAAAATGGTGGTCTCACACATCAGTCGGCCACGTAAGTTTGGGGTATAAATTGTTGGAAAAAAGCACAAAGTTTTTCCCCTTCTTTCACTATCTTCACATGGGCTTGTCGGGACACCTGTCTCTTCTCTTGGTCCATAATTTATCTTCTTCGCGGTGTATCTTTTCAACCAAGTTACCGTACTTCGCCCTTTCAGTTTCGTCGTTGATATCTTTTTGGGTACTCTTCATATCTTAGGTTCTTCGGGTGGGTTTCCTCGCCTCTATACGCATCCTCATCATACTTCGCAGGAATGACCAGTAACGAGGTAACTCTGACATTCGAATTGACAAGTCCCTGACTGGGATCTTTGAGTGAGATCTCCAGCCATACTTCTTATTTCCATGTTTGACACATGGCGAGCCTATTTCGTGTACCTATATTTTGCCTTTTCTTATTCCATTCGATCCATACGAGAATGGAATAAGAACCGCTTTAGTTTCCCTAACCGCCACGTTCTCTATTTTCCTTCCTCCACGTGACCACGTTCTTTGGGTAACTGTCTATTGCCGGTTAACACACCTCGAACGTGTTGTCTACCCACTATGGCGGTCATCTTTTCTGTGCTATTTATATCCAACCCGACTTAAGTCTGGGGTTTCTTTTTCCCTTCTTCCTCTCTGTGTTTATCTTTATCTGCCTTTGCGCTTTCCCTGTCTTCTCTGCAATTGTTGTTACCTTGCTTAACCCTCTATTCCTCTTTTATTATCATGGCTCCCAAGAAAGCTTCATCATCTCCCACTCCTAAATCCCTTGAGCAATTCCAAGCAAAATTTCCAAGAGATGGGTTTAACCCTAGTTCCTGCAGTCGATTCTTCTGTGAATCCTGTTTGTACCCAAAATTACTTTTAGGCACAAACACGATGATTTGATGATGATTATTGAAAATTAGGATTAAAAGTAGAGTTAGGAACGAATTGAGGAAAATAAAGGAGACACGGAATTTAACGTGGTTCAAAGAATTGTGCCTACATCCACGGATGAAACCCTTGGGTAGAGGTATTTTATTAATCACAATTACAATGGTTTGCTCTAGGTCTCCAAACCCTCCCCCCTCTTGGGTTTAGACCCCTATATTTATATAGTCAAATCTGAAACTTCTGGAACTTTCTTCTAGGGTTTAGGTAGAAATGGGCCGTTGGAAATGGGTCAGCAAACTGGACCGACCTTTACGGCTACTAGGCTTGGACCGACAACAAATATTTTCGGCTAATAGTGATGTAGTTAGCCCGTATCGTTAACCGAATATTATGGTACAAACATCGCCCCCTTCTTAACCCATAATTTATTGTGGATTAAGAAGTTCGGGTTCTGAAGTGTGTCTGCTGAGATGCCTCGTCTCGCCCCCATTGGTGCTCCACAGTTGTTGAAGTGTTATGTAGTTCCCTGTAGAAATTTAGAAACAAATTCTGCAATATACATCTAATTTTCGCCCCCATTAGCACTTAGCATGCGGAGTAAATTGGTGTATAGAACTTCGTTTTCTTCTGGTCTTCAGCTTGGTAGAGTCGTTGGGCCTTCGGTGTTGGACCTACCCACTTGGTGTATAGCTTAATCCTTTAACTGATTGGACCTGTCCAATTTCCACCGTTGTGTTAATTTATTTTTAACTTTCGAACCATAAAATGAGCCTCCAGGGGTAAGATTGTCTTTTCTCATACCATACTTCCTTTTTATCTTGGCAGATCCGTCTCCTTGGATGAAACTTGTTTGTTTCGTCTTATCCAAAATTCAGTATAACTACTGAGAGAAAATTACCATGGCTTCATTAAGTTAATCATTTGTTTAACCTCTTCGCTTTTGTATTCACCAAGGTTCGTATTCTTCTTATTTTGTACTCCCTCCGTCCCTAATTAGATGAGCTACTTGTAGTTTGCACAAATTTTAAGGCAAGGAGGAAAGTGGAGTATATTTAAGTATTTTTTACAAGTATACCCTTATGGGCAATAATTAGTAAAATTTAGAAACGATTTATCTCTTAAACTATACCACGGTTTTTTATAAACTTTATACAGTTGAAAATCATTTTAAAACACCTACGTAACGAATATAAACATGACTATCAAATTATACATCAATAATACAAAACAAAGCTAGGCCCTAGTTAGTAATTCTCCGAATCATTCTCGAATGATTCGCGAACGTATCCGAACTGACCGCATCCGAATGATACTTCCGAACTATTTGAACTCCGAACCTAGTTCCCGGATTATATGGACCTCACGAATGATTCGCGAACGTATCCGAATCGACCGAATCCGAATGATACTTAGAACTAGATTCGAATGGCCAACCTCGCTCTCCCGTAGGTAAATCTCTCACTGCATTGGTTTTTGTTTGATTTTGTATATACTTTATATTTAAATACAATTATTCATTAAAATTTTCTATTGGTAGTTGTTTAACCAAATGTTTTATGTGTTGATTTTTGTTTAAAAGTCTATAAATTCGTTTTGTAATACATTTATGCGATTAAATTGTTTACTTCTTGTTAAACAATCACGCTAAAATGTTTTTCCCCATCTTATTAGTCTCGTAATAAGGTCATAATACTTATCAATTTATCATATATGTAAGCCGAATTTTAAGTGCCGAACTCACATTTATAAAACGAATATGCACGTACGTATGCGAGATTCCAGAACTCTTTTGTCCGAACAACGAACCGTTGACCGGATTTTTGACCGAACCCGACCTATCCGAAACCATATAATTCCCGTACGTATGCCGTCCCGAACTACTACCCGTACCCCGAATTGCTAACTAGGAGCTAGGCTAAGTTTGCCTAGCTGAGTGGTGGTCAGGATTTGTCCGTGGGAAAGATAAATCAAGGGCTGTGGTTCTCCCTGCCACACCCTACAAGTCGCACACGTGGTGTTCATTCCAATATTATGAATTAAAAATGAATACTCAAATCAAGATATGGAATTTCAAAAATTATAACGGGGAGGTTCGCATGACCTATTGTGTCATAAGAGTGGCCTCTAACCATTGTTCCACCTTGGTTGGAATTGATAGAAAAGATAAATCAATAGTGGTTGTTTGTTCAACTTCAATATTAATTAGTATAAGTGTTTTATTAATTAGTATAAGTGATTTGTCTAGAGAGAAGAAAATCTATGGTTATGGTTTGTTCAACTTAAATATTAATTAGTATAAGTGTTTTATTAATTGATGTTTCATTAATTTCTCATGATAAATGATTTATTAATTTTACATCATAAATATCCCTTAATTAATATTAATACATATCTCCATCAATAAATAATAATTTTGACAAAAATTATTTCAATAGATATTAGTGGTGGTGGTGGTAGTAGAGGAAGAAGTAAGTGGTGGAAGCGGTGGAAGGTGTTACTAAGTGGTGGAGGCGGTAACATTAGTTTTGGTGGAAGAAATAGTGGCATACGGATGGTTTTAATGGCGGTGGTATTGGTTTTTTCTTTTTGAATCAAAAATAATAATTTTTTTTTACATGACGGTAACATTGTATTGTGAAAACTATAGTTGGTTGTTTTGACACGATCAAAAAAGGCGGGTAACAAATACTTTTGGGATGATACCAAATCATATAAGACAAAATGGTTGTTTTTGGTACCACCGCTATCTTTGGTAACCTTTCGTACGCATGATTTTTAAGTATTAACAAAAAACATATAGTTGAATAAATTAATTGACGACCTAAGTTTGTTAAATCTAAACTTTATACATGACGTGTGGGATCAAAAGTTATAAGGGTGCCAAATATTCTACGAGGGATGGAAATTTAAAATGGTGGTGGTGGAGAAATAAGAGATATCCGGTGGTTTGTGGTATCGGCCGGTTTTGATGAGTAGTAATTGATTATGTTAATTATGTGCTGCTACAAAAGGATAACACTATAAATTAGAATGTGGTTGATCGTCTTAATGCTAATATAAACTCGGTTAAAATACATGAAAATTAAGAAGAAGAAAAAAACATTTGGATGTCACGTTATATAATAAATAACACTAAAAACTACATATTATGTATCAAGGTTTCTCCGTCCAATAGATAAATCTAAGGTTGTATTGAGATCCCGTGAAGCAAAGAGGCGAGTTGGTCTTGGATTTCGAATGATAATGAATATAATGAACGCTCCCTCTCGGTTTCTCCAATGAAAACCGAAACCTTCTAAAAAAATAATCAATCGAACAACACTTAGATGGAACGCATCACCACCGGTGTAAACTTCTCCGAATTGCTACATATCCACGTTGAAATATCTACAAATTAATCTGGTGATTTCGTCCTACCGTGGTTTTTAACGAGGCATGCAATTAAATCTCTAATAGTGATTTTAAAGGTATTTAATAATTACAAAATTCTCTTATAAGTTTTGTTTAGGCAAGTATTGATTTAATTTGGGTTCTTTTACATTTTTGTATTAGGTTGATGACTTTTTAATTTGAATACATGTTTGGTTAACAAACTTTGATACATATAGGGTATTTTCTTTGTAGAACTGATGTTAGTCTTTCATTTTTCCCGTTAGCACTTTGTTTCGATCCCGTATTTGTAGACATTATTTGACTAATGTTGGGGTATTTGTTTAATCTCAAGGCCGATTAAACCCAATGTGTGTTGTATGCATTGAAGGCATGACGAGAAGTTTGTGTCGGCTCTACCTTGAAACTAATAATTTTTCTTCGGAAGGTTAGTTGAATTTATGTAGATACAAATATCAAAATGACTATGCTCTTTAAAACTCCAAATTACTTGAGTAACACTAGATGTGAGAACGTCATTCATGCACTACTTAGCATAGTTGGTGTGAAATCTTTTTATCCACGAATTTCTTCAATTTTATGTTATCAATATGATTGAGAAAGAATCTTACACATGTTTTGATTTACTATTATAAGTTTATTTTTTCAACTCACGTGTGTATATCTCAAAGCCTTCCAATAGCCAAGGGTTCTTCATTTTTATAACTCTCACATTTGCAAAAAATAAATAAATAATGTTTATCTATAGTAGGGAAAATATTATGGGTTTTTGCTTCACTCCTTAGAGCCTTAGTTATCAATAATTACAGAACAAATGTATTCATAAACATCATGGAGTTGGATTGGCAGTTTAGGTATATGTACTTTTAGATGAAATATTCTTTTTGAAGTTTGAAATTATGGTATGATGGGACAATAAATGGGGTAAAATTTTATTTCTTGTATTTTTATTTTATTTTCATGTTGGCACAACATTATTACTAAAATCCGTGATAATAAATTGGAATAACATGCTTAAGTAAAAATAAAAAAGATCGGGTAACCCATTTTGTTTCCAAAACCTATTTGAATATCAAAATAATTACTCACGAATAAAATGAAGCAAGAGGAATGTGAACAATATCGTATTAGAGACAAAATATCCGTCCGTTACGGCACGGGTTAAGATCTAGTATTTCTTATAGAAAAAATAATCAATTAAAAGGGTAGTTTTAGAAATATTCCCTTGGTTAGTGAAATAGCTCATCTATTTGTGGACAAAACTAAAAACCAAGTAGCTCATCTAATTAGGGACGGAGGGAGTATTTCATGATCTATTGGAGAGAAAGCCCCAATTGATTTAGGTAGTTGTGAAGGAAAACTACGTGTGAAGTCCGAATCATGAAAATGGCGCACTTTCAGGTTCACTCCAACACCAGGTATGTGATTCTGTGTGACTGTCAAATAAGAGCACCATCCTAAAAGACGGTATACCATGATTTCCCGGTATTTCATGATCTATAGATTGTCTTGTTAATAAATCCAATGTTCCGCTATCCATTGCCACTACCGAGGGAGTATACGTATGCCTGATAACCGTTCTCATTGCTGACGAATCTGATTACCTTGTACTCGTTCCGGAAGGAATATAGCCGAACCCAAAATACTAATCTCCATATGGAGCATGTGTGCTATCAACTTGAATGAAAAAATGATTATTGTTTTGGGATCCAATTTATAGATCCCCTCTTCCTTATCTCATGCTTAGTGCTGTGTTGACTCCTGAATGTTTAAAATTGACATTTCCTTGTCATTGCATTAACTGTTTGCTCCACATTGCGAACATATTATTTTTGTACTTGTAGAAATGTATCCTTCCTCTTCGGAAATTGATGCTGACCTCGAACGATTTAGACGATTTCACCCCGGCGGCACCTTACTGTGCGTTTCCAATGCTAAGAATCTTTCTGATGAGGAAGTTCGGGGGATTTTTAACGTTCTGAAATCTGTAAAATTCACTAAGATGAAGAATCCGACTGATCCGGTTTGTAATAAAGCTTTCACATTAAATGGCCGACGTCCGAAGAACCCACTAGTGAATAAAGCTTCACAGTTTGTAATAGTTCCTGATGCTATGTCTGGAAAGATTTGCCAACCTGCTCGCCGCAGTAAACGCTTGGTTAACAAAGGATATTCTTTTTAAAAAGTGAGCTTGTGTTGTCCAGTAGGTAGAATCGCCCCTGCCTTTGACGGAAATAGAGAGAGCACGAATTCAGGTTCCAGTGACGAGGTTCTTGGTACGAACACTGAAAGTTCTAACGATATCTCTTCTGGATGTCCTGGTCCTTTTACCGACTTGGGTGATGCTGAAGTTCCTTCAAGAAGAGAAGCCGTAAGAGGAAATGATTTCTCCAACACTCTTTTTGCTGACGACACCTCATCTAGCAAAGACAATGCGACAACTTCCCATGACACTGCTTTATCACCAGGTACATCCATGACTATCTCAGATTTCTAGTCTTGATTACTCTAATTGATTACTCTAAATTTGATAATTGAATTCGCACTCTCGAACGCTTCAGACTGCAGAGAAACTACTCGTGATAATGAAGAAAATGTTATCCAACCACCTTTGCCATCCCTTGTCCAATTTTGCTGTATTTTCTGACGTTGGAATGATGGGAAGTGGCTCGACTAACCCTTGTCCGGAGAATGAAAATGTTAGAGTATGTCGACCCACTTCAATCCCGCAATCTGACCCTGGCATTAGTCGACCTTCCGTTGCCTCTCCATCTCCAGTTCAGTCGATAACCGAGCCTGATCACAACATTTTGCTTCAAACCATGACAGAAAATTTCAACCAAGTAAGTAAATTGATCAATTCACTATCTGTGCCCTTGGTTAAATGACATGCCTCGAACTCGACTAGTTTAAAGAGACTAGCTCGATCACATTTGCTTATATATATCAAGATTTAAAAGCGCTAGTTTAACGCTTTATCCTGACAATGCTTTGTTGCTCAAGTTGCATCCTTCCAATGGCTACCTATTTCTTGTATTTGTTGAATAGCTAAGAGGATAACATGTATAATATTGTTTACTCTTACTCCCGTAGTTTCTTAAATTCGCGACTCAACTGAATGGTGCACTAAGACAACGTGCTTTGGAAGGTGGTGCTGATGCCGGTTTGAGACTGGAAATCATACGGTTGGAGAGCAAAAATACTGAGTTGTCTGCCGTTATAAGGGTGCTGACTGAGGAGTTGGCTGGAGCGCGCCAGGAGTTAGATAACTCGAAATCCCGTGAATTGTAGCTGAAACTATCCTTGGAAGAAATCGGAGGTGTACTTCCAGATTCTTGGGAGAACTGACTTGCTCCAGGCTTCAAAAATCGGTAGGGGCGCTCTGACTTTTGTTTATTCACCATTTGCAGCAATTTTTTTTAACGTAAGACTGCATTTTTGAACTCTCCAGTAGAGTTCTCGGCCTAAGTATCTGATGGTATTCGGGGCGTTAAACCAAACTTTTGTACATGAAGCAACGACGCTCGAACTAATCATACATGTAATTTTGGTGATGACGGCAGTAGTGAAAATACTGGCCATGTATGCATGATACTTTCCTTCAATTACTTGTGAAGCAACAGCCTTCGTAAGGATATTAACCTTTGGTTGGAAAAATTAAGATGGTTGGACATCCATGTTGATCGCGGCTCTGAAATGCTTTATATTGATATCGTTGTTGTCTGTGGTATGATATTCGCCCCCACTAGTATATACAAGTTATTTCGAATATAAGAACTTGTTTATGCTAGTAGTTTCTCATCCTTCTTAAGTTGTTGGTGCTTGAGGCAGTGTGATAAAAATCAATGATCCTGCTATTAAAAACTTCTCAAGTGTCCTGTTTGCTGAACTAGACTGGCTGCTCATATTCTTGTGTAATTATGCTCTTACACATTTTGCAATACCACTTGCCTGACAGTAAATGCATATCCACTTCTAGATTGTTGCTCCATCCACACTTCTCTTGTTTAGCACTGCCACTTTTTTTTTTTTAAGAAATGAAATCCATATATTGAGGTTTGAGTTTATAAGAAAAATTCCTCTGATCTTTGTCTTAGTTATAGTGTAGCCGCCCCCACTGGCATATACAAATACTAAGAAACTGAAATGCTTGTCTGTACCAGTAAACTTAGTTGTTTATGTGCTGTTGATGCTCCCCGTAGAATGATTTTTTTTTCTTTTTCTGCTGGATTATCTCTCAAACTGCAATAGAAGGAACTTTGAACACGATCTAGATTGACTTCCCACTTGTTTATCGAACCTAAACAATGGGCGGATGAATTTTGAATTAAATTTAGGTGTCACGCAACTCGCCCCCGAGCATGTTGTTCGGAGTGTCACGCGAACACCCAAAAATTGTTGTTTGTGCCAAGGTGCTACGTACCTCGCCCCAAAGTGACAATCGTCGTAGTTGGAGTGATACGTAGCTCGCCCCCAGCAAGTGTCATGCGGCTAAATGCTCGCACAAGGGTGCACCTCCTTGCTGCATTTTGCCCGCGCATGTAAAGAGTATTGAAGTTTTTCTGCTATCAAGAATTCGCGTAGGGGGCCAATCCTACTATTCAAGATGCGCGCAGATTCGATATGTGTGCATTCTTGCATGGCATGGCACGCAAAAATGCTCGCCACATGGATTTCCGGGCGCAGACCGTCGGACATGGATTTCCGGGCACGGACTGCCGGATAGCATGAGACTCCAATGCTGAATAGATGCATTTCAAAGTATATTATTATAGCTTGAGAACTAAAATCGTCAGCATATAAGATAAGAGTGATTAGTTAACAGGAGCGGAATAATAGCTGGATGGTGCAGAAAGTGCATGTAAGGTTATTGCCATGACAAGCATCCGTTGACCCTGATATGCAGAAAAGATGTTGTCGACCTGTTGGTGTAGCCTATTTCTCAATGAAATGTCAGGTCCAACATTGGATTAAGTAAGACTACCATTTGGCTAACTGACAGAGCATTCCAGATAAATTGAATAGAAAAATTGCACAATTGACACATTCAAGTGATTGCAAATGGAAAATCTATCATGGCAGTCTCCAGATTGTTATTAGAATTTCATATATAGCTACAAGTAGGTGTATACTTAATACATGCAACCATATCAAAACGTTCAATAGCCCTTTGTTAATTTCATAGAAGTATTGCTAAGTGTGACTCTGTACACATACCGACAGGAGTACGAACAAAATTCATGAAGTTGACTATATGAATTGAAAATATTAATTAGCTTATAACGTTAAAACCAAATTATAATGTTAACTGAAAATATTTATTAGCTTCAAAATATTAATTAGCCTATAACATTATAACCAAATTATAACGTTAATTGAAAATATAAATTAGCTTATAACGTTAAAACCAAATTGTAACGTTAACTGAAAATGTTAATTGAAAATATTAATTATCTTTAAAATATTAATTAGCCAAATAATAACGTTAAATGAAAATATTAATTAGCCTTTAACCAAATTGTAACGTTAATTAGCTTTAAAATATTAATTAGCCAAATAATAACGTTATAACCAAATAATAACGTTAAATGAAAATATTAATTAGCCTATAACAACCAAATTGTAACGTTAATTGAAAATATTAATTAACGTTATAACCAAATTATGGCGGAATTGATGCTATCAACAAGACCTTGCCATTTACTATTCGTAAAAGGACACATTCCATGATTACTGGGTATCATACCTGTATGGTGCATAATCAAAATATCAAAATATATAGATAAAAGAAATAGGGTGCGCAAACCAGTATAGTCGTAGCCCAGAGAGACGAAAGAAATGAGAAATATAAGTGCATTATCCCTTTGCACAGCAAAACAGTCTGCACATTGAGTTCGTCGGTGCAACCTCCCAGTTAGCGTTGATGTCCACCTCAACAAATCTGATATTCTCAATCGAGCTTCACCACACGGTTCTAAAGTTCCATGTGTTTGTTCGTTGTGAAATTTAACTTGTGGAATAAGACCAAAGAGAATATTCAAAGAGGTTCAGGGTAAAAATATAAAGCTTATCAGTGCGCTATCCAAGTTGCTGGTACGATCTTAATGCTTCTGAAGCTTGTTGCTATGTGACCTCGTTGTGATTTCGGTTGCCGCAGTAGTGTGTTCCGAGCATGCTTATACGATGTGATTTCCACCGATTTTAATCGCATAATGAGGACAGCACCATCTTGACCTGAAGTCGTTCAAATGCGGGACTGGAGATGGCCTTCCCGAAGTTGGAAACGATTTATTCGATAATATTGCTGATAATAATTATTATTAAATTCTTGACATAGTTGCTATGAAATCATTGTCAATTTTCGCAAACTTCCAGTTTCGCGCCTTGTTGATGTAGTTTTATTTCCTGAAGAGATTTTGGTGAGAACTAGAAAGAGGTTTATCTTTTTCCTATGACAATTCTTTCGGTTTCTTTTCCGCGAGATGCTTTCTTTGGTGCTGTCCCTAAATTCCTACTGTTTGTAGAACACGAACTTGACTTCTTTCACGAACGCAACTTCAAGTTTTCATGATTTATTCCATACTTTTCTCGATGGTAAAACACGATTGTTTTACACGTCCCCTTAGTCGGCGCCAATGTTTGTACCCAAAATTACTTTTAGGCACAAACACGATGATTTGATGATGATTATTGAAAATTAGGATTAAAAGTAGAGTTAGGAACGAATTGAGGGAAAATAAAGGAGACACGGAATTTAACGTGGTTCAGCAAATTGTGCCTACATCCACGGATGAAACCCCTTGGGTAGAGGTATTTTATTAATCACAATTACAATGGTTTGCTCTAGGTCTCCAAACCCTCCCCCCTCTTGGGTTTAGACCCCTATATTTATATAGTCAAATCTGAAACTTCTGGAACTTTCTTCTAGGGTTTAGGTAGAAATGGGCCGTTGGAAATGGGTCAGCAAACTGGACCGACCTTTACGGCTACTAGGCTTGGACCGACAACAAATATTTTCGGCTAATAGTGATGTAGTTAGCCCGTATCGGTACCCGAATATTATGGTACAAACAAATCCTCATGTTTTCGCTACTCAGGACATGGAACTGAATTATAGGTGGATTTAGTCGGATACTTGGACGACCGAAAAGATGGTTGTCACTATTGGTCAGTTAAGGGCTGGGTTATCTTTCCCGCTCTATGATCCTTCTAACCCCATCTTCCTTGAGATTCTGAGTAAGTTTAAGATTCGTTCAAATAATGGTACTTCGCAAGTCTCGTCAGTGGCTGAAGAATTCGATTCTCGCGATTTCAATGTGGATTCTTTCGTAGCCAATTATTCAGCTAAGTTCACAGGTATGAGAGAACACCAGGAATTGGGAATTGAGCTTGTTCGCAATGTAATCTCGGCTCCAACCAAGGCTCCTCTGTTAGATGTGGACTCCCAACTTTGCCTCTCTCGTGACGATGATTGGGCGACGTTCCCTTTGGTAATAAGTGGCCCTTTCGTTTGGGGTTTCGACGAAAAGGGGGCTCCTCGCCAAGGTCCTCTTCTTAAACATTGCTATCTCGCGGGTTGTGATCCCTGGAGATTTCGGTGGTTTGTGCCGGCCGAGGTATGGTTTCCTTCTTTAATATTTACCTTGCTTTGGGATTCGAGTAATTCTCATATTCCCTTTTTCTTTCAGTTCGTGATGCCCGCTGCTGGTCTTCTCAAAACGTTTAAGGAACAGGTTGTTACCTCTGTTAAGTCGTCAACTCCCAATCAGGTATTTACTTCGCCTATTATCCTCCCTTTGTGATAACCTTAAATTCTAACCTTTTACTTCTCGCAGGACAATACTCTCCTTGTTAATCAATCTACTTCGGGGTCAACAAAGGGGTGAAAAAGACGTGATCACCATACTCCGCCTCCTCCTTCTTCTTAGGTATTTTACTTTGTTATTATTATTACCTCGCTCCTTTCAGCTTTTAGTCATCGTTCATACTGAACTTGTTATTTCGCAGATTGGTTCCCCTTCTTCTGGCGAACCCAAAAGGCAACGAAAGGTCTTGGATCTAGCTGCTTTGATTGTGGTTCCAAAATATTCCATACTTACAAATATATCCACTCCTCCCAAGATCCAACCTTCTTAATCTCTCCCGACTGCCTCTCCTACTACAGGAAAAATCATCATTGACGACACTGTATTAGCGTTGTAGTACACCTACGACAACACAATTTTATGCGTTGTGTAGGTGGGGTATTGTAGAAAGTCCAAGCTTTTCTACAATTCTTAACTAAGAGTTGTAAAGTATGATGTGGTTCATGGTTCGACAATATTTTTCCAAAGTTGTGATTCTCTTTTGATTTTTTTTTGAAATCCTAACACAACTCTTGCTTGTGTTGTAGGAATATCTTGGACAACACAAGTAGGATATCGTGGAAACATATGTAACAACAATTACTAGTATTATGAATAAGATTTACACGACTCTTGTATGAGCTGTGGAACCATCTTGGACAACAGATAGTTATGTTGTAAAGAAACTATTTCACAATATCTGGATTGTGTAGTTGAAAACTGGAAGACAACAACTATTAGTATTGTGAATACTACTGTCATTACACTTCCTAGATTTGTACAACTATACTGAACAACTCTTACTTATATTGCAAGATTTTTTTACAATCATCGTGGTGAGTAGTAAATGCTTTTAACACAACACTTATTAGTATTGTGATTATGACAGTTAGTACACTTGCTGGAATTGTAAAACTACCATGATACAACTATATTATGTGTAATAGAAATTTTTTAACACCACTCTTACTAGTATTGTATGACTATCTTGGACAACAAAAGTAAGGTATCTTAGAAACATATAAAACAACAGTTATTATTATTATGAATAAGATTTGCACGACACTTATATGAGTTGTGGAACTATCTTGGACAACACATAGTTATGTTGTAAAGAAGCTATTTCACAATATCTGGGTTGTGTAGTGGAAACCTATAACACAACTCGTCTATATGTGAATAAGGCCCTACATATATCACTTTTGGCACTTTGTTTATGTTGTGAAATGTGAAGAAACAACAATTACATTAAACCGAAACATAAATCGCTCTGAAGCTGAAAGATTCATTGAAATTAAACCAAACCCAGTGTAACAACATTCACATACCCATGTAATATACACAAAACATTCAAAAAAGTGGCAGTGATGACCCAGTGTAACAACATTCACATACCCATGTAATATACACAAAAGATACAAAAAAGTGGCAGTGATGATGTTTGTTACGAAAAGTTAAGTCTCCAAAAAGATGAAAGATGATTTAAGAAGTTCACCTGGTAGGAAATTCTATCCTTGGGCAATGTGATAAAATTTGAAACGGCTTCACCAACATATTTGACTTCTGAAGTCGGCCTGTAGACATGAGCATCCTCCACATAAGAAACCTTCACACATACAGTGTAGGCTCCAAGACCTATTGGCATTCCATGTATCTCCTTACTTGGATCCGTTTCAGCAATTTCAGCCTCCGCAACCACCTTGCCCTCCTTCTACTGGCCTTTGACTTGCAATCTTGGAATCTTTTTGGAACTTGGACCACATTTTTTTATGCTGACAGGACTTGGAGTGGTATGAGTTGAGTCTCTTTCATTGCAGAGAACATTCCTGCTAGTGCTAGCCTCCTGGTTGTTGCTAGCTTTTGGAGTTGACCTGCGAGAGGGTGAGACTCCATTGCAAACACATCTTGAGTTCCTTTGTAACACCCCGAGTTCCATACCAGGGTCAAACCCATATGGAGATCCGAACTCGAAGCGTTACGGGTCGGAAAGAGACTTATGCATATAACTCTTCTAATTTATTTATAACAACAAAAAGTTATTTAACTTTTCTAATATGAATTTAAACATATGAATTAGATAATCATCTTTAACAACATTTTCAACCAACATATTATTTCAAATTACATTTCAAGCAATACAATAATACAGTTCAATCACTACGCTACTCATTCCTAGCTTTCGATGTGCCACTCTGATAAATCTGCAAGGATGTCAATTGGGGTGAGATGACAGCTCAATAGAATGCATTCCCAATTCTCTAAAGATGCTCAAACATAATCATTTTATCAAACAAAAACATATAACAAGAACGCATTACAACTTCAGCGAATCAATGATATATTCAAGAATCACAATACCTCAATATTTTCGATAACTTATCCAATCTACAATTCAGTCTATGGGTTCACAACATTAATGTTATTATCAACAAATCATCCATTTAGTGTCAACTCAACAATTCACATCAACAATATTGTTTTCAACAACTCATCCATTTCAGTTTGAACAATTGAGTTCACGGTACGAATGTCCTTGGTTCGTACACCCACCTATCGTTTATCGGCACGGACAGCCTCCATCGATGGTCAGGAACAAAAGTTCCTATGGGGATCATACCCATTTGCTCTCGGTGATCATTACCCGTTTCATTCACAAAGACGAAAACCTTGGTTCGTATACCACCTATCGCTTTATCGGCACGGACAGTACCGCCATCGATGGTCGGGAAACACAAGTTCCCATGGGGATCATTACCCATTTAACTCTCGGGGATCATTACCCGCCATTAACATGAAACATGTTTCATATAATGGTAAAACATGAACTCATTTACTTTTATAAATCATTTTCACAAACAACACAAGCAACCATGGCTTAACAACATGAATTTCATTCAAGCATTTAATCAAACACACTAACTGCAACCACATTACATTATATGTTTCATGGTGATCACTTTATCTGATCATCCTCAAATTTTGCAGGAACATTCTTGACAAATTATGATACAACATATCCAAAATTCACACCAAACCAACGATTCAAACAAAAGATGTTGAATTTATAATGACAACATAAAAACTGGGCAGATTACATGTGGTTACCAAACAATTCATGATAAATTCATAACAATCTGAAATTGACCCAATCCAAAGCATACTGAAAGATAAGATGTTTATCTGCAACTTTTATTAAGACCTCAAATCCTTTTAATACCATTAAGACTTCCTAAGAACATCAAAATCAAAGCAAGGCGAAACTGTCCAGAAATTCAGAAATTATCACTCAATTTCAAACAAACATTCAACGGTTAATTCACATTGGAAAATTCTCAAAATTTAACCATTGGTACCTAATCATGTTATCTAACAATTTCAAAAGCCTGATCATCAGAAAGAGGCATATATTTATTCGAATAAATCATTGAATCATTACAATACAAAATCATATAAAGTAAACACCAAAGGATAACACCTAAAGAGAAAGGGTTTCACATTCTACCTCAATTGGATACAATATCCTCTATATTCTCCATAGAATTTTCCTCTAAAACCATGCTTCATCTTCTTCTCTTTATCTTTCTCATACTCTCTAGTTTTTGGTTTAAAACTCTTTATTTTCTTTTACTCCCTATTTTCTTTATATGTTATACACCAATGCCAAAATTAATACCATTCCTAGTAATAATAATACTCCATATTTATTACTATATAATTTAATTTTATATATTTAATTAATTCTTTAATTGTCTCTTCATTTTTCTCTTAATTATATTATCTTTTATTTACTTATTAAAACTAAAATTAGGTGACTATTTACAATCATAACATGTAGCTTTTCTAATTCAAACAACCCATTAGGCTAAGGCATAGGAAACAACAATCTAAACCACATGGTTAACTAATTTGGGTACAACCCAACCCGAAACCGTAATTAAAAATACAGGGTATTACATCCTTCCCTATATGAAAACCAGATCAGCAGTATGAGGGTCACAATCAAGTTTGAATTCATCAAGAAAATGAGAACTAATAGAACACAAGTTAAATTCTCACCTTTAACCGCACCGGCCGATCATTCAAAGGCTCTATAGGATTCCGACACTCTTTAATCATCAATTTATAGTGGGATTGGGCAGCAACCTTTTTACGTGTCGCTCCAAAACCAATTCCTTTAACTCTCCCTCGTAGTTTTGTCCTCGCCAAAGGCCTTTGCAAGAATATCATCTCATCACGGATGATCCACAATCAAAGCACCATGCTTCGCTTGAGCTTTTTCAAGTTTCTCCTCGTATAAGTGTGTAAAACATCAGATATTTTTGCATTTTTGAAGCACACTCATAAACCAAACAAAGGAAGAGGAGAAGATTTCTTACAAAAGCTTCTACAACACCAGGATATGGAATCTTTCCTTTGCGCTGTCTATGACCACGTTTCCATAAACTGGCTTTATCAATCTCATTGGTTGTGTTTAGTTCTTTTTGCTGCCAAATAAATATATCAATACATGACAATAATCAAGAATAGCATAACAACATGGTATTAAAGTCATGATACATGCTAAGAAGAAACTTCGAAGATTTATAAGATGTAACCTTGTAGAGAACTTCATGATACTTCATGAATAAGCCAGTAGCATGACAAAAACTACATGATAACTTCTCATATATGCCTTGGAACCTAGTGTTAGCAGAGGTTTGTGTATAAGCATGTAAGTAAGTATTTGTAGCACTTGGTTCCAATTGATATGAACTCCCAAACATTCATATAGATGAGAGATAAACACATGAGTAAACCAATGGCAAAATTACAAATATCTTCAGGTGAGAGCACAAGCCGACCAAATTCTATGTGTGAGTCATGGAATTTCACATATTACAGCTATGTCAAATTATGTAGGCTAGTCTATACCACAAGTCGTGATCTGAATTATGAAATCATACATCATAAACAACTTTACACTCCAGAACCAGTTAAAAAGCCAGAGATCAACATATACGAAATTGCATAAGCATCTAAATATTTGCAATTGCATAAATAATGTCACAATAACCAAACAACCAAGCAATTATATTTTTAACAACTCAGTAGCTTTCACATGGTGAACATACCAAGGCCTCCTCCAATCGCGTGTAACCTTGTCGACTTATGGTATGTGGAGTGGTGTGTTTTGAACGCTTTTCTTGCAGTATTAGTCTTTTGACCTGAAAATAAAAATAGAGACATCATTCGACACACTTTAAAGTTTTTAATATAAATATACAGTCATTCATTATAATAGAAAAACTTACTTTGAACTCAGCAGAGGTTACATGTTTCACAAATTCTTCCCACTCCCTAACTGTCATGGTCCTGGGCATTAGCTTTTCCAGACGTTACTCTCTTTCTTCCCCTTGGAGCCGATCAAAAGCGTCGAGCACCAATCCAGCTTTCCTTGACCTTGCTTCTCTAAGATAAGATCCCATTTTGCTGAAATAGTAGTCTTTGTAACACTCAGGCACAATGAATCGGTTCTACAAATAAAAGTAAATAATTTGAATTAAAATACGCTATGAATTCAATAGTTGTTGACCAAACGAAAAGAGATAAAGAGTTATAAAAGTAAATAAATTGAATTAGAATACGCTATGAATTCAATAATTGTTGACTAAATGAAAAGGGATAAAGAGTTATAAATTACAGTACCATGACTATCTTCCATATGTTTTCTTTGGCTTGAATAGGGACATGTCTCCAATCTGTGAAAGTTAACAGAAGTTTCCGAACAAGCACCCCTAGCACACTGGCCAGTTGCACAGATGGATCTCCAATCGGTTTTTCATTAGCGTTGAAGGAAACTGGTCTCTTCGGCTCAACAGAATCTAACTTCAACGCATGCATTTGGGTTGGGCCACGTGGAGCATACTTTATTTTCTTCGCTTCTTTTCCTTCTTCACCTTCCTCATTACCAGAACTATTACCATTCTCCAATTCAGGTTCATCATCGTTACCATTATCATTCTCCAAATCCTTATCCACCTCATCCTCCCACATGTAAAGCTTTACGGGTCTGCAGATTTTCTTCTTCCTCATGTTCTTCATCTTGTTCTTCATCTTCCTCTTGCAAATCTGCAAGCGAGTCGTTTGGATCCCTTAGCTGAACATTCAGACATAGGCCTTTGCTGCTTGTGTCCAGTTTCCGATTTACTTTCTTTTGGCTCACTTCAGAATTTCCAGTATCTCCTTTAATGATTTTAGAATGAGACTTTGTAGTTGCGACCTGTGAAGGTAGAGCACTTTCAGATTGGTTTAACACCTTCTTCTTCTTTGTTGCTTGTCTCTTTCTAGCTGGTGATGACAGAGTATCCAAGTAAGATTGTCGACGCTTTAGAGTTGTTGCAGCATCATGTTCTGGTAACTTGTCGACGCTTTAGAGTTGTTGCAGCATCATGTTCTGGTAACTTCTTGTACCTTGGTGATGTGCGCCTACTTACAGGTAAAGGCGATGGTTCTGGATCAGTTGGTGACAACAATTTAGCAAATTTAGTTGGAGAAATTGTAGCAGTTGGTTCTGGAACCTGCTTTTTCCTTGGTGATCGCCTTACTTGCATTATATTAGAAGATGGTTTCGCATTATCAGTTTGGGAATTGTTATTTATCAGGGATGCTTCATCAGTCTTCTCTTTGTTTTTCATCTGCAACAACCATAACTTGGTTAAAATGAGAAGCTATACGGAAATTTGTTTACACTAAAATTGAGTTGACAAGTCTTAACCTTTATTGCCAACTGTTTGACCGGCTTCTTCTTTACTGCTTCCTTGCTAGTCTTCATTATTGCAGTTATGCCTTGCAAAAACAGAATTCAATTATCAATGTGGCTCAAAGGCTAACAAAAAACCATCATTTCATATCCGTAACATGAACTCTTGTGCATATCGCAGTCGTCCTGCACTGGAGAAACACATCCCAATTGCCAATACAAGAACATATACTCTTAAAAAGCAATGATGACACTTAAAGTTCAATTCTGCGAAAAATCTTACAACAAATTCAAGTTCTGCCTGAAGCAATCAAACACTTGTAGTCCTAGGTAAATTCAGTAACAAAAATTCAAGTTCCCTTCCCTCCCTTGTCATTTCGATCAGATAGAATTTGGGGGCAGAGAGACACAGATAAAGAGAGAGGAACCTCTTCTTTATTATCATAACTTTCTAGGGAAGAGGGAGAGAAAGTGAATGTATCTTCTTCTTTGATTCTTGTTCTTCTTCTTCCCTCCAACTCTTCTTTTCCTCATTGATCTGCTAACTTCTTCTACTACTACTGACTCCCTCTCCCTCTCAAGTCTTTTTCTGGGTCAAAATCCTATCATCACCATGTTCACTCATGGCCACAAGTAAGTTCTTTCTTCCTTTTGTTTATTGTTTACTAGTAAGGCCACATGTGCGATGCACATGCTTGAATTTGATCCTTTTAATAACACCAAATTTGATAAGAATGAGAAAAAAATTATTAAAATAAAATTTAATATTCTTGTTTGTACTCATTACATAGATAATTCAAAGAGCTTTGAAAATATACTAATTTTGCAAAAATCCTATATGTATTTTGAAAGATATCTAAGTTTTAAATTTTTTGATCTATTTTTAAAACAATGTCATTCCTGTAAATAAACAAACATTGATTTAATGTACCTTTTTAACCTTCAATGATTGATATTTAAGGTCATATTAGTAATATCAAGGTTACACACCAAGCTATTTTGTCCTTTTGTGACCACCCAAAAATACCTCTTTTCTTTATATTAGTATAAGATAAGATTTACAACCACTATGAATAAAACTTTTGTTTTCAGATTCAATTCTGTTCATAATGATGTGATGAGTATTGCTAAATTTACACACAAAACTCAATTGATATCTCAGAAATTTGATTTGTTTCTATTGAATTTGATACTTTTATAGCCTAATTTCATTTTGTTGTGATGGATTAGATTGATGGAAGTTTAACTTAATATGTATAATTATGTAACGGTAAAACTATAACCGGTGATTATTAAAGAAGATTACGACATATATCTTGTTGCATTTTATAAAATCTATGTACGCAAGCTATGTATAAGCTGAAATTAACCTTAGACAATAGCTTAACATTATATTAATATATTATTAATATTAATTATGAACATGTGTTTCATGCGTTAATCTAAAACACAATACATATTCACCTGTGATTTTAACAGCCAAATAAACTAACACGAAATATATGTTATTAAAATTATAAAGACCCTCAATCATCATTTGGTAGTTAAGTGACGATACCTCTTATATTGTAGGGTTTGAACTCTATTATTTGGAAATCCTACAGTATAATGAAAATCTTACTTCCCTTTTAATCTACTTATATTTTTGGAGCAACTTATTTTTCTTTACATGTTAACAGAAGAAAAACAATTTTCTCCTTTCCCTTTAAGAAATAGTAGTCATTCGACGAAGACGAAGACTTTAATGTGTAAAAATGGCCCCCTCTAGAAACAACATTCAAAACTGCCACCCTTAAGTGAAATATACAAATAACACCCTTTTGGGGTTTGTAGACATTTATACCCTTATTTAGAAAAGGTCCAGACCCTATTGATTGAGTCAGCTACCACCTCAGCAATTAAATCTTGCAGAGTCAGCTACCACCTCAGCAGAGATATTTATCCCGTTCTCTTGTTATTTCCGCCAAAAAAAAAAAAATCAGTTCGTGATCTCCGCCTCTCTTATTTCCTTCAGTCTTCTTTTCTTTCTCAATTTTTCAGTTTCTCCATCAACTTCCTTCCCTCTCATTCTTCAGAGATTTCTCAGTTTTTCAATTTCGTCTCAGATTCAATTTAGAGCTTAGAGAGTACAGCGGCTACCTGATATTTCGTCTAAATTTTTCAATTTAGTGTGGTGTGTAGAAGAGAAAAAGAAGAGAAGAGCAATGGATTGGGAGATTTTGATGTTTTCTAGATTATGAAACAGGTATTTTCATCAACTTCACTTACGATTTAGGGTAACTGAGCACAAAAAAAAGGTATGATTTAGGTTTTAAAATCTCATTTTTTTTGTTCATCGTCGTTAGAGTATTTGGAACTGAGACAAATGACAAAAAATTCGATTTATTCTATGGAAATTCGTATTTTGCTTCAGTTTTGATTTCGATTTCTTAGGTTTTTGAGAATATATTTTGTTTTTTTTTTTTGTTAAATTAGGGTTCATACTTTCATCACTGTAGCTTGTTGTGAATGAGAAATTTTTATTTGTTTGTTTTAAAATTGGGTGTATTATGTTGGGTTTATCTCTAATTCTTGTTTGTGTTATGTCTTTTTCAGGAATGGGTTATCGGATACTAAACATCTAAAGTACTTGTGGATCCTGTGCTCAGAGATAGTTGGAGTTGTTTCTTGAATCCTAGTTCAGAGCATTGGCGTGGTCCACCTAAGTTTAAGTGCAGGTAAAACTCTTGTCATTCATTACATAATTAGTACTCTTCCTTGTTTTCCCCTGCTTTGTCATGGCCACCAAAAGCTTCATTGTTTTAGATTCAACATTAGCTCATGAATTTGTGGATGGTTGTAACATGTTGTATGAATAACTATTTAACCACTGCTAACTGCAATTTTCATTGGTGTTGTAATTGCTTTTCCTGCAATCTGTGGTATCAATCAGTAAGGGAACTGTCAGTAAGGCTTTCCCCGGTTACACGATAGTGGTAAAATTTACACTGATGGTATGATGGTGTTTGTTTGATACAACTTCATTCATGGGTTTAACATTTTAGGCTTTGCTATCATATGGTACTTGATATATTGTTTCAAAAAAACTCTCATACGTATTATTGTACACTGCCAATGGATGATCTTCAATGTATGATGGCAGTTTTGGAAGCTTGTTTTTTGCATAAGTTGTAGTTTCAAACTAATCTAATAACCTCACTTGTGAATTGTTTATAATGTCATAATAATGTCATGATGAGCATGTAGTTTTAGGTAGATAGGAACTTAGTTTTTCTTAATCACTATAAATTTGTGTCCGGAGTGTACTTTTAGTAACTAAAGAATATTCATTATTACTATGTTATTACTAATCTCGACTACATTATTTTTGAAGGTTCCAAGTTATGGGTGCAGGAGCGAAGAAGAAGAAGAAGAAGTGTTCTCGAAAAGTGAAATATGATGTTCATGTGGATGAAACATTGTTGGATGCCACTGTTGAGGACAGAAGAGTGGTATCTACAGATGGTGTTGAAAGGTAGATAGGTGACATTTAGCCTGTTAAGGCTAACCATTCATTTTAGTGATGTGTCTGGTCACTTCTTTTTTTTTTTTTTATTGCTGGAGATTCACATAAGATATTTTCTGAGTATAATAATCAGTAAAGCTCGGAGAGCTGAATACCTAATTTTAGATATAGTTTTGAATCTACTTGTTCTAATAGATGATTGTATGGTATAGTGAAATTGTCCCACCGTTGAGCATTCCCTGTCAAATGCTGAAATGTATGCATTAGTAGCCTAGAACCCAAGCTACTGCCTATCTGCGCACTATTTTAAGAAGTTAAATTTGAACAATAACAATAGTTTAGTTATTTATATATAAGAGAAAGTTAGATGCCTCTATGTGAATCATATTTTTTCCATGTTGCTGCATTGTTCTTTCTAGGTGTATTTGGTATAAGCCACTTGTAAACGGAAACTAGACCGGTTATTCCTTGAATCACTTTTACAACTCGAGTATTGTGTGGTTATTGGATTAGTTGGAATGTACAACTATTTATCCTTTTTTAATGTTCGTGCTTGCGCTCTCAAATACTTAATTCTAAGAACTTGTATGTTGTTATTGGTGTAACTATTTATTTCTATATTGTAGGATGTTTGTTCACCCAGCTGTGCAGGGCTTATACGTGCAAAGTAACAACATACTCAAGCCCGAAGGTTTTGAAGAGGGTGCGTAACCTCTTTGTCTCCCGTCGAGCAAGAGAAATTTATGTCAACCGCGATTGGCCCTTATCGATTTTGCCCATGCAAACGTTGTTTGCTGCCTTATTTCATTTCTTATTGGCTAGTCAGATCTCCATGGATGATGAAGGTGATAAGGGTAACCGTGAAGAAATGCGCGTAATGGTTTATGGAAAGGAACTCTCCTTTGGAAAGAAAGAGTTTGCATTGATTTCGGGGCTTAGTTTTATGAAGTCGAACCATAATTTTTCTCGTCCCTCCACGAAGCCCCGCCTTAAGATGAAGCATTTCCCCGATGAAGGAAAACCAGTAGCTGGAAAACATTTGAAGATATTAATTTTTGGCAAAAAGGAGAAGGACGAAAAAAAATCGAGGAAATCTGGCAAAAAGGAGGAGGAGGAAAAAAAATCGCGTGAATGTCACCAATCAAGCAACTCTAATGTTGAATGTGAAATTGTCAAAGTCCCACTGGAATCTGAAGACAAGGTAAAATTGTCGTTACTATATGTTGTCCACGGGTATGTCATGGGAAAGGGAAATGACAAAGTAGTTGAGTGTGATCACTGGTACCTGGTGGATAACCTCGTCGACTTCAACTCTTATCCTTGGGCTGAAATAGCGTTCAGCAGAACTATTGTTAAAAGCAATTCTGCCTTAGCTTATCAGATTAAGGCTGACAAGCCTGTTTGTAGTGAGGTGACTTACAAATGTCAAGGAATGGCTCATGTCCTGGTGGTAAGAAACAGTTGGGTTGATATTTTCTAGTTGTCTAATTTTTTGCGATTGTTGTTTTAAAGGTTTTCCTTTTTTCACCAAGGTTTGGGGTCTGGAAGTGTTGCCGAAACTGCGTAGTAGGTTTGGAAGCAAGACTATTTTTGCAAATTGGCGCCCCCATATGCATAGTGTTACATGCGATTTAGTAATAAACCATGAGTCTCTACTTAAGGTTTTGGAGGAGTCAAAGGTTTGAAGTAATAACTATCTGAGTTACTTTATTTTTTTGTTTGCTGTATTATTAATTTGGTCGAGTGACTTTATAAAATTACAGGGTGAAGTGTATGATGACATTATGTGGCATAAAGAAGATGCAAAGCATTTGGTAATGTTGGGGTTATGTGAAGGTCCTTGGTAGATGACGAACAAGAAGATTCGTTAAAGAATGAAAATGTGGTGGAGAAAGAAGATCTGCTTTGAGAAGGGTGAGGAAGAAAATATGTTAGAGTCGGAAAATGTTTTTGTGGATGAACGGGTTCTATAGGAGAGCAGATGCATGGATGATGAAAAGGACGAAGAAGATCTGTTAGGGAATGAAAATATGGTGGAGGAAGAAGATCTGTTTGAGAAAGATGATGAAGAAGCACGTGGTGGCACATCCTAGCTCCCAACCCGATGTTCTTTGTTCTAGGACATCAACTTCAGTCATTGCTTCTTTCGAGTCTTTTGTGAAAAATGCAATGATTGGTCATACGGAGGATTTGAAAAAGACAGGTGATTGGTGAAATGGAGGTATTTAAAAGTGCAGTGAAGGGTCAGATGGAGGAGTTAAGCATCCAGGTAAGTAATAGCCATAAAACAATGTTGAATTACTTGGAGTGTGTAACTGCCGAGATCAAATCAATAAAGGATAAGATTGGTGGAACCCAGAGACGTACAATGCATAGTCAAAGACAAAAACGGTGAGTTAATTGGAAATGCATTGTATTAAGATAGATAGAATGTCACATCTATTCTAATATTGAAGTTTTATTGAACTGATATTTATGTTGTTTGAACAGGGGACTCTACCTAAATTACATAACGAAGAAGGAGATTTCGATGGTGCGGCAATGCAGTATCCAGATGTGACTCTTGGCAATGGATCCAACAGTATTAAATTAAATCCACCATATCCGTACAATCCTCCAAATAAGGAAGTTGATGTGAGCCGACCTGTTGTAAGTAGTTGTTGCATCTCTAGTTTTGTTGTTTGTACTTTTTTTCAGAAAACTATCGTGGTATGACTTTTTGACTGTGTCGGATATGTAGGCAGAAAACATTTGTAACGAAGAAGGAGGTTTCGATGGTGCGGCAATGCAGAAGCCAAATGTGACTCCTGGAAATAGATCCAACAATATTGAAATAAGTTCACGATATCCATACAATCCTCCAAATAAGGAAGTTGATGTGAGCCGAGCTGTTGTAAGTATTCGTTGCATCTCTAGTTTTGTTGCTACATTAGCACGTATATCTTTTGTACTTTTTTCAAAAAACTATCGTGGTATGACTTTTTGACTGTGTCGGATATGTAGGCAGAAAACATTTGTAACCGCTCAACGGGGAAAAAAAGAAAGCGTCAGAAAAATAAACCCTGCACTGGCCCTGTTGCCCCCGTATACTCCTACAGGGAAAGTGGCGAGAAAGAACGCAATAAAGGTTCTGATAAACGAAGAGCCTGTTATCATGAATTATTTTGAAGAAGACATATTGGATCAGCGAATAACGAAGCAGGTGGTGAATCATAAACGATAATATGAGAGAAAACTAATTTATTGAATTAAAACCCATATTTGGAAATCCAACTTATTCCATAACCAATAATAAAATCTAGCTCATATTCATGGAGTTCATAACAAGAAGAAAGAGAAGTCTCATGTTTCTAAACCCTAGAAAACAAAGTAGAGGCCAAAAAGATAGATATTCCTCAAAGAGAGGTCTTGCTTTATATCACCTCCAGGTTCTTCTTAGGTCGCACCCATATGCTAAATAATGAAACAACCCATGAGTGAAGCCCAGTTAGAACATGTCCAAGTCCGTCTGAGTTAATCCATCGAGTCAACTCGCACAGTACTCGATTCCAAATGAGTTCTGCTTGTTTTACGGCTCATTTCAAGACATATCTCAGGCCATTTTCATGGTCCTTTTCTGCACTTTCATTCAGTCATGCAAAGCCCCTAACATTCATCTATTCAGAACTTCCAGTACTCCTGCAGTTCAATCAACCAACAACTTGTACTTCATTGCAGTAACATCTTACTTCCAGGCACTAGTGGAAAAGGGGGCTTTAATGACCCATACCCCCGACCCTCAATGGCGGTCAACGGACCGTGGATGGTCAAGACGGTCCTACATTTAATAAAAATCCGAGCACAACCCGCAGTGTTAAAAACGGTCGTTGTATAAATTTTTTAATTACGCTTGTATCCCCGAATCATTAACCCACACCGCGATCGCGTTACCTAGTTGAATCGTACTACTTTTTTAGGTGGGACCTTCCTTTTCTCACCAGCGTTATCGATGCTATCTCCTCCACATCCTTTCTATCTCATTAGTTCACTCGTTCAGAAAAAAAAAAAAAAAAATCATTCGTAGAGAAAAAAGCAGACCACCCAAAATTTCTCCTCCTCTCTTAGAGGTCCACCATAGAAACCTAATTAAGCCCTTATATCAGAAAACCTCACTAAGATTAAACTTTTACATCTCTCAATCGTACAACAGTAGGTTTAATTTTCAAAATCATCATGCTGTGTGAATGTGAGTTAGGGTTTTTGATTGAAGTTTTCTTTTCCTTATTTTTTTCTTTTAATGGCCGATTTTCTTCATGGGGTATAACAATAATTTTTTTGTTGGTTGATTTTGGCAATCTCAACGACTCTAGTTGTAGTTCTTCATCGTGTATAGTTAGGTTTTGGATTTGAGTTTTCTTTTCTTTTTCTTTCTTGGTCGATTTGGTCACGGGGGGTTTAACAATTATTGTTTTGTTGGTTGATTTTGTGTGGATTTTAACAACTTAAGTTGCAGTTCGATTTTCATCATGTACAGTACAGTTTAGGATTTTATTCGATTTGGTTTCTTTTTATTTAAAAAGTTTATAGGAAAGTGATTCTCTTATTTTGTCACCCAAAATTTCATGTTTTTTTTTTTGAAATAATTGATTTCTAGGGTTTCGATTTAAATATTGGGAATAAGTTTTTATATTTGAGAGTATAATATTATAGATAAACAATTCGATTGACGATAATAGTGGTGAGAAGGGAAATCCTGATGATTGTTCGAATCCATAATCCAATGTATCTGATGATAATAGTGGTGAAAAAGGAAATCCTAATGACAAAGAAGATGAAGAAGAAGAGAACAAGGATAATCTAATCAGTAAGAACCACAAAAGGTACTATTGAATTTCTTATTATTAAATCTTTATTTTGGTGAAAAACAGTGTAATTAAATTATTCTTAAAAAGTTAATTAAGACGTTACTTGAATTTTGATTTTTGGTTTTTTAATTGCTGTGGTAAGGGGAATGTTGACTTTGGTGATGGTGGTGTTATATATGTACAGACAGATTAGGAAAGGAGATCTTTGCATTGAGATCAAGGGAGAGAAAAAGATGTATGTGAAAGAATTATAGGTGAAAAGTAGATATCTCGAAAACGAATGTAGAAGATTGCAACATTTACTTCATTGATGTTACGCGTAGAATCATAATCTCCACCTACAAATCGGTGCTTCCATGGCCGCCAAGCAGGAGTCTGCCGTACTCTTCTTGGGTATGCTACCAAACTTTCCTATGTCTTGTTCATTCTATTATTTTTGCTTTGATAAACAAGAAAGGAATTCTACACTTTGGCAATCACAATTGGTTGGAATTTTTTTTGAGGGATACATATGCTATAGAGTAGGATTTGGTTGCTACTATTCGTCTTTACTCATGTTATGAGACTTCAAAACTATTGTTGTGGTTTTATAGTTTTTTACACCAGTTGCTTGCTCTACGTCGATGTACCTGGATAAGTTTGGCAATCATGAAGGCTTAAAGCCTATTAATATTCACCGTAGATGGTACTCTCTTTACCATGATCTAACTGGTGACCATCAGTTCAAGGCTTAGAATTTAGTGGTGCAGACTTTAGTACCTTGAGATTTGAAAATGAGTTTAATTTGTTTATTATAAGGATAAAAGTGGAGTGTGCTCTGAGCAATATATTTTTATTTTTATGTATTTGTTTTAGGGTCCGGAATTGTTTACTTAGAAATATTCAGGGAGTTGTTTCTTCATTTTAGTGATTTTCTCTTGTAAGTTCTTAATTTGTTCTTGATCTATAATTTTTCATAATTTTTCTTTTTGTTTTCAATTTTATATATTTTGACTTGATTTATTGGTTTAATCTTTTGGTTTTGGTTTTTGATTTTATCCTATTTTTATAAATGGCGTATGGGTCTTCTTGGTTTTCGAAATGGAGATGGAATAATAGTTCCTTCGCAATGAAGAGGTAGAAGATGCTAGAAGGTGATTTGAAATTTTAATGAATTCTTATTCTCTGTTAAATCAGCGGGGTATTTGAAATTGCAATTCTCTTTATGAAGGAATCTGATGTTAATATTTGTTTTCACTTGTATTATTATCTCAACATGGCTCCCTAGATGCTGGGGATGAAAATGGTCAGATTCAGTCACAAGAAAGGGCCACACCTCCTATTATTCAGGACTTCAGATACTTCTATGTACTATGTTCCTGGTGCATATCCACCAACAACTTATTATTATTCAGGTAAACTTTGTTTCTTCTATTGTTATTCTAAGGGTATGAAAATAAAAAGACATCAGTTTGTGTCAGTAAATATAAGGAGGGAAACTTGTTGAGCTGGTGAAGTAAACCTCTCGCATGCTCCAACAGTGTTCCATTGAGTTTTACACCTCTTTGCGGGTGAATTGATCGATTTCCACTTGAAGGATTATGGTCTTCTCTGCTTGTACAGCACTTGCAGATAGTTTATTGTCTGGGGTCTCACTCTTTTCTTATGTGTTTTCCAGGTGGTTATAAGAATGGTGTGACTGGAGATTGGGCAAAGGATTACTCTAGATATATGTCTCAAGATGGAGTGGAGATGACACATGTATGTCATTCGGGTTGATTTTTTTACTCCATAGTATTTATTAAGAATTAGTTGTCATGTCTCGATTTGATTTCACCTAATGTGTATTCGTTCTTCCTTTCCTTAGATGCTTT
Source organism: Papaver armeniacum (assembly GCA_023531295.1). NCBI lineage: Eukaryota > Viridiplantae > Streptophyta > Magnoliopsida > Ranunculales > Papaveraceae > Papaver > Papaver armeniacum. Next base: position 548,918 of record JAJJWW010006838.1, read on the forward strand.
ACCACCATGGATATGGATATGTACACTATGGAGCTTATAGTCCAGTAGGTTCTCATGTTCCTACCATGGGACATGATGGACTGTACGGGCCTCAGCACTACCAGTATCCTATTCCTTACTATCAATCACCAACACCACCTCCCAGACTCGTATTCATCTAACCAAACTTTGTTGCATGCAATGATGTTCCCACTATTATTGTTGCAGCACAGTGCCCCTGCATCGGTAGAAGCCGTTAATGGAAATGCTAATGGTGTCTCAAAAGTAAGTGCTGGTGGAAACAACAATAATGGGGCTGCACCTGTAAAATCTTCCAATTCCAAACTCTTATGGTAGTAATAGACAAACTCTGGTGATGAGGTTGTTTGTCTATTCAGAGAAACAACTTGTGGTGGTGGTGTTGTATAGTGATAATGACCGAGTTTTACCTTTCACTATTACAGAGTCAAGACTTCTCAAGAATTATTAGAGAAAATGGATTTTGAAAAGATTCCAAAATTCAAAGCTGGGTCATTGAATAAAAAGGTAAGTTTACTTTCCTTTTAGTTTTTGAAAACATTTGGGGCTGAGATAACATTTATACCTAGTATTAACGAGTTTAAGTATTTTCTACCAGATTTTTGAGAACAAAGGAGGCTTGGGATGTAACTCAACATCAGGTGACAAAGCCTTGGAAGTTCCACTTTGCAATTGATGAAAGGATTCATCCTGCAAGAACAGTTTTTGAGTTGTTTGACAAGGTGCAGACAACATTATCACTTTGCTCCTCTTCTTATCTAGAATTATTATCTATATATATAAAATCAGATATTCATTATCAAAAATGTTCTCTTACATCTTTCATTGCCATCACACTGAGCAGCCACTTCCAAGACTCACAACACAAAACCCATTTCATCTCCACAAATAGGTAACTTCTCAAACCACATTTTGCTTATGTTATATTATTTGTAACTTCTGAAGGTAATGATGGTTTATATGCTCATGACATATTCACTAATGATGTGGTTGTGTATATATACATACCGCTTTACATCTTCAACACATGATCGATAGACCACTTTGAATCCTAAAGGTATGTCCTGTAGTACCATCATCGTAGTGGCCACATATGCTTGGAAGTAACAAATATCATATGTTGTATGCTTGGTAGTTCTTATGCCATAGTTGGCTACACGAGGCTCATAGAGTTGCTTTCATTTATGTTGTTGAAACTCTTAAGGAGGGTCGAGTTCATATAGACTACTCAAAGATTGTTAAGGCTGGTGACAATGGGAAAGGCAAGGTTTCCATCTAACTGGATCCTATTTTAAGTCTTCCTATTATTATATGTTAAAACATCTTTCTGTTATTAGGTTACATTTATCTTTTCTTTTGATTATTCGCGTTAGTTGTACTATGACATCATTTAACCTTCTGAAACATATCATTTGAATAATACATCATGTGGCAGGTGCTTGCTCCTTATAGACCGGAGTACCAATACCAACTGCAAAAGCTTTGACTTATTTCAAAAAGCGAAGCTAAGTATCACTGTCCCCTACTGATTTTGTATTCTATCTGAATTAGGCATCGAGTTGAGCATTACTGAGATCGACTTGTTTGTAGGTGTTGATGGAAAGAAAGGAGGTGTTGGGCGTCAAGTATAGACTTCTTATTATTACCCTGGAAAGCTAGTCCAGGATCGGAACGTTGAAAACCTGATTTTCATTTCATGTGCAAGTCATACATATTTCTGGATAGCTTTCACCCCCTTGTTGTAAGATTTCAAACCCTCAACTGCACATTTTATGTTAACTACTCTATACACATATAAGTCTAGTTATACTTATATCCACCTTATCTTGTTTTTTCATAACTTCACAAATATGATCCTTGTTTCGATCTTGCTGTCAACATCATATCAATAGCTAATAACAACTATGCAACTTTAACTTTGGTGATCATCACTCTGAGGTTACTGATGCTACTTTATATGCGTGAATTTTTGTTCATTCTATTTGATTAAGCATATTCTTTTGGTTTTATCCTTTGCTGGTGGTGTTGTGTTCGATGTGGGTTTGAATTTTTTGTTGTTGTTCTTGAATGGTGAATACGAGTGATATATTCGAATTGCTAAGGACTCTACCTTGCTTCAATTATGACGGGAGGGGCTTATTGTTTCTAGTTGGCATTTTTCCGTACTAGAAAGGGTTTACATTTAGTTGTGCAAGTCTGATCACAATTGTTTATTTTTCAATTGCTTTCAGTTTTTATTTAAGATATTAAATTGGGACATTTTTTCTAGTACATAGGGAGGGGATAATTGCTAGTGGAGATCGTATTTCAAATCCTTCTATGGATTTCGACTTCTAGTTATGGTTTTACTTGTTTTTTTGCTTAGTGATACATTTGATTTATGTTGTTAGTCGTCTGAATTTCCCAACCAATGCCTTCAGTACATCTGATGAAGGTGATGCAGATCCTAATTTGTTTTATATGCAATGCATTACAGGTTGATAAACTAGGAAGGATAAGACTCACAAAATGGATGTAAATGCAGTACACTAGAGTTCTCAGGTCTGTTTTATTTTTCTGAATTAAACACACTTCATGATGTTAAAGAGACCTGTCCCTGGCCTTATAACGATTACTTGCATAAACTTATCATGCACTGTAAATTTCTGAATTAAACAAGTCCCATATATTTAGGTTCAGGTACATGTGGTTCTAGCTAATTCCATATGCGTTCTTTTCACTGTCTCTTATTGTATCCTCCTTCGCATTTTGTCATTAAACCAATCAAATATTGACTGCTCATGCTTGCACATTCTATCAAAATTCTAGTCATTTCATTTTTCACTGCAACTGAATATCAGATAGTTTTTCCATGAGAATGCAAAGCTCTAGAAGTGTATCTCTTGATAACAGGTTTTCAGATACGTTATAGCATAGCATACAAATAAATTCACAACTATGAACAACAAGGAACTGAAAATTGTTGTCTTGAAAACTTTTTTTCAGAAAGTTGTTGTTGCCTATGAATGCAAAAATTTTCAAGGTGTGCTCAGCCATCAGCTCAAGCAGTTTGGAAACAAGGTTGTACTTAGTGTTCCTGAAACAAGAGTTGATGATGCAGAATTCCAGGAGAATGATGTTTATGCAATTGCTATGGAGTAAATCATTTTGTTGGTTAACTGCACTTGTCTTCCAACTTTATTGTCAGTTAGGACTTAAACTTATATTGGTATATGAACTCAAAATTTAAACCCTTTTTTGTGTAATTTGAACCTAATGAATCAATGAATGTTAAATGGAAAAATTATTTGAGTTTACAAGTGCAAGTTTGATTTGATTCTCATTTGAATTCTCATTTGTGTTTCAATTGATTCTCATTTGAGTTTCATTTGTGTTTGATTTCAGATTTAGTCAGATTCAGTCCGGCTAGACAGCCAATCTGAATCTATTTTTTTTTTTGTATTCAGATTTATATCTATGACTGATTGAAGTCGGTCATAAATTATTAACAGTTGACACCGGTCGTTGATATAAGATTTTCAACGACCCCCAGGCACACGTCATAGTTGAAAAAGACGCTCAAACAGCAACCCTTTCTTCGACCGACAAAGCAAGTCATAGATACGAGTTAAATGACTTGCTTTGTCGGTCGCGAAATTGCTGATTTCCACTAGTGAGGCCAACTACAGCTGCAGTATCATCCCAACTGCACCGTGACTCATAACAAAACCTTGTGTTTCCACCTGAACCATTCAGAACTGCACATTCATATCACCAGCTCACTTGCCCATAGCACCACCAATTCCATACAGCCCATACTGCAAGCTGTGATGTAGCTTCAGACTAAGCCAAATTCTCCATTCCTTGTACCACATCCGAGCATCTGCAATGCTTGTACTCGCAGTTCCCTTCAACACAGACCAGCACCATCTCAACTTTATTCATATCAACAGCAACTGCAATCTCAGCTCCAACATAGCATCAACACCCTTTGAGCCATCCAAACCTACATAACCCATTCAACTTCAGAATTTCAGTTCTCGCCACCACCGTTCACCGCTTGTTGTCGATCTCTATAACGCTTTCGACTATTTGCAACAACATCATTCTTTCCTGCAGCTCATTGCACGACATACTCAAACCACAACAATCTCTGTAACATCTCAACTCCATTGTCTCAGCATGATTACAGCTGCCACTGCACCTGCATCTTCTCGTCCACAGATTCATGTTCTTTTACTATCTTTATTCCATCTGTTATACACTGCCACCATCACTTCCCTGTAAACTCCACCTGAGCTTGAGTTCATAACACCAGAGCCATATTCTCTTACATTAGCTTCAACTCAATCTTTGCAGTCTTCACAACTCCAACCCATGTATTCTAATCCTCCAATCAACACCAACAATTCTACAGCTCTTGAATCCCACAGCAACAGTTCTTCCATCACCAGATCTTGAAGCCCACAACATCAGTTCTTTCATCACCACTGTTGTGAATCTGCTCCTAACCCCCTGTTCATCAGAAATCGTCACCAACAACAGCTTAATCTCGATGTTAACCTGAACCTGAGACAAACCCACAGAAACAGCTCCAATTAGAATAATCTTTCTGCCAAACACAAATTCAGCTCAAACCCATCTTTCCTTATCGAATTCTTCTTCTAAACCCTTCAATCATTTATTCCTTTCTCTCACCCTATTAACGACGGCAACAACTTAAATATTCGAGAGTTCTTATCTAATCATCTCAGTGATTTCAATGGAAGCAACACACACAAACCCCTTTAATCTCCTCTTGTTCTTATGTCTCTGAAATCATCATTTCATCCTCATTTCAAACCCTAATATATCAATTCTTCATAATTCCAACAGAGCTTAAATTCACATCTCAATCTCCTCAAACCCCTAATTTCTCCATTTCTTCTCAATAAACCCTAACTCCAAATTTCTCTCATCAGTTCCTCCATCAAATCGCCCACAACCAGACTCAAATCGATTTGCATTCAACACCCATTAAATCTCTTCCATTTCCTTTCCTTGAATCTCTCGACCTGATTTCAACAGCAGTCATGGATGCTTTTCTCTCTTTTTTTCTCAATCTCAGATGAAAAATGAACGATGGTTCCTCTGGATGTTAGGTAGTAGGTTGGGATGGTTATCGCCACCTGGTCGCTTCTGATAAGGGCTAACCAAATTGACAACCCCTTAACATCAGCTAACCTATGTTTAATACTCCTCCCAAAAAGAGGTGTCCCTTAACCTTGACTAGGCTCCATATAGTGTTCGCCCATGAAATAACAAATTTGCCCTTTTTGCTCAAACTGAGTGATTTCTTCTTCTTTTTGCCCGTGCGACTCCAAAGTACCTAATAACTCAAAAACACGCGTAAAGTACATAATTCACAAGAAAAATAGCAAAGAAAGCGTAACTACTAGATAGTAAATACGGTGTATTCTACACCTATCAGATTCCCCCACACTTAGACTTTGCTAGTCCTCGAGCAAATCAAACAAAACAATTCTAAAAGATACATACAACCGTGTCGTCGAGGCTACGGTCACTTTTAGCATAAATAACAAGCCTTTAAACCCCTAGGTGTCCCTAGTGGACGAGTTATAGTCTCGTGAGGGTTTACTAGAGATATACCCACAAAACCTATTTTTCCAACTTACTAATTCTCCGTAATGATAGCATCCAACGTGCTAAGAAGACATAGAGATTCTGCACACTAGTCATAAGAAGTTAGACACATAAATGAACACAATCTCATTCTTAAAAGTTGAGAGAGAAATAACCATCCCTTCTCGAAAGAAATTCGGGCCCTGGGAGTGATCAAAAGTCTCGACTCTGCCTCACAAGAAAGGGTTTTATGAAGTTGCTCTCAATAATAAACAACTCTTTATGGGTCACACATGTGTCCAGGTTGGAATGAAGAGAGAATCCTGCGACACGTTGAATGGTAGGAAGGTAAAAACCCTCCGAATGTTTTGAAAACCCACATCTTTTATATATTTTTGAAAACCCATTTTTCTGACGATCTCTTCGAAAGGAAATCAACCATTTAACGAAGGTGGGAATATGCTTACTTACCTCGTATCCGTTCGGCGTGCAGCTAGCACCACTCTAACAGCATCCATAGAAACGTCTTCGGTCTTCTATCGGTGTCTTCATCTTCGTCTTCGGCCTTCAACTCTTGATGATAACTCTCGAACTTCGTAGAATCTTGACAATATGATTCTTTCCCTCAAATTCCTTGTCGCTTGAAACTTAATTATAAATATTCCTTCTTTCCATAGGCTTTATTGAAAGAATACAAAAATAAAAACAAACTATACAAATCCAAAATAATTTTTTTTTTTTCAATCATTTTTTTTTTTTGGAAAATAAAACAAATACAAAATAAAAAAATAAAATAATAAAAACTATTAACAAACCTAAACATTTTTGTCTTGTTTTTTTTTTTTTTTTTTCTAATTTTTCGTTTTTTTTTTTCAATTTTCTTTTTTTCAATTTTTTTTTTTTTTTTTTGGACTAGAGAAAAATAAATAAACAATAAACAATAAAAATAAAAATGCAAGTACAAAGGCCGTGGTGTAAGTACTTTACCGCTTGATTCTTCACAACTTGTATGTCTTGATATCATAAACTTCTCGAACTTTCATCCTTGATAATTTTCACTCTTGTATAATAGTCTTCAATTCTGCCCCTTGTCTGTACTGTTGCTTGTAAACCTTGAACGTGTTCAACTTCCCTTCAAATTCGTGATGCTCCTCTTGTTGATGATGATGGTGTTTCTATGGACCTGTTGGTGTAGAGAGAGATAAGGTGGATGGTGCTAACTGCGAACAAGATCACAAGTGCTATGTAAGTGAGCAATTCGATGTCACCAACATGGTTGATAAAAATAGCACTCAAGAGATCAAAATAATGCTTCTATGGTGGGAAATTGGACAGCTCACCATTCTTCCCGGAATTAACGTACGGTGACACACACTCTAAAAGCACATATTTAGACAGGTACAAAGAATTGAAGGTCGGTGCCTCACATTATGTAACATGGGTAGTCTCCACTATAGGGGATCACTGTTCTAATACCGAATTCAGTCTGCACCTTATTTGCCACTGGCATGGTTAAATCCAACTTTAACTCTCATACAATTAAGAAACCCGATCATGTTCTCTGTCATCTCTAAGTTCACCACTATTATGAGATTCTCGATGTAATCTTAGCGACATGTATACTATGTGACTCTAAACTAACTACAAGTTGGAGTTTTTTATTCACTAATTTACACAAAAGTTGAAAAATTTGAAAAATTTACAACGCAAATGCTTAACCACTCCCCCACACTTAAACTTTACATTGTCCTCAATGTAAATTGAATCGTCCAAAGAAAGTCAAGGTGGGAAATCATAAAACAAATATGCGAAAAGAAAAAGCTAAAAAACAAGAAAAGAAAAATTAAAAGATAAGAGATACAAAACCGGTGGGTTGCCTCCCACTTAGCGCTTGGTTTAAAGTCGTCAGCCTGACTATCTCCTTGCAAGATTCATTCCCCATATACCAATAATCTGAAAAGTTGGGGATCCGTCCATAGAACCTGTTTTGCAAACACTAACGTCACAAAAATATTAGTACAATAAAGCAAAAGTGAAGCTATGAACCGATAAAAGCTTCCCCCACACTTATTATTGTCCACACTCGGAAGTGTATAAAGAATATAGAAGTCGGGTACTTCCATGGTTTCTTGTTCCAAAACCTGCATAGTATGAGAATCAAGTTTCTCTAATGGAGGAAAACGAGAAACAAAGTCATTCAACAATATTCTCGAAGCACATACATTCAAACCAATAAGAGGTAAAGGAGAAGAAACAATAAGCAAAGGGTTAGATAAACCTTGCACAATCTCTTGTATTACGGAATCCTCTTCATCCTTGAAAAACTCAAGTGAATTATTCACCTCTTGTATATCATGGTCCTCTATCAAACCTTGCAACCATTCTTCGTCCGTTTCTGCCTTAACCAAAGTCTCGAAATTAACATCATCATTACAATCATGCACAAGTTCAATTGGGTCTTCCACAATAGTGGTCATAACGGTCTCATTCTCAACATACTCCTCTTTGTTGTAAGGCACATACTCTTTTGCGGATCCAAATTTTATCATAAGAAACTTTTTTAGAACACTCGAAAATGCATCATCCTCAAGCTCCACCCTTTGAATAGGCTCTTGGTCATTATTAAGATCAATGCTTGAGTAATCTACACAAGTGTCGACATATTCCTCTTCGTCTTCATCTTGATCCCAAAAAGACTCCTCGGAGATGTCACCATGAGTTGTTTCAAGCAATGTATCATAATCACCGTCACTATCATAGTCAACATAAGATGGGTCCTCGCTGAATTTAGTGTTGCTAATCTCGAACTCATCCTTTTGAATAGGTGAATGATCATTATTAAGATCAATAGTTGAGTTAACTTCACGAAGTTCTTGGAGTTTCTCGTTTGTAGTCTCTTTAGCTTTTTGAAATTCCTCTTGTAAAAAGTTGGAAACTTTGTCTATAAAATTAGAGACTTTTTTCACGAGCATAAGAATCCTCCCATCCTTGTGGTTGTTCACACACATACCCGCCATAAGGTTGTTGAGGAAAACCATAAGGTTCCATGGAATATTGGTCATAACCAATGAATTGGTTTTGATTATACCCATGTAATTGGTAGTTGTCGTATTGTTGAGGTTGTTGAAAACCGTATCCATTGTTCCAATATGCTCCTTCCATAGAAATAAGCACCTGAAATAATTCTCAAACCAAGGTTAAAACCCAGAGAATAAGAAAAAGTAAAACAAAAGAAAAAAACAAAAATAAGAAACCAAAAACAAGTGACAACCGCTGCCTCCCCAAGAACGGCGCCAAAATTTGACCTAGGTTGTGTACCGACACAAATATAAATTACACTTTCTTACTACTCAAAATATAAATATAGCAAGGGCAAGAAAGGATCGTTCCCACAGAGAGAGGTCTTGGTTGTCAATATGTTTCAGTTCCCTATGAAATAACACCGGGGTTTTGTGATTTTATAAACTAAAATAAAATAAAAGCAAATAAAGAAAAGTAAAGAAGTAATCAAGGATGAGAAAGTATTGGTCATGGATTTCGTCTTCAATCACAAACATGTTTTCAACACAATAATTAGAATTGATATTTTAATCTCAACTTTTATCAAAGGCCCTAGAATACCTTGATCGCAAGTATATCCCGCAAATCTCCTCATGTCATCAACAAACACATTAAAAGATGCGAATATGAATTCTATCTAAAGGAACAACCTAACGTGTAAAAGCACTAATCAAGTTTAATTCCCTAGATGCATTAGGTTCTATGAAATCAGGTCAATCAAAGCAATCGAACGTGGAAAGCGCACTAATCCGATTTAACAAAGGTTATGGTTCACATATGATCATAAGAATATATCACTACAAACTATAATCATATTTATGCTACTTGCAATCCGGAATTATCACTTTTGCGTATAATAACCCTAATCTAGCAATAAAGATGAAAGCAAACTCAATCGATTCGCGACTCGACTAACAAGCATTCAAATCATGTAACAATATTCATGGTGAATCATAAACGATAATATGAGAGAAAACTAATTTATTGAATTAAAACCCATATTTGGAAATCCAACTTATTCCATAACCAATAATAAAATCTAGCTCATATTCATGGAGTTCATAACAAGAAGAAAGAGAAGTCTCATGTTTCTAAACCCTAGAAAACAAAGTAGAGGCCAAAAAGATAGATATTCCTCAAAGAGAGGTCTTGCTTTATATCACCTCCAGGTTCTTCTTAGGTCGCACCCATATGCTAAATAATGAAACAACCCATGAGTGAAGCCCAGTTAGAACATGTCCAAGTCCGTCTGAGTTAATCCACTGAGTCAACTCGCCGTACTCCGATTCCAGCCGAGTTCTGCTTGTTTTCTGGCTCATTTCAAGACATATCTCAGGCCATTTTCATGGTCCTTTTCTGCACTTTCATTCAGTCATGCAAAGCCCCTAACATTTATCTATTCAGCACTTCTAGTACTCCTGCAGTTCAATCAACCAACAACTTGTACTTCATTGCAGTAACATCTTACTTCCAGGCCAACTACAGCTGCAGTATCATCCCAACTGCACCGTGCCTCATAACAAAACCTTGTGTTTCCACCTGAACCATTCAGAACTGCACATTCATATCACCAGCTCACTTGCCCATAACACCACCAATTCCATACAGCCCATACTGCAAGCTGTGATGTAGCTTCAGACTAAGCCAAATTCTCCATTCCTTGTACCACATCCGAGCATCTCGCAATGCTTGTACTCTTGATTCCTTCAACATGCATCAAGACCATCTCGATTTTATTCATATCAACAAAGAATCGCAATCTCAGCTCCAACATAGCATCAACACCCTTTGAGCCATCCAAACCTACATAACCCATTCAACTTCGTAATTTGGGTTCTACACTGGGCCAGTTGCTTGTTGTCGATTCTCTATAACTCGCTCGCCTATTTGCAACAACATCATTCTTTCTGCTGCTCATTGCACGGCATACTCAAACCACAACAATCTCTCGTAACATCTCAACTCCATTGTCTCAAGCATGATTACGCTGCCCTGCCACCGCACCTGCATTTTTATCGTCCATGTATTCATGTTCTTTTACTATCTTTATTCCATCTCGTTATACATCGCCACCATCACTTCGTAAACTCCACTCCGAGCTTGAGTTCATAACACCCGAGAGCCATATTCTCTTACATTAGCTTCAACTCAATCTTTGCAGTCTTCACAACTCCAACCCATGTCTTCTAATCCTCCAATCAACACCAACAATTCTCCAGCTCTTGAATCCCACATCATCAGTTCTTCCATCACCAGATCTTGAAGCCCACAACATCAGTTCTTTCATCACCACTGTTGTGAATCTGCTCCTAACCATTTGTTCATCGTAAATCGTCACCAACAATGTTGACTTAATCTCGATGTTAACCTCGAACTCCGAGACAAACCCACAGTAAACATCTCCAATTAGAATAATCTTTCGCCAAACACAAATTCATCTCAAACCCATCTTTCCTTATCGAATTCTTCTTCTAAACCCTTCAATCATTTTTTCCTTTCTCTCACCCTATTAACGACGGCAACAACTTAAATATTCGAGAGTTCTTATCTAATCATCTCACTAATTTCAATGGAAGCAACACACACAAACCCCTTTAATCTCCTCTTGTTCTTATGTATCTAAAATCATCATTTCATCCTCATTTCAAACCCTAATATATCAATTCTTCATAATTCCAACAGAGCTTAAATTCACATCTCAATCTCCTCAAACCCCTAATTTCTCCATTTCTTCTCAATAAACCCTAACTCCAAATTTCTCTCATCAATTCCTCCATCAAATCGCCCACAACCAGACTCAAATCGATTTGCATTCAACACCCATTAAATCTCTTCCATTTCCTTTCCTTGAATCTCTCGACCTGATTTCAACAGCAGTCATGGCTGCTTTTCTCTCTTTTTTTCTCAATCTCAGATGAAAAATGAACGATGGTTCCTCTAGATGTTAGGTAGTAGGTTGGGATGGTTATCGCCACCTGGTCGCTTCTGATAAGGGCTAACCAAATTGACAACCCCTTAACATCAGCTAACCTATGTTTAATACTCCTCCCAAAAGAGGTGTCCCTTAACCTTGACTAGGCTCCATATAGTGTTCGCCCATGAAATAACAAATTTACCCTTTTTGCTCAAATCGAGTGATTTCTTCTTCTTTCGCCCGTGCGACTCCAAAGTACCTAATAACTCAAAAACACGCGTAAAGTACATAATTCACAAGAAAAATAACAAATAAAGCGTAACTACTAGATAGTAAATACGGTGTATTCTACACCTATCAGCAGGATATAGATGATGTGAACAGATTCATAAACCTCGGGTTAGCCTCCTCCCTAGGATACTCTTTTGTTTCTGTGTCTTGTTGTTTCTCCTCCCTAGTATACCCTTTTGTTTCTCTGTCTTGTTGTATATGTGAAAACTAACAATGATGGTGTTGCCTTGTAATGTATCTTAATTTACCACGAGTATCAAGGAACATGGCGATAACTATAATGGTGATGGTACATCATTATTGTCTTGCTCGAGTATAAACTACTACTATGTTCAACTGGTTGGTTATGCAAAGAATGTGAGTCGATTGCATCATTTGATATTGACGATTAAATCTAATAATGAGAACATCATTTGGGTTGTGAGAAGTTATATGTTTATTGGTCTGCTGCAGATTATTGGGATAAGTATGCATTGGTGCTTTTGCACAAGTCTTATCCTTCTAACAAATCGACGGTACACCGGGTCATACTTTGAAACTCACTTATAGGTAAGTTTTTGTGCATAATAGATTGGATATTTTTACTTCTTTATATTATTGCATGAATACATTATGACTGAGGTTCTTTGCTCGTGAAATGTTAAACATTGTGCAAATGGTGATTTTGCCCAAGTTGATGATTGAGATTAGGGTTAGCAGGACGCCGTGGTTTACCACCTAGTGAGCATTTACCCTCTTGGGATAAGGTTGATGTTGTATATGGTGTAGTTTGTATTCAAAAGGTTCACTGGGTCGCAGTATCCATTCAAGTAAAGGAGAAGACAATTATAATTTATGATTCTCTTAGACCGAATCGTAATAATAGCTCAAGCAAAATTCACCCTGAAGTCGGTCAAATTCTTGATTATTTGAAGAAAGCATACAACCGCGGTCCATGGTAGTGTAGATATGACTTACAAACCCCTAAGCAAAATGATACGTGAGTCTTACTTGAAATCTATTTTTAACCTTGAATTTTTAACCTTATATTTGGAGAATTGATCCATATACAATTTATGCAGTAGCTCTTGTGGGGTGTTTTCCTTCAAGTTTATCAAGCATATGGTTAGAAAGATTCCTGTTTTTCAAGTCCAACCTTCTTTCGCTACTCGTTATCGATGCGAACTTGCGGTGCAGCTATTCAAGAAACAATTCATAGAGGTGAATGGCACAAGTGGTGAATAGTTGAATAGCTGAAAATCTTTATTTTTGGATCTTCGGTTCCTGTTTTTTGGATGTGTATAGTTGAAAATGTCGCACTATAGTTCTAAATCTAAGTTAGTGGCGATGGACTCTTATACCCTGGATATATCTGTTTATATTTTGTTGATCATGTTATGATCCTTCGCTTATGTATGTATAGCGGCTTGTCTCTCGCTTCTAAAATTGATGCTTTGATATTTTATCTACTTCATGTTCTTTGAAAGGAGTTAGAACTTAGTGTCACTAAAGATCACCTGGTTTGGGTGACTTGAAATTTAAAAACTAAGAATACACAGGTAGGAAAAATGTATATAAAAAATACACTAAAGTTTGAAAACAATATAAAATACATAGGTAGTAAAAATATACAACAGAATAAAGGTTAAGAGGGCCGAGTTTGCTTAGTGGGGAGTAAGCCGGTGGCTATACTGTCGGGGGCAGGATGGGCCTATGCCTAGAAAAAAAAAAAAGGTTACAATAAACATTGAAATAAATGCTAGATTTTTGAATTTTTTGTGAACCCAAAATTACTAGAACAAACTCTAAATTTCTAGTTACCATCGGAGATTGAAATTAGGGAGAGGGGTGTCATTGAAATTAATATACAAACCCGGGACAATAAGAACTCGTATAATCCATCCTCAGTTCATTTGGGTCTAACTCGTGTAATATACGAACCCGGGACGATAAGAACTCATATATTCCATCCTCAGTTCATCATAGTGAGAGACAGATTCAGAACAAGGATAGTCACACCTGACAGTTACATGGAAAGAAAATATCTAATAGTTATTTTCAATTTCTAGTTTCAGTTTCTTATCTTGTGTGTCTAATGTGTGTCTTAACTGCCTATAACTAGTTTTCTGTTTGTGTATTTTCAAGTGTTCTATTTGTTGTTCTTATGGATTCAGAACACAAATCTCTTGATATTCAGTTCATCGAAATAAGAACCTTTGTTTTAACTCTAGTAATCTTTAAACCCGAGATGTTGAAATATGATATATTTCATCTCTATTAATTCAAAATCTGTCAATGTGAATCGAAATATGCTCAAATTCTATTAATGTTGAAACTCGGGTCTAACACAGAATATGTCAATGTGAATCGAAATGCTCCATCACCTATATGGCTTGAAATGCTCCAAAAGTGCCACTCTAACTCCAAACCCACCAAGATGACATTTAAATACTAAGAGTGGTATCTACAGATGCTGTTGAAAGGTAGATAGGTGACATTTAGCCTGTTAAGGCTAACCATTAATTTTAGTGATGTGTCCGGGTCACTTTTTTTTTATTTATTGTGGAGATTCACATAAGATATTTCCGAGTATAATAATCGGTAAAGCTCGGAGAGCTGAATACTTACTTTTAGATATAGTTTTGAATCTACTTGTTCTAATAGATGATTGCACGGTATAGTGTAATTGTGCCACCGTTGAGCATTCCCTTTCAAATGTGTGTGTTAAGTGCCTATAACTACCTACTAGTATTTAATCTTAGGATATTGATTTGTACAACATTCTCTGGAATATTTGGAAACTAAGAAATGATTTGGTCTTCTCTGGGCATGTATTTTCTCAAGATGTTATTCTTCGTAAGACAACGCTGGATTTTAATGTTTGCATGGAAAATAAGGAGCCTTTGTCTCTCAATAATCACTTAAGTTATTGTATCAACGATGGTCACCTTCAGAAGAAAATTTTGTGAAAATTAAAGTTGATGCTGCCTTCATCCCTAATAATGGTGTTGCCAGTGCGATTGCTAGAGATTATGAAGGAGAATTTTTGGGTTGTGAAACTATTACATTTGATGCTACGTCCGCGTTGTTGGCTGAATCAATTGCTTGTAAACTGGATGTTTTACTGGCAAGGAGTTTAGGGTTTCAAAATGTTATTATTGAAGGAGATGCAAAGAATGTTATAGATGTTGTTAGAGGCGATTCCAGAGACATCCCCTGGAGCATTCTATCGGTTATTTTACAAGTTAAAAGGGAAGCTTCTTCATTTCCATGTATTAGATTTGAACATGTTCCAAAAAATGTCATTGATCTTTCTGGCACATAATCTCTGTCAATATGCCATGAAAGAAAATGTAATATGCAGGTGGAATGCTAATTATCCTTCTAGTTGTATTTCGTCAAACCTCAATTTCAATGAGGTATCTGAATAAAAGTTTTGGGATTTCTAAAGCCCGTCTTCTCTTCAAAAAAAATTCATCGGGCGAATTTTCAGTTTCTTATCTTGTGTGTCTAATGTGTGTGTTAACTGCTTATAACTACCTACTAGTATTTAATCTTAGGATCCTAATTTGTAAAACATTATTGATGATTATTATTTGAAAAGAAACTAGTTTTCTGTTTGTGTATTTTCAAGTGTTCTATTTTTTGTTCTTGTGGATTCAGAACACAAATCTCTTGAGATTATAGCTTGTTCTGTGGATTCATAACAGTGTTTTGTGGATTCAAAACACACCTTGTGAAGTCAAGGCTATTTCTTATCGTTACCGATGCGTCAGAGACTCGGGTCTAACTCGTGTAATATACGAACCCGGGATGATAAGAACTCATAATCCATCCTTAGTTCATCCGTGTGAGAGACTCAGGTCTAACTCTAGTAATCTTTGAACCCGAGATGTCGAAATCCAATATATTGCATATTCAGTTCCTTGAAATGAGAACCTCTGTTTTAACTCTAGTAATCTTTGAACCCGAGATATTGAAATATGATATATTTCATCTCTATTAATTCGAAATCTGTCAATGTGAATCGAAATATGCTCAAATTCTATTAATGTTGAGTCTAACACAGAATATGTCAATGTGAATCGAAATGCTCCATCACCTATATGGATTTAAATCTACTACAATGAAGATCCATATCTAGCCGTGGACTAAAATATACACGACATTTATTAATATACTCAGTCATAATGAAGGTTGTTAATACCCCGAAAACACGAATTGAGTTTAGCAAAGAAACACAATTTAGCAAAGAAACACAAACTTCATGATCTGTATGAACAAAATAGGTTTATGCGAACCATTGGATTCTTAATCCGTATGAGACACAATAGATGGTTATTGGCCATCGATTTAGGGAGAAACCCTAAATGTCGCGAATTTGCCCTAAAGTTTCACAGTAATTACAACCGTTGCCACCAATATAAGCAAATCATAACCCTAATTATCACTTTTACCTGCTGTATCCCCTCTCTTCATCGGTTCATTTGCAAACGAGAACCGAGATCAAGCCAAAATATCTCCTCCTCTCTTTGAACTCCACCATTACCAACCATTTAACCCCTATATGACAAAACCTCATTAAATTTCATTATGATTATTAACCTTCAACATCTCTCAATTGTGCAGCAGTTATGTTTGATTTTACAAAATCAGCAGGTACAGTTAGGGTTTTTATTTAAAATTTCATTTTCTTTTCTTTTCTTGATTTCTTACTGGTCGATTTTCTTAATGGGGTTTAACAATTATTGTTTTAATGGTTGGTTTCCGATAGATGTAACAGCTTAAGTTGAAGTTCAGATCTTCTACAGGTAGATCTCAACATCTTTAGTCACAGTTCATATCGGGTATACTTGATTTTATTCGATTTAGGTGATGTTTATCGTTTTTATAATACTGATGTTAGGTTTGGCTTGTTGATTTTAACTATTTTTTTTTTTTTGGTATTTTTATGCAGATACATGGAGTTTGGTTTTAATATGGGATTTATCGGTTTGTTGTTAGGTTAGTTACTTAAATTGAATGACTTGAACTTTAATTTGATATAGAAGTTGTGTATTGGTGTTGATGTGATTTTTTTTTTTTTTTTTGTTGTTGTTGTTGTTTTTGCAGGTTGAGAAACTAAATAAAGAAAATGAAAAAGAAAATGAATCTGAAGATGAAGGTTAATAATCATAATGACTACATTTGATGTTGCCTCACATTTAGATTGTATGTTTTTTATCTGTTGCTGCTTGAGAAACTTACCCTTTTGTTTGCGTTAGCTCATCAGTTCCCTTAAAGTTTTACAAACAAAGATAATCGTCAGAATAGATGATTCGAATGCGGAAGTTCACGAAGACGAATAATATTTTGGCCTGCTTTACGCCAATCTGGATCATAAGTTTAACACTTTTCGCTGTTTTAGAAGATTCAGTTTTATTCCATGTTTATAGATTGGTTTGGTTGATGATGAAGGTAAATACTAAATTCCCTACTAGTTTTATTTTTATGACAATGCATGAACACATGTTAGTTTGGAATTACAATCAGAATATCTAATTTTAATCTGTGTGCGCAGGCGTTATGTAAAGTTCCCAAGTATAATCAACCTGAAATTCTGGAAACTCCTGAAGAGTTCTTTATGTGACTCTTTATAATAACAATTTAATGCCTGGTGATCTTGAACTCCATTTAAGGGTTAAATGACCCCATCAGTTGCACAACAACTTCAGTTACTACCAAGTAAACTGAACAGAATATAAAAGGTAAACTAAATTACCACTCATATATAGCATTGCTCTAAATAAACTTTTTTTTTTTTTACCATAATACTGCAAGAGAAAATGATTGATTTTACTACCACTCCAGTTACATATTAGTCCCCTGTAGAGCAAAATACTTCTTCCGATTAATCAATCTCCTATTAAGTGCGCTATTCTCAGCTCTTATAGAATTAACACATTTGACCAGATCATTGTATGTATGGTGTAATAGATCTCCAAGAGGTGGCAACGGCGCAACTGGAAAACCCAACTTAGCTGTTTCCTTCCTTAATCTACGAACTTCTTCAATCGCGTCATACCATTCCTCACAGGACATAACTCCATTGGCAGAAGTATCCAGATTTGTTAAAGACATACTTGAAGAACCCTCATCCGCTGGTTTTGGTAGGTTGTTGGTTTGTTGGTTGCTTTGACGGCTTCTTTTTGAAGGAATTTTAGAAAAACATTTTTCCGAAACTCCATTTGCATAAGTATCCAGATTTGTTAAAGACATACTTGAAGAACCCTCATCCGCTGGTTTTAGTCGGTTGTTGGTTTGTTGGTTGCTTTGATGGCTTCTTTTTGAAGGAATATTAGGAAAAACATTTTTCCAAACATGATTTGCTCTCTGATCTTGAACCCATGTGATCAAAGTGGGTAGTTTAAATTGTAAGGAATCACTCCTAAAGGTTGGATGTCATATACATATATATGTATAGAACAAGTCCTTTCATGCCCGTGCAAAATGCACGGGCTATTGTTGACATTCATACTTACCGGATACCAAGAAGACTGAAAAAATGTTACCGGATGCAAAATGCGCAGACTAAAAAATTGTTAATCCAACAATGTTCATGACTATAACAACACAATGTCATTTCACATTGGAATAAATTAAGTCAAGTTTGCATTCAATGGACATTCAAAGTTATTACCGAATACCAAAAAGAAAAATAGTGTGCTTACCCTTAAAGAAAAACAGAAAAAAATCAGAATGTTTCTGTTGTGTCAATTTTGAATCCACAAATACAACATTTTTTCCGTTGTTGTAGAGTAAAAATTATAGTTTATGAACACCGGCTTTTTTTCATATTGACATTCATAGTCAGGCAGCCATGTCATTGACATTTGCTGTTATCATTAAGTTTGATCTTGCCTAAACACAGTATAGAAGTAAACAATTTCAATCTAGCATGGCAGGTATAATTCTAACTACTTTGATTTTAAGTTTTCAAAGTTAGTTTGTTCAAATTAGTTCAACTAATTTACTCAACGTACTTTTCATATTTAATTTAAACTCAAAGGATTCATCTCCAAACGACTTCAAATTCACACGATGAACTTGAAATTTACCAAAACTATACCCACCAACATGGGGAAGAATTGGAACCAACAATATTTGTTCTAAACGCACATTCACAACCACTTTTTAAAAGATTCGATGGTGGCAGAAGAAAAGACTCCCGATACATACAGTAAACTATTTTTGAGTAAAAGAGAAAGTATTCATGTTACTTTTTTCTTTTCCTCGTGCTCGCAACAGAATGTGAAATAACAAATTCTTTGGTTCGGATCTTCTAACCCGGGCTAATTATATATGAGAGGCATTAAAGGAAGCCCTTGAATTGTTGTTTCCGTTTTGGACATTTGAAGAAAATATCTTATGCGGTTTTCCTTTTTTTTTCATCCATCCTATCGCTATCATGTATAAATGACACCATAAATCCCAAATTCGGAACCTAAAACAAATCAAAAGTTAAAAGCACAACCAATCAATATACATGAGACGTGAAATATATGGGAAAAAAAGTTAAAATTTGAATCTTAATGGCCCTTCAAACTATTTATAAACTCGCAAGACATAATACATTTCCGGGCTTCAAATTTATTTGGAGTAGCCTTTGTGGTGTTGTCATAAACAAGAAATTCTTAATCCCTCCAAGATAATTACTTTTCCTTACTATATCCATCATATAGTCTTCTTCTAAGAATATAAAGAATTAAATGAGATGCCTTATCAGCAATTCATCATTGAAAAACAAAGATCAAGTAAAAACGTTAATCAAAACATGGAAATGAAAATTGTAAGAGATAATCATCAAGCGCCATCCCTAATCATTCTTTGCTACATACGGAAGTCAATGTTAGTTTGACAATTAATTCTAAGGTAGTACTCCAAATATGAAGACCAAAAAGGGCTAATGACCGAGGATTGCAAAATAAGACCAACTAAAGGCAAGATAAAGGGAATGTATGTGCGTTGCACGCTCGCAAACAATAGATTCTTCCATACGTATTATATGGAAGATAAGGCACCTTTGTAGTAAATCGCAAAATTGTAGTAATAATGATAGCCAATTCTGTATGCTCGCAAATAAGACTAACTAAGCGTGTAGTAACTAATTTCTACAAAAAAAATAATGATAGCCAATTCTGTAAGGAGTGGTTTGAGTTAGTATAGGAGGATCGCCACTTGCGTGAAGAATGCAACAGGTTAGGGATCTCAGTCCCGGAATCATGTATCATTCCTTATCATGGCAGCGGCGTATGGATCAAGGAGGAGAATTTTGGACAGAGTTTGTTTCAAGATCTCGCCCTTGTTGAGTTGATGAATGGTGCAATGAAGAGCGATATCCGAAGGCACAAGAACACAGAACTTGAAAAGAAAAGTGATGAAGAATGGTTTAAGCTAATGTCTGACTAGTTTATTTTATATTTAAAGTCCTTTTTATTAGGTACGATGAAACTGTTTTTTACTTCTAGGTTGTCCTAGTTATGGCTATATAATTTTCGTTGTTTCAATAAGAAAAGTCTAGTTATGGCTACACAATTTTCGTTGTTTCAATAAGAAAAGTAAATGAAAATTAGCACGTTTAGAAGAGTGCATAACCTGGCTACCAATTACTAAAACAACATGTCTCAAAAAAAAAAACCCAAAAAAACAAAACCAAAATAAAACTATTGAGTTCCTGTCATTTTGCATCAACCTCTACTGAAGTAAATGATTTTTGATTCTTGTAATCAGTTCACATGAAACATGCCAGTACTACGGAACTTGCAATTAATAAACATTAGAAAACTAAGGAATTCCTTTTCAAAGGGTAATTCCCAAATTCAATTAAGACGTACTTTCCGAAATTTAAAGTTTCATATCAAGTCTAAGAAAAACTAATTTACCCTGAGGATGAAAACATGACTAAAACCACTCTACTAATGATGCAGCCTAAACTATTTCAAACAAACATAACAAGGTAAGCAATGTCAACAACCAAAATCACTCCAATTCTAAGCCTTGGGACAACGTTTGCTGTTAGCATAATGCCCCGTCTGGTGACACCTCGAACAAGCTCTTTTCTTTCTAGGTTTTTCAATGGCGGACCTTTTCCTCTTGATGCACCGACGACCAACTTCCGGTGTAGTTTTTGGAGGAAGCACCACCCGCTCTGCCACCTCCAGTGGGACATCCAAAGTTTCTGGGATCAACACACCATAGATTTTAGTTTCATACATAGATCTCCAAACATATGTTTTATAATATTCCCCACAAAGGCCTTCTTATTTTATCTTATATGTCTCACACACTGCAAGTACGTGGGGACACGGAAGATGCTGATAGTCAAACACTTTGCACGTGCAAGACCTTCGGTCAAGATAGACGATGTGTTGTTCTTCATAGTCACCCTCATCCACTTCATATTCGTCCCCATCGACATGGCAAGCCACGAACCTTTTTGCCACAACCCACCGTTCTTTGATTATATCCCGTGCATGTTCACTCAAAGGATCTTGCCGATCACGAGCTAGTTGTCTACGTTGGAAGAACCATTCCATAAGGAACCTGCGAATGTAATCGACTAAATGGCAGATTGGAAGACCTTTAACACCAGCTATTCTTGAATTGAAAGTTTCACAGGCGTTTGTAGTCATGAGAGTAAAACGACCTGTTCTAGGCTTCACCCTGGCCCACATTTCCGGTCCAAGATCCACTACAGATTTTAAAGCAGCAGGGCTCGCTAAACCTAGGTCTATCATAGCAAGTTCATACTCATCATTGTTAAACGCTTTTGCAGCTCTTGTAAATGCCACCGAAGCCGTGGCGCTGTGGTAGGTCTGTTTGATATTTTCTGCAAGGTCAAATATTACAGGACTGACCTATAAGTACAACATGAATCATGCATATATATATATATGTCTGAAATGTATCATACAGCAGGGTGGACTCCCAAAACTTGTTTGGACTGTACATATATATGTGACCACTATTGTGTGTGTATATCCTATATGGTACTACTGTCATGGACCTGAGTGTCGTACCTAGTACATTATATGCAATATGATGCTATTGTCATTGATCTGAATTACATATCTAATGATACAAGGGACTAACTGACTTCATAACTCTGTCTAGATACGTACATATAAAGAGCTACAATATGATAAGTAACACTATATACAAATCAAGGTTAACGTTGTATACATTCGGATAACTAGCATCAAATATATTTAAACACAAAACTCATGTGTTTATATAGTATATAAAGTCTTGTTAAATACCTGAAAGATGGTGGATGCAGTATACTTGATTAGCACAAGGAAATGCCAACCTTATGGCTCTACCGATCGATGGGTGCCTGTCTGTTGCCACAACAACATCTTCATTCATAGCAAAATTATCTCCAAGTACTCCGACTAACTTTCTCATAAACCATTCCCAAGATTCATTATTCTCTGAATCAACAACAAACAAAAGCAATAGGATAGATTAACTCGTCGGGATCCATTCCAACATTTGTGAAGTAGAACTCCTTGGGGGCCCCGTAAGATGTGTACCATCAACCGCAAATGGGGGTGCAAACAGCTTTTTTGAATCCTTCAATACATACTCCAAAAGCAAAGAAATAATACGAGAAAAGAGTCATCCGAATCGATTTACAATCTTAAGTGGGAGTACCCTTGTTACGAACACCAAGCATGTGACTATAACCAACGAGGTGTTGGTAAGATTCATCGGGGCTACCTTTGATCAGCTCAATACCATTGCAAGCGCTCACTACGGGAAAAATAGTAATCTACAACTGTAGATTGACAACTCGTAAATTAAAAGTTGTAAAAGGTGGCATGTTTTACAACCTTTTCCAAACAAAAGTTGTCAAAGTAAAATATGTCCAACTCTTAGGACCAATGAGTTCCTAAGAGTAGTGACGAGAATCAGAACCACAACTTGTTGTGTGAAAAGGGTTGCAGAGAGAAGTGACCACCTTTAGAATTTACAACTCATATCTTAAAGGTAGTGAATAACTGTATAACAACACGCATAAGAGTTGTTGAAGATAAAAAAAAATGATTTTGAATAATGTTCTTTGAGAGATTCGAACCCACACCTAATGTGTGTTAGCAAAAGTCATCAACCATCCTTAGGTTTCTCAATATTGTCATTTTTGTGCTTTTTTATGATCAATATTCACAACCTTTACAAGGGTTGTAAAATGAAAAATTGACATTGAAAAAAAATGAGGCTAAGGTGAATCGAACCTAAACCTCCTCTATCTAAGACTTAGATTCTAACCACCCTTCCTCATTTACATGTCTTCTTATATTTTACATTTACTTTTATAGAAAAGGATAAATACACCTTCTACAACCCCTTAAGAGTCGTCATAGAGGTATAAAACTTCTTCTAAATTTTTATCACTTTTGCAAAAAAATCCAACTTCGCTAAATTTTTCTCACTTCGCTAAATTTTATTCACTTCGTAAAAACTTCTCACTTATGCTAAAAAAAATTGTCATCACTATTGACAACCTTTATTAGAGTTGTCGAGAGGTATAAACTGTTTCGCTAAATTTTATTCATATTCGAAGGAATCTTACCTGTAAATGGATGGATTCATCGTTCTTATGAAGTTTCCG
This sequence comes from Papaver armeniacum, assembly GCA_023531295.1. Lineage (NCBI taxonomy): Eukaryota > Viridiplantae > Streptophyta > Magnoliopsida > Ranunculales > Papaveraceae > Papaver > Papaver armeniacum. The sequence goes on from JAJJWW010006838.1 coordinate 572,434, forward strand.
AATTATAGTAGTCCACTTATGGCCAGGTTTCGATCTCGGAGCTAGGGTTTGCATACAATATGCTAGAATATGGTTTGTTTAATATTTCGGGGGAATATTCGAAGGAATCTTACCTATAAATGGATGGATTCATCATTATTACGAAGTTTCCGACTTATAGTAGTCCACTCACGGCCGTGTTTCGATCTCGAGCCGGGGTTTGGATACAATATGCTAGAATATGGTTTGTTTAATGTTTCAGGGAATATTAGAAGGAATCTTACCTCGTAAATGGATGGATTCATCGTTCTTACCAAGTTTCCGACTTATAATAGTCCACTCTCGGCGAAGTTTCGATCTCGGAGCCAGGGTATGCATACGATATGCCGAATTTGGTTTCTTTAAGGTTTGGAGAATATTCGAAGGAATCTTACCTGTAAATGGATGGATTCATCGTTCTAACGAAGTTTAGGACTTATAGTAGTCCACTCACGGCTAGGTTTCGATCTGAGCCGGGGTTTGCATACAATATGCTAGAATAGGGTTTGTTTAAGGTTTGAGGAATATTAGAAGGAATCTTATCCGTAAATGGATGGATTCATCGTTCTTACGAAGTTTCGAATTATAGTAGTCCACTCACGGCCGAGGTTTCGATCTCGGAGCCAGGGTTTGCATACAATATGCCATAATAGGGTTTGTTTAATGTTTCGGGGAATATTCCAAAGGAATCTTACCTGTAAATGGATTGATTCATCGTTTTTACGAAGTTTTCAACTTATAGTAGTCCACTCACGGCCAGGTTTCGATCTCGGAGCTAGGGTATGCATATAATATCTTAGGAATATGGTTTTTTTAATGTTTCAGAATATTCTCAAGGAATCTTACCAGTAAAATGGATGGATTCATCGTTCTTACGAAGTTTCCGACTTATAGTAGTCCACTCACGGCTAGGTTTCGATCTCGAGCCGGGGTTTGCATACAATATGCTAGAATAGGGTTTGTTTAAGGTTTGGGAATATTCAAGGAATCTTATCTCAGTAAATGGATGGATTCATCGTTCTTACGAAGTTTCCGACTTATAGTAGTCCACTCACGCCCAAAGTTTGATCTCGGAGCCAAGGTATGCATAAAATATGCCGAGAATAGGGTTTGTTTAAGGTTTCTGGGAATATTCTCAAGGAATCTTACATGTAAATGGATGGAGTCATCGTTCTTACGAAGTTTCCGGCTTATAGTAGTCCACTCACGCCGTGTTTCGATCTCGAGCCAGGTTATGCATATAATATGCGAGAATAGGGTTTGTTTAAGGTTTGTGGAATATTTAGAAGGAATCTTAGTCAGAAATGGATTGAATCATCGTTCTTACGAAGTTTCCGACTTATAGTACTCCACTCACGGATAGGTTTCGATCTCGGAGCCGTGGTTTGCATCTGATATGCGAGAATAGGGTTTGTTTAAGGTTTGGGGAATATTCGAAGGAATCTTAGTCGTAAATGGATTGATTCATCATTCTTACGAAGTTTCCGACTTATAGTAGTCCACTCACGGATAGGTTTCGATCTCGGAGCCAGGGTTTGCATACAATATGCCAGAATAGGGTTTGTTTAAGGTTTCAGGGAATATTCCGAAGGAATCTTATCTGTAAATGGATGGATTCATCGTTCTTACGAAGTTTCCGACTTATAGTAGTCCACTCACGGCCGGGTTTCGATCTCGGAGCAGGTATGCATAAAATATCCCGAGAATAGGGTTAGTTAAAGGTTTCTGGGAATATTCGAAGGAATCTTACATGTAAATGGATGGAGTCATCGTTCTTACGAAGTTTCCGACTTATAGTAGTCCACTCACGGCCTGTGTTTCGATCTCGAGCCGGGTTATGCATATAATATGCCAAAATAGGGTTTGTTTAAGGTTTGGGGAATATTCGAAGGAATCTTAGCTATAAATGGATTGATTCATCGTTCTTACGAAGTTTCCGACTTATAGTAGTCCACTCACGGATAGGTTTCGATCTCGGAGCCGTGGTTTGCATACAATATGCCGGAATAGGGTTTGTTTAAGGTTTGGGGAATATTCGAAGGAATCTTATTTGTAAATGGATGGATTCATCGTTCTTACGAAGTTTCCGACTTATAGTAGTCCACTCACGGCCAGGTTTCGATCTCGGAGCCAGGCTAGGTTTGCATACAATATGCCATAATAGGGTTTGTTTAATGTTTCGGGGAATATTCCAAAGGAATCTTACCTATAAATGGATTGATTCATCGTTTTTACGAAGTTTTCAACTTATAGTAGTCCACTCACGGCCAAGTTTCGATCTCGGAGCTAGGTATGCATATAATATCTTAGGAATATGGTTTTTTTAATGTTTCGGGAATATTATGAAGGAATCTTACTCCGTAAATGGATGGATTCATCGTTCTTACGAAGTTTCCGACTTATAGTAGTCCACCCACGGCTAGGTTTCGATCTCGAGCCGGGGTTTGCATACAATATGCTAGAATAGGGTTTGTTTAAGGTTTCGGGGAATATTCAAGGAATCTTAGGCGTAAATGGATTGATTCATCATTCTTACGAAGTTTCCGACTTATAGTAGTCCACTCACGGATAGGTTTCGATCTCGGAGCCGGGTTTGCATACAATATGCCGAATAGGGTTTGTTTAAGGTTTGGGGAATATTACAGAAGGAATCTTAGTTTGTAAATGGATTGATTCATCATTCTTACGAAGTTTCCGACTTATAGTAGTCCACTCACGGATAGGTTTCGATCTCGGAGCCATGGTTTGCATACAATATGCCGGAATAGGGTTTGTTTAAGGTTTCGTGGAATATTCCAAGGAATCTTATCTCGTAAATGGATGGATTCATCGTTCTTACGAAGTTTCCGACTTATAGTAGTCCACTCACGGCCGTGTTTCGATCTCGACCAAGGTATGCATAAAATATGCCAGAATAGGGTTTGTTTAAGGTTTCGGGGAATATTCTGAAGGAATCTTACATGTAAATGGATGGAGTCATCGTTCTTACGAAGTTTCCACACTTATAGTAGTCCACTCACGGTCAGGTTTCGATCTCAAAGCTAGGTTATGCATATAATATGCCGGAATAGGGTTTGTTTAAGGTTTCGGGAATATTCGAAGGAACCTTAGCTGTAAAATGGATTGATTCATCGTTCTTACGAAGTTTCCGAGCTTATAGTAGTCCACTCACGGATAGGTTTCGATCTCGGAGCCGGGTTTGCATACAATATGCCGGGAATAGGGTTTGTTTAAGGTTTCGGGAATATTCGAAGGAATCTTAGCTGTAAATGGATTGATTCATCGTTCTTACGAAGTTTCCGACTTATAGTAGTCCACTCACGGATAGGTTTCGATCTCGAAGCCATGGTTTGCATACAATATGCCGAGAATAGGGTTTGTTTAAGGTTTGAGGGAATATTCAAGGAATCTTATCTCGTAAATGGATGGATTCATCGTTCTTACGAAGTTTCCGGCTTATAGTAGTCCACTCACGGCCGAGGTTTCGATCTCGGGCCGGGTGGTATGCATAAAATATCTTAGAATAGGGTTAGTTTAAGGTTTCGGGGAATATTCTGAAGGAATCTTACATGTAAATGGATGGAGTCATCGTTCTTACGAAGTTTCCGACTAATAGTAGTCCAGTCACGGCCAGGTTTCGATCTCAGAGCCAGGTTATGCATATAATATGCCAGAATAGGGTTTGTTTAAGGTTTCGTGGAATATTAGAAGGAATCTTAGCTATAAATGGATTGATTCATCGTTCTTACGAAGTTTCCGACTTATAGTAGTCCACTCACGGATAGGTTTCGATCTCGGAGCCAGGGTTTGCATACAATATGCCAGAATAGGGTTTGTTTAAGGTTTCAGGGAATATTCAAGGAATCTTATCTCGTAAATGGATGGATTCATCGTTCTTACGAAGTTTCAGACTTATAGTAGTCCACTCACGGCCAGGTTTCGATCTCTGAGCCTGGTTTGCATACAATATGCCATAATAGGGTTTGTTTAATGTTTCGGGGAATATTCCAAAGGAATCTTACCTGTAAATGGATTGATTCATCGTTTTTACGAAGTTTTCAACTTATAGTAGTCCACTCACGGCCAAGTTTCGATCTCGGAGCTAGGGTATGCATATAATATGCCGGAATATGGTTTTTTTAATGTTTCAGGAATATTCTGAAGGAATCTTACCGTAAATGGATGGATTCATCGTTCTTTACGAAGTTTCCGACTTATAGTAGTCCACTCACGGCTAGGTTTCGATCTCGAGCCGGGGTTTGCATACAATATGCTAGAATAGGGTTTGTTTAAGGTTTGTGGAATATCCGAAGGAATCTTATCTCGTAAATGGATGGATTCATCGTTCTTACGAAGTTTCCGAGCTTATAGTAGTCCACTCACGGCGTGTTTCGATCTCGGAGCCAAGGTATGCATAAAATATGCCGAGAATAGGGTTTGTTTAAGGTTTCGGAGAATATTCTGAAGGAATCTTACATTTAAATGGATGGAGTCATCGTTCTTACGAAGTTTCCGACTTATAGTAGTCCACTCACGGCCAGGTTTCGATCTCAGAGCCAGGTTATGCATATAATATGCCAGAATAGGGTTTGTTTAAGGTTTCAGGGAATATTCCGAAGGAATCTTAGCTGTAAATGGATTGATTCATCGTTCTTACGAAGTTTCCGACTTATAGTAGTCCACTCACCGATAGGTTTCGATCTCGGAGCCGTGGTTTGCATACAATATGCGGAATAGGGTTTGTTTAAGGTTTCGGGAATATTCCGAAGGAATCTTATCTGTAAATGGATGGATTCATCGTTCTTACGAAGTTTCCGACTTATATAGTAGTCCACTCACGGCCAGGTTTCGATCTCGGAGCCAGGGTATGCATAAAATATCCCAGAATAGGGTTAGTTTAAGGTTTCAGGGAATATTCTGAAGGAATCTTACATGTAAATGGATGGAGTCATCGTTCTTACGAAGTTTCCGACTTATAGTAGTCCACTCACGGATAGGTTTCGATCTCGGAGCCATGGTTTGCATACAATATGCCAGAATAGGGTTTGTTTAAGGTTTCAGGGAATATTCCGAAGGAATCTTATCTCAGAAATGGATGGATTCATCGTTCTTACGAAGTTTCCGACTTATAGTAGTCCACTCACGGCCAGGTTTCGATCTCGGAGCCAGGGTATGCATAAAATATCCCAGAATAGGGTTAGTTTAAGGTTTCTGGGAATATTCTGAAGGAATCTTACATGTAAATGGATGGAGTCATCGTTCTTACGAAGTTTCCGACTTATAGTAGTCCACTCACGGCCAGGTTTCGATCTCAGAGCCAGGTTATGCATATAATATGCCAGAATAGGGTTTGTTTAAGGTTTCAGGGAATATTCCGAAGGAATCTTATCTGTAAATGGATGGATTCATCGTTTTTACGAAGTTTTCAACTTATAGTAGTCCACTCACGGCCAAGTTTCGATCTCGGAGCTAGGGTATGCATATAATATGCCGGAATATGGTTTTTTTAATGTTTCAGGAATATTCTGAAGGAATCTTACCTGTAAATGGATGGATTCATTGTTCTTACGAAGTTTCCGACTTATAGTAGTCCACTCACGGCTAGGTTTCGATCTCGGAGCTGGGGTTTGCATACAATATGCTAGAATAGGGTTTGTTTAAGGTTTCGGGGAATATTAGAAGGAATCTTATCTCGTAAATGGATGGATTCATCGTTCTTACGAAGTTTCCGACTTATAGTAGTCCACTCACGGCCAGGTTTCGATCTCGGAGCCAGGGTATGCATAAAATATCCCAGAATAGGGTTAGTTTAAGGTTTCAGGGAATATTCTGAAGGAATCTTACATGTAAATGGATGGAGTCATCGTTCTTACGAAGTTTCCGACTTATAGTAGTCCACTCACGGCCAGGTTTCGATCTCAGAGCCAGGTTATGCATATAATATGCCAGAATAGGGTTTGTTTAAGGTTTCAGGAATATTCCGAAGGAATCTTATCTGTAAATAGATGGATTCATCGTTCTTACGAAGTTTCCGACTTATATAGAAGTCCACTCACGGCCAGGTTTCGATCTCGGAGCCAGGGTATGCATAAAATATCCCAGAATAGGGTTAGTTTAAGGTTTCAGGGAATATTCTGAAGGAATCTTACATGTAAATGGATGGAGTCATCGTTCTTACGAAGTTTCCGACTTATAGTAGTCCACTCACGGCCAGGTTTCGATCTCAGAGCCAGGTTATGCATATAATATGCCAAAATAGGGTTTGTTTAAGGTTTCAGGGAATATTCCGAAGGAATCTTAGCTATAAATGGATTGATTCATCGTTCTTACGAAGTTTCCGACTTATAGTAGTCCACTCACGGATAGGTTTCGATCTCGGAGCCGTGGGTTTGCATACAATATGCCGAGAATAGGGTTTGTTTAAGGTTTGGGGAATATTCGAAGGAATCTTATCCAGTAAATGGATGGATTCATCGTTCTTACGAAGTTTCCGGCTTATAGTAGTCCACTCACGGCCGTGTTTCGATCTCGGAGCCAGGCTAGGTTTGCATACAATATGCCATAATAGGGTTTGTTTAATGTTTCGGGGAATATTCCAAAGGAATCTTACCTATAAATGGATTGATTCATCGTTTTTACGAAGTTTTCAACTTATAGTAGTCCACTCACGGCCAAGTTTCGATCTCGGAGCTAGGGTATGCATATAATATGCCGGAATATGGTTTTTTTAATGTTTCAGGAATATTATGAAGGAATCTTACCTGTAAATGGATGGATTCATCGTTCTTACGAAGTTTCCGACTTATAGTAGTCCACCCACGGCTAGGTTTCGATCTCAGAGCCAGGGTTTGCATACAATATGCTAGAATAGGTTTGTTTAAGGTTTGGGAATATTGAAGGAATCTTATCTCGTAAATGGATGGATTCATCGTTCTTACGAAGTTTCCGACTTATAGTAGTCCACTCACGGCCAGGTTTCGATCTCGCAGCCAAGGTATGCATAAAATATGCCAGAATAGGGTTTGTTTAAGGTTTCGGGGAATATTCTGAAGGAATCTTACATGTAAATGGATGGAGTCATCGTTCTTACGAAGTTTCCGACTTATAGTAGTCCACTCACGGTCAGGTTTCGATCTCAAAGCCAGGTTATGCATATAATATGCCAGAATAGGGTTTGTTTAAGGTTTCAGGGAATATTCCGAAGGAATCTTAGCTATAAATGGATTGATTCATCGTTCTTACGAAGTTTCCGACTTATAGTAGTCCACTCACGGATAGGTTTCGATCTCGGAGCCAGGGTTTGCATACAATATGCCAGAATAGGGTTTGTTTAAGGTTTCAGGGAATATTCTGAAGGAATCTTAGCTGTAAATGGATTGATTCATCGTTCTTACGAAGTTTCCGACTTATAGTAGTCCACTCACGGATAGGTTTCGATCTCGGAGCCATGGTTTGCATACAATATGCCAGAATAGGGTTTGTTTAAGGTTTCGGGGAATATTAGAAGGAATCTTATCTGTAAATGGATGGATTCATCGTTCTTACGAAGTTTAGACTTATAGTAGTCCACTCACGGCCAGGTTTCGATCTCGGAGCCAGGGTATGCATAAAATATCTTAGAATAGGGTTAGTTTAAGGTTTCGGGGAATATTCTGAAGGAATCTTACATGTAAATGGATGGAGTCATCGTTCTTACGAAGTTTCAGGCTAATAGTAGTCCGATCACGGCGAGTTTCGATCTCGAGCCGGAGTTATGCATATAATATGCCGAATAGGGTTTGTTTAAGGTTTGGGGAATATTAGAAGGAATCTTAGCTATAAATGGATTGATTCATCGTTCTTACGAAGTTTCAGGCTTATAGTAGTCCACTCACGGATATGTTTCGATCTCGGAGCCGGGGTTTGCATACAATATGCCGAATAGGGTTTGTTTAAGGTTTGGGGAATATTCGAAGGAATCTTATCGTAAATGGATGGATTCATCGTTCTTACGAAGTTTCCGAGCTTATAGTAGTCCACTCACGGCCAGGTTTCGATCTCGGAGCCAGGGTTTGCATACAATATGCCATAATAGGGTTTGTTTAATGTTTCGGGGAATATTCAAAGGAATCTTACTGTAAATGGATTGATTCATCGTTTTACGAAGTTTTCAACTTATAGTAGTCCACTCACGGCCAAGTTTCGATCTCGGAGCTAGGGTATGCATATAATATGCCGGAATATGGTTTTTTTAATGTTTCAGGAATATTATGAAGGAATCTTACTTGTAAATGGATGGATTCATCGTTCTTACGAAGTTTCCGACTTATAGTAGTCCACTCACGGCTAGGTTTCGATCTCGAGCCGGGGTTTGCATACAATATGCTAGAATAGGGTTTGTTTAAGGTTTGGGAATATTCGAAGGAATCTTATACGTAAATGGATGGATTCATCGTTCTTACGAAGTTTCCGGCTTATAGTAGTCCACTCACGACCGGGTTTCGATCTCGGAGCCAAGGTATGCATAAAATATGCGAGAATAGGGTTTGTTTAAGGTTTGGGAATATTCGAAGGAATCTTACATGTAAATGGATGGAGTCATCGTTCTTACGAAGTTTCCGGCTTATAGTAGTCCACTCACGGCAGGTTTCGATCTCGAGCGGGTTATGCATATAATATGCCGAGAATAGGGTTTGTTTAAGGTTTCGGGGAATATTAGGAAGGAATCTTATTTGTAAATGGATTGATTCATCGTTCTTACGAAGTTCAGACTTATAGTAGTCCACTCACTTTGATAGGTTTCGATCTCGGAGCGGGGTTTGCATACAATATGCGAGGAATAGGGTTTGTTTAAGGTTTGAGGGAATATTAGAAGGAATCTTATCGTAAATGGATGGATTCATCGTTCTTACGAAGTTTCCGAGCTTATATAGTAGTCCACTCACGGCCGGGTTTCGATCTCGGAGCCGGGGTATGCATAAAATATCCCCAGGAATAGGGTTAGTTTAAGGTTTAGGGAATATTTCGAAGGAATCTTACATGTAAATGGATGGAGTCATCGTTCTACGAAGTTTCAGGCTTATAGTAGTCCACTCACGGATAGGTTTCGATCTCGGAGCCATGGTTTGCATACAATATGCGAGAATAGGGTTTGTTTAAGGTTTGGGGAATATTAGAAGGAATCTTATCTGTAAATGGATGGATTCATCGTTCTTTACGAAGTTTCCGACTTATAGTAGTCCACTCACGGCCAGGTTTCGATCTCGGAGCCAGGGTATGCATAAAATATCCCAGAATAGGGTTAGTTTAAGGTTTCGGGGAATATTCTGAAGGAATCTTACATGTAAATGGATGGAGTCATCGTTCTTACGAAGTTCCAGGCTTATAGTAGTCCACTCACGGCGGGTTTCGATCTCGAGCCGGGTTATGCATATAATATGCCGAGAATAGGGTTTGTTTAAGGTTTCGGGAATATTAGAAGGAATCTTATCTCGTAAATGGATGGATTCATCGTTTTTACGAAGTTTTCAACTTATAGTAGTCCACTCACGGCCAAGTTTCGATCTCGGAGCTAGGGTATGCATATAATATGCTTAGGAATATGGTTTTTTAATGTTTCGGGAATATTCGGAAGGAATCTTACTCCGTAAATGGATGGATTCATCGTTCTTACGAAGTTTCCAGGCTTATAGTAGTCCACTCACGGCTAGGTTTCGATCTCGAGCCGGGGTTTGCATACAATATGCTAGAATAGGGTTTGTTTAAGGTTTAGGGGGAATATTTCGAAGGAATCTTATCCGTAAATGGATGGATTCATCGTTCTTACGAAGTTTAGGCTTATAGTAGTCCACTCACGGCCCGGGTTTCGATCTCGGAGCCGGGGTATGCATAAAATATCCCGAATAGGGTTAGTTTAAGGTTTGAGAGAATATGCGAAGGAATCTTACATGTAAATGGATGGAGTCATCGTTCTTACGAAGTTTCCGACTTATAGTAGTCCACTCACGGCCCGGGTTTCGATCTCGAGCCAGGTTATGCATATAATATGCCAGAATAGGGTTTGTTTAAGGTTTCAGGGAATATTAGAAGGAATCTTATCTGTAAATAGATGGATTCATCGTTCTTACGAAGTTTCCGACTTATATAGAAGTCCACTCACGGCCAGGTTTCGATCTCGGAGCAGGGTATGCATAAAATATCCCGAGAATAGGGTTAGTTTAAGGTTTGAGGGGAATATTACGAAGGAATCTTACATGTAAATGGATGGAGTCATCGTTCTTACGAAGTTTCCGACTTATAGTAGTCCACTCACGGATAGGTTTCGATCTCGGAGCCATGGTTTGCATACAATATGCCAGAATAGGGTTTGTTTAAGGTTTCAGGGAATATTCCGAAGGAATCTTATCTGTAAATGGATGGATTCATCGTTCTTACGAAGTTTCCGACTTATAGTAGTCCACTCACGGCCAGGTTTCGATCTCGGAGCCAGGGTATGCATAAAATATCCCAGAATAGGGTTAGTTTAAGGTTTGGGGAATGCAGAAGGAATCTTACATGTAAATGGATGGAGTCATCGTTCTTACGAAGTTCCGAGCTTATAGTAGTCCACTCACGGCCGGAGGTTTCGATCTCGAGCCGGGTTGTGCATATAATATGCGGAATAGGGTTTGTTTAAGGTTTCGGGAATATTAGAAGGAATCTTATACGTAAATGGATGGATTCATCGTTTTTACGAAGTTTTCAACTTATAGTAGTCCACTCACGGCCAAGTTTCGATCTCGGAGCTAGGGTATGCATATAATATCTTAGGAATATGGTTTTTTTAATGTTTGGGAATATTAGAAGGAATCTTACCCGTAAATGGATGGATTCATCGTTCTTACGAAGTTTTCAGGCTTATATTAGTCCACTCACGGCTAGGTTTCGATCTCGAGCCCGGGGTTTGCATACAATATGCTAGAATAGGGTTTGTTTAAGGTTTCGGGAATATTCAGAAGGAATCTTATCCGTAAATGGATGGATTCATCGTTCTTACGAAGTTTCAGGCTTATAGTAGTCCACTCACGGCCGGTTTCGATCTCGGAGCCGGGGTATGCATAAAATATCCAGGAATAGGGTTAGTTTAAGGTTTAGGGAATATTCGAAGGAATCTTACATGTAAATGGATGGAGTCATCGTTCTTATGAAGTTTCCGAGCTTATAGTAGTCCACTCACGGCGAGTTTCGATCTCGAGCCGGGTTATGCATATAATATGCCGAGAATAGGGTTTGTTTAAGGTTTGGGAATATTAGAAGGAATCTTATCTCGTAAATAGATGGATTCATCGTTCTTACGAAGTTTCCGACTTATATAGAAGTCCACTCACGGCCAGGTTTCGATCTCGGAGCCAGGGTATGCATAAAATATCCCAGAATAGGGTTAGTTTAAGGTTTCGGGGAATATTCTGAAGGAATCTTACATGTAAATGGATGGAGTCATCGTTCTTACGAAGTTTGGAGCTTATAGTAGTCCACTCACCGATAGGATTCGATCTCGGAGCCATGGTTTGCATACAATATGCCGAATAGGGTTTGTTTAAGGTTTGGGGAATATTGAAGGAATCTTATCTCTGTAAATGGATGGATTCATCGTTCTTACGAAGTTTCAGGCTTATAGTAGTCCACTCACGGCCAGGTTTCGATCTCGGAGCCGGGGTATGCATAAAATATCCCAGAATAGGGTTTGTTTAAGGTTTCGGGGAATATTACGAAGGAATCTTACATGTAAATGGATGGAGTCATCGTTCTTACGAAGTTTCAGGCTTATAGTAGTCCACTCACGGCCGAGTTTCGATCTCGAGGCCGGGTTATGCATATAATATGCCGAGAATAGGGTTTGTTTAAGGTTTCGGGGAATATTAGAAGGAATCTTAGCTATAAATGGATTGATTCATTGTTCTTACGAAGTTTCCGACTTATATTAGTCCACTCACGGATAGGTTTCGATCTCGGAGCCAGGGTTTGCATACAATATGCCAGAATAGGGTTTGTTTAAGGTTTAATGGAATATTCCGAAGGAATCTTATCTGTAAATGGATGGATTCATCGTTCTTACGAAGTTTCCGACTTATAGTAGTCCACTCACGGCCAGGTTTCGATCTCGGAGCCAGAGTGCGCATACAATATGCCAGAATATGGTTTGTTTAATGTTTCGGGGAATATTCCGAAGGAATCTTACCTGTAAATGGATGGATTCATCATTCTTACGAAGTTTCCGACTTATAGTAGTCCACTCACGTCCAAGTTTCGATCTCGGAGCCAGGGTTCGCATACAATATGCCAGAATAGGGTTTGTTTAATGTTTCAGGGAATATTCCGAAGGAATATTCCCTGTAAATGGATGGATTCATCGTTCTTACAAAGTTTCCGACTTATAGTAGTCCACTCACGTCAGTTTCGATCTCGGAGCCGGGGTTATATCTGATATCCCATAATATGGTTTGTTTAATATTTAGGGAATATTAGAAGGAATCTTACTCCGTAAATGGATGGATTCATCGTTCTTACGAAGTTTCAGGCTTATAGTAGTCCACTCACGGCCGAGTTTCAATCTCGGAGCCGGGGTTCGCATACAATATGCCATAATATGGTTTGTTTAATGTTTGGGGAATATTAGAAGGAATCTTACTCGTAAATGGATGGATTCATCGTTCTTACGAAGTTTCCGACTTATAGTAGTCCACTCACGTCCAAGTTTCGATCTCGGAGCAAGGGTTCGCACACAATGTGCCAGAATATGGTTTGTTTAATATTTCGGGGAATATTCCGAAGGAATCTTACCTGTAAATAGATGGATTCATCGTTATTACGAATTTTCCGACTTATATTAGTCCACTCACGGCCAGGTTTCGATCTCGAAGCGAGTTCGCATACAATATGCGAATATGGTTTGTTTAATGTTTGGGAATATTCCGAAGGAATCTTAACTGTAAATTGATGGATTCATCGTTATTACGAATTTTCCGACTTATAGTAGTCCACTCACGGCCAGGTTTCGATCTCGGAGCCAGGGTTCGCATACAATATGCCGAGAATATGGTTTGTTTAATATTTCGGGAATATTCCGAAGGAATCTTACACGTAAATGGATGGATTCATCGTTCTTACGAAGTTTCCGAATTATAGTAGTCCACTCACGGCCAAGTTTCGATCTCAGAGCCAGGGATCGCATATAATATGCCAGAATATGGTTTGTTTAATGTTTCGGGAAATATTCCGAAGGAATCTTACCTGTAAATGGATGGATTCATCGTTATGCATATAATATGCCAGAATATGCTAAGTTTGAAGTCACAACCCTCCTGGAGCTTCTTGGTTCACAGTTTGTATGCCGTTATGACACATTTCAAGTTCGAATCAACATTTGAGCTTCATATTTATCGAGTTCAATGATGTATCATGCTAAGTTTGAAGTCACAACCCTCCGGAGCTTCTTGGTTCACATTTTGTATGTCGTTATACTTCATGACCTGTATAACTTGTCAAAATTACTTCATGACCTATGAGACTAGTAGAAATTCAAACCGGAAGCACAAAGAGAAAGCACAAAAACACAAAGAGAAAGCACAAAGAAACATACCAATTATCGAATTTATTTTTCATTTTCCTTATTCATTCTTATATATTTTTTGGATTTTTTTCTTCAGAATGTCGATAACAATGTCTTAAATTTATTAATATTTTTTTTGGAATTTTTTCATTTGAAGGTTGATAATTAAACCGAAAATATGAGTTTGAGAAAGCACAAAACAAAAACACACCCGCCTTGATCGATAGTGTTAAATCAAATCTTAACCGTCGATAAATTTTTCATAATCCGTATGAATGATTTTCATCAAATCCTTACCGAGTCAATTCCCACGATCAATATTTTTTCTTCTCTCGGTTCCCTTAGTTTTTTCTTATATTTTCTCTCATCTTTTCCTCCCGAGAGTACACAAAAAAAAAAACACCTTGAAATCAAAATTCAACCTCATACATGAAAACATCATCAATTTTTCCATCACATAGCATCTCCATCTTGTCTTGATTGCTTACCCAAAATCCACAGCAGCAACAACATCTTCTTTAACCCATTTTTAGTGACAATCACCACTACAACAACACCAACAAAGCAGCACCAACACCAACACCAACACCAACATCATCTCTATTTCTTCATCGATTTTATAGAGACATCAAACGCTAACTCTCGATCCGATTCAATCTTTCTTTTCAACCACAGATTCAATTCACGTAACTTGACTTCTAATAATTCATAAATCAACCATCAAACCACTTTTAATCCCCATCGATGCTATTGATGGTGATTCTAACCCATTTGGAGGTACTCTACATCCTATCTTTTTCCTAAGTTTCATTATGGATCATTCAATTTGCTTAATTGTTTTGGTTGATTCGTTTTTTATTAAGATTTAAACTCATAACCCTTTGATTTATGGTGCGGTAGTGACCAAATAGTTCTCTATGAAGAACGAGAAGATCCGGTATCCATAATATAGTCATTTGACTCATTTCTATATTCTTTGAAACGTGTAGTTGCGATTTTGTTGGATTTGGTGATTTGTGTAGGAAGGTAGGGCTAGTAAGGATGAAGAAGAATGGGCAGGTTTGTATGATTTTTGCCTTTTCATGATGAGGCAAGTCTGATATGGTTAGGCTTGATGTTGAATATGATATGGTTAAGAATTGAATGATTTCTCTATTGAAATTTCGATTTTTGCATGAGGATATCATGTTTGATAAAATGTCTTAGAGTACCTATATCGGTGCGTATTTATGGGGATTTAGCTTGAACATAGGTAGTTGAATGCATATTACCGGGGTGAATCCACTCTTGTCCTATGATTTATGATTGTTTGTATTTGAGTTTCAATGTTGGAACTACATAAAGCTAGGGTTTTTTTGTAACATATCGAACATAGGTATTGTTGGAATCATTAAGTAAAATCTAACCGTTAGAATTCAGTGAATTTTGCATATGTTATGCTACGTTATGTCAGGAACACTTGGTTAAAATTTCAGGATAATCAGGTTAGTAGAAGTGCCAAAAACTGTTGTAGTACAGAGAAGCTTTGTATCTATAGAATTTGTACAACGTCGCGAGTTCTTTAAATCAAAATGGGGCACTTAAACTGCATGGATTTGTTTGATTTTTGTATATGAGTGACCCATTTTGGTAATGATTCAGCTATAAAAATTTCTAAACAAATGGATCATAGGAAGTACCCCAACTAGCGGATTTTTCTATAAATACGCTTTGAAAAGAAAATCAGTGGTGGTACCCCAACTAGTTTGTCTATTTATGGATCATAAGAAGTACCCCAACTAGCTGTCTATTTATGCTTGATCTTAGCTTTTGAAGTGGTGGTTGGTTCTGTCGGTAGTGTTAGTGGTGGTATGCTTTGTTGGTGGTCGGTTTTGTTCATCCGATGATTGTGAAGTGAGCAAACTAGGTGAAATTATAAACCCATGTATTAGATTTCTTTGTTGTTGTGAAGTGCGCGCTCGACAAGGAGTAAGTGCTACTTCTGGTTTAGTTACTCGGATTGTAATGCATAAATAGACAGCTACTGAAAGGAATGGTTGATGTTTAGTGTAAGATTTACTTAACGTAGATATACATTCTTGTTAATCACAAGTCGGGGCTATTTTGACTATCATTGTCGCATATCTCTCATGTTTCATGTAGCACATCCACCGACTACATCTAGTGTTCTTTTTCCAATGTGTCTTGCTTATTGTTTATCCCTTGCACGCTTTCAACGGGTATTATAAAGGTGTGATTCAATCCTACGACGCCAAAAAGAAGAAACATGAGGTCTCTTTAAGGTATGATTCAATCCTACATCCAATTTCATGGTAGGGGTTGTTAACATGCATCATTTCTGTTTTTACTTCCATGAACTTTGTTGTCTTTATTTAAGAGAGTGAATGTTGAAGGCTTAGACACATGAGTTATTGTCTTAGAGGTTTATTCTTATACATTCTAAAGGATTTAATTTATAATGGATGTCTTTTTCATGCAAATTTGAATATTTGTTTGAAAACCGTTTTTCGACAACTGCTATGACATTGTTGTCTGCGAAACTGTCGTCAATGAGCAGGGATTTAGAGGGTACTTCCTTGACAGGAATTGTTTATCTATGTCTCCTATTTAACATGTTAAAAGGGATTAGTATTTCTACTGATCGTTTAGGATTTTCGGCCTTCAACGTCCAGTATGTCAGAACTGAAAACTGTAGGTTCGCAGTTGTGTGACCATCTTAGCACACTCATTTCACAGACTAAATGAACTCCAAATCTGGATTTTTAATATGATTATGAAAGGTGATTCTTGCTACTTTCTAAATTGGGGTCAAGCTCTAAATTCCGACTTCTAACGAATCCTATGGAGCCTCGCCAATGCGGCACATGCAGGACGTCGGTTTGCGACGTTTACGTCCGATTTTCTTTGTGTAGTCTTTCGCATCCATTACCTCGTATTTTGGTTTCTTGTATGATCCTCAACTATAAATACATAGTTATCACTCTTCGTGCATTCACCATTTTATTGCTAATGTTTCTTATTAAATGTATTATAGGTAAGAAGCCGAAGTGTTATTAGAATATTTTTCCTTAGTGTCGAAGTTACGTAAAGCGATCTCCAGTAAGTTCCGTAAAACCGATCTCCTGTAGTAACAAACAATAGTGATTATAATTGGAAATGTTATCTTCTTTCATGGTAATATTAAAGTACTACAGATTTAATTTTTTATTTAAATTCTCAAAATTTAATATTTTTTTTTTCAAATCGAATATGTACCACAACTCGGAATTAGAGTTGTCAAAGAAATGACATGCAACTCTTCCCATAGTTGTCAAAGAAGTGACATACAATTCAAACCAATGTTGTCAAAGAAATAACTTGCAACTTAAACCAAAGTTGTGAAAGAAGTGACATACAACTCTAACCATAGTCGTCAAGGAAATTTCTACAACCCCAACAAGTGTAGTGTATGAGTTCTTTCACAACCCCGATAAGAGTTGTGCTAGGCATTAAGAAGAAATTTCAAAAGACATTCACAACTGAAAAAAGCGTGGTATACAATGGAACGACAACCGTGTTTACGACTATTATTGACGAGTTGCAAAGAATTGAAGACTTTCTACAACCCCTCCCCCCTGTGCAACCTATAGATAAACGTCGTCTTATATGGTACCACAACTGATTTCCGGGGTAGTTAATCGATGTTTTTCCCGTAGTGGCTGTATCCCTGCCGGTAATTGATAACCACTCCATAATCCCTTTTTATGTCCAAAATCAGTTGTTTGGGCGTAAAGGCCGCATCTAGTTCTTTGAATACGTGCTTGAAAAGCTCTGCAATTCGATGGCGGCCGCTTTGGTTCTTAATTCGGGTCGGTCCTTTTGTTTCTTTCACAAGTATGCACATCGTTTGCAAGCGTGAGTTTCCACCACCCACAAGAATCTAAGGGGATCGCTCATGACGCCACTCGCATGTCTTGTCTTTGCATTTGGAAATCAACCTCACGTTTGTCGGATTTACAAGCTATGTACTCAAAATTTCTTTCTACTTTGGCTATTGCAAGTATAAGTTTCAAGTCCCCCTTGCTTTTGAAAGTGTTACCCACACGAAGATCTTTGTACTTCATATCCTTTGGGGGTTTAGGAATATCCAGCACCAGCGCTGGAGTTGTTGGCGCATCATGAAGACAGCGGAGTTTCTTAGCTGATGGAGTCATTTGGTTCAAGACATCTCCTAGCCTTTGGACCACTAGTACTCGCTGATAAAATAAAACATTCAACATTAGTGTGACTATTTGGTCAGGACAAACATAATACAAAAGTACAATAATAAGAGGGACACATAAACATACCTTTAACACCACCATCTCCCTTGGCGGTTTCATTCTTGGATCGATAATCCTGTTTGGAACTCGACGTGAGATTGTTAAGAGGGGTCAAGGGAGTGTGGGGAAGCATCTTGGATCTGCTGTCATCTCCAGTAGTTGTTTTGGGAGTTACGGGAGGAATATATACTTTTACTTCTTCTTCATATTTGATTGTGTAAAAGCTTGGGACTCCACATGTCTGGCAAACATAAAAAAATCAACATTTCTTCACTAACAATCTTAATCCTTTGCTTAAATGCGGTTCCAGGGACATCTATGAGGCCATACACATCAAAACAAGGTTTGTGCAAGAAACCTAAAACATCCATTGCTCTCTTCTTTACATCCTCAAAAGTGTACTTATCAGGTACCACCGCAAGATGTGTCATACCTTTGTAGTCATCATTACCTTCTTTGTGCGCCCATTCACCATTGTAGTGGATGAGAACAGCTTTGCTTATCATTATGGCGACGACAATTTAGGGTTCTAAAAGCAACTGCATTTCACAAAACATACTCTCAGTTATATACAACATAAACTTCTTAAGCAAAAAGTGAATTACCAACCAATTCCTAAATGAACATTGAAATCACACAACTTAACCCTTGATTACAAATAGTGATGATCTACTAGATCGCATGCCTATTTCAACCAAAGATTTTCCAGTAAACCTAACCATAAAAAAATTTAGTCGTAACCATAAAATTAAGATCATCTTGTATCATGAACCCTACATAAATTAAGTAACCAAACCACAAAATTAAAGATAACCCATACCTTATTTGACTGTAAACTATATAAATAAACATCATATTGCATAAATCCCCAATAAATATTTAAAAACCCTAACTTTGAGTTTGAAATTGAAATTAACCAAACTTTAATATCGAATTTGAAAGAGCTAAAAGTTAAGCTCACCTATTGAACAATATATATAGCTCCTTCCTTCTCTATCTCAGTTGGATGATTAGTAAAATATAAAACCTACCTTTCATGGTGTAGCAGCTGCCATGATATGAGCACAATAAGAAAGACAAGAAAAGTATAAGATGGTGAAATAAGAAGAAGAAAAGAATACTAAGATATAGATCAAGACTAATAAGAAGAGGCGATCCTGATAGAGCAGTAGAACCTCAAGAAGATGGAAGAGCAGGGAGAAGAAACAATGAACGGATGAGGGTAAATTTTTGTTGAAAGGTGCCGCGCAAATTGACCAATAGAAAGTTTACACACGACAATTATAGCCTCATAAATTAACCAATAACAGGAGAGCTTTTAATATTATATTTAAAAAATATTTAAATAAAACCTATCTCACAACGATTGTGCTATGTAACAGAGGTGTAAGGGGTGGAGTAAAGTGAAGGTCCTCACCCTAGAATATAAAGGTCCCGACTTCGATCATAATACTTGTCACCTACCTAGCGCCTAGGTGGCCTGGTGGAGAAAAGGTCCCTACCCTTGGATCGAAAAGGTCCTGACTTTATTATCCTACTTGGCACCTACCTGGCGTGTAGGTGGCCTGGTGGAAAAAAGGTCCCCACACTGGATCGAAAGGTCCTGACTTTGATCCTGAATATAAAGGTACCGACTTCGATCATAATACTTGTCACCTACCTGGCGCCTAGGTGGCCTGGTGGAGAAAAGATCCCTACCCTCGATCGAAAAGGTCCAGACTTTATTATCCTTGGCACCTACCTGGCGTGTAGGTGGCCTGGTGGAAAAAAAGTAACCCACCCTGGATCGAAAGGTCCTGACTTTGATCATCATACTTGAAACCTTATTTAATTCCATCAATAAGGTTATTTTAATATTATCCTAGGAGTCCAGTAAGAAGTCTGGACATTTAACTGGACCCTAATACTAAAATATTAATAAAAAAACTGTCTTACTTTAATATTTTTATTTTCAACGAAAAGCTTTTTTGAGGTCCACTAAGGTCCTGTAAAGGGTCTTGACCTTTATCACAGGACCCTGATACTTATATACAAATAAAAATATTGATTTTTAATTTTTTTATTCAAATTCTAATATTTTTTTAATAAAATCATAAGGTCCAGTAAAGTGTCCGGACCCTTTCTACTGGACCCTTGCACGGAAAACCACAGGAAACCACTTATTTTAGTTTTTAAAAGTTAGAAATAATAGTAAACTACTTAGGGTCCTCTCTTTGTTAGGGGCATAAATGTCATATAGTGGCATTTTTGGTGGGTTTGGAGTTAGGGTGGCACTTTTGGAAACCCATTTCCAAGAGTGGCATTTTTAAGAATTACCCCCTTTGATGCCAAACTAACTTCTTGCTTTCCGACTTCTAGAAGTAAAAAATTAATTTCCAAAAAACAACCAACTTTTTTGATTTTTGAAGTCATTCCGATATTGTGTTTCCAAATTAACTTTTTTTCATGCTTTCATAAGTTGAAAAGTAACTTTTCAACTATTATCCAAACATACTATAATGGTTGTTTGGATATCAGAAACAGAAGTACTCAGAAGCAAAACTATTTTGCTTCATAAAAAGTTAATTTTTTTACTTCTAGAAATCGTTTCACAATTCTATACCCAAACCAAGTTCTTTCTATTTAACTTCTAGAATTTGAAAAGTAACTTCTAGGTGTGCATCCAAACGCAAGAATTTTTCTGTTTTTCCAGAAGTCGAAATCAATCCCAAAAATCAGAGGAAAAAACATTTTGTTTTTATCTAAATCGGTCTTCTGAATCTTCTTGTTGTTGGTGTCTTAGCCTTCTTATTGCTCCTGGATCCTCTTGGTTAGCCAAAATTGTTCCCCCTTGGCACCCATTTTTTTTTAAAATGTTGGCACTATTAGACAGACAGAGGAAATGTAAAACCAGTGACTTAAACGCGGACAAAGGGTATCAATCCTTCCTTCCCTCCTCATTTCGATGTGATCCAATTTGGGGGTCGAAAGACACACACACATAGAAGATCCTCATCTTCTTCTTTTCCATAAGTTTCTGTCTGAAAAAGAAAAAGTG
Organism: Papaver armeniacum; assembly: GCA_023531295.1. Classification (NCBI taxonomy): domain Eukaryota; kingdom Viridiplantae; phylum Streptophyta; class Magnoliopsida; order Ranunculales; family Papaveraceae; genus Papaver; species Papaver armeniacum. The sequence continues at coordinate 593,357 of JAJJWW010006838.1, forward strand.
ATGGTCTCTTCTTATTTTTCACCGATCTCAGTGTCGAAGCCAGGATTGCAATTTACAGTGAAGCACTAATAATAACCAAGGCGACCGAAGGTTGCGATTTTTTTTGTGGGGAACAGATTGCTCAATTAGTGAGCTACTGTTGGCACATCTTTATATCAAATGAACAAAACTAATGCATGGACCAAACCAGTGAAAGTGGTGGAGTAAATACTCAGCCCCATAGCTTTCCCTCTATCCTCTCATTTTCTTACGATTCTTGTTAGAAAATCGTAGCAAAAAGAGATCCGAGGAGTGCAAAAATCGTAGCAAACTCCCTAATTAAACCGGGTTATCGATGAGTGGGACTAAATTACCCTTTTTAGCCACACAAAATTTTCACTTATTCATCGAGTCATCATCAAACCTACGCTCCTGCCTCCTTTAATTTGTTCTTCTCTATAACTCTAATTACAATTACGAAAACTTTAACTTTCATTAATAGTGGTGAATATTTTTCTTACCGTTGTAATCATAATACATGCAAAAACATTTACCGTGCATATAAGAAGATGAATCCCATAAATATGAATATCACCAACAGATAGACACATGGAGATCATGATTAAGAGATTTCAGGCAAAGAGAGCAAAATGCTGCGACAATGGATGATTACTGTACTGGTCTATTCGACCAACATGGAACTGTTGTCTATTGTACAACGAGATCCTAATACTGAATATTACTTAATTACGAATACTAATGTTGTATCTTTTTAATTTTTTTTCGAATGGTAACAACAATGATATGAATAAGAGACGGATTTTGATTGCCAATGAAATTGATACTGATTTTCGGTACACCACCTCTCCTTAAATCAATACGTATCACACCTTTAACATTTTTTTTTCATTGTATATTGTACTTTATCTCGGAATTTTGACTGATTTTTGGCAATGGTGGTAATGGTTAGGAGAATACGATGAGAGGGTTAGGCTTCGTTGGCAATGGTGGTAATGGTTAGGAGAAGACGATGAGAGGGTTAGGTTTCCGTTAATGTTAAACGTGTGTGATCATGAAGGGAAATTAATTATGTCTGACTCGTACATTTATAATAAATCAATCTTAGTTAATGAGTCGACAATCATTCTTACACTCCTCGGATCTTTTTTTGCTCTCACTTTAACAAAGGAAGAGCAATGGTGGTAACGGTTAGGAGAAGACGAAATATTTTATTACTACATATATCTTTTTTTTTATTGAAGTAAAGATGGTTTAACAACCCATAATTTTTTAAATTACCTCATTAAAATTGAGGTTTGAAGGATACAGTGGTGGAGAATTGTCATTCCACCGATTGGAATCATGATAACACGATAGTTCTAGTGCATCATAATGATACAACATAAAAATACAAAAAATAATGTATCCCTATTTCGAAATACAATTACAGAATAGTTGATCAAAGAGATAGATGATGTAGTCCAAATAATGGTCTTCTCATTGAACTGCAACCATTTAAAAACTTCTTCTTCATTAAGATATAATCATTCATAAAAGGAATAATCTTCTCCAAAAATCATCATAATTACGACCCATTCCAGTACCCATTTATCAACTTTGTAAGAACCTTGATCATCGTCACGTCGTATTTGGTCATATCCGAAAATATACTTGAATCTATCATTAGACTCCATAAGAAAACTCAAAGGGCAACCATTAATCGCTACAATAGCGAATTGAAACATCATATGACAAAGAATTGTCATAGAAATTTTATTTATTGGAAACATAAAGGATTACAGAAAACAAAACCTAATTTCGCAAAAAGATGAGATTTTATTTATTAAAACCAGAATAAAACTATTTGAATTTGCTCGGAAGATATGAAATCCATATTTAAACCCAAATAAATCTAGATTCAGGGTGAGGAAGATAGGATTAGTTTTTTGGAAAAAACGGTTTTAGGTTTTGGCAGAGAGAAGAGAGTTGATCCTCATTCTATTACTACATATATCTTGTTGGGTTTTTTGCTCTCCCTTTAACAAAAATATTACTGATATATAGATTTTATTGGGCTTTGATGGACTAAATGACTTGGACCCGGTGGACTAACTAATAACTAATTTTTATCTTATTGGGTTTAAGGCCCCTTCCTATGGGTGTGGCAAACATGAATGCTTGCTATTTAAGCACCCACTATGGAGGTGGCTAACTGGCAAACTGGCCTGGCTAAGGCCTCTTCCTATGCACATGCCAAAACATGGTATTTGGCATATATGCACCCACTATGGGTATGCCAAACTGCCAAACTCATATGCCAATATGTTATTTATGGCATATAGGCATACACGATTTGAGTTTCCAGCGGCGATAGAGTCTTCATCGCTCGATGGTCACACTGTCGTTCGATGGTCATTCAATCGACAGCGACAGTCAAGCTGTCGCTCGATACTTTGATAATCGCTCATCAGATCTTCATCCAACGGCTAATATTTCCCCCTACAGGATTTCAACCAATTCCAACCCAACTTCAAATTCATTTCACCATGCATAGTGCATAACCGAAGTGGATTTGACTACAGAGGAAATAACATGGATCATGATAGTTAAGGTGAATTCATCTTAAGGTGAATTTTTCTTTTTTATTGGTCTAATTCGCTACTATGAAGGTGAATTTTTAATGAAATGTAAATCTGGTTTTAATCGAATATTAATTTAAAAGATAATTTCCATTAATCTAAAAAAACAAAATTACATTTCACATTTCAACTAAAAGAAAACATTTTAACTACTCATTTCCTTGTCCGTTTCCTCCGGACCAAAGATCCAATTGCTGCATTTTACGGATCCATAGAGTTGTTCAACAAACTAGTTAAGGTCCGGTTTGAGGCTCGACTTGGTGGTTGAGTCTCATCGAGAATCACCATAACCTTGATAAGCAATGGGAGTACGGGGTATGGGAATATTATACAAATCTTGAAATACGTGTGGTTGATATTGTTGGTTGAATGGTTGAAATCTTTGATGAGGTTGAGGCAATTGGAGTATCTCGATTTGTTTGCCTAACTACTTCCATGTTCACACCACCACGGAGTCGGTATGTCGGTTTGTGAATGACTAAACATACGTGTAGGAGTTGTATCCAAGCCAATGTTTTCTTCACCACCGCGTACTCCTTGAGTATCTAACACCATGTTTGGGGTTGAACTTTCTGGATCCTCCTCTATATGACGACGTCTCAATCTTCTTTCACGACTTTGCTGACTTCCACGACTTTGCTGACTTCCACCGGGACTCAATCCTGTACCAACTCCAACACCAGGACTCAAACCTCTACCAGCTCCAACACTGGGACTCATGTCATACATCATGCTTTCCCTCAAACTTTGCATCTGTTCCAAGTGCATATTCTGAAATCCCTGAAGAAGAGCCTCATAATTGTTACATGGTCCGATACTCCAACTCGTAGCATTGACCCCGAGGTATGGATAAGTCCGAGTAGGTGCACTAGAAACAATTGGATAAGTAACAATCTCTCCAGATGTGCTGGATATAGTCTTTACTTCCCAAGAAAATGGTGGCATGTTTGACGATGAACTTTGAGAAGGATATGCAAATACGTCACCCGTCTCTGGTGGAGGTTGGGAAGGAAGAAATTCATTGTCAAGTGGCAACCTACCTAAAGCGGGAAATCCATCCGACCCAAACTTTGCGGTTGCATGGAAATATTTGGCTTGAAAATAGTATTAAACCAAGATAGGTACTCATTTACGTCCATGGCTCTCGGATCAATTCATCAGCTTCTTGCCAACTATGACCTTCTCTTATCAATTTGAAGTAATCGTCTGCTGAAACATCTGTACTGGGATAAGGGTTGATAGCTATCACTGATCTCCCTTGCAACAGAAGAAGCTGTCTTTCACCATAATACCAAACACCCTTCTCAGAAATAGGGTTGTATAACACCATCCTTCTAAGGCTTAACTCTACCATTGTCTGACCTAGTTCTTCTTGGAACTCAGGTACTTCTTCATATGGCCGTGAGATAAGGTTATGGCTTGTTCTACTCAACTGCTGAATCTTATGAACAATAGCAGTATGTTGACCATCTTCAATCTGTGTAGCTTCCCAATTCTCAGAATCATACTTTCGTATGATCGGAAATACATTCGTATAATTCTTAAGACAAGGTTCCGAAACACGGAAATATGTATACCACCAATACTGAAAAAAATAACATTCACCAGGTTAATAACTTTTCCATATGAAAATGACAAATAAATACATAATGTGAAAAAGATTGGTTCTTACCTCCAGAACTCCCCAAAAAGCATTAAAACTATCTTTATCACACGTCGAATTATCACTTAGGGCAATGTAAATCTCTGATAAAATCGCAGTCCCCCAATCATATGTTGGTGCTTGCTCTAAATCTTCTAATGCTTCGAGAAACCCAATTAACACTCTTTTGAGCTAGCATTTGGAAACAGACATTGGCCCAGTGTCCACAATACAAACAGACGTTCTAGCTCCTCAAAATGGTCGGGGATCAAATATTGATTACCGGCTTCCCTGTTTTCATTCATTCTTACAACATAACGCTGGAAAAAACTTTTCAACTAGGACACCTTCAACCCATACGCTTTTATTTGTCTATGTGAAGGATTTCCTTCTAATTCATTTGAGTATAAAGGAAGTCTTTCTTTCCATCTACCTTCTGATAACCACTTTAGTCTATTAAATGGAATGGAGTTCCCTTGGCATGGAATTCCGGTTAACATGTATAAATCTATCGGTGTAACTCCTATTAACAATAATTATTCATAATTAGAATTTGTTGATTTTTATGAAATAAAACACATAATCTAAAAATTAAATTACCGAGAAAGACCGACTTACCGCATTCAAAGTCCTTGAAAAAGAACGTGTTTGTAGTCTTCCACCATCGTTCTAATATAACTTGAACACCTTGAGTCCTGTGGTTTCTAGGTTGTATTTGATATAGATGTCGCCAAGGATATCTTCTCACTCTCTCTTGAACAAGCACCGAGAAGTAATTGAAAAATTGTACGTAACTCGGTCCATCCACCTCTTAGATTTATAGCGTTACATCGCCCCTCATTATCGAAAGGTGATTAGAGAATACACCTTCCTGAGCTACTAGTCTAACATTATTAAACTCATAATTTGTATCCACAACAAAACTTACTCCTTTGCACTGGGGTACTTGTAGATGCTTTCCCTTTTTGTTTCTTTTCTTCTCTCCATATCTCGATTAAGATAATCGTTTGAAGGTTTCGAAGAAGAATTGAGAAGAAAATCGGTGGTTTTGAAGGTTTTCGAAGAAGAAGAATTGAGAAGAGTTTAGAAGAGGTGGGAGTATAGTTGCGGTATTTATAGGCGGCAGAAACTCGAGCGGTGGCGATATTGATTATATCGACAGCGATATAGTGAATGTCGAGAGATATTGACAATATCGCCAGCGATAAAGACTTTATCGCTGGCGATATTGTCAATATCTCTCGCTAGGGAGTCGATCGCTCAGCGGTTTCCCCATAGTGGCGCAAATGGTTTGGCATGCCAGGTGGCATGCCAAACACCATTTTTTTTGGCATGTGCATAGGAAGAGGCCTAAGTAGCAAATTTGCCACTTAGCTAGGCCAGGTCACCGCTCGGTCAACACTACATCGAACAGTGTAGTTTACACCGCTTATTAATTGTTTAGTCGTTTTTTTTCTTCTCTCCTACTTTTTAGTTATTTTTATTATATAATCCCTAAAATTTAATAAAGTACCCACCAAATACAAATAACTAATTTTTTTATTGATAAGGGTCCCATAAAATATAATATACTATTTTAATAAAATTTGTCAGTTTTACCCTAGCGGGGAAACTAGTTTGCCATGCCATGTGGCATGACAAAACAACTTTTATATTAACCGGCCTAAGGCTTAAGGGTAACATAATAACGTTTATAAGAAAAAGGGGGCTACAGCGAGGGTTAGCCCCTCTTTGGTTCCGCGATCTGCTCAACTTCTTCAACTGCTGACTCTCTTCCTCTGGGAATTTTCTTCTCTGTCCAAATCCCATCGTCAGCGTCACTCATGGCCACAGGTGAGTTCCTTCTTTCTCTTCATCCTTTGTTTAATTTTTCATTTCAACAACTATGAATGAAAATTTTGTGTTCAGATCTATTTCTATTGTTTATGATATTGAGTATGAGTATAGTTCAATTTACAGATGAATTCAGTAGAGATCTCAGAAATTTTGATTTGATTTTATTGAATTTGATCCTTCAATAGTCCAATTGGATTTTGTTGTGAGAGATTAGATAAATGGAAGTTTAGCTCAATGTGTATGATTATGTTACAGTGAACTAGAACTGGTGATTACTAAAGAAGATTACTGCATATATCTTGTTGGGTTTTATAAAATCTATGCACGCAAGCTATTTGATATTGAACTCCAGAGAATGTGTCGGCACCTTGACAATGATAAAACAACAATTTGTTACATGAGATAGAGATCGGCACAATCAATCTCCTAAACTTGTGTTAGTCATGCCCATTAACCATCTCACAGGACCAAACCAGTCACATATCAGTTATGTCTCTACTGGCATGGCTCAACTCCTAGATAAGGAGAGTCTTAGCTCTCAATCTCACAAGTCCTTGAGCTATTGCACATTGCATATGTATAGCGACTTTGAACGACTTCTCACTGTCCTAGACACAACTGGAACGAAACACTCGCTAGAAACCTTGCATAAACCAAGTAACCAACTGAGCCTAAGAATCGTATTATATTGTCTTAAGACCCTGGATATCTCTAGGAGATTGCTTTCTAGACATCGCTGGATGATGGGCGCATTTGTCCCATCACTAAAGTTCTCCATGAGGTCGGTGTTCTTACTTTAACAGGGTTGGCTGTGATTTATGTTTTAGATAGGATAGGGTAGACTGATAATTATCAGATTCCTTTATCATGCTCAAGAGTAAGAGATTAGGATTGAGAATGAAGTGTAACTTGTAAGTAATTCCCTAGCTTCTCTAGGCACTGTGGAAGCAATTGTGTGGATAAGTTTTACATAATTACACCTTAAGCAACACTGTAGAAGATGTAAAGGTTTTAACGTCTTTGTTTTTGTACCAGGTCTCTGATATGGTATGTGTAAAGTGGGAAATTCAAGTCTGCTCTGCGCTCTGTCATTAATTTAAGTTTTGATGGAATAAGGCATTATTTATTGCGCAAAAGTACTGGCTTGAAATGGCGTTCATCAGAAACGCGGAGAAGTTTTCATCTGCTGATAGTCGTATGTCCGGTGCAGTTTCTGCAAGTGGACCATCTATATCTTCTGGAGCATCATCACGAGTAGGTACTAGTCATGGTCATTTCTATTCCACTCCAAGACAGAAGAATAATATGCGAGTATCGGCGTCTCTTCAAGACTTCTCAAGTTATCGTAAGCTTGATACAGAAGATCTTCTTATTGGCATTGACGATGAGCAAAGTGCAGCAACTCATACGGAAGAAGATACTCATCCCTTGAAGAGAGAAAATGGTATTGCAAGTTTTTCAAAGAGCAAAACCTTTCCTGGTATCCCATTTATGAGAAAGAAAATGGTGCGAGCAACCATGGCTGTTCTAGGCCTAGTTTTTTTCTTTTCCCTGATCCTATTGGGTGGAAGATTTCTCAGCAATTCTTGGTTTCAGAAAGCCTCACAGTTTTATGTGGTACTTGATTGTGGAAGCACTGGGACACGGGTTTATGTATATGAATCATCTGTTGATCACCAGCAAGGTGGAAATCTTCCCATTGTCTTGAAATCATTACCTGAAGTTCTACAAAGTAAATCTAGTTCATCGAGCGGGCGTGCTTACCGTAGAATGGAGACTGAGCCTGGGCTTGATAAGCTAGTAAACAACGCATCGGGTTTGAATGAAGCTATAAGCCCACTTCTTCTGTGGGCAGAGAAGCAAATACCTAAGCATGCACATAAGAGTACTTCTGTCTTCCTCTATGCGACTGGTGGAGTTCGCAGGCTACCCAAATCTGATTCAGAATGGCTTCTAGATAATGCATGGTCCATACTGAGGAATTCATCATTCTTGTGTCACAGAGACTGGGTTAAGATAATCACTGGAACAGAGGAAGCTTATTATGGATGGATAGCTCTTAATTATCATATGGGCATGCTTGGGTCAATACCTCCAAAAGAAACATTTGGTGCACTTGATATGGGCGGTTCTTCTTTACAAGTTACTTTTGAGACGAAGGAACTTGTGCACGAGGAGACTAGTTTAAACTTAAGTATTGGAGCTGTTAATCATCACCTTACTGCTTATTCTCTTTCAAGCTATGGTCTGAATGATGCTTTTGACAAATCGGTTGTTTATCTGCTGAGGAAGCTCCCTGGGATTAGTGATATGGATCTCAACAAAGGAAATATTGAACTCAAGCACCCATGTCTGCAGTCCGGTTACAGAGAGAAATATGTATGTTCCCACTGTTCCTCGTTGAATGGAGAAGGTGGGAGTCCTGTAATTGGTGAAGGTAATATGGGTAAAGGTGGGAAACGTGGAATAGATATCGAGCTGCTTGGTGCTCCAAATTGGGAAGAATGTAGTGCACTTGCAAAACGCACCGTGAATTCGTCTGAATGGTCGGGAGTGAAACCAGGAGTTGATTGTGAGCTGCAACCCTGTGCTCTTAGTGATGGTTTGCCTCATCCACATGGGCAATTTTACGCCATTTCTGGTTTTTTTGTGGTATTCCGGTTTTTCAACTTGACCTCAAAACCGACACTGGATACCGTATTGGAGAAGGGCAAGGAGTATTGTGAAGAAATATGGGAAGTTGCAAAGAACAGTGTTCCTCCACAACCTTTCATAGAACAGTATTGCTTTAGAGCACCCTACATCGTGTCATTGTTGAGAGAGGGCCTGCATATACTGGATGACCAAGTGATTGTTGGTTCTGGTAGTATTACTTGGACACTCGGGGTTGCTCTGTTGAATGCTGGAGGATCATTGTCAGCTACAATGGAGCATCACAGTTACATAATACTCCAGACGAAGATAGAGCCAGTTGTTCTTTATGTTGCATTGTTCATATCACTGATGCTTCTAGTTTGCTTCTTGTCATATATTGGGAATTGGATGCCGAGATTTTTGCGTAGACCTTATTTACCACTTACTAGACATAACAGCTCATCGGCTATCCCATCTCCTTTCCATTTGAAGCACTGGAGTCCTATCAATTTGGGTAAGCTTATTTACTAGTTTGGCGACATATATAATGTTTTCTTATCCTCAATGCATGATTACTTTAAGTTACTCTACCTTATATACATGTAAACCTTTTATGTTATGCTAATTAGTCCACCACTTATTCTTGAGAACTTCTTAGTGTCAAAGAATGTGATGGGGTATCAATTTTTCTTAACAAATGATGTTTCCTCTACCTTAATTTGAGCTTCTTGTTTCTGCTTCAATTATATACTTTGAATGATGTCATTCTTATAAAAGTATTCCGTTTGGCCAATTTTCAGGATCAAAGACACCACTGAGCCCTACAGTTATCGGTTCCAGACAGAGACCATTCAGCACAGGGGGACTAGCTGACAGCGATATCCAGCTCTCTATGGGTTCTTTCTTACACACATCACGCGTACCACATAGTTATTCTTCTGGTAGCTTGAAACAGATGCAATTTGAAAATAACGGTGCAGGTTCCTTTTGGAGCCCTCATAGAGGCCAGATGCAGCTCCAGAGCAGGAGATCACAATCCAGAGAAGACCTTATTTCTTCCTTGAGTGAAGCACAGATGGGTATTGACAGGATGGTCTAGTTTGGTGCCAATTTCTTCCCTTACATGGAGTCACGGACACGGTTTCCCTTGCCCATTCAAATGACATCACCTGTCAAGTCCTTCTCCAGTTCCATGCTTACATTACAGTCCACAAGTCTAAGTACTACTAACTGCTACCCTCATTTAGTATTAGAACATTATAGGCGAAAACAGAGAGAACAGAACAATTTTTTTTCCAGTTATCATTAGTGAAGCTCTAGAATCTAGATGCACCTTTCCAGTTCGATGCTGCTTCGTCCATTCTTTGGCAAACCAAGATCACATTATTGCTGCAGGTCATCTAGGATAACACCCAGTCATACAACACAGATTTTTTTTTTTACAGGGGATTCATCTGAGGTTGCTGGTTACTGTAGCCTAGTCACGCACACAATCAACTGCAGCGGAGAAACCTCCCCACTGCGAAGTTTCGCTATTGAATTTAAGAACAAATTGAAGTTCATTAACAGGCACTCTTTTTCTTTTCTTTTTCCTGTAAACATTAATCTCTTCCTTTGTTGTAATACATAATGAAAAAGGTCATTTAGATTTTTTGAATGTGGAGAGTTTGGTCGAAGTTAAAAATATATTCTGTGACAAGTCTGAAGAATGGTCATTTAGCAGTGATCGGCGGGTGGTGGGAATAAAGCTGTTACTAATTTCTCCTCTGACACTATTATTTGGGTAGTTGAAAACTTCTATTTGGACAGGGGCACCCACGTAGGGACTGCATCAGGCAGGGAGTTAATGCTATTGTTTTTTCTGTAAAGAAGACTTGCAGTTGATTTTGTAGTTGGGGATAAGCTTACAAAATTCCCAATTTGTTTTTTTTAAATAATAAAAAAGATCTTAAGCTCAGCCTTTTTATTTATGAATTCTAGATCTGCTGTAGATGAGAAGTTATAAGTTTCAGCTCAAGTTGCTCAACGGTTGACAGTTTGATCAAATCTCCCAGCAGTCACTGTTCATATTTCAGCAGCCATGGAAGATGTCAATTGTAAGTCACTCTCAACTTTGCTCCATTACACCAATTTGTTTGTTCCGTAATGTAGATCAGGGGTGCAGTTTTATGTCAATGATCAGGGAAGCTGAAATTTCGATTCAAATCTTCATTTTCCGTTTACGGTTTCTACAGTTGGACAGGATACCGATCACAAGTTCTTGAAACAGTCAGTTGAAGAAGCATACGAGGGGGTCGATACGAAAGACGGGTATCCATTTGGTGCAGTTATCGTTCGCAATGGTGAAGTAGTTGTGAGTTGTCACAACATGGTGCGTAAAAACAAAGATCCAACTGCCCACGCTGAAATGACTGCTATCCGAATGGTAATTAGTCTGTACTCTCACCGGTCGATAAATGATTGCTGCATTTTTCTTACGTCTTCTTCGGTCTAAATCTAACACCTATTGACAATTTATAAACCTCATATGTAAATGACAGGCCTGTGAGAAGCTGGACACTGAAAGTCTCTCTGACTGTGAGATATATGCGTCTTGTGAGCCTTGCCCAATGTGCTTTGCTGCAATTCAGATTACGGGCATCAAGGTTTGTGCAATTTCCACACTCAATTCGTCAGTCTTTTAATTTCCTGAGCACTTCCCTCTAAATTCATAATAAAGTTAAGTTGTTATACAATTCATGTTTTGCACTTTGAATAATGTAGCAGAGGTTAGTTTATGGAGCTAGAGCAGAAGCATTGACACCCATGGGGTTTGGTAATTTCATTTCGGATGCATTGAGGGGCACCACTTCATTTGAAAAAGCCAATTTGGAGATCAAGAAAGCTGAAGGTGAGGATGCTATCATGGCAGAACAGGTCTTGCTATCATGGCCGAATTGACACCCAACCAATGTTACCAATTTCTACTACTTGATGTACTATTTTGAATCTGTGATCAATGATAATTGAATGGATCCCTTGCCGATGCGAGACTCTGTTTGCTGGCCTGTATTTACCTTTACGTTTCAGTAGTATCTCCGATCGAAAATTATTAAATTGTGGAAGGGACACTAGAATCAAATCCAGATATGCCTCCAAGGATACACATATTTTTTTTTTCAATTATTCAACCAAAGCAAACGTGAAAAGCATGGCATTACAGACTTGCAGTTGATCAAGATACGGGTCAACACGCTATTGATTTGCTGTGTCATTTCTAGCTGGGCAACGTGAGGGTATAGCTTATTATAATGCCAAGTTGGTTTTTAAAATAATACAAAAGAATCTTCAACTCAGCATTATATGGATCGTAGATCTGCAAGTGAGAAGTTGCAATTTTAGCTCATCTAGTTGCTTAATGCTGGTGCTTGACTAAATTTAATCTCACATTTCAGGCGCCATGGGAGATGCCAACGGTAAGCTACTCTCAACTTTACTCCGTTTTTTGAGTTCCGTAATGTATATGGATGAGGAGTGTAGTTGCACGCTAATGAATTCTGTTTATATGATTCACCAGTTGGACAGGATAGCATCGATCACATATTCTTGAAACAAGCAGTTGAAGAAGCATACGACGCCGTCAATACAAAAGATGGGTATCCTTTTGGTGCAGTTATTGTTCGTAATGGTGAAGTAGTCGCGAGTTGTCACAACATTGTCCGGAAGACGAAAGACCCAACTGCCCACGCTGAAGTGACTGCCATTCGGATGGTAATTAGTCTTTATTCCCTCTGAATTGATTGAATAAATGTCTGACACATCTTTATATATTTCACTTGATAGGCCTGTGAAAAATTGGATAAGATTAAGCTCTCTGACTGTGAGATATATGCCTCTTGTGAGCCTTGTCCAATGTGCTTTGCTGCAATTCAGGGTACCGGCATTAAGGTTAATTTGTGCAGTTCAACACTCAATTCGCATGCCGTTTCCTTTTCCTTAGTACTTCATCACAAATGCTTATGCTTTCATATTTTGCTTTTCCAAACGTGGTTATAGAGATTAGTTTATGGAGCGAATGCAGAATCACTAACAGCATTGGGGTATCGTCTTTTCGTTTCGGATGCATTGAGGGGTACCAGTTCTTTCGGAAAGGCCGAATTGGAGATCAAGAAAGCCGAAGGTGAGGATGCTGTCATGGCAGAGCAGGTGTTCGTGAACACAAAGCCTCTTCACAAAAAGAAGAAGCCCATCACAGAGTAGTGACACTAACACACAACCTCGCTCACCAGTGCCAATCTGATCAGTCACTTGTTGTGTTACTTGGATATATCATTTACCATTTTGATCAATATCAATAATCTTATGTGAAACAACCATATCCAAACCAGACCATTACATGAATGATGAACTCAACAGTCGAACGTCTTTCTAAGTTTATATTTTGATTATAACCTAGTTACTTTTGGGGCAACTCTATATTCGGTAGTTATATGAACTATCTTTGACTACCGATTATGCTAGGATTTCGGTAAAGAGGTCCATTGTATAATCGGAAGTCAGGATACCTTCATTTACTACAGATTATAGGCTCAACCAATGTCAGGCACGGAGCTACACCTAGTCTAGTGGGGACAGCAGTCCCCCCTAGGATTTCCTAATTACATAATTAGGCTTTACATAATTACCATTTTAAGCTTGAAACTTTTAAGTATTTATAGATTTGTCCTCCTTATCTTTGTATATTACATAGAGAGCCTTAAATCCTGTACTATACACTTTAAAAACTACTGATATTAGATACTTATCGTACAAAACTTGTCTTAAATATCAAAATTACATAGAAAAGAACTGAAAAATATCAAAATATTAAATCCAACCATAAATCTAAACATCTAACAACTTATTGGATATTTTGGTGACATCATTTGAAGGAAAATACCAAAGCCTAAAAAAAATTTGCGGCCTTCGGCCGCCTGCTTTTACGGCGAAACTAATATATTTATATATATTTGTCCCCCCAAACAATAAATCCTAGCTTCGTCCCTGACCAATGTAGTTGAAAAAGCTCGGTGCGGGCATGGACGTGATATAAATACAATGCCGGTACGCTATACAGGGGGTCTGAGGGGGTCCGGGGGGGCGTAACCCCTCTCGGCTGTGTTCGACCTGACAAGTAGTTATATGAACTATTTTGACTACCGAATATGGTTGAATATTTGCAAGAAAGCAAGGATAGTCGGAAGTCAGGATAACTTCATTTACTACCGATTATAGGCTCAACCAAAATTCAAAAAAAAAAAAAACGGATTTTTGCAAAATCTCATTTTGGGGCTACTCTATATTCGGTAGTTATATGAACTATCTTGACTACCGAATATGGTAGGATTTCGGCAAAGAGGTCTACTGTATAATCGGAAGTCATGACAACTCTTCTTTCTTACCGATTATAGGCTCAACCAAAATTCAAAAAAAGAGGATTTTTGCAAAAATCGATTTTGGGGCTACTCTATATTCGGTAGGTATATGAACTATCTTGACTACCGATTATGGTAGGATATTTGCAAAGAGAGCCACTATATAATCGGAAGTCATGATAACTTTTCCTTTCTTACCGATTATAAGCTCAACCAAAATTCAAAAAAAAAGGATTTTTGCAAAATCTCATTTTGGGGCTACTCTATATTCGGGAGTTAAATAACCTAAATTCCCTACCGATTATGGCAGGGAATTTTTACCAAAGGTCTACTTTAATCGGGAGTCAAGATAACTTTATTTATTACCGATTATAGGATAGTCAAAATTCAAAAGATAAATGATTTTATTTTGGGGATACTTTATATTCGGAAGTTATACAAACTAAATTTACTCCCGATTGCTGATTAACTACCGATTGTATAGTTATTTACCGATTGTAAAGGGTAGTTTGGCCATTAAAAAAAACGTCCGGAAGTTATCTACCGATTATGGATTAACCTCCCGATTATGACATTTTTTGTCGTTTTGTGTCGCCCCTAATTCTTTTGGGGTGGCCCCTAAAGACCCAGGATTTATAAGGACAAAAAAATGGTAATTTTGGGTCATCAATCATCCACGAATCTAGTCGAAACAAAAGCAGATTAAAAAAAAAAACAGTGTTTGTCTATGAACCGAGAAAAAAAATCGTGGCAAAACTGGCACTCACAGTCTTTCTTTTAATTTGTGGGTCATAGTGGGCCCAGCCCCTCGTGAGACGTGCAGGGAAGGCATCGTGTGTGGCGGTTTTTTAGTTGGTTTTTTCTCTCCAGAAAATGGGTCATTTGTCCTAATATTTTTAAAACCAGGTTCAAATGGACGAGTAAAAATTAGTATGGGTGAAATGGGCAAAAAAAGTAGTAAGGATGAAACTGGATACATCTTGACTTAAACTTAAAAAATAGGAAGGATGAAACTAGATGCATCCCGATGAAAATTAAAAATAAGAAAAAGTATTTGAAAATGGGTAGGATGAAACTGCTTACATCCTGGCTATTTTTGTATTTTTGTCCATTTAAAAAGTATCAAAATCTAGATGTCTTTTTCACCCAGGATTTGTTGATTTTGGTTTTTTAAACCAATTTTATGTTTTTATTCCTGGCGAGATTGGGGTATACCCAGATTAATTGGGGTATACCCAATTTTAAGGGACATAGTGTGTCATTATTAAAAAGTGTGATTTTACTTCCATACCCTTGAACTAATTAAATAAACTCATTTCTTAATTTCATTAACTCTAAAATTAAAAAACTAAGAAACTCTTAATCTTCTCTTCTTCTTCTTCTTCATCTTCATCTTCCATCAACCAAAGCCATATAAAAATCTTCAACTTTGATTTTCCAAAAAAATTGTTGACTCTACCGGCGAAAAGAAGACTATAAATGATGTTTAAACTCAAACCCATCATTGTATTGTGTGGTTTGATGGTTATATTAGGTTAGAAATCGAAAATTATGATTTCTGTGTTTTTGGTCGGCAAGGTCGTAGCATGCATATCTTGCCGACTTTTCATAACAGCCATGGCGACTGTAAATTTTTCAACAGCCGTCAGGGTATTTTTTGAAGACCTTGCCGACAAAACAGCCGGCAGGGTATTTTCAACAGCCAGCGGGATTTTCTTTGTAGACCTTGCGGACTACTATTTTTCAATAGCCGTCTCCTGTGTGTCAAAAAAATAAAGTCGGCATCTTCTTCATTTAAATACCCTGCCGACCAAATCTAGTCGGCATGTAATTTTTTCAACAGCCGGCAAGGTATTTTTTGAAGACCTTGCCGACAAAACAGCCGATAGGGTATTTTCAACAGCCAGCGGGGTATTTTTCTCAACAGACGACGGTTTTTTTTTTTTGTAGACCTTGCCGACTACTATTTTTCAATAGCTGTCTCCTGTGTGTCAAAAAAATAAAGTCGACATCTTCTTCATTTAAATACCCTGCCGACCAAATCTAGTCGGCATGTTCTTCATTCAAATACCTTGCCGGCCAAATATAGTCGGCATGTTCTTCATCCGTCGACCCTGCCGACTTTTCATACTTTCAGAACTGAAAGTGTTGACTTCTGATCTAATTTTGAGTATGATTTCATACAACAACTTTGCAATCCCCTTTTTAGAAGTGTTTGGGTTGTGTGCTTTCATTTCGTTGCAAAAGATTTTCTAAATAAAAAATCATCAAAAATCTTCCTAAATAAGTTCAATCAAAAACAAAATTTCATTTCATAAGTTTTAATCTGCTCAATTAATCAATCTAAACTCAATTAATTAACCTAATCAGAATTTTTAGTGTTAATTAAACAAGGATATATTAGCTATTTAGAAAATATATGGTTAAGGGTGGCTTGTTTTACTTCCAAATAATCCTATTTTGTCTTATTGGATATATCCCAATATCGCCAGGTTTTTTTTTTTCGACCTATACAAACTTTTTGGAAAAAAAAAAAACTCTTTCTTTCTCTTCTTAAGCAAGATTATTTTCTCTCAAATTCGTTATTTTATTGATGTAACAAGCAACCTACATATTTATAGGCTACATTTGCCGACAGTAGAACACTCTTCTACTGGGTTGCACAGACGCGGACACGACACGACGCTGACGCGGATACTACAAAATTTTCAAAAAACTAGGACGCGGACACGTATATACATATTTTATTTATATATTATTTATATATATAATCATGTATTTATACAAAAAAGTCAAGTATTTCGACCCTAAAAATTAGAAAATGATGCTACATATGTATAAATTTCAAAAGAAAAGAAGATATCGTTTGTTTATACACGCCGAATGTCAAATAATCAGTCACTATTAAACACATAGCACTATCAAAATGCATTCTTAGATCAACACATGTCCAACTAAGGGTATAAGTGATGTCATTTCCAATTACAAAATCCTAATAAAGACCTAAATTATTGATCTAAATGTTTGTCTTTCTTCATTTGGTTAATAATAGTAAAAATAAAGGAAAAAGTTTATATGAAAATGAAAAAAAAAATGCGTCGGACACGCGCGTCCAAACCAGATGCGAGCAGGACGCGCAAATTGGTGCGTCGGACACGCGTCGCGTCAGCGTCCCACGTGCGTCCCGTATCCGCCGCGAGTCGGACGCGGACACGGCTCAAGAAATGGAGCGTCCGTGCAACCCAGCTCTTCTATCTAGAGGTTTCTAAACTTCATCTCTAACTGTGCAGGGCCGGTCCTGAGTTCTTTTTGCCCCGAAGTGGCCAGAGTTTTTGTTGCCCTCATAATTATTTTTCTTACCCTGCAGCTTTACTTATATTCTAACAAGAGAAATTTTTAACTCTTCTTTGATCGTAGTGATGCTTGCTTCATTTCTAAGTGAAAGCATAAAAAGAAAAGAAAAGAGAATCATGAGCAATAGAATGAATACAACTTACGAATTTTATAGACAAGAATCATGAGCAGTAGTAGAATGAACAAGAATCATGAGCAGTAGAAAAGAAAAGTTATTAAGTTATTCTTTTTCTGCCCACATATCATATATAATTTTATAGAAAGCCCCTAAAACATTTTTATTTTTTATAAAAACCCAAACTGGAAACCACGTATTATGTTGCCCCCTGTGTCTTGATGCCCCAAAGTGGAGCTTTACCTGCTTCCCCTTTGGGGCCGTGACTAATATATTTTTTTTTTTTTATAAACTTTTGACAAACTGACTTCTCTGGATCATTCTGGATACATTTGAATTCTAGGTAACTCTAGACTTTTCTAAACCTTGTTCATACTTACCTGCACAACCAGTTTGTTCTATACTTATTATTATCTTTTTTAATTAATTAATTAATCAACGTTTGAAAAGAAAACACAATCCCCATCCAAAACCAATGCAAAGAAGCATGGACGTTTACGGCATTCTTATTCTCAATCCATGAATCTAGTAGTAACAGTAAATCTTTTTTTTTTTTAAGTTTTAGGCTGGTAAAACGATGCATTAAATCTGGACACACTTTCTTTATCTTCTTTGACATTATTTTCTTTGGTGCAGCCATCGTGTCCATTATCATTCTTTCAATTAGCCAATCAGCGACATTTTTCTTGAGTTATTTAGTGTTTGGGTCGTAAGTTTTGGTATGGCTTCGTGTTTGGGTCCTAAGTTTGTCCAATTTAGTGTTTGGGTCGTTGACCCGTTAGTCAACTACGTGTTACAGTCAAGCAGTTAAAACAGTACACGTCCGTTAGTGATCTTAACTCTTATAAATTCAACCGCACATCTCACTCCTTCTGCTTCTTTTCTTCTTTCTCAACTGTAACGACATCAGTTTACTTTGGCAAAAGCTTATTCAGTACTCTTAAATCTATGCTTTCTTCTATCAATCTTCAGTACTCTCCAAGGCCAAAGGTTTCTATTTTTATCTCAAAACTACTTTAATCTGTGCGCCTCAAAAATCACTTGATCGATTTCTGCACCCAAAATCTCATCTTCAAGAAGAAACCTTCGCTTTTGGTGATCAGTTTTGAACTTTAACTAAAAATAATTCATAAAGAGCGACATTTGTAGCTTTGTAATTAACTGTGTACTCACTTCATGAATTTTGATGTTGGATGGAAGAATGATGCTCTTATGGTTGTATGTAGCAGCATCCTTTAAGTTATGAACTTCGTCAATATGGGTGATATAATTTTAAAAAGCGTGATCGGCAATCTCAGATTAACAGATTTACATGGATTTTTGAATTGCACTGAAGTTGTTTGCTAAAATGCCCAAGAATTTTCAATTCAGGTTTAAACAAATTCTGGGTGATGGCAAACGTGTAATAATGAAATTCAAACTCACCTAACTGTTTGACCACAAAATGTTGTTGACTAACGGGTCAACGACCCAAATACTAAATCGGACAAACTTATGACCCGAACACTAAACCATACCAAAACTTACGACCCAAACACTAAATAACTCTTCTGAAAGACATTATCCACTAGTTTTGTCGCCTTCTTTAAACATTTGACTATAAATACGTGCATCCAACTTAAGAAGAAAACACAATTTCAAGAAACCTAAGAAATTCGCCTTTTGCTTTCTGTTTTCAAAAGGCAGTCCAATTACTAAGTTAAAACGCTCAATTCGCAAATGGCATCTAATGCTAAAAAACCACTCTTTGTGCTATTCATGGCTTTCTTTCTCATGGCGGCGATAGTAAGTGAATTGGCAAATGCAACTTCCTTCACAGTATATCGTTTACCAGGTTGCAGGGGCGAATCTCAAACGTATAGGAAATGTGGATGCTCAAACCTTTTGTATATGGGTGGTTTTCAATGGACTTTCACTAGTCCTGGTCCATCTGCTACAATGTATAACACCGGGAATTGTCTCGGTGCGGGTGGTACTGTCTTCGGCGGCAGAAATGCACGGAGTTGCAACGGCTTTCCGTCTCCATGGAGGAGTATATACATCCAGTGTTAAGTAGATTTAACTGTGGATGCATGTCTCTACCATATAAGACAGACACTATATGTTTATGTTTCCTACTGATAGCTATATCATGTGTACCCAAAAAAGAAAGAAAAAGAGATAGCTATATCACTAGCTACGTGCTTCCTAAAGTCTAATAAGTCTAAATAAACTAGGTCCATTTCATTACGTGCTTCCTAAGAGTCTTGGTATAAGTTATTGAATAAATTAGGGTACGATCCGTGCCCTTGCGATAAACTTTGGGTTGGGTTGTTATTATCGCACAACGTTGCTTTGTTATTGTATTCGATGTTTGTCCAATAAACATACCTTTTATATTTACGGCTGTTTTTCTTTTTTTTAGTGTTCCTTTAAATTGGACAACAAATATTTTCCTTGTATACAGTATAACCTTTATAAAATCATAGCGTTGGACCAACAAAATTTATTAATTTATCGTGATATTAAATAAGAGGAGGGATCCCCTCACACTGTTATTATCACACTATCTCACACGTTGGACATCATTTTTGCGAATAAAAACCAAACCGTAACGGATTTGAAGCTAATATTTTTGGTATGTTACTATTATATAGCTCTACGATCCTATCAATAATGAGCGTATTCCGAGACGTATAACACCACCATCTACTACTTTGAAACTGAGCCGTTCATGATCAATGGATTTCTGGCCGTCGAAATTAAGACCGGTAGATTATGAGGTTTTATATTTCGGAATGTGCTCATTTTTGGTAGGCATGTAGAACTTGGTAAGAGGAATATATTCTTAAAATATTAGCTTCTAATCCATTACGGTTTGGTTTTTGTTCATAAAAAAGACGTCTAACATGTGAGATAGTGTGATAATAAAAGTGTGATTGTATAAATTAATAATTATTAAATTATATATTAATTATTTAAATCTAAAAAGAAAAATAATCAACAAAATGTAGCAATATACCTTATGGGTTAAGAGGCAAAATGCCCCAATTTCGATAGTCAACTTGTTAAAATGCCCCGGCCGTTTAAAAAAAAGGCAAAATGCCCCAATCCGTTATGTTTCTACTAGAATAGAGAATCTTAGTCAAATCGGGGCATTTTGACTAGTCAATGACTAGTCAACAACCAGTTCATTTCCGAATTTGCCCTTGGTAAAATCAATGATAAGAGATCATATTTTGTACACGTGTTCGCATCCTGTGATATTCACATCACGAAGAAAATTAACGGTGACAGATTGGGGCTATCATAACATCCTTGATGACGGGGCATTTGCCGCCACGTGGCCCAATAAAAAACATACACGTGTCATCACAGGACAGATGTCATACATCCCTGATGATGGGGCATTTGCCGCCACGTGGCCCAATAAAAAACGTGCACGTGTCATCACAGGACATATGTCATATTAGTGCACGTGTTGTCCCGTACGTGTGTACTTACCATCTTATCTTCTCTTCATCGAGTTTCATTAACAGAAAACTAGAGAATACTCCCAGAGAGAGAGAGGCGAATTGAGAGATGGAGGGAGAAGACCGAACTGAACCCTAAACATACAGATCGAGAGAGATAGGTCAAGATAGAGACAGATTGAGAGAAATAGATCTCGCGAGAGACGGATCGAGATACTTTGCGTTTGTTTTAATGGTGTGAAGAAGCTGAATGAGAGAATATTATTGAAAAAGGTAAATCATTGATTTTCTTTACGGTTATTTTGCTTATTTTGATCGTTATTTAGACTCGGTATATAGTTTCTCTAATATTCGTTGTTCTGAATCTATGTAAAATTAGGGTTCACAAAAGGGGAATTTCATTTTTCAAATCGGTTTTTTTTTCTTCAACACGTGCACAATCTATGTTTATAGAAATAGGGGTTATACCAAAATTGGGGAATTTCATTTTCTCGTTATTAGGGATTGGTATACCAAAATTCACAATTACGGTTTAATAATGGTGCTGTGTAGATCTTTTAATCATGATAATTTGAAGTTCTTTGCTATTTTGTTTATTTTTGTATTTGTAGTTTAGTAGTTTGATTATGATTATTGATCTGTTTTTTCCTATTTTCATTATTTCAGAATGGGTAGTCAAGATAGGGATTTCTGGATAACTGATATAGGTAATACATATAAGGACTTCTATTGTTATGATTGTAAAGTCTGGTACAAGTGGTGACAAGTTCATGGCTATCTTTGAAGAAAAGATTGGTAGATGAACAGGGTATGGATCCATCACTTGGAATTGTTTTTATTTGATGATAATAATGGGGATGCATATGATAAGTGTGAATCATAAAGAATGTTTCAATCATTCTGGAATAATGGAAAACCAAATAAAAGCAATTTTGTAAGACTGTGGATTACTCATATTATTCCTACAGTAGAGCATTGGGGTTTTGGTTGTGATACTGCTAGTGTTGGTAGTGTTAGTTGTATGACTCAGGTGATAACTCCAGTGAAGAAGAAATTAGTGAGTAAAAGGGTTGAGGTTAGGAGGAGTCCAAGACTTAATAAACAGGATAACAACAATGTTAAAAATTCTGATATGAGACCAACAAGAACTGATTTTGTGAATGAAGAGCAAGATATGGCCGAGCAACATATTCCAACACAAGCATCTGTTGCAGACAACCAAGAACAGGGGTATGAAGATATTCCAATACAAGCCTTTATTGCAGATAACCAAGAACAGGGGTATGATGACCAAATGAATTTGCCTAATGTGCATTCAGATGAGTGTCACACTGATGATAGGCCTGAGGTTCTGTTTAAGGAAGATGAAAGTGAAAGTGAAGATGAAAATGAAGATGAAAGTGAAGATGAAGAAACACAAGAAAGGTTCAATTATGAAGATTGGGTTTCAATGTGTGCTAGAGGTATAGATGTTGTTAATGAGCCTGATGATTGCAATGAAGATTTCAATTTAGGTGGTTACTATGAACAGCAGAATCCACTAGTGAATGAAACTTCACTAGATTTGGTTCCCATATATGATGTCACCCAAGAGGATGAAACTAAATGGCAACAAGACTTTGGACAACATTTAAAGGAACAAGAAAGACTAGAAATGATAAATGAAAACATTCCTGAAATTGTACCTGGGGAAATAAGTTCTGGTATGGCTTTTGGATCCATAGAAGCTTATAGAGATCATTTAAGGGAATATTCAGTGTTGAAACATAGGGATTTTAAAGTGAAGAAGGGAGATAGGACTAGACATTATGCATATTGTGTGAACAAAGTTTCCCAAGGATGTGAATGGAAAGTGAATGCAAGATCAGTGTCCAAAGCAAGGCACAATCACAGTAAGAGATTGTAACATGACACACACTTGTAAAAATCTCAATGCAAACCACAGCAGAAAATGCAATGCAAAATTTGTAGCTAAGTATCTGTTGAAGACTATGGATGTTGGATCATCAGTGGACAAGGCAGATCATATAGCCAATAAGATCATTAGTCCCAAGTTGAATACTGACATACCTTATTGGGTTGCCAATGATGCAAGAGTATGTTTTAATTCTTGTCTTGGTAATTTTTTTTTTTCTAACTTGTTTTATGTGTAAAATGCTAATATTTGGTTTATGTGTGTACACAGAAATTGGTTTTAGCAGAGTTGAAGGGAACTTTTGAGAGCTCTTACACAAAAGCACCACAACTGGTCACAATTTGCTACTTCATTGAACCCAAACGGCATTGGTCACTTCATTGGACCAAAGATGGTGAACATAATAGATTTGAGTCTGTAATTTTAGCCTATGATGCACAGATAAAGGGTTTTTTGAATGGTTGTAGAAAGGTAATTGGATTAGATGGAGCTCATTTAAATGGTAAGTTAAAAGGTGTAATGCTCTGTGCTACTGGTATTGATGGTCAGAATGGGGTATTTCCAATTTGTGTGATGATTACCACAAGTGAAACTGAAGAAAACTGGTTCATGGTACTGAAATAATTGAGGAAAAGGATTCCAGATATGGCTGGACTTACTTTTATTTCTGACAGAATGAAGGCCATACTTGAATCAGTAAAAAGGTTATTTCCTTTGGCCAATCATAGATATTGCCTAAGGTAAATTTGATTTTGAATTTTCTCTCCTTATTTGTAATTCTATCTCTCTGTTAATGTTTGGCTTGTTTTTTTTTTTCAGGCATCTATACTTGAATTTCATGACCAATGGATTCAGGAATCCAAGACTAACATATCTTCTTTGGCAGGCTGCAAAAGCATACAAGTTTAAACACTGGGAGGTAATGTTTGTATCATATTTCATGATATTGAATCAATTTTCATGTTTGTTGTTAGATGATTTAACTTAGATACCCAACATATTTTGTAGGAGGCCATGCAAGAAATGGCAGGGATAGATCCCAAGGCATACCAGTACCTGATTGATGCAGAGCCAAAGTCTTGGGTAAGGTCATGGTTTCCTCATGATGTTGCTTGTGAGCACATCTACTCCAACTTTTGTGAAAGTTTTAATAACATGGCCCTTAAAATGAGAGACAAGCCTCTTACTCAGTTGGTGGATATGTACACACACTTGGTGATGGTGTTGTTTTCAAATAGAAGAAAGCTTGCTTCAACTTGGAAGTTGGGTGATCTTGTTCCTGCTGGAAAAGATCTCATTGAGGTTATGTCCAATCTTAGAGGTAACTATAAGTCTGATCCATCTGAAGAGCTCAAAGTGTATGAAGTGACCAACAAAGCTAGTGGCAAAGTTTTTGTGGTAAAAGTAGAACAACAAACTTGTACATGTAGACATGTGAGTTGAGGCGGTTCCCTTGCATACATCTTTGTGGTTGCCTTGTTTGAATTGAATCCTGATTGGGCCCAGTAAGTAAATGTCTATCAATATGGTGGTTGGTTTGTATAAATTGAATACTAATTACACCTAAATATGGTTGTGCAGGTACTGCAGTAAATACTACACTGTGGACTACTATAGGACCTCATACTCATGGTCAATAACCCCATTGGGAGACATTGATGAGTATGAAAATAAGGTTTGTCAGGAAATCCAATGCTTTAACCTTTTCCATTGTCTGGTTTCAATTATTTTTGTTTGGAGAATCTTTTTATTGAATAGGGGAATTATATTATCTACTTTTGTACTTTTACTTTATTGTATCACTATTTTTTTCATTATTCTCTAGATCTGTGCATTTAAAGTATACTAACCCTAACTTTCTTTTGTTTGCAGACTGGTATCAACATTATACATCCACACAGATTGAGAGATAAAGGAAGACCTTGTGTCAAAAGAAAGAAGTCTTGGTATGAGAAGAACAAGCCGCGCAAAAGAGTAATAAAGTGCAGTGTATGTAAAGGTCTTGATCATAACATCCTTACCTGTCAAGGTCCTCCAGTTGGGTCTAACCCCAAGAAGAAAGGAATTAGAATGGAGTGTTCTGTTAATGGAGATGAGTTTTGCATTACTGCTGCACCAACAAAGAAGATGAGGAAGGCCTTGTCTGCACCAACATCTGCATCAAAGAAAGCAACAACATCTGCATCAAAGAAAGCAACAACATCTGCATCAAATAAATCAGCTGAGGTACCACCATCATCAAAGGGCAAAGCAGCTGCTACTACACCATCAACTTATTCAGCTGGTTCCCAGAAAAAGGGCAAAGCAGCATCTGCTACTGCACCATCCTCCTCCACTGCACCCAAAAGGAAGGTACCACATCAATCTACTTCTGCTACACCTTCATCTGCCTGTTTTAACCAAACTTATCATGGTACTGTTAATATCTCTAGGCAAACAATCAATATTTCTGAACCACCATCAAAAAGGGTTAGAAAGCCTAACTCTAAATATCAGTAGTATCAGAAATGTTGGGTTCTAAGTGTGTTGACAATATGCTCTTTTACTTTCTGTTTTAAGTGTGTTGACAATATGCTCTTTTACTTTCTGTTTTAAGTGTGTTGACAATATGCTCTTTTATTTATGAATCTTGCAATCTATTGTAGTATGGAGACAATGTGTTGACAATCTGTTACATTAACTTTGAAATACTTCCAATCTGTTACATTGCTATGATTGAAATCTGTTACATTAACTTTGTTGACATGCTCATAACTGACATTATGTTCTAATTCTGCACTTTACTTTCACTTTATCTTTAAACTGTGCACAAATTTGATCTTCATAATTATCATTTTGCTTCTGTTTTTCCATAAAGATTGCATCAGAAACCCATTGGAAATCTTCACACTTCTTGCATTTTAGATACCCAATACCATAATTCCATGATGTTTGTGCTATGTTTAACATCCTCACCTTAGTTGAATGGCATTTGGGGTTGTTACAAGGAGACTGTGACCAAGGACAATCAACAAATCTATGATCACCAGCACAAGCTTCACACCCTCCCTTGTACTGAGGTGCCATGGATTTAATTGCATCGATAGCTTCAACAAACCATTCAAAATAGGAACACATAGGATTAGAACAAGAAAAGAATTTCTTCCCTGAATTGACACCTTCTTTAACCTTTAGAAGCTTTCGAATTCCATTACAGGGAACTAGTTTACACCGGGAGTAAATCCAAGGACAATCCATGGATTCATGATAATTATCGCTACACATTTCACATTCCTGCATTTTGATTACCTATAATTAGAATCATTACTATAATACAAATCTTGATTATTCTTTTTTTTAAACAAAAAATTGAACTTACCATTTTAATGCTGGAGCTAGCCATTAAATTTGGTGAAATATAGCAGATTGTGGTGAGAAATGATGTAAATCATCACAATATATATAACTACAAATTCCCCAAAAATGACCGTTATAACAACGGTCGGAATCTCTGACCGTCCGTTCAAAATGCCCCGACAGGTGTAACAAATCTAACCGTTTAGGACTTTCTGGAAATGCCCCAATTTTTGAAGGGCAAAGGCGTCAAAATTGCATCACACGTATCTGTCACGCATGTGGCAGATATGTTGAATCTAGACATGAAGGATATATAAGTAATTTTTACACACGTGCGGGTTCACATGTGTGCACGTTTGACTCTCTAACTCTGTCTGACGGAAAACATAACGGATTGGGGCATTTTGCCTTTTTTTTAAACGGCCGGGGCATTTTAACAAGTTGACTATCGAAATTGGGGCATTTTGCTTCTTAACCTTATTCCATTGCAAATTGTTTTCGTCATTATAAGATTCGTTCAATGGATGATACCATATCAAAGAATCCAAGTGAAGACTGTTTACATCATGAATGACACCTTATTTCGGATGCATTGAGGGGTACCAGTTCATTTGGAAAAGCCGAATATTTTTTTATACCATTTGGCCGAATATTTGGCTGGGTGGCTGGCTCTGCTTATGTTTTGTGTTCGAACAATTTTTTTTTTTTCTTGTTCTCCTTCATTTTTTTCTTTTGTTCTTCGATCAAGTTCAACTACTGTTTAAGCTAGAAAACCAAAGTCACCTGATTGTTATTTTTTAATTTTTTTTTGTTTTTCTTTCTTCTTCGATCAAGTTCAACTGCTGTTCAAGCTAGAAAACCAAAGAAATCTGACAATTATTTTATTTTATTTTTCTTCTTCAATCAAGTTACACTACTGTTCAAGCTAGAAAACCAAAGACGGACCGTTATAAATGTGAACACATAAGTTACGATGGATATCTTCGTGTCCATAATCAATATCTGCAATACAGTAACGAGTGATAATCGAAATTTAGATACGTAAATAAGAAAATGTAAGAGAGGACGATGAGCAGTGGATCTCATCGTCGGTGCAACATAGATGATTCAGATAAATACGATGATAAGTAAAACTACGAAATTAATCAACATGAGTATAGATAATAAGTACATAATGTAATGAGACGATGATTTACGTGGTTGGACTCTAAGACCTGCGTCCATGGGGTGTTGGGGATTTTCACTATGTTATTATCGAAGTTACAATAAGTTTAGTCCAATGACTTTGGGTGCGGAAAAGTAAAGATTACATGAAAGTAGCTCATACCTAGGATGTATACGTTTCTCGCTCTTTAAAATTGGTCAACCCTTTCTCCTTTGGTGGAGTTGGGTATTTATACACTCTTTGTGTGGGCCCCTCCTTTGGTACAACTTTTACTCACTTAATTGGGCAGTTGTCATCTGAATGTCAGTGGGACTTCGTCTCCTCGGTCCATTTTGAATTTGTCTTTTTGGGATTGGTAAAGTAACTTCTCTGAACTGCTACCATGCTTCGCAGCTGTCTTCTCATCAAGTACTCCATAGTTCTAAGATCGTTAGATCTAGTTATTGTAGACCAGGTGGCAGTTAGTGGTTTAGGGTCTTAGGTGTTGGAACGTGGCATTAATTTCTGATGCCCTGGTATTATGAGACGCCCACGTGGAATCTCAGGGACACGTGGCTAGTGCCGTTTAGGTACACACAATGACTGAGTTTCCAAGGCAATTGGTGCTCTTAAAACTCTTTGCTACGCTAAAAGGGTTTTTTCCTCTATTACATAGATGCATTCATAATAGAGAAGGCATTTCTGTTGTATTGTAGGCACCAGATAAGCTGCCGTGTTTTGTTCATTCTTTGGACGAATCAATCTCAAATACCTTAATATCATTAAGTGCTTGTAAATTATAATTAACCTGTCACAAATTAGGGCTGCACATGGGTCGGTTTGGGTCGGTTTTGGCCTCACCCACCACACAACCCACTGATGGCGGGTAACAGAAGTTGTCACCCATAACCAACCCGCCACCATAGTGGGTCGGTTTTAACCCGACCCACATTACAGCGGGTTGGTTCGGGTGGGTGGCGGGTTAACCCGTCATAAAATGCAATGAACTGTATGAACATGACAAATAAGTAATAATAACTAAAAGTGCAGACAATTAGCATCATAAGTTACTTAAAACTAAAAGTGTTTACAAAATAAGAATGAGTTCAACTTCTAAAAGCTAAAAAGGTGAATTACTAGCCTACTGGCTACTCTACTGTACTAAATCTAGTAGCTGAAGAAAAGAAAGATCATGTGATGTGATTCATATCAAGCGACCAGCTTCCTCCATCGGAAAATGTAGACGTTTCACCCATGAATGCGCTGGAAGCCTGAAATCAATCGAAGTATGTCAATTAGTTACAATAACAAAGATGTAACATACCAACAATGAACTCAGAAATATCAATTTACTGACAGTGGCCCTTGGCGTCATTACCTTGTCTAACCCAATAGGAATCAATCATCTATGGTGATGGAAGAAGTAGCAAGGTCACCAAATAGATCTGCAAGGGAAATGAACAATTATAATGAAAGTTGATGTTAGTAATCAAAGCACCGACAATGGGGTATAATTCTCGCTATATGCCACCATGTGACGCAAACCAGGTGACCATGAGAATATTAATGCAATATTGAGAGCAGGAAAACTGGAAACCATTTAGGAAATGAAAATATAGACATACCAAACTCAGCAATATCAATCTCCTCCTCCTCGACTCCAAGGCTAGAAGAATCCATACCCATGATCTTTGCACACCAACTTCAGGCTTATTAGCTACACATTCATCTGCTGCACAAGTTGGTGAAGGTTGAGAAGATGGTGTAGATGAGCCAGCTGTACTCCCTGTCCCTGTTGATGGTCCATGCACTTGTCCACTTGAACGCGGTGGACGTGGAGGGGGAGGTCCCATTTGTGATGCCACTCCATGTACAATTGGAAGATTAGAAGCAGAATCAGCTTCTGAGATTTCAACCATGGTAACCTGCACAAAAGAAACAAGTTGGCCGTGAGTTACGAGTACAACAATCAACAAAATACAAAATGCTACTCTTGGTGGTGAAGACTGAAAAACATAAATGGTCATCAAATTGAAATACTAAGTAAAGTACAACAACATAAACTCATCCAAATCAGCAGAAGCTGCAGAACAAGGGATTGTAAGTAAAACTCATGAAAGAAAAAATGAATCTATCAAATAACTGAACAGATTAAACTTTACATTTCACAAAATCCCCAAATCCAATTCCAATATACACAAAAGATTAACAAATCAAAGTCGAATATCACAAGATCAATTAATCAAAGATTATAACAAAAATAGATAAACCCCAAATTGAAAAAAAAAAACCCTAAACAAGATACCCCAAATTCAAAATCAAAGAAAATCACATAATCAATTAGTCTGCCTTACGACTCTTACCTTCCGTTATTGGATTTATGGTGGTGATCTCGAGATGAGAATTGATGCAAATCATGCAATTGTGCATCGAGCGAAGGAGAGTTGAGAGAAGAGGCCAAACTGCAGCCCCATTTGAAGGAGGAGTGAAGTGAAAAGGGTGCGAACTCGCAAATGGAAGTTGAGAGGATTAGGGTTAGGCAATATATATGGTCTTTTACGTATTTGAGATTCATCCTAGGCTAGATAATCTAAGGGCTAGGGAACTCCGGCGGCGGGTGGGCGGGTTGGGTCGGGTGATGAAGTTTCTACCCGCAACCGACCCAACATATGGCGGGTTCTGCCGTGCTCACCCATAGTCAACCCACTCCTAAGCGGGTTGGGTCGGGTGCGGGTTAATCTTGGCGGGTGCGGGTTGGGTCGGCGGGTTGGGTCGGTTATGTGCAGCCCTATCACAAATAACTTTATGTTGAAACAATTAAAATAAGAAGATCACTTCTTAATGATCTTTTTTGTTTTTTAGTCATAGGCCCCAAATAATCACATTAGGCCTTAAATTAGCCAAATAAATTATTACTCCCTTCGTACCACATATATAGGCGGAGGGACCAATTCTCTTAGATTAAGAAAATTACCTTGAATTCATCATTTTTCATATTTTTTCTCGTTTTACCCTTTGTTTTATTATTAACACAATTTTTTATGTACAATTAATAAGGGTATTTGTGAGAAAATTCATCTTGAAAATATGATTCCGCCTATCTATTGGTACAAAGATAATTCAAAATTCTGTTTATATAATAGATACGGAGGGAGTAGTTATCAATGCCTCTTACCAGTATTTAGGTCTCTTCCTATGGGTATGGCAAAAAAATGTTGTTTGGCATGCAATGTGGCAGGGCAAATGAGTTTCCCCACTATGGTAGATATGTTAAACTTGATTAAAAACATATATTTAATTGTGTTGGGTGGGACCCAAATGAATAAAAAATATATTTGTGTTTGTGTGGTGGGGTATTTATAAAAGTTTAGTGTTATAATATATTTAGTGGGACCCATTAAATATAAAAATATATTAGAATAATGAAAAAGTAGAAGAGAAGGAGAATTTATATATATAAAAAATTACTCGGAGATAAAGTGAATATCGCTGGAGATAAAGAGAATATCGCCAGCGATAAAGTCTTTATCGCTCAGCAAAGGGATAGAATCTTTATCGCTCGATGGAAACTTTGTCGCGTATGCCTATAAGCCAGAAAAAACATATTGGCATATGAGTTTGGCAGTTTGGCATACCCATAATGGGTGCATATATGCCAAATATTAGTGTTTATGATATTTTTGTGTCATCATCAACCTCGAAACTACTCGACATAAAAACTTCTTTCTTTCTATCTTAAGTTTTTGGTGATAAGATCAAAAATTCTTGCTGTACTGTCACCTTGATATTTTTTTTCCGCCTTCCGTCACTATTACTGCATTAAAGCTGGGACACTTGGTCGAAAACAGATCATCCACATCCATACTGTGAAAAGAAAACAGATCCACATCCATAACCAATGCAAATAAACATTTAACTATAAATACGTGCATCCAACTCAAGAAGAGAACACAATTTCAAAAGGCAGTCCAATTACTAAGATAACAAGCTCAATTAGCAATGGCATCTAATACTAAAAAATCACTCTCTGTGCTATTCATGGCTTTCTTTCTCATGGCGGTAGTAAGTGAATTGGCAAATGCAAATTCCTTCACAGTATATCGTCTACCAGGTTGCAGCGGCGAATCTCAAACATATAGCAGATGTGGATGCTCAAACCTTTTGTATATGGGTGGTTACAAATGGTCTTTTACTGGTCCTGGTCCAGCTGCTACGATGCATAACAATGGGAATTGCCTTGGTCCGGGTGGTACTACATTTGCCGGCAGTAGCTCACAGCGTTGCAACGGCTTTCAGTTTCCATGGAAGAGTGTAAACATCAGATGTTAAGTAAATTTAACTATGGATGTCTCTACCATAAGACAGACACTATATGTTTATGTATCGTACCGTAGCTATATCATGTTTACCCCAAAAAAGAGAGAGCTATATCACTACGTGCTTCCTAAGAGTCTTAAGTTATTGAATAAATTGGGGTACGATTCCTGCCCTAGCCGCTAGGGCCTAGCGATAAACTTTGGGTTGTTCTTATCCCAAAATGTTGCTTAGTTAATGTATTCCATGTTTGTACCTCTTTTCCAGAAATGAAGGTAGTACCTTTTATATTTACGATTAGTTTCTTGTTTTAGTGTTCCTTTAAATTGGACAATGGACAGTTTTCATTTATATTTTTTTAGTTTTTGAAGAAACGCGAGAAGATTTCCCAATTTCATATATATTACTCCCTCCGTTTCTGGGAAAGAGATACTTTAACTTTTTCAATTTGGCCTATTTTTAGGCTAAAATGAAAAAGTGAAAGTATCACTTTTCCAAAAACAAAGGGAATATATGAAAGAGAGCATACATCAATCAAGAATATCAAAATTGGTCCCAAAAACTCAGCAAAGGAAACCAAGTCAAAATTGGTCCCAAAAAGTTAACTTTTGTAAGCAGTTTATAATGCTTGTTATGCCAAAAAGCTGGAGCATGTGCAAAAAATTAATCATGGTGAAATTCTTAAAATAGTTTTAAGACTTGGATAGCTGACAATAGAAATACCCGACACAGTCTCTAAGTCGCAAAAATGATTCTCAATTAACACCGACCAGGACTGTTTATTTCATACCTTTGCTTGTTTGAAGACTCAATTCACCAAGGTATGATGCCTCAAGAAGGTGACAAATTCGGAAAAGAAATAACTAGAAGATAAAGAAATAAAGAAAACAAATGAGAAGCCTTTCAAGTTTCCAGAGCCCCATTCACCACAAACCATTCAAGGTAACAAAGTTTGAAGAGGGAAGAATGCAGATGTTCTGTAAAGGGATCATAACGGCTACCAGGAAACTTAAATTGCTCTAAAATCCTTTTGTAATACTCCCTCCGTTCTTAAATAATAGGCTGGTTTCTATAAATAAATATTTCAAAAAAATAAGCTGGTTTCCTAATTGGGAAAGTCAAATGTAACTTTAATTTTCTGGGACCACTTTTCTCTTAACTTCTTTTGATGACAAGTGTCATGGGAACCATTTCACTTTACTTCTTTTGATGACAAGTGTCATGGGGACCATTTCACTTCACTTCTTTTATTGACAAGTATCATGAGGACCACTTGCAATGATTAGTTCTCTTAATTTCCTTAATTTTCTCAAAAAACAAAACCAGCCTATTAAAAAAGAACAGAGGGAGTACTCGAGAAGAATATTTACCAACTATTGCAGAGACAAACAAGAAATTCGTGGATTTGGCTTTGGAGAAACATGAACTCGATTTATTCGATGTTGAGGTTGAAACCTTGTCGGAATGGAAGAAGCAATTTATATTGAATAAGCAAAATAGGATGTTGGAAAAACATGGTTATCCTCCTAGAACACTTGGTGGGAACTTTGGTTATCCTAATGTTCGTCGTTTTCAATTTGAAGTAGTGGAATCAATGTTGATGGGGAATTATGTAGTTTCAATTTAGGATTTTTTTTTTTTTTTTTTTTTTTTAATTTGAAGTAGTAGAATCAATCAAGTTTAAGTTTTATTATATCTTTCTTTTAATTTTGATGTGAATTCATTATATCTTCCTTTCGATTTGATTTCAATATTGAGATGAATCCAAAAACATGTTTGTTGAAGAGGAAAAAAATGAGAGACTAGAAAAAAAAGCTAAGTATAGAACAGGAAAACTTGACTAGCTTTTGTATCATTTTGGAGAAAAACGCTAATCAGAATGGCTTTGAGTGATATTCTTAATAGCGCCTAAATCTATTAGCGTTCATTTCCGAATCATTGGATTTTCAACGGCTTCTTCTAATCAACGGATCAAAAAGAAAGCTAATAAAAATAGCGCTCAGAGCTATTCAAAATAGCGTTTCAACGACTATTTTTTCGAATTCACAATTTTCCCTATAAATTGCCTTCTTCAGCTCAAAACAAACCATCCCAGAATCTCAAGGTTTTCTTTGTTTCTATCTCTTTATTTTTTTAAATTTCAAACCTTCTTTCAATTCTTTGCAAGTATGGCATGCACTACAAGTGAAGATTTGGCAATCACAAGAGCTTTTTCGAGAGTTAGCCTCAATCCGATTGTTGGACATGATACAATCAACAACTTTTGGGAGGCCATACGTTAGAAGAAGTTGTAAGTATTATTCAATGAGACCACTTATTTTCAACTACGTACGTATTTTAAATCATTAATCTTTCCAAACATGAGAGATTATGTTTATATTTTGTAGGAGGCGCATGCCAAAACTCTCTATTTTGAAATTAAAAGCAAAGATTTCGTACATGATCATGTCTACCAATTTCTTAAGAACCTTCCCGGAGTTTAAATCCCGCGATCATACCGATGATGAAGCTTGAGAATGAAAATCGGATCATGTTTAAGTCTAAATTTTAGTTATTTCAATCCATGTAATTTTAAGTTATTTTAAGTT
This sequence comes from Papaver armeniacum, assembly GCA_023531295.1. Lineage (NCBI taxonomy): Eukaryota > Viridiplantae > Streptophyta > Magnoliopsida > Ranunculales > Papaveraceae > Papaver > Papaver armeniacum. Next base: position 627,698 of record JAJJWW010006838.1, read on the forward strand.
ATTTTAATCCATGTAATTTTAAGTTATTTTGATCAATGAAATGAAATTCGGTTCACATAATGTTATTGGTTCAAATTAGCTAATTTTAAATATTTAATTCCAAATCTTTTTTTTGAAGCAATTAAATTCCAAATTTATAAATTTTGTTTTGAATTTCTTAAGTTTTTGAATTTCAATTTATAAACAAAACATGAACATAAAAAACAGAAAATTCATTCATGTGGTATGAGAAGAGTGTAATTAAAATAAATTGTACGCCATTTAAAATAGCGTTGAACGTTATTTTTACTGGCTCTGAACGCTATTCTCAATAGCGTTGAGATAAAGCTATTCTGATTGACGCTCAAAGCCATTCTTATTAGCGCTTGACTTACGCTATTCGCAATGGCGTTCAACGCTATACTGATTGGCGCTTCCTGTCTTTTAGTGGGCTATTCTGAATAGCATTTTACGCTAATCTGATTAATACTCAAATGGATTCCACGGACGTACTACGAAACCATGGAACACTGCTTGGATTTTTCATGCAAAACACCAATTTGGAAGCCACTAGACTTGACATTCCACAATTTTTCCACACTTGGAATAGGATGGATTCCATCATAAGACTTGCTCTAAATGAGCTATCAACAATCCTCTTGAAAAAATAATTTTCTTTTTTGATATTTTTGGGTCATCAATCCAGTGTGTTGACACCGAATTAAAAGTTTCAACTTAATCCACTACTAAATATAGCTTCACCAAACCGACTCCATTAGCTCTAGAAATCTCCCTGAGTATAGCTTTTCTTTTACATTTTTCTTTTACAGTAAGTTACAGACTTTGTCCACATCTAGAAAATTCTACATTTCTTATTCAGTCAACACACTGGACTAACCTAGAGTACTCTAGAGAGTTCTTTCACCGGCTGTGGATACTTTCTCTAGACTCTTCTAAACTATTATTAATTAGGCATAATCAAGTTTACATTTTCAACATTATGTACTCTTCTTGACTAGTAGTTGGAATGTCCTTGATATTTTTGGGTCATCATCGATGAATCTAGTCGTTCTTTTTCTTCTTAAAGTATTAGGTTGGTAAAAGATCACTACTACTGCAGTGAATCTGGGACACTTTATCGATGGCATTGGCTTATATTTTCTTGATTTGCCATCATATATTATTCTTAATGATATTATCCATTAGTTTTTGCCATCGTTTCTATCATCCCACTCTTTAAACATTTAACTATGAAATACGTGTGTTGACATGAAAATAACCGATCCTTAAATAAATAGCCCTTCAACCTATTAAGGGTCCGTTTAAGATAGGGAGATTAGGGGACTAGGCCTAGCCCACAAGGTTGGGATAGGCCTAACTCATGAGAAAGGATATTAAACTAGTTGGGCTTTAATCCAAGAAGGAGAGGGAAGCCTCCTAGGGTTTGTTAATAACTCAATAAGAGGGAAATGGTAATTTAGTAATATATTAATCTTATGGGCACTTATCCATAAGAGGGGAAAGGAAAATTATTATAAAAGGGGGGAAGCAAGTATGTTTAAGGACACCATTAATTCACCATTACTCCCCACAAACCTCTCTACACCTTGGGAGTACTTTCTATGATTAGGGCTTGTTCAACCTTCCCTCGTTTTACCCTATCAACATTGCGACCACAGTGGGAGGTTCTTAGCTTTTTTTCCAGCATGATACTCCCAAGTGCAAGCCAGGAAGTACCAATGGGCGGAGCAACCCCAAACTCGGATCTTGTTTCTATAGAAGACGTGCATGGAGAGAGCGATGAAGAGATACGGTTTGAGCAGTGGTTACCACTCCTATTGTGCAAGGAGCAGGAGCATCTCAGGGCGCGGAAGTATCAGACAATGCTTTTACCTGGTATGACAACTTGAAACCCGGAAGTATCAGCTCATGTCCCGCGATGGTGCACCTTTTCTTGAAGAAATTCTACTCCGCACGAAGGAGAGTTACATCAATAGACTTAGGAAGGTGTACCCAGAGGGTAGGAGAAGAAATCGGAAAATACATTACTCGTTTCCGCGACTTCACATTGGAATGTCACGAGGATATCCCGGAGGAACGCCTAGTAGAGATTTGCATTAGAGGAATGGATGTTGTTTTCCGGTTAAATCTGACATGTTTCAAGTTCCAAACCTTTGTGGAAGTAGAAGAGGCTGCAACCCGGATATCAGATTGTGCGGACACTGTGCATTCAGTAGGAGGCGGACATACGTGGCAGCAACATTCTGTCAATGCCGCGTCTGCACCTGCTTTTAACGACCAAGCAAACGATAGAGGGAAAGGTGGAGCTACCTTTGGTTCCTACCGCGGGAAATTTGGAAGAAGAGGAGGAAGAACGGATGGAGGAAGGTCCAATCCGCCACCACCCTTACCATGCAGCAAAGAAAAGATAATAAGACTCTTGGAACAATGGGTATCAAACAAGGAAGAGACTCTACCACCCGTATCAGCAGAACCTACCGCGGAGGACAAAATGCACGAACGATACTGCCATTACCACAGAAGAGTACATCATCCGACCATGGAATGTTATTCCCTCCGGTATATTGTGCAAAGAAATCGAGCCATAGGCAAGCTAAAAATAGGGGATCAAAGCATCAAGAATGACCCGCTCTCAACATCAAGTCATGATGATTTCACACGACCCTGCTGATGGAGAAACTTGGAGGCCTTTGGAAGATATAGGAGGAGAGGAAGCATGCAAAGCTTCCGAGGCAGCTGTCTTTCCGGATACAAATGGGGTTGCTAGTAAGTTTGCTCAAACTATTTTGGCTCAACAATTGTTCGACTCTTTGGGTTTTAGTGAAAATCAAGTCCGCGAAGTATCCAAAGATATAGCTGCGATTGCATCTGGGAAAGCATACGATCCAATACCTAAAGAAGCCATTAATTTTATAGAAGAAGATATATGTTACCCGGGAGAGCCCCTCCAACCCTTGTACATAACGGCTTTTATCAACAAACAACTTCTCAAGCGAGCTTTCATAGATGAGGGAGCTTCACTTAACTTAATTTCATTTCATACGTTGGAGTCTCTGGGATGTGAGAGAATTTGGAGGATAGAATCAAACAACGATTGGGATAATACACTTGATAATGAATATCGGACCTATCAGATTTCTCACTTCCTTTTACGTTCTCGAGGACGACACCACATTCCACGTGCTGCTTGGAAGAGGATGGATCCTGAATCACAAAGTAGTAGCATCAATATATCATCATTGTGTCAAAACTAATATTGGAGGAAAGCAGTTCCGGATCCCAGCCACAAGCAATCCATTCGGACCAGAAGAGGCCTACATGGCTTATGCGGTTTTCTACACGGAGCCTGTCTTAGACCAAGAAGAACAGTCGGAGCACCTAATACCACTCCTAAAATGGAATAATTCCAGCCGGAAGAGCAAGCGAAGGGAAAAGCTAAGTCAGTGTTCAGCCCATCACGGATGGGACCTGCTGCAGGAAGTAAGAAAGCAGTAACTAAAACTAAGAATATTCAGTTCAAACGCTTCTCGCGGCCGGAAGGTGGACACGTTTACCGCTTATAACAATCACCCGGGGAAGTCTCTCAGAGCCAACATGATTGTGCTATGTCGTCAGTAGATGAATAAATGGTGGAGACAACCCCAGTAGCAGAAGAATCACAAGAAGAGGTGGAAGTGTTGATTTCAGAGGAAGAAGTGATGAAAAATTTGCCCGAGGAAAAGATAAAAGTCGACCCAACACTTGATGGATTAGAAGAAATAAACCTTGTCTCGGAGGACAACCCCCGTTGCGTATGTATCAGCAAACACCTGCAAGGGGAAGAAAATGAGCGGATGATCAAGTTGCTTCATGAATACCAAGATGTGTTCGCGTTTACGCATGATGAAATGCCTGGCCTAGATAGTAGTTTAGTCGCGCACAACCTCAATGTTTCCCCCGAGTACAAACCAGTTAAACAGCGGAGTCGCAATTTTCCGGAGAAGATAGAACTCGTCATTAAGGAAGAGGTGGAGAAGATACTTAAAGATAAATTTATCAAGCCAATCCAACACCCCGTGTGGTTGGCTAATATCGTACCAGTAGCTAACCAAAATGGAAAAGTCCGATGTTGCGTTGATTACCGAGATTTGAATCGCGCATGTCCTAAAGATGATTTCCCAGTACCGAACATAGATGTAATGATGAATAACACATGCATGCATGATATGTTTTCTTTCATGGATGGGTTTAGCGGATATAACTAGGTAAGAATGGCGGAGGAGGATGCCCATAAGACAGATTTCCAGACACCGTATGGAAACTTCTACTATGTTGTGATGCCTTTCGGATTGAAAAACGCGGGAGCAACCTATCAGCGGGCGATGGTAGTTATTTTTCACGATATGATGCATCAGATAATGGAGGTATACATAGATGATATCGTGGTAAAATCAAGGGAACGAGAAGATCATCTAGATCACATGAGGCGCGTCTTTGACAAATGCAGGAAGTATCACCTAAAGATGAACCCTCTCAAATGCTCTTTTGGTGTTACTTTTCCGGAAAATTCTTGGGATTCGTCGTCATAAACAAAGGAATACAGATTGATCCGGGCAAGGTATAAGCAATAACCACTATGACACCACCCGCAAACGTGAAAGAACTGCAAACTTTTATAGGGAGGATATCTTATGTCCGGAGATTTATCCCAGAATTGGCACAATTATTATCCCCATTCTCACCCTTATTGAAAAAAAATAAACCCTATGAATGGGGAGATGATCAAGAGCGATCCTTTCAGAAACTCAAAGAATGCCTGATCAGCGCACGAGTCTTACGAACGCTCGTCAAAGGCAAACCCCTCTATCTGTACACATCCTTTACCAACATGGCAATCGGAGCATTGTTAGCTCAAGACCTCAGAAACGACCAGCTATGTCCGATTCATTACATCAATAGAGGTTTTAGAGACGCGGAATTCAGATACTCGAAAGCGGAGCAAGCATGTTTGGCGCTCATATATGCCACGCAGAAATTACGATCGTATTTGCTCTCTCATGAGACCATAGTGATAGGAACTTCCAACCCGATCGCCTACCTAGCTACGAAACCAGTTTTATCCGGCAGTTTAGTTCGCTGGTTACTACAACTATTTGATTTTGAACTGAAGTATCAGCGGTCAAAAGGAGTACGCGGGCAGGCATTTGCGGATCTATTGGCTGCTTTTTCGAGGACAGATATGATGGAAATAAGCAAGGAGATACCTGGAGAAGTCGCGGAAGTTGACGAAGAAGAACGATTGGCAATGTTTTTAGACGAGTCATCATATGGTTCCCACGGAGGGGCCGATATAGTTTTCAAAACACCCACGTGAGATTTATTATCGTTCGCCATCAATTTAGATTTCGAATGCAGCAACAACGTGGCGGAATATGAAGCACTAATCTTGGGATTGCGTATGGCGGAAGAACTCAATTTAGGAGCAATAGACATAAAGGGAGACTCAAAGCTGGTTAAAATCCAAATATCAGGGGATTTTCAGGTGAAAGAGCCGCATTTAGCTCCCTATTGAGCGGAAGTCCAAGAGTTGATAGCAAAGAGAGGAAGTACTGTCATCGAGCATACGGGAAGAACCACTAATTGCCATTCCGATGCACTAGCCACTCTAGCATCAAAAATTTAATTGAATGAAGCGGACGAAGGGACGGTGGTAGTGAAGAAAAGGGCGTTACCATGTATGTGGAAAGAGACGCAACATTTGAACAAAATGATGATTGGAGAGCGGCTTATATCGTAGATTTAACTAAAGAAGCGGACGAAAAATTATTTCCCACTAAGGTATTAAAGCAATTCGTCATAGTACGAGGAGCACTATATTACCGAACACCCGGAGGAGCCTTATCGCGTTGTGTAGCAAAAATAGAAGAACAAGAAATATTAAACCGCGTTCATGCAGAATCCCGTGGACAAACAGGAGGAATTCCGCTATATCGTCGCCTACAGAGGATGGGTGTGTACTGGCTGAACATGGCAGTTCAAGCAGCGGTAGTACAAGATAAGTGTGAAGATTGCCAAGCGCCTCCATAACAAACAGAGGTATGCAGCACAGAAATAGAATATTTGAGGCATCCGTACATAGAATTTATCCAACATGAACGTCTGCCGCAAAACAGACAAGATGCGCTCAAGATTCAGCTAAAGGCTGGTCGATTCTTTATGAATGAAGGAATCCTCTATAGGAAAAGCTATGGGGATACGGTACTGCGCTGTTTATCACAAGAAGAGGCAGAGACAGTGATGACCACATCTCATAATGCGGAACATTAGGGTATATGGAAACTTTTCTTACAATTGTACGAATGGGGATTTTACTGGCCCACAATGGAGTTTGATACAGCCGAGCATGTGAAGAAGTGCCAGCAGTGTCAAAGCCACGGACCGCTAATCCGCGCCCCACATACGTTGCTACACAGTGTCGTCACTCCTTGGCCTTTCCATAGCTGGGGACTCGACATCATTGGACATATTAGTCCGACCTCATCCAGGAGACATAAGTATATCATCACCGCAACCGAATATTATTCAAAATGGGTGGAAGCCATTCCGCTTCGTGATTACTCCGGAGCGAGTATTGCGACCTTCATCAAAGAGTATATCATATGTCAATTCGGCGCACCAATGATCATCTGCTCGGATAATGGAACCTCCTTCGTCAACCAAACTGTCAAGGAGTTGCTGGATCAGTACGACATTGAATTTCATACTTCGAACGTCTACTACCCTCAAGGAAACGGATAGGCGGAAGCCACCAATAAAATATTGTTGAGGATATTAAGTCGGACGGTACATGATCATCACAGAAGATGGCATGAACAGTTACCGCTTGCACTATGGGCATACCGCATTTCTAAAAGGAGCTCAACCGGGGCCTCGCCTTATTCTTTGGTATATATGCGGAGGATGCAATACTACCAGCAGAGATCAGCATCCCTTCAGCGCGAGTAGCCATGGATAGCCTCACCACTCCAGACGAGATTAGTCGATTTTACTATCTTGACACTTTGGATGAGCGAAGAGCTAAGTTGAACGATTTGCGGATAAGTATAGGCAGAGGACAGTGAGATAATATAACCGAAGGTGAAAATGCGGGGGTCTAACAACCACACCCAACAATTCTTTTGGCAATCTGAGAGGACTTACTCCAATACATTTTCTAGAGAATCAACTAGACAGTCAGACTCAATCTAGAGTAAAGTATATTAAAGAGTTTAATATCTCTAACTCTTAATTCAATCCGCAATCAGCAAATAGAAATCTGCGAGCCTAATTGAATATAAGAGGAATAACTTGAACGGTACCAAAGACCAATGTTCAAGTGTCAATCAATGTAAATCAACAACCAAAGGTTGGATATTCTAATTGATTGATCTTAACGCACAACCTGTAATATTTCAGTTATATAACAAAATTTAACATGGAAAAGAAATAAAACAGACACCAGAATTTTGTTAACGAGGAAACCGCAAATGCAGAAAAACCCCAGGACCTAGTCCATATTGAGCACCACACTATATTAAGCCTCTACAGACACTAGCCTACTACCAATTAACTTCGGCCTGGACTGTAGTTGAACCCTAATCAATATCACACTGATTCAAGTAAAAATTGTGCTCCTTACGTCTCTGATCCCAGCAGGATACTACGCACTTGATTCCCTTAGTTCATCTCACCCACAACCAAGAGTTGTTAATACCCAAAGTCGAAGACTTGATAGACAAATCTGTCTCACACAGAAAAGTCTATAAGATTGAATAAATCTGTCTCCCACAGAAATACCCAAAATTTTTTGTTCCGTCTTTTGATAAATCAAGGTGAACAGGAACCAATAGATAACCCAGATTATATTCCCGAAGAACATCCTAGAATTATCAATCACCTCACAATAATCTTAATCGACTAGAGAAAGAAGATATTGTGGAATCAGAAACGGTGAGACGAAGTGTTTGTGATTACTTTTCTATATTGCCTATCGGAGATATAAAATCTCGAGCAAGTTATTCCAATTGCACTCAACACGATAGAAACATCAAGATCATATCACGCAATTACAAATATAATAGTTGGGTCTGGCTTCACAATCCCAATGAAGTATTTAAGTCGTTAACCTACAGGGTCTCGAGAAGAAACCTAATGTTAAAGGAGAATCGACTCTAGTTATGCAACTAGTAACACACATGATCTGTGGGGATTAGGTTTCCCAGTTGCTAGAGTTCTCCTTTATATAGTTTTCAAATCAGGGTTTGCAATTTAAGCTACCTTGGTAACAAAGCATTCAATATTCACCGTTAGATGAAAAACCTGATTCTCCTAGGCTAATATCTTTCAACCATTAGATCGAACTTAGCTTGTTACACACAAATGAAATGTACCTGATGAGTGCCAAATATTGCATATTTATACATCTATTTATTGGCATTTTACTCATCTTTTGTGCTCAGAAATCAGATATTATCCCAGATTCTTTGTTTTCTTTGTTTGCAAGAATAAATATTTGTATTAATTAATTTTGTGTTTTTAGGTAGTAAATAAAGCTCGGAGAAATTGAGGAGCCAAAAGAGCAGAAGAATTGGAGTCGAGCATCTATGGAGCAGAAAGCCAAAGCCCGCGCGCGCAACAGTTGCAACCCAACAAGGAGCAACCCATCTACAAGACATGGGCTAGAGATACCCGTGACCCGGATCCGAGCCCGTTTTTCCCTGAGCCGTTCAGATTTCACCCATCTTCATCCTACGGTCGCATCAACGGACGCATCTGATTCACCGAGATCCAACGCTCGCTTCAGCTTTCGCATCGCCTTCTCGCTGCACCCGCTCAACACCGAATCGCCCTATACCTATACCCAGTCGAGCAAACCCATTTCTTCTTCCATCTTCTCTTTCTTCTCCCACGACTCCACAGAGAAAAACCCATCCTTCTTCTTCACCTCCCAAACCTGTTGCAAAAATCATCATCACCGCCATTTCCTTCTCCTGCCACCACCACCACTCCATCTCCCGTCATCATCGGTAGCTCCTGCTCTCCCTCTCTATCTCGAATCATCTCTCTCATAGCTTCTCCAACCCTAGAATCTAGGTTAGAGATAATTGGAGTTAGGGTTTCACCAACAACCCGCATGGTCGATTCAGAGACGATTGACAGAGGAGACAGCGGATTGAGAGACGTGGGTGAGAGAGTATTTCCCTGTTTTTCTGTTTTGGAGAAATTTAGGGTTTTTGGAATTGCATGTATAAATAGGTTCAAGGGGTGTGTGAAAAACCTTATGCCTGGGCTAGCCAGAGCACCAATTTAGGTTTAATTGCAGTTTGATTTGTATTTAACCATGTTTTAATTCAATTTGCTAGGGTTGAGATGAAACCCATAATCTGTTGCTAATTTTGGTTCATATTTTGATAATTGTTCTTGATTGTGCTATATGGTTTAGGATACATATAATCAAAACACTTTTGCATTTTACTTTCACAATGTATGCCATGTATGCATTGTAGTCAGGTTATTTCTATGTTGAATGTGTTGCAATTCATGCTTCATTGACCATTATTGATCCTTAGACTAGTTGTGCCCTGAGAAGACAGCTAGTGCTTGAGAAAAATACCTTAATTGCGATTAGAATATCCATCTTAGGATAGGTTTAGTCATCTAAGTAATGAAATTAATCTGTGATTAGTTGTACTATGACAAATGACTAATACTAGGGGTTATTTAGTTGCCTTAGTTGATAGGAAACTATCCATTGAAACCCTGGATAAACGGCAGACTTGCATCTTTCCGTTGTCCATTACAAGGGACAAGAACATTATTGAATGTGGACTGCCTTAGCTAAGATTAGGTGGTGGATTCGACACCTAGTGCTTTACAATCTAGTTGCACTTTAGTTTAGAATCTCAACTACAAGTCAGTCGTATCGACAAACACTCAAACCAACATTTATGTTACACACTTACTAGAAAATCAGTAGAGCAAGCCTTTAGATCAACTTTCAGCACCACAAGTCTCTGTGGTTCGACCCGTATTTGCCTTGTCTTACACTAGACACCATGCACTTGCGGTTATTACAAGTAGGCATAAAATCTAAACACATTATCCAGCCTACCAAGTTTTTGGCGCCGTTGCCGGGGACTTGGCGTGTGCTGTTTCGATTATTGGCCCGTCTTCACTGTTTTCAAATCAACCCTGTACATATTTGCTTTGCATCAGTGCATGTAACCTTGTATATACGTGTTAGACTCTCTCTTGTTTCCCTGCCATTGTAGTTGTAGCTTAGTTTAAAGTTAATTTTTTTTTCCAATCACATAATATGTGTTAATGTAACTTAGCTGTTAGTTTTCTATCCTTGTAACATCTAGCACATATTTCATTGCATTGTCATATTGTTGTATTAGCTACTTAAATTCTGTTGGTATAATTTCTCATTCGAAAGATCCATCATTTGCATTCTCTAGTTGCCTGTAAATATTAATATTCATGCATATCCTTAGCTGCATAATGTGTTGGTCAAGTTAAGCATAACAGCTTTCCCCCTGTGTCAGTCCAAGAAACTCTCAGCTGCATATGCCAGTGTTCATTTGCTACATGTCATTTGCTTTAAGCACCATTTGCTATATGCCATTTGCTTTACCTTCCTACTCCTAGGAACTAAAACTCTCCTCTGAGCAACAGGTACACATACTGAGCAAGCCAAAGAAAGGGAAGACAATAAGTAGATCAACATAGCCATGCGGCTGCAACCGATGCCTTGTCATAGTTGCCTGAGCTGCGAATTGGAGGAGAGGCATCAGAAGGAGCTGCACCAACAGTACCTGCAACATATCCCAGCAAGCCCAAGGAAGGTAGAGGAGCAGAACACAGCTATTATTGGAGTTAAACTCGGTTGGTCATTCTAGACTCCATTATACTATATACTTATATGACTGATGAACCGTGATCTCTAGCTGCTTAACAAAGCATTGCCCAAACCCTGCACTATAGAGTGCCTTTTGAGCATTATCCTGTAATAACTGCACTCCCTATATGCTAGTTGATGGTGCTCTGATTTTGTGCTAAATTGTGTGGGTATATGCATGACAGAGTAGCTACCCTGCTAGGCAACCATCCATAATTGTCTGTTGAACTCATTGTATGCATATCTCTTTGACACTTGAGCAGTTTTTGAAACTTTAAAGTGTGTGCTTTCCTGTGACATATGCACTGAAATTAGGGTGAAATAGTGTAGATTTTCACTGTGTTGTAACATCTTAACTTTCCACCTGTCTTGTGCTCAACTCCAGCCCCTGTAGATGTAGAGTTGAGCTATAACTTGGATAGCCAAGTTAGCTGCAGCCCCAGCTGGAGACAACTGAGAGGGTTGATGGCCTGTACTCTTATGCACGCTCAACCCTGAACTGCAATTTCTGTGCCTACCTGTGATGTTAAGCCTGCAAATCTGTGTGATACCCTGTTGTGTCTTGTGCTGTAATACCTAGACTCCATTTGCCTTGTGCTCAGCTCCAGTCCCTGCAGCTGTTGAGCTTGAGTGCAACCTGGTTAGCCTAGGATTAGCTGTAGCCGCAAACCCAAGGCCTGTGCTATAACCCTAGTTGCATCTGCCCTGAGCTTAAGCTGCAGACCCTATTGAGCTAGGTTGTTGCCACCTCACTTCATCTGCCCTGTGCCTTGTGTGAGGCCTTGTAAGCTTGCTATAAACTGAGCTACACCACTTGCCCTGCAAATTCTGAGTATAACCTCTGAAAATTGAGGTCAACTGAATTAGTGACATCTTGTGGAATGTTAGGGCTGCTATAGAGTGCTTCAATTGTTCATCTCGTTGCATCTGTGATTGCATATCTACATTGTCTTGAAATGTGATGACTCTCGATCTTGTGATTGATATACCCTGTTAAGCTATCTGCCATGCACCCCTGAGTATAACCTCTTAAAAGTGTAACAGCAACCAGCCCAGTTGACTTCATCTGCCCTGCAATTTTTGTGTATACATACTTGAGAACTGGAGTTACTTGATTATGTTGACACTCTGTAGCATGTTGAAAAGAGCTTAACCTGTTCATCTATTGCTTTTGTGAATGTGTGGATCAGCTTTTGCAAATTGTGTGTGCTCCTGTGGCATTTAATTTAGTTGTGAGTTATCTAAGTTGTGCTGTGAGCTGCACTTAGACTTGTGCTGTGCAATTCTTAAAGCACCCCTGTGTGCTGAAATTGGAGTGTCACTTTGTGAAATTTGTGCACAAGCTGAAAATCACACAACTGAGCTGTAATCTTGCCAGCCTGTGCTAAGCTTAAACCTGCCTTGCACAAGCTGTGCATCTTACTTTCCTATAGCATCATCCAACCAGTGCATAAACCCTGCACATAGCCAACCTCACAGCTCATCTATGCATCTGTGAAACTCTGCACCGAAGCCCACAAACCACTGAGTTTTGCATAACCTGGGCTTAGAACCAAACTGAGCCCTCAGTTCCACTAGGCTGTGCAACTTGTCTTTGCATAGCTTGAAGCCCACAAAAACCAACCTCTAAAGCCCTTTTAAACCAAAACTGAGGCCTGTTGTGCAACAACTGGGCTCAACCTAGGCTTTGCACAATCACTGGGCTGTGCAGCTACACACTGCTGGGCTGCTCATAACCAAACTGCTGGGCTGCACCAAACATCAAACCATAGCCCACATGAACCAAAACCCACACAAACCAAACAATCCCTCATAAACCAAATCCCATTATAAACCAAAACTGAGCCCACAACAACTGGGCTTTGCATCACTTGGGCTTAGCTTCCCTGTTTTGAAACATCATTAGTTTTACATGCTTGATGTGTGCTAGGCTATTTGAGTTGCTAGATCATGTCAGGATTTTGGTCTGCAACTTGGGATGGAAACAAATCCATCAGAGAACTTGCTTACGGGCATACTTCACGGTATGAACTCCCCACATACCATAGTAATTTTAGGGAATTTTATGAGCCTTCTCAGGGCCCTGACTCCACATACCCTAATCATTATGAGCACATGTATCATCCACCACAGGTTGAAAATGAACACTTTTCTCATACCCAGTCATCACTTTTAGATCAATTAGAATCTCAAGTATCTGCTTTAGAAAGGCAATTACATGAGAATTCTGTCGAATCTAATTCCCCTAGGCAATATGAAATGTATGCTTGTACCTTATGTGGTAGCTTAGACCACCCTACTGAGAACTGCTATATTTTGCATGATTTTAGGCAGTCTAGGGAAAGCCATGATAATCCAAGGTACGAATTGTCTAGAAGTGACTATGACCATGCACACATGCATCATCCATCACCATGGGAGGATGAACAATGTTATACTCCCCCAACCCCTTGTATGCAGTCACTAATGGAAAAGCTCATAGAGCAACACAATGATATACTTGGATGGAAAATGCATGATCATCCCTTCTCTAGTGAACCATGTGCACAACCATGTAATGATCATTCATATGAAACATGCATACCCACTAGTGAAGACTCCCCTTCTATGCCTACTCATGCAACTAATACTGAATATGAACCTAATATAGAGGTAGATGAGTACACTGTAACTCAAATTTTGAATAGGGAGATGAATTTTTTTTATGATGATGATGATGATGAGGAGCATGTGTATTTTGAAAATGTGATGGAATCTTTTGGTTCAGAGACGTTAGGCGTCTCTTCTGTGAACCCTATGAATGATGCTTCTTCTAACATTCATACATGTGATGTTAACTCTGAGCTTGGGTTTGTGAAATTCTTTAGTGAAAGTGAGCATGCTTCACAACTTGTTTGTGACTTAGGAAAAGATGAATCTTCTGTTGACACTAATGTTCTTTTGGATCATGATATTATTTTTGTGTCTGATTCCCTGCCCATGTCACAACATGTTGCCTCCTCTGATGAGTATGACATGGAGATTGACGAATTGTTCTATGCTGGTGAGCATGATTTACCTTCTTCCGACCTTAGGAAAGTATATGATGGTGCAAATGATCTTATAAATGAAAACAACTTAGATGTACCTAATTTCTCTCCTAAGGCACAGATTGAAACTCATCCACCAAACCTAGGTGTAGTTTGTAACAAAATTGCAAAACCAACTTTTCTGAAAATGCCTAACTTAGGCCTAGAGCTTTGTGCTTCCCAAGTCCTCTTGGACTATTTTGCATCAAAGTATAACACTTTTAGGGAACCACAGTTGGAATGTGTATATGCACTTTTGTTCTTAGAAAAACTCACTTTGAGTTAGACCTTGTGCATGATGTACCTTTAAATTTGCAATATTTTGTGCTCAAGAACACATCTGTTGACAAGTTTAGGTTTGGGGGTAACTTGTTCACGTATGCATCCTTACTTGCACTCTCATGTCATATTTGTGTAAGGCTGTTGATGTTTGGACATATTTTCTTTTGGGTTGATCCTCAACTCTTTAGATTGTTGGTATATGGTGAATTTGATTGTATATAATCCAGTAGGACTTGTTAAATTTTTATTTCTTGAATCGGTTGAGTCTTCTTGTACATATATTGTGCTAATCCGATATGATCTCCACCGAGAATGTTGGATTATAGCCTTGACTAATGAAGCTCTAACCTTGCTCCCGCCGATATCCGGTAATCTCTTCCCTTTTCTCTTATCAGCATAGTTCTCATGGTATGTGACTGTTTAAATTTTTCTCTATCTGTCGACACATTGAGGACAATGTTTGATTTAGGTTTGGGGGTGCTTTTGCATTTGCATATAGAGTTTTTAGTCTTTTTAATCTTGCATTTACATAAAAAAAAAAAAAAAAGAAAAAAAGAAAAAAAAAAATATTGAAAACTCTTTGCAAATAAAAACCTCCAACTCTTAGAGATTTTAGAGTCACTAGCATGCTTCTAGCTATGTTTACATAGAGAGTCTGACCGAAATAACAAAACTTGGAAGTACTGGAGAACGCAATCGGGTTTCTTAGTTGATTAGAGCGTTAAAGTTGGATTTAACCATACCGGAGAGAGAATTAGGTGTTGTTTAGATATTCGGTAGTAGAATTGTGATCACCCATAGTGGAGACTACCCATTTTACATCAAGTGAGGCACCAACCTTCAATTTTTGCAACTTTCTAGAAAATCTGTTAGAGTGTGTGTCACCGTACGTCAATTCCGGGTAGGAATGGTGAGCTACCCAACTTCGTACCACTTTCAGCACTACTTTTGATCTCTTGAGTGCAAATTTTTGTCAATCATGAGGGTGATATTTAAAGATGAAAACTTCTTCTAAATACCGATTTGCAGTTAGCATTACTCTCTCCCTCTCAACAACATCAACACTTTCATAGAAACACATCATCGTCAGCAAGCGGAGCAACATCAGAATATTTGAAGGAAAAGTTGATATAGTCCAAGGTTTACGTGCAAAGAAAAGAAAAGAAGATGAGAATTAATGAAGTTTGTGAAAAATTGAGTTTTATTGTGTTCTAAAAAAAAAAAAAAAAAAAATATGTGTGTGTTGTATTATTATTTTCATTTCATGTACTTAAAAAAAAAAAAAATTTAGTTTTTGTAAAGTTCAGAAGTTCGTCATCAACAGCAGAAGACCGAAGATTGAAGACGTTTCTATGGTTCCTATGAGAGTATGATGTTAATTGCCGATCGGGTGAGAAGGTAAGTGAGTACTCCCACCCTTGCTAATGGTTGATTTCCTTTCTTAGAGATCATCGAAAAGATTCTTTTTGTCCACACTTCGTGGAGTCTCCAAAATTATTTCGGAAGGTTAGCCTTCTCACCTACAACGTGTGCATGATTTCTCTCTTTATTCCCGCTCGCACACATGAGAGACTAAAAAGCGATCTTTTGAGTGCAATTATCATAAAACCCTAATAGTGAGGCGAAGTCGAGGCTTGTGATCACAATCGAATCCGAATTCTTTCATATGGTATGGTTACTTCTCGCTCAGCATTTAAGGATGAGAATGCGTTCTTTGATAGTTCTAACTTCTTGTTACTAGCATGCAGAAACTCTATGTCCTCATAGCTCCTTGGATGCTTGAGACTCTTTTACACTAAGTTGGAGAAGGTTTTGTGGGTACACCTCTCGGTAAACCCTAACGAGACTACAACTCGTCCACTAGGGACACCTATGGGGTTTAAAGGCTTAGTGCATACGCTAAATGCATTCGAGAGACCTGCGATAGGGGTATAGTTAGGATTTCTTCATTTTGTTTCACTTGAGGACAAGTAAAATTCGAGTTTGGGGGTATTTGATGAGTGCCAAATATTGCATATTTATACATCTATTTATTGGCATTTTACTCATCTTTTGTGCTCGAAATCGATATTATCCCAGATTATGTGTTTTCTTTGTTTTCAAGAATAAATATTTGTATTAATTAATTTTGTGTTTTTAGGTAGTAAATAAAGCTCGGAGAAATTGAGGAGCCAAAAGAGCGGGAAGAATTGGAGTCGAGCATCTATGGAGCGTGAAAGCCAAAGCCAGCGCGCAACAGGTTGCAACCCAACAAGGAGCAACCCATCTACAAGACATGGGCTAGAGCTACCCGTGACTTGGATCCGAGCCTGTTTTCCCGAGCCGTTCAGATTTCACCCATCTTCATCCTACGGTCGCATCAACGGACTTGCATCCGATTCACCGAGATCCAACGCTCGCCCGGCTTCGCATCGCCTTCCGTTGCACCCGCTCAACACCGAATCGCCCTATACCTATACCCAGTCGAGCAAACCCATTTCTTCTTCCATCTTCTTTTCTCTCCACGACTCCATTGGGAAAAACCCATCCTTCTTCTTCACCTCCCATACCTGCTGGAAATCATCATCACCACCATTTCCTTCTCCTGTCACCACCACCACTCCATCTCCTGTCATCATCAGTAGCTCCTGCTCTCCCTCTCTATCTCGAATCATCTCTCTCATAGCTTCTCCAACCCTATAAGCTAGGTTAGAGATAATTGGAGTTAGGGTTTCACCAACAACCCGCATGGTCGATTCGGGAGACGATTGACAGAGGAGAGACAAATGGATTGAGCGACGTGGGTGAGAGAGTATTTCCCTGTTTTTCTGTTTTGGAGAAATTTAGGGTTTTGGAATTGCATGTATAAATAGGTTCAAGGGGTGTGTGAAAACCTTATGCCCTGGGCAGCTGAGCACCAATTTAGGTTTAATTGCAGTTTGATTTGTATTTAACCATGTTTTAATTCAATTTGCTAGGTTGAGATGAAACCCATAATCTGTTAATTTTGGTTCATATTTTGATAATTGTTCTTGATTGTGCTATATGGTTTAGGATACATATAATCAAAACACTTTTGCATTTAGTTTCACAATGTATGCCATGTATGCATTGTAGATAAAGTTATTTCTATGTTGAATGTGTTGCAATTCATGCTTCATTGACCATTATTAATCCTTAGACTAGTTGTGCCCTGAGAAGACAGCTAGTGCTTGAGAAAAATACCTTAATTGCGATTAGAATATCCATCTTAGGATAGGTTTAGTCATCTAAGTAATGAAATTAATGCGGATTAGTTGTATTGTGACAAGACAATTTAATACTAGGGGTTATTTAGTTGCCTTAGTTGATAGGAAACTATCCATTGAAACCCTGGATAAACAATGAGACTTGCATCTTGCCCTGTCCATTACAAGGACAAGAACATTATTGAATGTGGACTGCCTTAGCTAAGATTAGGTGGTGGATTCGACACCCTAGTGCTTTATAATCTATTTGCAATTTAGTTTAGAATCTCAACTACAAGTCAGTCGTATCGACAAACACTCAAACCAACATTTATGTTACACACTTACTAGAAAATCAAGTAGAGCAAGCCTTTAGATCAACTTTCAAAGACCACAAGTCTCTGTGGTTGACAAGTATTTTCCTTGTCTTACACTAGACACCGTGCACTTGCGGTTATTACAAGTAGGCATAAAATCTAAACACATTATCCAAACCTACCAAGTTTTGGGGCCTGGGACTTGGCGTGTCTTTGTTTCGATTATTGGCTGTCTTCACCGTTTTCAAATCAACCCTGTACATATTTGCTTTGCATCAGTGCATGTAACCTTGTATATACGTGTTAGACTCTCTCTTGTTTCCCTGCCATTGTAGTTGTAGCTTCGTTTAAAGTTAATTTTTTTTCCATTAAATAATATGTGTTAATGTAACTTAGCTGTTAGTTTTCTATCCTTGTAACATCTAGCACATATTTCATTGCATTGTCATATTGCTTTATTAGCTACTTAGCTGTTGGTATAATTTCTCATTCGCAAGATCCATCATTTGCATTCTCTAGTTGCTTGTAAATATTAATATTCATGCATATCCTTAGCTGCATAATGTGTTGGTCAAGTTAACATAACAGCTTTCCCCGTGTCACCCAAGAAACTCTCACCGCATATGCCGTTGTTCATTTGCTACATGTCATTTGCTTTAAGCACCATTTGCTATATGCCATTTGCTTTACCTTCATACTCCTAGGAACTAAAACTCTCCTCTGAGCAACAGGTACACATACTGAGCAAGCCAAAGGAAGGGAAGACAATAAGCAGATCAACATAGCCATGCGGCTGCAACCGATGCCCTGTCATAGTTGCGCCTGAGCTGCGAATTGGAGGAGAGGCATCAGAAGGAGCTGCACCAACAGTACCTGCAACATATCCTAGCAAGCCCAAGGAAGGTAGAGGAGCAGAACACAGCTATTATTGGAGCTAAACTCGGTTGGTCATTCTAGACTCCATTATACTATATACTTATATGACTGAGCTAAACTCTCATATCAACCTTATTCATCTTAACCATAACTAGTTCAAATGACTCAAATGAAACTAGTTAAAGAGTTGTTCAATTGTTATATTCTCATGGATTATACAAGAACACAATTGAAGCAAAATCGGTTTGACTCAAATAGAATCAATACATGAACATTATAGCCATGATTTTCAAAGATTGCATTCCTCATTGATAAATGTTTAGGTTCACGTATAACCGATTTTAGAAAAGTAACACACTTAAGTATGTGTACTGGTATGCGTACTTAAGTAACCGGATTTGAGTTTGTTTTATTTTTCAAACTCAGCAGAAATTCCGGACGTGAACTTCCCGCCAGTACGCGTACGGGTATGCGCACTTTAGGTAATAGGATAAGTTTGGTTTTGGTTTTCAAACTCAGCATAAATTCACGGACGTGAACTTCCGCTAGTACGCGTACGGGTACGCGTACTTACCCAGTCTCCTACAACCTTTTTGTATACACACAAGTATGCATACTTTAGGCTCCCGGTTTTGGACTTATACACAAATGTGCGAACACACTATGCTTATATCCAAAGATGGTTACAAGATTCTAAACTCTTTATTTAAATGATTGAAACATTCTTTTATAATGATAATAATAGCCGTTTTCACACACTATTAACATCAAAGCAATTTTCAAGATATTGAAATAATCATTATCGAAACATTATTCCAAGCCTACATCAAATGATTGCATCACACAAACCATGTAAGATGTTACTCGACAATTTTCTCATGATATAAGATGAACTTGGTCGAAGCGAAAGCTTACCAACACATATTTCGATAAATATGTAAGCGAGATATACTCATCTCGAAATCTCAAATGTGTATAGAGAAAACAATATCTTAACATGACTTATGTCTCAATATAGAAGATAGTAGAAATAGACATTCCAAGTGATAAATGAGTTCAAGTCTCCACATACCTTTTGTTGAAGAAGTTCCACAAGCTCCCCTTAGTTGTTCTTCGTCTTCAAATGATGAACTCTGTGAAATCTAAGCTCAACTACACTATCTATGTCCTAGTCCGAGACATCTATAAATAGGCTAGAAATCAAGACTTATAGTTTTGATCACTAACATTGACAAACATGCTTGAGATAGCAACGCATGCGAGTTTGACCGAGCAGTGCTCTAACAGAAAGTAAAGGAACGAAATTTCTCAGTAAATGATATAGTCATGAAAATTGCTTCGTACGTACAACGAGATACGAAGGCTGGAAAGTCTGCCGAAAACTGGGAAGGTCCTTATATGATCAGCGAAACATAAGAAAGTGGATATTACTATCTCAAACGGATGAATGGGTCCCAGATCAATACCCCTATCAATGGTAAATGGTTAAAGTCTTATTATGCGTAATAACTAAATGTAAGCCGGACAGCTGATTATCAATAATATATAATGAGTACTCTTATCTTAACAATGTGTTAAAACAAATAGCCCCGAGTCTTGCTAGGTTTCGTGCATGACCAATGAAGTGCACCAATAGTCGCGAGTCTGGCTAGGTTTCGTGCATGACCAATGACGTGCACCAATAGCCCCGAGTCTGGATAGGTTCCGTGCATGACCAATGAAGTGCACCAATAGCCCCGAGTTTGGCTAGGTTTCGTGCATGGCCAATGAAGTGCATCAATAGCCATGAGTCTGGCTAGGTTTCGTGCATGGCCAATGAAGTGCACCAATAGCCCCGAGTCTGGCTAGGTTCCGTGCATGTCCAATGAAGTGCACAAATAGCCCCGAGTCTGGCTAGGTTCCGTGCATGACCAATGAAGTGCACTAATAGCCCCGAGTCTGGCTAGGTCCCGTGCATGACCAATGAAATGCACTAATAACTTCGAGTACGGTCGGGCCATAAGCACAACCCATGAGATGAGTGCTAGTCGTGACTATGATTAAACTTTGAGTAGCAAAATACATGATAACCCCAAGCAGGGCCAGAATAAACAAAGCACTAAGCATGAGTATAGATAGAGCAAAGCCCCGAGTGAATTTTGGGCAATAATATTATGTAGAAAAGTACTAAAAGTCAATCCAGGGTATTAAGATTGATATATTCACTAGCAGACAGGTAAAATACACTTGGGATAATATACAAGTAGATAGAAAAAAGTATTACACGGATAAAAGCCTATTAAGATACTTAAAATTTAAAGAGCCGAAGCCAATATTGAGCGCGGGCGTCTTAACCTAACATGTGCAATAGCTAACTCATTTTCTTGATACTCCATCCGAGCACGAGCATCAGAAAATATTCCAAATGCCTCGTCCGAGGTCATGGCGTTCTCCACTGAAGGGTCGACCTGATAGGTACTCATCTGATCCACATATAAGTCCATCACAGGAAGGTATTGCGTTTGACTTACTTCAAACATATTTTCACACTCACGCACAAGTCGAGCATTCCCAGTAACAGTGGCTCGCAATAACTCTATCTTTTATTTCCTAAGGAACAAAGATAACACATTTATTGACTCCCTCATGATTTCTAATCATTTTTCTCTGATAATCATAAAACAATATATACACAAATTTCCAAAAAAATAAATAAATCAGGGTAGCGCGCGGAGCGCACCGTGAGCTTCAGTAAGAGCCACTTTAATAGATCTCACAGTATGACCCGCTTCAACACACCGGAAATGAGTAATCAAACGCTTCTCGCGATAATAACCACGGTATTCAAGGAGAGCCATATCAGGCAGTCCGCCTTCACTTGAATTTTCATCACGCGATGGTCCGCCATTGTCAACCGTTCATGCCAGCAAGAGCTCTCGATATTAAATACATCACGCGCAAGACATATTACTTCTAAAAGGCGATTTAGATATCTTATCTCCAAAACTAACCTCACCCGAGTAGCCATGAAACAAGAGACGTACTTAAGAACTACTTACTTTGATAAATCAAAATGCTTCTCATATATATATAACCAAATAACACTACACGACAATGTGCGATATCTTGATCCACATCCTGCATCATTAAAAGCGCTTCATCATATTGAGTAATATCCATGGACAAAGCACTTTTCATATCCCCAAGTACTTGATGCACCTCACGCATAATCTTCTCGGATGCACGAGTTTGATGCGCCATATTAAGGGTCTCATTCTGCTCTTCACAAGCCTTGCGCGCCTTATCTAGGCTAATTAGCTTATGAGTCTGCAGAACCCCCACATCATCCTTCAAAATCAATAGTCGCGCTAACTCCACATGCTTATCAGAAGGATGCACAAGAGCAAACATAACACATAAGGTCAATACACACCCACGCAAGCGAGGAACCAGCCGTTGAGTACCATGAGCACGACAATCATCTATAGCCTGATTAATGTTAACCATCATAATGGCGGATTCTTTAAATAGCCGATCAGCCTCGTGATGAGCAGAAACATCGTCATCTAACACGCGCTGAACCTCAAATGCCACTCGTCCGGATGCCTGCGCCTTCTGAGCCATTGAGTATGTTTCATACTGCTCGTCAAACTGCGCACGAGTACTGGCCCGATTTGTCGTCCTTATCTCCCTAAGTAGTTCCACTTCATCTCTCACAAGTAGTAAACGGGTCAATTTAAACTCTTTTCCAAAGGGAGTAACCAACGTCGGCACAGAAGCCAATGATAGCACATAACCATGCAAAGGGCGATCCATTAAGATAATTCTAATTCAAGAGAATGAAAAGAGTAAAGAAAAAGAGGACTATATCACTAAACATGCTCCATTCACCTCTATTTATAGAAAATATACATATCAAAGCATTCATTACTTAATTACTATCCACCATCTAACCATAAAAAAAAAAAAGTGGTGATGATAGCAACCCTCCAAAGAACGCTCGGCTATAAACAAGCGGCAATGTGCGATGTCTTGATCTAAATCTTGCATCATTAAGAGCACTTCACCATATTGAGTAGTAGATATGGTATAAGCACTGTGCACCTCCTCAAGCACTTGATGAACCTTGTGCATAACACCATCAGAAGCATGGGCTTCCCGAGCCATACCAAGCATTTCCTTATGCTCCTCATAAGCTTTGCGTGCTTTATCCAAAGCGATCAATTGATGAGTCTGTAACATCCCCACTTCATCCTTCAACACCAAAAAACGAGATAATTCCTCCTTCTTATCGGTAGGATGAACAAGAGCGTACACATCGCATAAAGTTAAAACACACCTGCGGAGATTGGGACCCGCCTGTTGAGTGATAAACGCGCGACAATCAGTGATCCCTCGATAAATATCAGTCACCATAATTATTGACTCTTGGAATAATTGCTCAACCCTGTTCTGAGCGGATATAGTATCGTCCAGCACGCGCTGCACTTCTTGAGTCACTCTTCCGGACGCCCGCATCTTCTGAGCCATTGATTACATCTCGTATTGCTCATCAAATTCTGCGCGGGTGGTTGCTCTATTTTCCATCCTGAATTCTCTAAGCATTTCTACCTTAGCCTTTACCAGCAGCAAACGAGCTAACTCATAATCCTTCTCATAAAGAATGACCAGCGTTGGTACAGGAGCCAGAGCCAAAACATAACCATGTAAGCGGCGAGCCATCTGCAATGAGTCACAATTCACAGCAGAGATAATGAAACAAACTTAAAAGATACCAGCTAAAACAACCCTATCTACCCTTATTTATAAGAATAAAAGGTTAACGCTACGTTAATTGTTGCTCACCAATAATAATAAATAAAAATAAAATCAGATAATAAAACCAAGTAATAGAATATCCCACAAACTTAATAGAAAAAAATAAATCCAACCACCAAAGTTTTGTCCAAACCAAAGTAAAAGAAACCATTGTTCAAATGCCACTCATAGGGCAACTAAAAAGTTTTAATCCAAAGCAGTTAGCTCCTCTCTCTTTTTGATAAGGCGCGCATTAACTTCCTCGAGAGCGGTTCGGGCATCCTTTAGCTCGGTATTAGCTCGTCCGACGTCCGTTATCAGCTGATCGTACGCCTCTTTCTTGACATTGGCGACATTGAGTAGACGCCTATATTCCTGATCCAGCTTGTCAATCTCGCGAGGCAACACATGGCATGCATTATGGATCGTCCTTGTCACATCCAACATATTCTTCAGCCATTGAATCGGAAATTATAGAAGCAAATACGTTTAAATAATGGTGTCCCAATTCTTCATCATAATCGGATCGATAGGAGTCTCCTCCGCAAGAGTAAGCTTATCCGCTATATCCAACAGATCCTCATTGGTCACAACCAAAGCACTAGCGAGAATCCCTTCATGAACGCACATGTGCCCAAACTTCTCCATTATGCGTCGGTAGTTAGCAACTTTGGTAGAAGAAACCCAGAACCCATGCACTAGTTCGAAGCGGCCATCGACACCAGCATCCTTGGCACTAAAAACGAGAGGATATCGGAACTTAGGATCTTCTGGAGTAGCCATCAGTTCAGCGTTAGCATCCACACCGCGCGAGACTTTGGGGATTATTTTGGAAAACTTTTGCCGTTTTTCACTAGCACTTCCGGATTCACTGCTCTTGGCTTGCAAGTTTGGGCCGCTTCCTTTACCTTGTACGCCATCTCGTTTCCCCATGTTATGGAGAGGAAGAAGAAGAAATAAATAAATACTTTGGAAATAATAATGAAATAGTAACATGCTAAATGATGGGCGAACATACCGGATCGGAAGAAGGAGGAAGGTTAACAAGAGAATGAACCGATTGATGTGAAGAGGAAGAAGAGCTCGACGCAGTTGGCTCCGGGTGACCTAATAAGAAACAAAAGAAAGAAGAAAAGGAGGAAGTGAGAAATAATACATTAGAAAGCATAAGGAAAGGGGGTGTATAAATAGATCACAAAGCGCATTTAATAATTACAACGGAATATTTCGACTGACACGTGTCAAATTCAACAAAATGGGGTATGGAATGCTCACAAGACTTGAAAGAAGAAGATCTTTGATTCTCGGTGACACCTTTAGCCTCACTACCAACCCGAGAATAGTCATGAACAGAATGGTCCGACCTAGATTCGCTCGCCGTACCTAGCATATCGAAGAAGTGTGAAGGGGATGATTAGGATCCGGAACTGTCTTCATGATTAAAGAATGAGTAGAATACAAAGTCATACGAGGAGAGATCACGTCAGGACCGCTTTTGCTAATCGATCGGCCTAGATGACGTTCAACACATTCAATGAACTAACTCGAGGAAGATGACCCTATTTTTGGAGCCTGCGGAGAAAACGAAGGGGAAGTATTAACATAGCGGGTGGAAGGTAACCGCGGAATAGGTAGCACGCCAACGTCTCGTTTCATCTTATTAGCTAGTTGGTCATCCCTCCACTCATGATGGGGTAGATTAATATATTCTTCAATGAAAAGTCCCCTAGGCTTCCAGCCAATAGGAGGGGAGTTCTAAAGAACATGATACAAACCAATATAAAATAAACTAAGGAAAAAATTCGACTGGAAGCGAAAGAAGAGAAGGAAGAGAGAATACCTTAGCGGGAGGAGGGATCTCCAAAGGATTCACCCCCGGAGGACGCCTCCTCTTCTTAGAACTTGATAAGGGAGGTAAAGAGACACCTTTCTTATCCTTCTGAGAGGACTCATCGCCTGGAAGAGGATCCTAGCTAGTGACAAGAGGATGAAGATGGCGACCTTTGTTACTCGAAGATAGCATGTATTGTTTGGAAACTTCATCACTTATCTTCACGCGACCTGATACGTCCATCTCCTTGAAATCCTTTGAAAACACAAGGGTACCCAAATATACCTCAATCTAAAACTTTTCCACCTATAAATCCTTTCTCCGAAAGTGATTGTCTATGGACTGAGTCGATACAATACAACTAATCGGTTCACACTTCGTGTGATCGTCTATGGATACAAGATCGAGACAATACGACAACAAGATAACTTGTGTGATTGACTATGGATACAAGATCGAGACAATACAATAACAAAGTATGTTTACTTGATAATAGGTTCGGACTTAACCAAACACAATAGGATTGCTATCAAGTAAATAGGAATTAACATTTGTGTATTTTACTTCTAGTTATAATAAAAACAATTATAATTGCGAAAATAGAAAAGTAAAAGACACGGCAAGATTTTGTTAACGAGGAAACCGAAAATGCAGAAAAACCCTGGGACCTTGTACAGAATTGAATACTCTCAGGATTAAGTCGCTATACAAAATCTAAACAACCTTCGTATAGTTGAGATCAAGCAACTAAACCTATAGTTCACCTAGTTCTATATGTATCCCTGCTCCTCCAACTTGTAATAAGTCACGCACTTGGAACAATTCCTTTGGTTCGTATTCCAAATAGTAAAGGAACAACAAATCTGTTTGGTAACAACTCTTTTCAAACAACATGATATGAGTTTGACAAAAGGCTCTTCCGTTTATCCCGATAAACTCCTTTGTGAGGTTCTTAGATCTATCTTTTCAACAACTACCAAAGTAATTGTTAAGACTATGCAATCAATACTTCGAATCAAAAAGAATTGTATTGATTCTAATCTACTCAACTAATCAATCAAGGTTATCACAAAGATAAACCGATTATAGTTGGATCCACATCCGATCAAGTTTTGTGCACACACCAAAGATTATGAACTCAAATAAGAAATCTTCTTTGTCTTCAAATCTTCTTAAATCTTCAATAAACACCTGCACACAATTAACTTGAATCTCTTGTGATCAATCACACACAAAACGGAGTCTGTTAACAATGGATTATCACAAGACGTCTTTAGATCTACAAATAGTCTAAAGATCCCCGTCGAAACATCGATCTAGTTTGAGTGAATCGTATATCGGAAGAGAATATTCCCAAGCATAAATAAACTAGGTGCAATCAAAGTTCAACAACCGTTAGTCAATCAAATCAATCGAAAAATCATAATAAACAACAATTATCTACTTTCCCACCAACGGTACTCGTAGAGCTTCCCAATCCCAAAGAAGTCTTTAAAATGAGCGGTCGTAAGAGATTTCTCCTAATTATGGTACTTTCCTCTCCGAATAGACGGCTCCACCAGTAACAACACAACAAGGTAGTTTTGATGGCTCTGAGGATTAGTTTGCTCGAAATGCAAACTTCAATATTTACAGACCAAGGAAGTTTGGACACCAAGGAATTTTCAAAACCGAAAATATTCTCAAGATATGCAATATATTTCCAAATTCGGTTTCAGAATTCTGGAAATGCTTTGTCCAAATATTGTCCGAAATCTCAGTAAGAAAATATCCAATTAGTAAATGCACATTACCAATTTTTATTTTCTAAAGATATGCATTTTAATTGTTGGAAATTAAAAGCATATAAAACTAAAAACCTTAATTAAAAGATTCTCAATTTATTTCGATCCGGGATTCTCCTTTAGTTATTAAGGAATATCTTTGAAAAATAAAAGATAAGAGTTACTGCACATGTTCAAAGTATGTCGACATCTTTACTTTTTAAATCCTTTTTCATATTTACAATCTTGGTTTGCCACACTTCCAAACAAGTTTAGAATTGGTTCATCTGACTTCCAAAAACTATGTGATTGATTATCCTATCAAATCACCATTAATGGGTTTCACATTTCTACCAAAACAAGTTTCGGTTCTACCTCCATGTGGGTACTAGGATAGGTCACACTAGCTTTCCAAAATTTGGTTGACTAGGTACTAGGATCGATTACCACATATTTATGGTATTTAACTTGCAATTTGTTGCACAAGTCATAGGATCGGTTACCAATAACTAAGACTTGTTGCACCTCTTACAAGGATCGATTCCACACACTTGTGATTGGTTGCACCTTACTAGGATCGGTTCCCCAATGTCTAGAGTTGGTCATACCAATTAAAACATATCGATCATACCATCTCAGGTGATTACTTAAGATTGGTTTCACTAATAAAAGTCATACCAATACAAAAGTCAGGCCTTGTGAATAGTTTTACCAAGATACATAAACAAGTTATGAGCGTTTATACTAAACACACATATTGGTAATCCAAGTATTTGCAATGAATAAAAATACCAATAAGCCTAGCGATTTCCTTTTCGATTCACAAAACAAGTTTATGAATTGTACTTCCTTTAAACGAATGTAAAACATTGTTTCCTAGGACGATACATAATCACAATAGCATTCATACGATTATGTCGATGTCTTATATACAAAGTTCAAAAAATAGACATTATACTTCGTATTGTAATTCCTTAATACTATGTTTAACTAGAGTATAATCATTCACAGCTTCGCAGTTATGTTTTCAATATGCACGACTTGAAAGATACGTTAGGAATGAAACAGTTCAAGTCAAATATTACTAACCTCAAGACGAAGGATGATGTCGTCGTTGTAGCTCTTTACTTATTCACATTCTTCAAGTCTTCACGTAATACTTGTAAGTCTCATATACTAATAACTTTCTAGTAAACATATACGAAGTTGACTCTAGTAGATAATCAAGCGACTCTTTTAAATGAGTTTTGGTTCACTAAAATATGACAACCAAACTTGACATACCAACGCTTGGTGGGTTCAACCGAGCTATGCTCTAACAATCTCCCCCTTTGTCAATTTTAGTGACAAAACTCTTATATCATATGGATAAACAAATTACAAGAATTCATTATACATACGCTTGATTCCCACATTCAATAGCACAATAACTTGTATACATTCAATCCATAAATGCCGATGTTGACATTATAATAACAAAGCTAATACTCCCCCTAAAGGTAAGATAGGTAGATTTTCAATCCACACGTCTTTGTTATTCCCTTTGTAGTCCATGTAACTACAAGTATCAATATGATATGTTACTCCCCCGTAGTCTATGCTTTACTCGTTCGTTAGATATAACATTTAAGCACCATTGTCCTTTCCTTAGTGATACCAACTCACTTGTTTACTCCATATATTTCTCTTCCTTTTTGTCACAAAATGACAAAGGTATGAGCAAATAAAAGACAAACCAAAAGTATCTTACAAATCTCAAAAGACTTGCAACCTATAAGAGTTAAGCATGAGGGTTCCACACACCATTTTTGATAACCAATATCAAAAACGAAACTACAAAGTAATTTTGTTTTGATATGTTACCAAGGAAACAATAGCCCGAAGAAATTTTCCCTAATAGTTTAGCAAATTAAAAATCGACTAAGCACCTTAGGTCTTTTGCTAAACCGATTGTACAAATACAATCACTTGTTCGATAAGACCAAAATAAAGATCAAAATTTACTTTATTTTTCTCATCAGGTTCTAATTATTCAATAATAACTTAGACCTTTCACTTTTGAACAAGACAAGTACTAGGTTAGTTAACTAGCATTTCTTGTTAAGGCATTCGATTAGACTTGAATAACTGAAACCTCCACTTTGATAAGTCTAACCAAGATTAGAATTAACTTAGTTTCTCTTATCCGGAATCGAATTGGAATAAACAATTCATCCCGAAAACCTTTTTGTTAAGCCATAAACAATTCATTCAAACCAAATAAATCAACTTGCATAATCATTTATCTCAATCGGAAGAAATTGAAACAACATAGACATTAAAGCACCACAATTGCACCATGATTTTGTAATCCTAAACAATTGATACCAAACAATAAAGCAAGATAACAATAGTTTTTCTTAACCAGAAAAAATTGAATCACATACACATCCATACACAAATAATGGGATAAGCATCAATTGTACCGAAATTTTGTTAAGCAAAAGCAATAAATATATGCAATAAAATCAGGCTTTTCTTAAGCAGGAAAACGATTAACTAACAAATTCGTTACCTCAAATTCCGCATCCTCTTCTCCCCAGAAATATATATCATTAAGAGCCAGTTCAAGTTATAACTCTCCCCCATTGTGTTGTTGTAGGATCATAATATCGCAACATACAAGGCTCGCGGGATTAATGAACGACGGTGTCGCGAGGGAGTCGCAGGGAGCTAAAATAAACGACGCAATGAATAACGACAGGAAAAACATAAAGAAGACGTGAGATCCAAGCGAGGGTTAAGAAGTGTCGCGAGAGTGAATGTTCGTGCATCTGCGACACTTCGCGAGACATCCCGAAAATAAAGGGTAGCTTAGCTGTCATCCACTATGTATTACCCTATATAAAGGGGTAAATGAGTCTGTAAAGGGGAGAGATCTTTTGAATTGTGGAGCAAGTCAATAGGAGAGAGAAAGTTTAAGAGTGTTTTAATTTCTAAGTGTAATTCTATTATCCTGTGTAAACATTTCATAGATTCAATCAATAAATATTCTTGATCTTACATCTTACAATGGATTAATTAAGCAAAATTGAGTAAGGGGTGTAGTGTGAGAAATCCTGCAACTACATATGCGCTAGAAACAGGGATTGAACCTGTGACCTTGTGGTTAACAGCCACAAAAAAACGAGAAGAAACCGAGAGATCGAGGATGACATTGAGAGACACTACATTGAACAAGTGCGGCTAGCTCGCGAGAGAGAAAGGATAAGAGAAGAAATGGAAAATCAAGAGATGGAAGAGGCAATCCCAGCAGTAATAACCATGACAACCAAGGAAAGAAGGAGGGAACAAAATCGTACCAATAGAAATATTAATGAAGAATATGAGAGGGTGCGTATGAGAGCCGAGAGACAGCCAAGAAGAGAGAACAACCGATATAACGGCGTGCGAATTGATGAAAAAATGAAGAAGAGCAAAGTAGGAAAGAAGAGGAGAAAATAACGAAAGCAGAAGGTCAAAATAGGCACGAGCGAAGAAGGAGAGAAGCGAGTTAAAAAGACCAAGAGAATCAAACTCTGAGGCAAATGAACAAATCTTAAGAGAGCTGGCTGAAATGAGAGGATTACTGAATAGTAGAAGGGAAGGAGGAAGGAGACAATTAGACGAAGCCATCGCAGACGCCGCGAAGAATCCCTTCACACTAGAAGTACAGATGGGAGGAATACCTCCTAAGTGCAATCTACCGCGTTAACCAACATCTTTGATGGAACAACCTCGTGCGGTACAACATATCAAGGCTTATATGAGATGTATGTTACAGTGGGAGAATCATGATGCCATACTATGCAAATATTTCGCATCAAGCCTAATAGGAGAAGCACTAAAATGGTTTGAAGGTCTGCCAAGGAACACAATCACATCATTTAACCATTTACAAGCTACATTCCCCGGGAGCATACATAACAAAGCTCTTCATGACTGTATTGAAGATGTATTTGGGTTGAAACAAAGGGTTGGGAGAGCTTAAGGCGCTTGACAATAAGATGGAGAACCATGTGTAGCGAAATGGCAAGGTGACGGGTTGAGGAAAGATATCGCATCCTCTCATTTGTGAATGCTCTTTGCGACTAACTTGTTATACATTCAAATTTTTAGAATCAAAAATACAATCACGATGGCAGAATCAAGGGAGTTACGTGAAGAATATATTGCTTTAGAAGAAAGATTTAATGAAATGAATTCTTATCCGCCGCAACACAAGCTCGAATGTCATGAACGCAAGTTTGTTGCCTCAATTCATAAATACAAAGTGGCGAGTACTTCGCAAGGACAAGAAGCAAGGAAAAGCCGATGAGGGACAGCAGAAGATAGTAGCCATGGGAAGCCACGATCAAGAGGAATTTGAACGAGAAAGGAACTATCACAACTGTAACAGCAATAATAAGATTCGAGGCTAGATCATGTGCAAGAAAACATACGGTGGACGAAGGCAAAATAACCTAGGAGGGCAGAGAAGTCGCAGAATAGTATGGGAAGAGATTAAGATGCCTCCACTAAACACTAGTGTGGAGAAGATCTGGGAAGCTATACTTGTGATGGAAAGTGTACCAACACCTTGGAACGTGGGAATGGAACCACCACCAAAGCGATAGAAGTCATGAGTTTTGTTCTTACCATCGCTTCCATGGGCATCAAACAAACGATTGTAGAAACATAAAGAGAATTATTCTCAGGATGATTGATCAGGGAAAGCTAAATCACTTTCTAAAGGGAGAAGAAGCAGGCCAGACATTACCACCACCACCAGAGATGCACAGAACAGTGTCGGCGAAAGGAAAGGAAACATTTGTGATAGACATCGGGACAAAAGCTAAAAATCTGAATTGCAACTCTATCGTCCACCCTATCGCACCATTGAAGATTTTCATGACAATGTGCTCAGTAGAGTCTTTTCTAGAGATGCTAATGATAAAGAAATAATGAGTCTGGCGAGAACGACGCAGTTAGAAAAGTGGCAAGTCAAGACTATTTCTTTCTCTCGAGATGAAGTGCCAAAAGGAAGAGAAACACATGATAGCCCGTTGGTTGTGAAACCAGAGATTAACCCAAAACCAGGTTGATGGAGAAGATGATGAAGCAGAAAGTTGTTGGGCGATCAACCGAATCCTAATCGATACCGGAAGTTCTTGGTTGATCGCCGTCGTAGGCGACACAAATATAATTACACTTTCTTACTACTCAAAATATAAATATAGCAAGGGCAAGAAAGGATCGATCCCACAGAGAGGTCTAGGTTGTCGAA
The DNA here is from genome assembly GCA_023531295.1 of Papaver armeniacum. Lineage (NCBI taxonomy): Eukaryota > Viridiplantae > Streptophyta > Magnoliopsida > Ranunculales > Papaveraceae > Papaver > Papaver armeniacum. Next base: position 660,019 of record JAJJWW010006838.1, read on the forward strand.
TTGTTATGGTTTCCTATATAAAACACCCGGAAGAATTTCTGATTGTGTAAATAAAAATAAACAAAAAGCAAATAAACAAAACACGCAAATCGAGGATGTGAAAATATTGGATAAAGGTTTCATCTTCAATTGTAAACAAGTTTATGAATGTATGAATAGAATTCGTATTTAATCTCGCTATCATCAAAAGCCATGGAATACCTTATTGCAAGAATACTCCGTAAATTTCCAAAGTTATCAACACACACATTAGGGCTGCGTATGTGAAATCTACCTAAAGAATAACCTAACGCCTTGCGCTAATCAAGTTCAATTCCTAGGAGCATTAAGTTTCAGAAATAGGCTAATCAATGCAATTGAAATACATTGCGCAAACAATTCGAACAAAGGTCAATTTCTACATATGACTTCGAGGATGTATCACTACAAACCCTAATCATATCATGCTACTAGTATTCAAGGTTATCGCTCGATGAAAACCCTAAAATAGCTATAGATATGGATGTGAGTTCAATCAATTCTAGACTCGACTAAACAAACATTCAATCATATTGCAATCCATCAATCATGCAATTATTATAACCCGTAGAAATCAAACGATAATATTGAGAGAAAACTAATTCATAAACATCATAACTTGGTTGCAAAAATCCAACTACATCTTCAACCAATAATAAAAACTTAGTTACTTGTGTTTTTGGAAATCATCATAGAAAGCAAAGAAGAAAACTATCATGTGAAACCCTAGAACCCAAGTAGAAGTCTCCCTAATGGAGATATCTAGGTTTAGAAAAGAGTTGTCTATTTATATGCTTTTCTCCCCATAAGGATACTATCCCAAAATTAGGTTAATTCTTCTCAAAACCCGTCTCCAAGTTGGTCCACCAAGCCCGGGAGTGAAAAATATGTCTCTGGAATTTTGGGTCTAAAACTGGTCACCGGATTTGCTGACGTCATCGCCGGAATCCGGCCACCGGCGCCGGAATCCGTCGCCGGAAAATTATCTCCAACCACCCGAACTTGCTCTCCGGCCACCGACGCTGTCACAAGACATTTTACACTTCCAGTATCTCAACTCGCTTCTCTCGCAATTCATACATTCACAAAACCATCAAACCCAACTTCTCATTCCTTGCGAAACGCGCCTAAAAGCGTGGTCCGTAGCTCATATGTCCGGCCATTAATTCTTGCATCCGACTCATACCCCCGCGATTCACCGAAATATTGCGATCGACACTCTAAACTCCGAACCGACAAACGTAACTATGCTCACCGCTTACCAATTTCGCTCCGTTTCGACTATTTCGCGACACGCCAGCCATTCTCAGCTGCGAATTCTGTCAATTCCACCAATCCAAAGACCCCGCATCTCATTGCACAACACTAAATTGCAGTCCCATTCATATCAGCAACACAAGCATTCACACTTCAATCACAATCATAACCACGCCACTTGCACCTCCCCCTTCCACATGCCGTAGCCGCCAGACTGCCTCGGACTCGAATTCTCCAAGCCACTTCTTTCAACTTCAACAGCACAGCTGCGCCTACCTCAGCTTCAATTGTTTCTATGCACAGCATCAACCACAGTTCATCTGGGTCTTGCCTAGCCAGCCACATAGTAACTCCACTCCGAGTACCATTCCGCCGGCTCCAACATCATTGCTATCGGGTGCAAGAAGATCACAACTAACACCTTCCATTTCCATTCACGTACATCTCAGTTCTCAAGCTAGTACCGTCACCACCAAGCGCAACCAAGTCCACCTCAGGCCATACTTCATCAAGCCAAATCACTCTCAACCCCGACTTCAACTCCACACAGCCACAATCGATGCAAGCATCGGTTCACGCACCCGCAACAAGCCCCCGTATCCACCATCTCGTATGCTCTTCTACCAATATTACAGAACTGTTCCCTAGCTTCAACTCCACCTTTCCCAGCACAAACCTCGGTCCTACATTGGCCTCATGATTGCCCCGGCTTCACCATGCTCAACCGCAACTATCACCGTAACCACAATGCCAACTCCACTAAATAAACAACCGCACATTCCCTTGCCATCACCGCCTCGCCTACCACAACAACGGCTTCATGCCTCGCAATGCACCCGCAATCCGGCTTCTCGTTTTTAATTCTCCAACCGCATACAACAAGAAGACCATTTCAAAGACATTACATCCCCACCTCGAGTCTTCCCCGTAATTCCGCCGCCTTTCCTTCACAACTCAACTCAAGACACCACAGCCGCGACACCTCCACCGCAGCTCAAACAAGCCATCAACTCGCACTCAACAGCATTAGTCACGACTTCTTAACCACCAAGCTTCATAATTAACACTGCAGCCTTTCCATTCCATTCGTGCATCTCCACCAGCTCCTCCAATTCAATCTTTCTCGCCAAACAAATTCAACTCAAATTACCACCATCCTGTAATCCTCATCTCGGGCATTTCCTCACCGCCCGAATCGAGCCAACACCGGCTCCACCATCTCAAGCAGCCACTAGTAAAGCACCAACACCCCTTAGTTGTTCTGGATTAGGTAATTCCACAAACACCGATTGTGTTACTTAATACAAATTTGAGCTTGTCATTGATTCCCAAGCTCTTTCAATCTCCTTCCCCGCTAGCATACAAAACCCGAGTTGTAAACATTCACACACACAGCCCATCATCATCACCTGTCATGTATTCTCTTCGCTCCCATTCCATCTGAATCGACAAAGACAATCTCTTCTCGTATTCGAATCACCGTAGTTATACAAACCCATTTTTGCTTCTCTTTGTTTGGTCTCGAGATGGAGCTTGTAATCCTTGATATATGGCCATCGAACCCATGGCAATCATCATCTTCTTTTACAGCATCAAATCTCCTCCAAATCGATCTCCACTCTCATCTCAGGTGCTTGTACTAAAGAAACACCGACCTAGCTTTTAGTTATGAAGGGGGAGGTGCCCCTTAACAATTTGTAGTCTGGCTTTAGTGAATAGTCAGTCTAGTTGCCCCTTATCCTCGACTGGCTCCAAATAACACTTCCTTAACCAAATCTGGCTACCCCTTAACATGTGGCTGGGCTCTCATTAGTATTAGCCGATGAAATGTCCGGGTTACCATTCCGAGTTCTTCTTTTTGCCCATAACTTCTTCATACGAGCTCCGAATGACTCGTTCTTTCGCCATTGTCTTCATCTTCTCGTCCTCTACACAATGAAAAGTAGAAATCTTGTATTTGAACGAGTTCCAATTGGTCTTTTTGCCCCAATGACTCCAAAACACCTATAAAACTCAAAAGCACACATAAGATACATAATTCACATGAAAAATAGCAAAGAAAGCATAAACTCTTCATAGAAAATACGATGTATTCTACACCTATCAAATTCCCCCACACTTAGACTTTGCTAGTCCTCGAGCAAATCAAACAAAAATAATAAAATACAACAACTCCGTGACGTCGAGGCTACGGTTAATTTTAGCATAAATAACAAGCCTTTAAACCCCTAGGTGTCCCTAGTGGACGAGTTATAGTCTCGTGAAGGTTTACTAGAGATATACCTACAAAACCTATATTTCAAACTCCGTCTATTCGTGACAAATCAATGAACGAATCCAAAATGACTACAGGAGGAGGTACCTTGCAAATTCAATTCATATATTAGTAAATAAACTCTAATTAGATAGTCGAACAAGCCACAATACTGAAACTAACAAACCACAATCACAATGAAAAGATTAAGAAGATGGATATAGATGTAGATGTTGGCGAATATTCACAAGTGTTCGATGTTTCCCATAGTGTCAAGGTCATGCTAAGATGAACCTAATCCTATTGGATTGAGCTACTTTGTGTGAATGCTACATCAAATCAATTGGCATATACAAGGGAACCAAGAGTGACTTTATTCAACACAATAATAATTTTTTTTTTTTTTTTTTTTTTTATGATTGGATCAAATGGATCCAATTTCTCTTTTTTTTTTTTTTTTTTTTTAGACGGCATGATTAGATCTTTTGGATCCAAGCGCATGCTTCTTGTCAGCAAGTACATGATAGTTGCCTTGGATCCCGCATTCCACGCTTGTTTAGGCGACGGAGACGGGGACTACGTTTCACACATACCGCTATTCCCAAGTGTCTTTTTATTCCGTTTTGGTCTAATTGGTCGGTCTCTTTTTTTTTCTTTTCCTATCTCTATTTTTTTTTCTTTTTTTTTTTTTTTTTTTCATAAATATTTTTTCATTTTTTTTTTTTTCTAGTAACTCAACCACTCTATTTCATCCTAGCAGTAATAACACGTCGATGCTTAGTGACCCACCAAAGCACTTAGAGAACAATAGATAAAAATATGGAAAAATAAAAATAGAATGTGATATGGTGATATTCCGAGATATGGTAACAACTATCATGTTAATTTGTGATTTCGAGCTATATTCTTCCTTTTAGTTAATTGGTTCTCAACTCCTGCATTCAAAATGGTTCCATCCACTAATGGTGTCAAAAACAAACTATACAAACATATAAATGCTCCCCACACTTAAACTTCACATTGTCCTCAATGTGTAAAACCGAAAGTTCTGAATTCTGACGTAACAGCAGATAAAACGCAAAAACTGTGCAAATTGGTAAGGAATTTGAAAAACTCCATTTCACAAAAGTTGTTCATCTACGTGTTTTCTACACAGTGTCAAAATTTCACAGTGTTTGGATAAACGGTCTGACAGTTATGGTCTCTGGACTGAACTACGCGCAGTCTGAATTTATCTGACGAAAAGGTATTCGTCCTAATTCTCTTCTAAGATAGATTACGGACTCAATGAAATTAAACATAGGGATGCAAATATGATATAAAAACAGTAAAAAAAATAAATAAATAAATAAATAAACAAAACAAAAATAAAATGCAAAAGGATAAGAGATACAAAACCGGTGGGTTGCCTCCCACTAAGCGCTTGTTTTAAAGTCGACGGCCCGACTTAGCTTCTTGTAAGATTCATTCCCCATACACCAATAATCGGAAAAGTTGAGGATCCTTCCATAGAACCTGTTTTGCAAACACTAGCTTCACACAAATATTAGTACAATAAAGCAAAAGTGAAGCTATGAACCGATAAAAGCTTCCCCCACACTTATTCTTGTCCACACTTGGAAGTGTATAAAGAATATATGAGTCGGGTACTTCCACGGTTTCTTGTTCCATAACCTGCATAGTATGAGAATCAAGTTTCTCTAATGGCGGAAAACGAGAAACAAAGTCATTCAACAATATTCTCGAAGCACATACATTCAAACCAATAAGAGGTAAAGGAGAAGAAACAATAGGCAAAGGGTTAGATAAACCTTTCACAATCTCTTGTATCACTAATCCTCTTCATCCTTGAAAACTCAAGTGAATTGTTCACCTCTTGTATATCATGGTCCTCTATCAAACCTTGCAACCATTCTTCGTCCGTTTCTGCCTTAACCAAAGTATTGACATAAACATCATCATTACAATTATTTGCAAGCTCAATTGGGTCTTCCACAATATTGGTTATAACGGTCTCATTCTCAACATACTCCTCTTTGTTGTAAGGCACATACTCTTTTGCGGATCCAAATTTTATCATAAGAAACTTTTTTAGAACACTCGAAATGCATCATCCTCAAGCTCCACCCTTTGAATAGGCTCTTGATCATTATTAAGATCAATGCTTGAGTAATCTACACAAGTGTCGACATATTCCTCTTCATCTTCATCTTGATCCCAAAAAGATTCCATTGTACATTCCTCGGGGATGTCACCATGAGTTGGTTCAAACGATGTATTTTCATAATAATCATCATCACTATCATAGTCATCATAACATTGGTCCTTGCTGAATTTAGTGTTGCTAATCTCGAACTCATCCTTTTGAATAGGTGAATGATCATTATTACGATCAAGAGTTGAGTTAACTACACAAATATCAACAAAAGTCCCCAAAGGTTCGCCTTTTCAACATAACTATTCATTTCCTCCTTGTACTCATCAATGCCTTGTCTTAAAGTGGAAACACCTTTTTGAAGCTCTTGGAGTGTTCCATCCAAATTCGAGAATATAGTGTTCCATTTGTTGGTAAAACTCATTCGACATAGACAAAGTAGAATTACTTACCTCCGATTGTTAGGCCAATTATATTCCCTTTGAATGGGTGGATGATCATAACTACGATCAGAAATTGGGCCAAACATACCATGAGCACATTCGGTCGATGAAATTGGTTCCACGCTTGGTTGTCCACAAATTGACTCCATGTCATCCATAAATTGTTGCATCTAATCTACCAAATTAGAGGAAAAATTATAAGGAAAACAACTATTCTCCCTCCTTGTGGTTGCTCACTTACATAACCACCATAAGAAGGTTGATATGTATGAGAATAACTTATAGGGCGTGGAGTATTGATCATAGCCAAAGGATTGGTTTTGATTATACTCCCCATAAGGGTGATATTTTTCATGTTGTTGAGGTTGAAAGTCCGTATTGATTGCTCCAATATGCTCCTTCCATAGAAATAAGCACCGAAATAAGATTCTCAAACCAAGGTTAAACCAAAAATAAGAAAAACAAAAATAAGACTAAAAACAAAAACAAAACAAAAATAAGAAACCAAACAAGGACAACCGCTGCCTCCCCGCAACGGCGCCAAAATTTGACCGCCTGTCGTAAGCGACACAAATATAATTACACTTTCTTACTACTCAAAATATAAATATAGCAAGGGCAAGAAAGGATCGATCCACAGAGAGGTCTAGGTTGTCGAATTGTTATGGTTTCCTATATAAAACACCGGAAGAATTTCGATTGTAAATAAAAATAAACAAAAAGCAAATAAACAAAACACGCAAATCGAGGATGTGAAAATATTGGATAAAGGTTTCATCTTCAATTGTAAACAAGTTTATGAATGTATGAATAGAATTCGTATTTAATCTCGCTATCATCAAAAGCCATGGAATACCTTATTGCAAGAATATTCGTAAATTTCCAAAGTTATCAACACACACATTAGGCTGCGTATGTGAAATCTACCTAAAGAATAACCTAACGCCTTGCGCTAATCAAGTTCAATTCCTAGGAGCATTAAGTTTTAAATAGGCTAATCAATGCAATTGAAATACATTATAAACAATTGAACAAAGGTCAATTTCTACATATGACTTCGAGGATGTATCACTACAAACCCTAATCATATCATGCTACTAGTATTCAAGGTTATCGCTCGATGAAAACCCTAAAATAGCTATAGATATGGATGTGAGTTCAATCAATTCTAGACTCGACTAAACAAACATTCAATCATATTGCAATCCATCAATCATGCAATTATTATAACCCGTAGAAATCAAACGATAATATTGAGAGAAAACTAATTCATAAACATCATAACTTGGTTGCAAAAATCCAACTACATCTTCAACCAATAATAAAACTTAGTTACTTGTGTTTTTGGAAATCATCATAGAAAGCAAAGAAGAAAACTATCATGTGAAACCCTAGAACCCAAGTAGAAGTCTCCCTAATGGAGATATATAGGTTTAGAAAAGAGTTGTCTATTTATATGCTTTTCTCCCCATAAGGATACTATCCCAAAATTAGGTTAATTCTTCTCAAAACCCGTCTCCAAGTTGGTCCACCAAGCCCGGAGTGAAAAATATGTCTCTGGAATTTTGGGTCTAAAACTGGTCACCGGATTTGTCGACGTCATCGCGGATCCGCCCACGGCGCCTTAATCCGTCACCGGAAAATTATCTCCAACCACCCGAACTTGCTTTGCCATGGACGCTGTCACAAGACATTTTACACTTCCAAGATCTCAACTCTTCGCTTCTCGCAATTCATACATTCACAAAAACCATCAAACCCAACTTCTCATTCCTTAAGCTTCAACTCCACCTTCCCCGCGCCTCGGTCTACACATTGGCTCCGATCTATTGCCTTCACCATGCTCAACCGCAACTATCACCGGAACCACAATGCCAACTCCACTAAATAAACAACCGCACATTCCCTTGCCATCCGTTCGCCTACCACATTGTTACCATGCCCGCAATGCACCCGCAAACTTCCGTTTAATTCTCCAAATGCATACAACAAGTAAGACCATTTCAAAGACATTACATCCCCATTCGAGTCTTCCCCGTAACGCAACGCCTTTCCTTCACAACTCAACTCGGTTACCACAGCGACACCTCCAAATTCGCAGCTCAAACAAGCCATCAACCTGCACTCAACCAAAGATTAGTCACAACTTCTTAACCACACCGCCTTCATAATTAACACTCAGGCTTTCCATTCCATTCTGCTAGAATGCATCTCCACCAGCTTCCTCCAATTCAATCTTTCCGCTGTAAAAACAAATTCAACTCAAATTACCACCATCCTGTAATCCTCATCTCGGGCATTTCCTCTTGCCCTGCAACCGAGCCAACACCAGCTCCACCATCTCAAGTAGCCACTAGTAAAGCACCAACACCCCTTAGTTGTTCCTGGATTAGGTAATTCCACAAACACCTGATTGTGTTACTCTGTTAATACAAATTTGAGCTTGTCATTGATTCCCAAGCTCTTTCAATCTCCTTCCCTGCTAGCATACAAAACCGTAGTTGTAAACATTCACACACACAGCCCATCATCATCACTCGTCATGTATTCTCTTCGCTCCCATTCCATCACTGACAGCCAGCAATCTCTTCTCGATTCGAATCACCGTAGTTATACAAACCCATTTTTGCTTCTCTTTTCTTGGTCTCAGATGGAGCTTGTAATCCTGGATATATGGCCATCGAACCCATGGCAATCATCATCTTCTTTACAGCATCAAATCTCCTCCAAATCGATCTCCACTCTCATCTCAGGTGCTTTTACTAAAGAAACACTCGACCTAGCTTTTAGTTATGAAGGGGGAGGTGCCCCTTAACAATTTGTAGTCTGGCTTTAGTGAATAGTCAGCTGGTTGCCCCTTATCCTCGACTGGCTCCAAATAACACTTCCCTTAACCAAATCTGGCTACCCCTTAACATGTGGCTGGGCTCTCATTAGTATTAGCCGATGAAATGTGGTTACCATTCCGAGGTTCTTCTTTTGCCCATAACTTCTTCATACGAGCTCCGAATGACTCCGTTCTTTCGCCATTGTCTTCATCTTCTCGTCCTCTACACAATGAAAAGTAGAAATCTTGTATTTGAACGAGTTCCAATTGGTCTTTTGCCCCAATGACTCCAAAACACCTAAATAACTCAAAAGCACACATAAGATACATAATTCACATGAAAAATAGCAAAGAAAGCATAAACTCTTCATAGAAAATACGGTGTATTCTACACCTATCATCGGTGAATATTCTTTTTTACCATACTTATAAGACGATGGGAGGAAAGGATGAGGATTTGATCCCCTCAACATACAAGATATATGGCTTTAATGGCACCGCAAACAAGCCAAAGGGAGAGGTTCACATGAGAATACCTCTACAAGGATTGTCAATGATGTTTTATTCTGTGTGGTTGATGTGGAATCCCGTATAATGCACTCGATGGGGAGGCCATGGCTTCAAGGAAATCTTGGGGTCGCGTCAACATACCATCAATGTATAAAATTTCCACATCCAAACGGCATTGGTATTATACAGGGGGAGATTGGAAGGAGTCGCAATTGAGTGTCATGAGGTCGATATAGAAAGTCATAAGAAAGAAATGCCAAAAGAAAGGGTTGGAAGCAACATGTGAGAAATGAACAGAGAAAGGAAAAACTAATGGTAGATGCTATAGAAGTGAGGGGTGAACATATCTCATGAGGTGAATGCCTGAGACAGGCCAATATTATGATAAAGAAGCAAAAGACATGAGGAACAAAAGGCATAAGAAGTGAATAATCAATAAAAAGCAGGATGCAAAGTAGAAATTAAGTAATGAAGTAGAATCTCAAAGAAAGAGTAAATGAGAATTCGATTAAGAAAGAAAAGTGAAATACAACAAACGAAAGCAGTAACTATGCGAATACTTCGTAAACAAATATCAACAAATAATGAAACATGAATGATTGAATGATTTAACAAATATGAATGAGTAAATGAATGGGACGAACCTTTATGGCGTACACCCTAGTTCGAATAACATTTCGTAAGAGGCAAATGTAAGACCTAAAGTGCGTCATATAAGGGGGGTATCTCTCGACATGGCTTAGGGGGAAGGTTACACCGCTCCCCGAAGCCCGAGTCATGAAAATTTGGGGCCCATGAAAGCCTATCCTGGGGAGATACCTTGGATTCCCAACTATATATGTAGGTTATACCTGGTTGGGCGACCGAGGGTCTCTTCCAAGGAGTCGGTGTATGCTCAAGGCGCCGAGGTACACGGTTGAGCCCCGAGTGCCCTGGATGGATGAACCTACCCCCGCCATTCTTGGCAAGTCTTGGCATGCGTTGCACTCGCCCAAGAAAATCCACTTAGGGTGCAGCCTCGCGAACCATAAACCCTATAGGTATAAGGGATAAGAGGCTGCGAAAACAACTGGTTGTTGTTAAGACCGGATGGGAGGAGCTAGTCTTGTATGGCCGATGTTTCGCCTCCTTGAAGGGGCAACCGGGGAGATGATAAGGGCGACGCTCTCCATTAGGGGGTGTCAAAACAGACGCAAATGTCATAAGGCTATATTTTCGCAAGAAAATTTAGGCTCGTCATATTTGTGCAATGATCCTAGAGGCAATAATACTAACGCGAGGGTAAGGCGAGATCAATGGGTCTTTACACGAAAGTGTACGGACGTCTCAAGGTTTGCCGCACGACAGTAATGTCATGGGGCTTTATGTTCGCAAGGGATATAGGCCTCGTCATATTGTCGCAACTAAAACATCCCGCAGAGGTAAAAATACTTGGAAAATGATAAGGCAAGATCAATGGGTCTTTACATGCAAGCGTGAAGACGTCCTGCGATTTTGTCGCAATACAAGGTGGCAGTGGGAAGACCTCTAATTAGGAGGTCTAACTCCTAAGACCACACAAAATGATAAGGCAGGGCCAATGGGCCCTTGCTTGAAAATATAAGGGCGGCTTACACATTGTCGTAATGAGAAGAGATAAGATACATTTATGAAGATAAGGCAAGGCAAGTAAAATTCTTGATCTATGAAGATACTGCGACTCGCCGCAATAATACATTTCAACAACAATAAAAGTATTATCCAACCAAATACATGAAGACAACTAAAATCTTCCATCGAAGATAAATAATGAGGCAAGTATGGGAATGGAAAAGATGGAATATTGTTATTCATCTTCCGACGAAAGAGTTATACATCAATAATGTTAGCCAATTATATTACAAGGAAGAACTACCAAAAAAGGGGAGTGAAGATTGAATTCATAGGGGAAAAATCCAAGAAATTCACCATAACAAAGATACAGAAATGTACAGATATTACAGGCAGCGAAAGAAAACAAAAAGAGTTATCTCTTTGGTGATTCTTCTCCTTCATCTGATTCTTCAGTCTTATTATTCTCATCGCCAGAATTTTCTTCTTCGCTAGCCTCACTATCAAACGGCTCGAGACAAAGCAGATTCTCAGAACCTTTTCAAGAAGCCGTGGATATGAATGCAGAGAGGATATTGTGGTCCTTACAAACATACTCCATGGCTCCATTGCGAAACGAACAGCATCATTATTAAAGTTCTCCACCGTTGTTAGAAATTGTTTCTTCAACTGGAATATTTATTGCCGCCAAGGAGAGACTCTTTAGAAAGCTGTTCTTTTTCGGTTTCGAAGTTCTTCAATTCTCGCCGGAAAATTCTGGCAGTTGTTCTTTTCGATTCAAGTTCTCTAATTCTAACCTGAAGCCTCTTCTCGATTCTGCAAATAAGTAACAACAAGTTAATAATTTACAAGCAATACTACGTAGTAAGAAGCGATGAAGGTATAATAAGTAACCTTCTCTATCAGATATCATATCTTTAATCAAGGAAGTATGCTCGGCATGAAGACTAACATCAACACCTAAGTTATTCCTGGCATTATCTAAAACTTTCGCAGCCCAGGCGAATTCATCATCACTATTAATAACAAGAAGAGAACGAACTTGCTCTTCTCGCTGCTTAAGCATAGTATTCTATGAAGGAGTTCATCTCGTTCAACTTGCACACCAAGAAGAGATTTCAGGAATTTGCTAACGCCTGTGCACCTCTGTTAGTAATGCGATCGTTCTCATCTATGAGATCACTAATTTTCTTTCTTAAAGTCTTGATTTTCTTCTCGGAATCAAGGTACATTCGTTTAAAGCGATTAGTTAAATTTAAATTAGATCTGTGTTCGATCTCTAAAAGCCGATATTTGATCAAGATCCTTTAATGAAAGGAGGTTAGTTTTATTCGAGGAACTACTTAGAGATTGATTGAGGTGAGCGAGAAGAAGGTCATTATCCATAGGCTCAGGAAATGTATGGAGAAGAATAGCCTCATCTGGGAGAGATTATATACATCTGCGAAGGTAATAAGTTAGGTAGCAGAATGCGAACCGATAAAATAGAAATAATAAAAGGAAGTGAAATCTTATACCATAAAGTTGTCGATTAGCATTCTGAAGAGAGGACACCCTATCCCTTTGAGAGTCAAGTTCGTATTTAACTTTGAATTCTCTCGTCTTTATCGCGAGATGACGCAGACTTCAGCCTCTAATTCTCGAATCTTCTTGCTCAACCAAGCGAATTCTTCTTTTCAAGATTGTTGCGTCTTCTCTCGAGATCCGAGGCAACTACAAAAGAAGTTCTTCCAACCTATGAAAGAAAAAGAAAACTCACAAGACATATACATTTAAAAATTTAAAATTAACAGGGAAATGTGACTGCATGCATACCAAAGACCCAAGGGCGTTTAAGAAGTCAGGAGACACGATTCTAGAGGCTCCATTGAAAGAATCATTGCCTTCTAGTAAAGTAGCATTACACACATTTGCGAGAGTACCGCAAAGGGAAGCTAGGGAGCATCTCCCATTCCTTGGAAAGAGTCCGAGAAGATGCTAGATAACCGATCCATAGGAGAGTTCAACCCAACGGAATCTCTTTAGCAAGAGAGAGATTCGATCATGGTTATCCTCATCAAGATTCGGAGCTTGAGTTAAGGCGAGAAGAAGATTGAATCTTCGCTTCTTAGTTAATGGAGTAAGATTTACCCTTGCAAGACATGATTCTGCCCTTACTTTTAATCTTCATGCTATAGCTTCTTCAACTCCAACCTTCGCACACCTAAGTTAAAGATAAGAAATGAGGCAACAATATTGTTTCAAATAACAAAGGAAATGTTTCTTACTTCATCCGTAAGCGATCAAGTATCGTCGTGGTACTCTCCAACGGATTATCCTTGTATTTTCTTCTCAATTTGGTGATATGAAAAATTTCACAAACTCAGCAAATATAAAAGAAAATTGCGAAAGCAAGATTTGAAGTAGAAAACATACCTCTTTGCCTTATCGTGCCATTTGAATTCCCAAGGATGATATCCCGCGAGATTCGCAGAAGAACGCATGAGCCCGCGATATAAGGGCCATTTAAAATCAAGGGTACAACCCACCACTTCTCATCTTTGGAGTGGCGAGGAGTAGTATTATTTCCCGGTGCAGCTCAATATCTTGCATGAGCAATTTATCCTCAGAACATCATCCTTCTTTTTCAAAGAATGCCCCAAATGAGATTTCGCATTCCCTCATCTTTATCATGAATAATTTTCAAAAAGTTCTCTACAGTGTACTTCTCAACAACTATTTCCAAGTCGGCGAAATCGGGGTGTCTAACAGTAGTAGGGTATAAAGATCCTTTGCCAGCACCACGGTTCGCGAACTCAAGCATTAGGCGAATGCAATCGCCACTCAATTGATAAACAGCCCGAGAGAATTCTTTATGGGCCAAGATTTCATAAAACAAAGGCATCTCAGGGTTGTACAAGGGAATGGGAAGTCCCGCGAGAAGCTGACCTAGCGAGACTATAATCTTTTGATCATCACATTGATGATCAGAAAATAACTTTGCAGAAAGAATAGATGAAGATTCTTGATTGGGAATGGTTGATAGAGTGAAACCCTTCTCGAGCAACTTCTGTTGAACTTCATCAAAAGAAGCTTTATATGCACGACTAATGGAAGCCATTATCAGTATGGGAATGGATGGGAGGTTAAAGGTTAGGATCAGCGCTAGAAAGGATGAAAAAAAGATTCATAGAGTGGAGCGCAAATTCGGAAGGAGAGAGTCAAAGAAAAGTTGCAGAGAGAAACTAAAGGATGAAAAGGAGGGGAAAAGAGAACTATATATAGGGAAAAAAGATCCTCGAGAAAAACGAGGTCATTTAATGCGAGAAGAGACATGAATGGTCAAGAATAAGCGGTTGAAAGAGACGTGTCAAGAAGAGACTTTAATGATCAAAAACTGTAAAAGTACAAAACTGAAACAGATAAAGATAAGCAGTCGCGGCAACAATATTGTAAAAATCTCATGATACTCTTCCCTTCGCAAGAGAAATATGAGGAGAGATAGGAGACGATACTTCGTATATAACTCAAAGAAACTTCGGAACTTTACAAAAGAATAGAGGCAAGTACGTACTTTTCAAGGAAAGTATTCTTTTGCTCGTTCCTCCATCAACAAAAGTCAAAGATCGCTACCACAATAGATTTTTCCTTAAAGATCGCTCGTCAAGCAATATTCAAGGAAAAAGAGGCAAGATGTAGGATCATAATATCGCAACATACAAGGCTCGCGGGATTAATGAACGACGGTGTCGCGAGGGAGTCGCAGGGAGCTAAAATAAACGGTTTAATGATTAACGACAGCAAAACATAAAGAAGACGTGAGATCCGGCGAGGGTTAAGAAGTGTCGCGAGAGTGAATGTTTGTGCATCTCGCGACACTTCGCGAGACATTCCAAAAAATAAAGGGTAGCTTAGCTGTCATCCACTATGTATTACCCTATATAAAGGGGTAAATGAGTCTGTAAAAGGGGGGGATCTTTTGGAATTGTGGAGCAAGTCAATAGGAGAGAGAAAGTTTAAGAGTGTTTTAATTTCTAAGTGTAATTCTATTATCCTGTATAAACATTTCATAGATTCAATCAATAAATATTCTTGATCTTACATCTTACAATGGATTAATTAAGCAAAATTGAGTAAGGGGTGTAGTGTGGGAAATCCTGCAACTACAGTTGTCATCCTCTCGCAAGACAAAATAACAACAACAAAAAAACCAACCTTTACCAAAGAAAGGTTGAAAACCGGTTTTAACTAATGCAATGCAAAAGTTGAAACCTCAAAACACAAGGTACTAATGTACCTTGACGATGCCGATAGACTTCCTTAGATTTTCGAATGTCGCCCTATCTAAGGGTTTAGTGAGAATATCAGCAAGCTGATGTTCAGATGGGACATACTCTAATTTGATAACTCTATTCTCATACAGTTCTCTAATAAAGTGATATCTAATATCTATGTGTTTAGTACGAGAATGTTTAACTGGATTTTCAGTTAAACGAATAGCACTTGAGTTATCACAAAGAATGCTCATGGTTGAAATATTCATCCCATAGTCAATAAGCATTTGTTTCATCCACAAAAGTTGGGTAAAACATGTACCAGCAGCAATATATTCTGCCTCACAGGTTGACAAAGCCTGTGAATTCTATTTCTTGCTATGCTAGGCTACAAGATTTTGACCAACATAGAAGCAACCACCAGAGGTGCTTTTTCGATCTTCTACACATCTTGCCCAATCAACATCTAGAGTATGATAAACCAACAAGATTGTTGTCGTATCCATAGAATATAGAATATGATAAACCATAATCTAGAGTACCATTAACGTATCTTAGGATTTGTTTTACTGCTTTTAGATATGATTCTCTAGAATCTACTTGAAATCTGGCACAACATCCCACACTAAAAACAATGTCTAGTCTTGTTGCAGTTAAGTAAAGCAAGCTTCCTATCATAGATCTGTATAGTTTTTGATCAACTGACTTTTCTCGTGGTTTGGATTGGAGTTTTCCAGTAGTTGGCATCGGATTTTCCATAGGTGTTGTGTGACGGACCGGAAAATTACGCCTTTGGCGCGTTGCCCCGCAGGCCGTAACTCCCTCGATGCGCCATGATGAAGCTATGATCCGGGCCTTAGGGCTAGGAAAATGCACGTCCATTTTTCCTTGCAAGCATGCTCGTGGAGCATGACGCAGCTAACTTAGCTTCCACACCGTTCCAACTTACCCTTGTCCCGTAAAAGGGTTTAAGGTCATAAGGCCAATGCCAATGCATTTTTCATGCATCTCTGGCTTTGCCTTTACGTAGGGAATTCATCACTGAATTTCCTAGCTAGCTGAGCAAACGTCATATTGCCGTGTCTTGTCCAGGCAAAATCCTTGGACTTTGGCGTAGGCCACACCAATCCCTTGCCATTTCTTACGTTACCTCACTTACCAACTCTTTATAACTTGATAGGAAGTATGAGCATCCACTTATCGGCATGCAACTAAGCATCATCGAGCTCCGGCCACAATCATATCTTGCGTCGAGCTACCGAGCTTAGATGATATGAGGGGCCAGGCGTCTTTGGACCGGGCAATGCCGCAACTCATCATGGGCTACCTACATACCCTTCCCTACTCTAAAGGGATCAAGCACAGATCGTAGTTCATCCACGAAGGGACAGATTCTTAAGCCAACTCATTTGCATGGCCTTGGCCAAGCAATAATGGTAATGGCCTAGTCCGTATAGGCTGTTCCATCGAAATGCATCCAAGTGATGCATGTTTGGTCCGCAATATGGCATAACGATGCCTAAGCATCAAATGCCCTCTTCGCGAGGCTACGCAACTATAAATGAGCCTTAGGCATCATTTATACTCTTCCGACTAAGCTATAAAGCTTACTTGGTACATAGTCCGCATATGCACCTTCAACCAACTACCCCTCCCTATATATGTTAATTTGACATTTTTAGAACTCAATTTGGGGGACCAAAAATCTTTCATCAACTCCCTATTTACTATTCATGGCCGTTGCCATGGCTTTCTGAATGACCAGCCAAGATGGATGTACATTCACTTATGGCTCACATGCCAGTTCCACTGTCCGGCCAGGATGACTGAACATTTCCCGAGCCAAACCCGATGAAGGGACGTGATGGTTGTATTTCCGACTTTGGCCCATAAGCCACACCAATATCCAGCTGTGATGGTTGTACATTACCAACCCGATCTCCAGCCATGTTGGTTGTCCACTGCCAACCCGATGTCCAGCCATGTTGGGTGTACATATTCAACTCGATGTCCAGCCATGTTGGCTGTACATTTTCAAGGTCATATACCCAACTGACTTAATGCATCATTTGATGCAAGATTGGCTCTTGGCCAATGTAGCTTCCAACCAATGCCATATTGGCCATAGCCAATATGCATATGCGATGTGCCTTACTTGGCAACCGGATATGGCTTAGGGCCAAACGCATCTCACCATGCAAAGGAAGCTTTGGATGAAGCTTCATCACAAGAAAATGGCGCATCTTTTAGCATGCGCCATGCTAAAAACACGGGGTGTTACATGTTGCTTCTTTTAGCTCAAGTTTTTCAACTAAATTCCTTTCATATTTTTCTTAAGAAAGAAGAATATTGTCTTTTTGTTGCTCTATTTGCAAACCAAAAAAGTATGATAATTCTCTAACATTACTCATTTAGAATTCTCCACTCATAAGATTCAGAAATTCATCTGTTAGAGATTTTGAGGTGGATCCATAGATGATGTCATCTACATATATTTGTGCTACAAGAACATTTTTTCCATTCCATTTGGTGAAAAGTGTTTTATCAGCACCACCTCTAGAGAATCCTTTTTGAAGTAAGAAGGATGTCAGCTTATCATACAAAGCTCTTGGAGCTTGTTTTAGACCATACAAGGCCTTTTTGAGTTTAAATACATAATCTGGGATTAATGGATCTTCAAATCCTTTGGGTTGAGCAACAAATACCTCTTCTTTTAAATCCCCATTCAGAAATGAAGATTTAATATCCATTTGAATTTTTTTTATCTTAAGATAGCAGGCATAAGCAAGTAAAAGTCTTATTGATTCTAAACGAGCAATATGAGCAAAAGTTTCATCAAAATCAATACCTTCAATTTGAGAATATCCTTGAGCAACGAGCCTAGCTTTGTTTTTGACAATTATTCTGAATTCGTCTGATTTGTTCTTGTAGATCCACTTTGTTCCAATAATGTTTACTCCTGTCGGCTTAGGAACGAGTTCCCACTTCATGTCCTTTAAACTGATTAAGTTCCTCATGCATTGAGTTTACCCAAGTAGGTTCATTGAGTGCTTCCTCAATATTTTTCGGTTCTATTGAAGAGAGAAAACATGAGTAGTGACATACATTCTGAAGTTCTCTTCGAGTCATAACTCTAGCATTGGCATCTCCAATGATGTCTTCAGTGGAGTGTTTTTGATGTACCCAATTAGCAGGTTTTTGGACAATATTTTCAGTATCATTGGGTTGTTCAACAATACTTTCATTATCGTCTTTATCATCTGTGTCACTAATTAAAGGAACAACTGATGGTTCTTCTTCAATGTGTTTTTCTTTAATAATAGTTTCAGAGGGAGGAAGCTCTGCTGCAGTGTGATTGTCTTGACAAAAGTCGCTGATGTCATCAATAACCACGTTAATCGATTCCATGATGACTTTGGTTCTGAGATTGTATACCCGGAAGGCACGACTGTCAGATGCATAGCCAAGAAAAATTCCTTCATCACTTTTGGAATCAAATTTTCCTCTATGTTCTTTGTCCTTAAGAATATAACATTTGCTTCCGAAAACCCTTAAATAGCTCAGATTGGGTTTTCTTCCATACCATAATTCATATGGGGTATTTAGAGTTTTGGATCCTAAGTAAACTCTGTTTATAAGATAACAAGCTCTAAATACGGCTTCCCCCCAAAAAGTTAATGGTAGGTTTTTATTGCGACGCATCACTCTTGCCATTTCTTGAATATTTCTATTCTTTCTCCCAGCTACGCCATTTTCCTGAGGTGTAATAGGAGCAAAGAATTGATGACTAATTCCATGATCATTGCATTGTTCATATACTTTTGTATCCTTGAATTATGTACCACGATCGCTTCTTATTTTCTTAAGTTTGCGACCTTGTTCATCTTGAATTTTATTCACAATAATTTTGAACTCCTCAAGAGTGTCATTCTTGTGCTTTAGAAACCCATGTGAAACGTGTGTAGTCATCTACCATTACTAAAGCATATTTCTTTCCTCCAACAGTTGTTTGTTGGATTGGACCAAATAGATCCATATGAATTATATCGAAAGGAGCACGAGTGGCTATGTCTCAAGAGAGTTTGTGTTGGCAGGCACCACAAACACCTTCTACTTTAGTATTTATTTTTGGAACTCCCCTGACAAGTTCACGATTAATAAGCTTTCCTAGCATTCGGTAGTTGATATGACCAAAACGTTCATGCCACAAATGAGTTGACTCAACCTTAGTCAACTTACAGTACAAATTGGACTGTATATCAAGTAGATAACAATTATTCATACTTCTACGTCCTCGAAAAATTATTTTTCAATATCACAAAATCTCATATTGAAGATAACTTTGTGACCTTTATCACAAATTTGACTAACTAGCATAAGATTTGCTTTCATTCCTTTAACATAAACAACATCATGAATTTTGGGAATACCTGGAAGTTTGATAGTACCCTTTTTGCTAATAAGACAGCTGCTTCGATCTCCGAAGGTTACTGATCCTCCCTTGTAGTCTTCTGTCTTTGTGAACCAAGAAAGATCACCTGTCATATGTGTACTACACCCACTATCTAGAAACCATTGGAATGGAGAAGTTTTTTTGAGTGAAAATGCTCCAAGACATTGTTCACTAGATTTAGGATGATTCGTTAAGTTCTTATAAAGTTTCTTAACACGATTAATCAGACGTTTTGTAAAACAAATCTTCTGAATTAAATAATTCCATCCTTTTTGAAAGGGGTTAATGGGTTGTGTCTTATTGGACTTTTTAAGATGTCTGGATGTCAAAATTGAACATCTTTAAGAATTTCCCATTTTAGGATCTTCTATGTTTTTCACCGGTTCTCTATCAATCATGATATTACTGATTTCGTCAGTATGTGACTGGTTATGTTCAATCTCTTCTTCTAACATCTTAACAAGAGCTGAGAAATATTCTTCAGTGTCTTCTTTAAGACCATCTAAAATACTTGAAAAGTTAATCGATTCGTTCATGTGATTCAATTCTTATAGGTTGGATCACACCAAATACAGATTGTTAGATCTTTTTCGTGTTTTCTTGCTTTGATACCAATTGAAAAGACGAGGGTACCCAAATATACCTCAATTTAAAACTTTTCAACCTATAAGTCCTTTCTACGAAAGTGATTGTCTATGGACTGAGTCGAGACAATACAACTAATCGGTTCACACTTCGTGTGATCGTCTATGGATACGAGATCAAGACAATACGAAAACAAGATAACTTGTGTGATTGACTATGGATACGAGATCGAGACAATATAATAACGAAGTATGTTTACATGATAATAGGTTCAGACTTAACCAAACACAATAGGATTGCTATCAAGTAAATATGAATTAACATTTGTGTATTTTACTTTTAATTACAATAAAAATAATTATAATTGCGGAAATAGAAAAGTAAAAAACACAGCAAGATTTTGTTAACGAGGAAACCGCAAATGCAGAGAAAAACCCCGGGACCTTGTCCAGAATTGAATACTCTCGTGATTAAGCCGCTATACAAAATCTAAACCAACTTCGTATAGTTGAGACCAAGCAACTAAACCTATAGTTCACCTAGTTCCGTCTGTATCCCTGCGCCTTCAACTTGTAATAAGTCACGAACTTGGAACAATTCCTTTGGTTCGTATTCCAAACAGTAAAGGAACAACAAATCTGTTCGGTAACAACTCTTTTCAAATAACGTGATATGAGTTTGATAAATGGCTCTTCTGTTTATCCCAATAAACTCCTTTGTCAGGTTCTTAGATCTATCTTTTCAACAACTACCAAAGTAATTGTTAAGACTATGCAATCAATACTTCGAATCACAAAGAAATGTATTCATGCCAATCTACTCAACTAATCAATCAAGGTTATCACAAAGATAAACAGATTATAGTTGTATCCCCAACCGATCAAGTTTTGTGTAGGAAATCTTCTTTGTGTTCAAATCTTCTTAGATCTTCAATAAACACCTGCACACAATCAACTTGAATCTCTTGTGATCAATCACATATAAAACGTAGTTTGTTAACAATGGATTATCATAAAACGTCTTTAGATCTACAAACAATCTAAAGATCCCCGTCGAAACTTCGATCTAGTTTGAGTGAATCGTATATCAGAAGAGAAAATTCTCAAACATAAACGAACTAGGTGTAATCAAAGTTCAACAACCGTTAGTCAACCAAATCAATCGAAAACTAATAATAAATAATTATCTAGTTTCCCACCAACGGTACTCGTAGAGCTTCCCAATCCCAAAGAAGTCTTTAAAACGAGCGGTCGTAAAAGATTTCGCCTAATTAGGGTACTTTCCTCTTCGAATAGACGGCTCCACTAGTAACAACACAACAAGGTAGTTTTGCTGGCTCTGAGGATTAGTTTGCTCGAAATGCAAACTTCAATAATTATAGACAAAGGAAGTTTGGACACCAAGGAATTTTCAAAACCGAAAATATTATCAAGATATGCAATATATTTCCGAATTCGGTTTCCATAATTCCTGGAAATGCTTTGTCCAAATATTGACCGAAATCTCAGTAGAAAACTTTCAATTAGTAAATGCACATTACCAATTTTTATTTTCTAAAGATATGCATTTTAATTGCTGGAAATTAAAAGCATATAAAACAAAAAACCTTAATTAAAAGATTATCAATTTATTTCGATCGGGGATTCTCCTTTAGCTATTAAGGAATATCTTTGAACAATAAAAGATAAGAGTTACTTCACATGTTCAAAGTATGTCGACATATTTACTTTGTAAATCCTTTTTCATATTTACAATATTGGAACCGATTTGCCACACTTCCAAACAAGTTTAGAATTGGTTCATATGACTTCCAAGAACTATGTGATTGATTATCATATCAAATCACTATTAATGGGTTTCACGGTTCTACCAAAACAAGTTTCGGTTCTACCTCCATGTGGGTACTAGGATCGGTCATACTAGCTTTCCAAAATTTGGTTGACTAGGTACTAGGATCGGTTACCACATATTTATGGTATTCAAATTGCAATCTGTTGCACATGTCATAGTATCGGTTACCAATAACTAAGACTTGTTGCACCTCTTACAAGGATCGATTCCACACACTTGTTATCGGTTGCACCTTACTAGGATCGGTTCCCCAATGTCTAGAGTTGGTCATACCAATTACAACATATCGATCATACATTTTCAGGTGATTACTTAAGATCGGTTTCACTAATAAAAGTCATACCAATACAAAAGTCAGGCCTTGTGAATAGTTTTACCAAGATACATAAACAAGTTATGAGCGGTTATACTAAACACACATATTGGTAATCCAAAGATTTACAATGAATAACAATACCAATAAGCTTAGCGATTTACCTTTCGATTCACAAAAGAAGTTTATGAATTGTACTTCCTTTAAACGAATATAAAACATTGTTTCCTAGGACGAAATCTTCACCCCATACCCATACATAATCACAATAGCATTCATACGATTATGTAGATGTCTTATATACGAAGTTCAAAAGATAGACGCTATACTTCGTGTTGTATTTCCTTAATACTATGTCTAACTAGAGTATAATCATTCACAGCTTCGCAATTATGTTTTCAATATGAACGACTTGAAAGATATGTTAGGAATGAAACAGTTCAAGTCAAATATTATTAACCGCAAGAGGAAGGATGATGTCGTCGTTGTAGCTCTTTACTGCTTCACATTCTTCAAGTCTTCATGTAATACTTGTAAGTCTCATATCCTAATAACTTTCTAGTAAACCTATATGTAGTTGACTCTAGTAGATAATCAAGCGACTCTTTTAAATGAGTTTTGGTTCACTAAAATATGACAACCAAACTTGACATACCAACTCTTGGTGGGTTCAACGGAGCTATGCTCTAACATCCTCCTTGGTCAGAGCCGGAGGAGCGTATGGATCCTTGAAGAGAAGATTTAACACATTCCTATTAACTCCATTGCGATACACAAGCCACTCAGTGGTAACTCTCACTTTTCGTAGGGATTGAGGTTGGAAGAAATCAAAAATGACACTGTCGATCACTCATCCGGAGACCGTCTTTAAAAACAAAGCGATTAAAACTCTTTCGGATCTCTAGTTTATCAGACGAAGAATGAGAGTGGGTACTATAAGGAACCCCTTGATCAAAACCAAGCTGACGAGCAACACGCATGGTATTATATGCCTCAGACGAAAACTTCCCGCCGTGAAATCCAGGGAGACGTCTCGGTAAGGTAGATACAATGATGTCGAAATCCTCGGCCGAAGGTATATCCGCGGAAGACATCCTGCGCTGCGAATTGATAACAAAACTATAATGCAAAGAACCAGTACGACCATCTTGATAGGTGATAGGGTTGAAGTCGGCTCCCTTGTCCATGTAATCCTTAAGCTTGGCTTTAGCCAGAAAGCCCTTCTTGTGATAAAGAGCCATCCGGGGGTGAGACTGAGGTACATTCACCAGTTGCTTGGAGCAATTTTCCCGGATAATCTCTTCTTTTCGCGAGAGAGCGAGGGGATTCAGCTGAGGAGGCCTGTATAAAGAGAAGCGTTCCCAAGCCCACGCTTGGATAAAGTTGGCAGGAAAGAAAATCTCTACCTCATGAGATCCATCCACACGACGAATGTCACGGGCCAACAAATCAAAATGGTGATACAAGCCGCCCAAGAACATGGGAGCGAGCGGGAATGACACGCCGCTGGGCATCAATACTGTTATAGGAATAAGTTCGTTCTTGATGGTGTCCCGGGGACTATACTCGAATATATCATGGCACAACCAAAAGAGAAGAAAAGTTGCTAGCTCCGCTCGGTCTAACTCCCCCTCACTTGGAGGCACGCCCTCTCACTCGCCGGAAAGCATTAGGGCCCAATACTTGATCCAGCAAGAGAAGGAAGCGCAGCGCTGCCCAGACTTGGACTTCTGTCTACTCTTTGCCGCCTCTATTTCTTTCACGTCGTCAAATTCTTCAGCAATGGTTGATGATCGAATTTTATATAGTGGTAAATACAGATGTCGTTCACTCGGACTTGTTGAAATCGATTTTAGGATTTAATAAACTAAAATAAAAGAAAAATATATACAAAATATTGTCACAGAATATTAGGAATAACCAAGACATCGATTCCACTATTACACATGAATAAATTATGGTAAATAAGCCAAAACTCTAATTATCTTTTAAGTCCCTTATTTCTTAATTCACATATAATCAGACAAATTCTCAAAAATTAATTGTATCCCCTAAGCATAGATTATCTTAATACAAAGCATAACCTATCTAATTGAATCATAACTAATGAAGGAAATTATGCAAACAATTAAAAACTCGCGAAAAAGCAAAGTTGATTGAGTGAATTATAAATTATAAATTAGAGAAAATAAATAATTACCAATTATTCATGCGTAAGTAGCTTCCTCATTGCTTTGGTTGTGGGAGAACTAGCTCATCATCATGTTGGAAACACGCTCAAAAATTATTTTTAGTGTTCAAAGTGTTTACAAATGATGAAAATGGGAGAAATACAATGAAAACCGGGTTTGTAACAGTTATATTTGTTACAAACCGAGATGTTAAAGAGAACGATAAAAGCTTCCTGTCACTGTTACTGTTGCTTTAAGACTGTCTCCTGAACTACGACCCTCAGCTGTGAGTCGTTATCTTTGTAGCATGAACGACTGTTCTTAGGCGTCCAATGTTCTTCGTGTTCTTCAATGGCAGCTGATATGACTCAATAATGTTGTAGTAATAGGTAGGGGTTGTCGTTCACTCAGACTTGATGAAATTGATCTTAGGATTTAATAAACTAAAATAAAAGAAAAATATATACAAATATTGTCATAAGATGGAGAGAGTTACTGGGATTCATGATTCCACCGAATTCATAACAAAAGGTTCAAATATTAATTCTTTTAACAATTATAGCTCAACAAATAAAAACATGGACTCTTATTTTTGCCAAGGTTGATTCTCAAAATATTAGTTATAATTCGTAAGCATGGGACATCAAACATCTAAGCAAGCATGACCCATCTAATAAAATAATAACTAATTTAATCAAATCATAATTCAATTTTAATTAGTGCAAAAGTCATAAAAAGAATTAATTAAAATTACCCATGTATAAAATTCGGCTTCCTCCATCGTCCCGGTTGATGGGTTCTAGCTCCGCATATTGAAACACACTCAAAATTCATTCTTATTGCTCAAAGGATGATCACAATAATGAAATGGGAGAAAAACAATTAAAACTGGGTTTGTAACAATTATATTAAACTAATGATTCTCCTCAAACTCTCCCATAACTCGACATCAAAGAAAATTATTCTCGGGAATATTTTCTTCCCATTATTTTCTTCTTCATGTGTTTGTTGCAGTCAACCTCCATCCAAACACTCTTCCACACATCCCAAAGATGCGCCAAACACGCCGGACCACAAGAACTCTTCCCAAAATAGCTCGGAAATTAAAAAGAAAATCCGAGAATATATTTCATCCTTTGTTTGATGATTTCTTCCATTATTTACGTGCATGAATCAAGTACCTTTCCTGTTTTAGTGTAACAACATCATTCCAAGTCAAATCCGAGAGAAACTCGGCAAATATTACGTCTAATTCTGCACTGAAAATCTCCGCAGCTTCCAAGTCCATTTCCCGCCTTTTTTTTCATTTTCAAACGAAGAAGGTGGTTGCCCCTTAACCGAACCAGGGGTGCGAATAGCAGGTGCCCAACTGAGGTGCCCCTTATCCAAAGTGGGAGTCCGAATAACAAATGTCCTCCGGGGGGTGCTTTTACCAACTTTTCGAGCCGAATTCTCTAAAAATATTTATTTCCAAAAAATACCTATAAACACACAAAACACCATAATAAGGACAAAAAGGGGTACTAACAATACGAAACATTGGGGACAAATTAGACACATAAATGCGTCTATCAAATACCCCCAAACTTATTATTTGCTAGTCCTCGAGCAAAATTTTTCTAGAAAATAAAAATCATTTGAACCCCTAGGTGGCCCTAGTGCATGAGTGTTGTCTCCTGGGAGGGTTTACCAGAGGTGTACCCACAAAACCTTTACCTGCACCCTAGCTATCTACACGTAACCTTGGAAGGCACTAAAGAATCTCCTTGGTTGGCATACTTATTGACTACATGAGGAAGTACCCGATGCGAAATTCCAATTGTTGTACACGAGTTTGCACTCAAGCATACTAAAATTCATATATAAGTCACAGAGCTCTACTCAGATAGTCGCACTATGGACATCAATACCCGGAGTCAAAACTAATCACATGGATAGATCAAGAAGATAGGTAAATAGAAAAATATAGATGGTTTTGATGTTTACTAAGTGAACGGTGTTTCCCATATCCGTCTGAAGGCCTCCGCCAAAATGAACCTATCCTAATGGATCGAGATACTAGTCTCGACTAATATCAACACACTCGGCATTACAAGGGAACCAATGGTCGATAATCCTAACTCTAGGTCAACACAACTGGCATATACAAGGGTTCCAGTGGTCGACTTTATTGAATTTATTCCGGTTGGTCTGATGGTCTGGTCTCAATTTCTCTTTCTTTTTTTTTTCACTTTTTTTTTTCACTTTTTTTTTTCACTTTTTTTTTTCACCTTTTTTTTCACTTTTTTTTCACTTTTTTTTTTGTATCTCAATCACTCTAATTCACCCTAGCATTGGTAACAACTTGATTCGTGGGCCCCACCTAATCACTTAGAGAAACATAGTCTACAAAGAACAAAACAAAATAAAAAAAAGTGAAAAGGACTCAACGAGATATGGTGAAACTATCATGTTATTTCTAACACCCGAGCTCGTGCTTTTATGAATAGACTCTTTAGATGTTGCCATCTAATCAGATTGGTTCCTTAGCTCCTACAACCAAAATGTTTCCATCCACTTAGATTGGTTAGTGCCGACCTTAATAAACATAAATTTCTAGGCTCTGGAGTTTATTTATTGCAACTGACAAAAAGTTTCTCCGCCTCCCATACCCCAAACTTAAATCTAACATTGTCCTCAACGTTCTAAAGATGAAATTAAAAGCATGAACAATGAGAAACTGTCACCACTTGAAGAGTAAGGAAAGATATTACCGTGTTGCAAGAGCATGGGTTACCTCCCAAGAAGTGCTAAGTTTAAAGTCTTCACCGTGACATTGGAAAGGATTAGTCACCTCGAAGAATCATATAGCAACAAATGGAATAATCGGGTCATCCGGATCAAAAATTGCTAACCACAAGAAGAGGAAACTCGCCATGCATCAGAATATATCCAACACACCCTTATATATTGTTTTGTTTAAGACAACTACATCTAGTTGTGGTTCGGTTCGGAGCTCTATAAAAGGGTCTAGATAACATATTTTCATGGGCTGCGTTTCCTTATGAGTTAGATCCGAATGTTCGTGTTCTAGAGTCCTGGAAAAACTCAAATAAAAACTTAGAAGCACATAATAATAACCTCGAATAACGGGGATCCTCTAAGTCAATCGAGACTTGACTCACACGATTGACCACAGTAGTGGTCATTCTTAATCAAATGTGTCGACCCTAATCTCCTAAAGTAATTAGGTTTAGCCTCAAAACTTAATAATTGACACATCTGAAACTTATATGTTCCCACAATTGGTTGAAAAATATTTGGTGGGAAAACAAAATCAATCGTGGTATCATAGCCTGGGTTAGCCACATCAACCAGAGGATGGGTTTCTAACAACTGAACTTCTTTATGGACACAACTAGGCTCAGGAAAAAGTGTATGAAGATAATCTTTTAAAATGGTTGAGGCACATATGTCAAGTCCCAAGTTAGGGACCTTTCTAAGAGTTAAGGCACATGGAGAACGATAATCACTCCCAAACTTAGAGTTTTCAGTGTCTCTAAAAAGACTAGTCACAACTTCCCTAATTTCAAGGTTATCTGATTCCTGAAAATGGTCAATTGATTCTTCTAAGTCAGGTACATCCTCACTCATCTCTACGAGTTCATTTTCCTTTTCTAAGTATATTGTTTCTAAATCGCTTGACTCAAAATATACTCGTTCCTCTAAACCATCCTTGGCTTCGTAATCAAAAGGAAATACTACATCGTCTAAAACGGGGGTATCTCTAGTCAAATCCTCATCCTTTTGAATAGGTGAATAATTATTAAAATTATTTGGATTTGAACTAGAAATAATATTATCGTTATAAAGCTCAATTGGGGTAACAATTTCCTGATCACTATGCCTATTTATTTCAAATTCTTCATCAACACTATCCTCATCCTAATCATCATTATAACAACATGAAAATGGTTGAACCTCATCTACACAAGTAGTGTTACCAATCCTAACCTCGTCATCCTGATTATAAAAATTGTCCTCATTTTCACGGGTGATATTGGAAAGAATGTATTGGCAATCAAGAGTAATTCGAGCAATTCTTTCTTCCGTCTCTAACTCTAACCTACGTGTTGTTTCAGAAAACTCACGTGTTGACTCAGTTAACTTACACGTTGACTCAAGTATCCTACGTGCTTCATCTAAAGATGAGGAATTATAGGAATTTTGCTCGTATGACCGGTATTCATGTGAATAGTAATTGGGCTCACCATGGTATGAGCCATAATCTTCAAAAGGTTGACGTTCTCAACCACTATTCACATTCTGGTCATAAAAAGAGTGATGTCCATATTGTTCAGTTGGATATTCATATTCATTGTGATGGCTATTATAATACCAGCTTGACATCCTAACGCAAGGGAATTCTACACAAATACAAACAAGGCCGACTCGACCACAACAAACCTACCGATTTCTAGCAAACAAAAAGCATGATGGCTCCACTTAGATTGTTTCTAGACCGACTTCTAAACCTTCGAAAGGGAATTCGTTACAATTTAAGCAAACCCTCCGGAATCAATCCGAGTTTAAGTAATCGAATAGAGGCGAGGAAGTCATGCGTGGAGCTTTGATACCCAAGGCCTCACAAAGATTACAAGGCGCGCAGTCTCACGCATTCAACTTACGTAAAACCATCATGAACTTCAAGTATGCTTAAAGAGTAACCAATATTTTTCGAATGACTTTCCTATTAAGCTCGTTACCCTATCGGTCTCGTTCTAGTCAAAATTTTAGGCTTAGGTTCGTGTTTGGTTTCGTTTTCCTAAGGCGGGCAAGAAGAGAACGGTGATGAAATCCGAACTCTTATCTTGTATGGCCAGTCCTTGCCCTTTACTAGGAAATTAAAGCAAACGATTCGGTTCCTCGACATATATTCACACGAAATCATCCAGTAAACCCGCTGACAGGGATTCGCGGGTGTTTAGAATTCTTACCTCCCGTTCCAGACGGGGGATGAACCGTTGGAGTCGACTCGGGCCACGACTCCTATGTCGTGTACGAACCCGAGGGGCCGAGGTGATATCGTAATCACCGTCCTTCCCTGTGCAGTTTATATTTAAATTACCCTTCCTTAGGGTTTAAAATTAATAATGTCCAAAAGTCCAAAAATTAAAAAGTCCAAAAATAAAAATACAAATTACAAAAATAATTACCTAATTACAGTTTCTAAAAAAAATAATAATAATTAATTACACTATAAAAAAATTTCTTCTTCACTCCGTTCGAGATCTCTCTTTTCTTTCCTATTTTGGCCTTGCTTTTCTTTTCAAAGACTTTCTCTTTTTCTTTCGCTCCACTCCAAATCAAAGAAAACAAATACCAAAACGCGTAAAAAAGAACAAAAATAATAATAAAAAAAAATTAATAACAAAACCTAAAAAACAAATCTATACACAAGTCCGCGTCGGCGGCGCCAAAAATTGATATGACTCAATAATGTTGTAGTAATAGGTAGGGGTTGTCGTTCACTCGGACTTGATGAAATTGATCTTAGGATTTAATAAACTAAAATAAAAGAAAAATATATAAAAATATTGTCACAAGATGGAGAGAGTTACTGGGATTCAGGATTCCACCGAATTCATAACAAAATGTTCAAATATTAATTCTTTTAACAATTATAGCTCAACAAATAAAAACATGGACTCTTATTTTTGCCAAGGTTGATTCTCAAAATATTAGTTATAAATCGTAAGCATGGGACATCAAACATCTAAGCAAGCATGACCCATCTAATAAAATAATAACTAATTTAATCAAATCATAATTCAATTTTAATTAGTGCAAAAGTCATAAAAAGAATTAATTAAAATTACCCATGTATAAAATTCGGCTTCCTCCGTCGTCCAAAGTTGATGGGTTCTAGCTCCGCATATTGAAACACACTCAAAATTCATTCTTATTGCTCAAAGGATGATCACAATAATGAAATGGGAGAAAAACAATTAAAACTGGGTTTGTAACAATTATATTAAACTAATGATTCTCCTCAAACTCTCCCATAACTCGACATCAAAGAAAATTATTCTCGGGAATATTTTCTTCCCATTCTTTTCTTCTTCATGCGTTTGTTGCAGTCAACCTCCATCCAAACACTCTTCCACACATCCCAAAGATGCGCCAAACACGCCAAAGCCACAAGAACTCTTCCCAAAATAGCTCGGAAATTAAAATGTAAAATCCGAGAATATATTTCATCCCTTGTTTGATGATTTCTTCCATTATTTACGTGCATGAATCAAGTACCTTTCCTGCTTTAGTGTAACAAAGATCATTCCAAGTCAAATCCGAGAGAAACTCGGCAAATATTACGCTCTAATTCTCGCACCGAAAATCTCCGCACTTCCAAGTCCATTTCCCGCTTTTTTTTTTTTTATTTTCAAACGAAGAAGGTGGTTGCCCCTTAACCGAACCAAGGGTGCGAATAGCAGGTGCCCAACTGAGGTGCCCCTTATCCAAAGTGAGAGTCCGAATAACAAATGTCCTCCGGGGGAACTTTTACCAACTTTTCGAGCCGAATTCTCTAAAAATATTTATTTCCAAAAAATACCTACAAACACACAAAACACCATAATAAGGACAAAAAGGGGTACTAACAATACGAAACATTGGGGACAAATTAGACACATAAATGCGTCTATCAGCAGCAGCAGCAGCAGGTTTATCTGGTGATCAATCTTTCGCCTTTGTGATGCTCTGTAATCTCCCAAACTCTCCGTCCCCTCTCTATGAACCTCCTACTCGCTTTATATACCCATCATCCCCAAAATCCCTCGTTATAAATGTTTGAAATCTTTGCCATCAAGAGATTATTCTCGGAATATTTCTCCTTTAATTCTTACCATGTTACGGGATTTGATTCTCTTTCACGCGTCTGTGGCAGGTGAACACACTCCAATCTCGTGTTTGAACAAGTCCAGGGAAGAATTAACACGCGGTCTTTCCAAAGATATAATCGGATAAATCCGAGAAAACTATACTTCACGTTGTTTCCGTGTATTTGCACGTTTCTTCCCTTTTCACGTTTCTAAGCCATACACCACTCCTGTTTCGACTAAACAGGATTATTCCAACTCATTCCTCCTAAAAAATCTCAACGGAACTTGTCAAAAATCGAAACAGGGGATAACGAAGTTAACTGCATTTTCGAAACCTTGTTTCCCGCCAAAATCTGTTTAACCGTGAATAAGAAAGGGGTGCCCCCTATCCAGAGTAGGGGTGCGAATAGTATCTGCCTTGAGGGGTGCCCCATATCCAAACTGTAGGTGCCTTTAGTACTTTTCTACTGGGGTCCAAATAGCACTTTTTGAGCAACTTTTTCCACACAAGTGTATTTCTCCAAAAACACCTACACAAAGATAAAAACACCATAATAAATACAAAATCAAGCACTATCAATAGAGACACCGAGGACAATTCAGACACAAAAATGTGTCTATCAAATACCCCCAAACTTATTATTTGCTAGTCCTCGAGCAAAACTAATAAAACCGAGTTAATCTCGGTAGGGTTTACCAGAGGTGTACCCACAAAACCATTACTCCAGACCCTAGCTATCTACGCAGTAACCTTGGAAAGCACTAAAGAATCTCCTTGGTTGGCATACTTATTGACTACGGGAGGAAGTACCCGATGCGAAATTCCAATTGTTGTACACGAGTTTGCACTCAAGCATACTAAAATTCATATAAAGTGACGATCTCTACTCGGATAGTTTCCGGACATCATAAACCGTAGTCAACCAATCACATGGATAGATTAAGAAGATGGATGTAGAGAAAAACGTAGATGATGTTGACTAAGGTGAACCTATCCTAATGGACTGATATATCTGAGTCCTGGACTAATATCAACACACCGGCATATACAAGGGAACCAATGGTCGATAATCCTAACTCTAGGTCAACTCCGCTAGCATATACAAGGGTATCAGTGGTCGACTTTATTGTATTTATTCCGGTTGGTCTTGTGGTATGGTCTTTTTTTTTTTTTTTTTTTTTTTATCTCAGCCATTCTATTTCACCCTAGCAATGGTAAAAAGAAAAAAAAAGTGATCAGGATTCTTTCGATGTTTCCATCACGAGGATATGGCGAAACTACCATGTTTTCTTTTCTAACACCTGAGCTCTGTGCTTTTATGAATAGACTCTTCTAGATGTTTCCATCTAATCAGATTGCTTCCTCAAATCCTACAACCAAGATGTTCCCATCCACTTAGATTAGTTAGTGCCAACCTTGATAAGCATAAATTTCTAGTCTCTGGATTTTATTTATTGCAACTAAAAGGTTTCTCCCATACCCCCAAACTTAAATCTAACATTGTCCTCAATGTTCTAAAGATGAAATTAAAATCATGAACAAGGAGAAACTGTTACATTTGAAGCAAAAGAGATAAGGAAAGATATTACCGTGTCGCAAGAATATTGGGTTACCTCCCAAGAAGTGCTAAGTTTAAAGTCTTCACTTGACAATGGAAGAGATTAGTCACCTCGAAGAATCATATAAAGAGTTAGAATAACTACGGGTCATCTGGATCAACAAGTGCTAACCACAAGAAGAGGAAACTGCCACAGGCCAGGAAGATATCCAACACACCCTTATATATTGTTTTGTTTAAGAAAACTACATCTAGTTGTGGTTCGGGTTCAGGCTCTATAAAAGGATCTAAATAAAATGTTTTCATGGGCTGGACTTCCTCAAAAGAAGGATTCTTAAGATCGGGTTGTAGAGTCCGGAAATACTCAATTAAGAACTTAGAAGCGAGATAACAATAACCCGAATAATGGGGGATCCTCTAAGTCAATCAAACTTGACTCACACGCTTTTTACCACGGAGTGGTCATTCTTAATCAAGTGTGTCGACCCTAATCTCCTAAAGTAATTAAGTTTAGTCTTAAAACTTAATATTTGACACATCTCGAAACTTATACGTTCCCACAATTGGAAGGAAGGTTTTTGGTGGGAAAACAAAGTCAATCGTGGTATCATAGCCACAGGTTAACCACATCAAACCGGAGGATGGGTTTCTAACAACTGAACTTCTTTATGGACACAACTAGGCTCAGGAAAAAGTGTATGAAGATAATCTTTTAGAATGGTTGAGGCACATATGTCAAGTCCCAAGTTAGGGGCCTTTCTAAGAGTTAAAGCACATGGAGAATGATAATCACCCCCCAAACTTAGAGTTTTCAGTGTCTCTAAAAAGACTAGTCACAACTTCCCTAATTTTAAGGTCATATGATTCCTGAAAATGGTCAATTGGTTCTTCTAAGTCAGGTTCTTCCTCACTCATCTCTACAAGTTCATTTTCTTTGTCTAAGAGTATTGTTTCTAAATCGCTAGACTCAAAATAAACTCGTTCCTCTAAACCTTCGTTGGCTTCGTGAAAAGCAAATACTACATCGTCTAAAACATGGATATTTCTAGTCAAACCCTCGTCCTTTTGAATAGGTGAATAATTATTAAAATTATTTGGATTTGTACTAGAATTAACATTATCATTATAAAGCTCGTTGGGAGTAACAAATTCCTCATCACTATGCCTACATATTTCATATTCTTCATCAATATTATCCTCATCACAATCATCATAACATGAAAATGATCGAACCTCATCTACACAAGTAGTGTTACCAATTCTAACCTCGTCATCCTGATTATAAAAATTGTCCTCATTTTCAGGGGTGATATTGGAAAGAATGTATTGGCAATCAAGAGTAATTCGAGCAATTCTTTCTTCCGTCTCTAACTCTAACCTACGTGTTGTCTCATCAAACTCACGTGTTGACTCAGTTAACTTACACGTTGACTCAAGTATCTTACGTGCTTCATCTAGAGAAGAGGAATTATAGGAATTTTGCTCGTATGACCGGTATTCATGTGAATAGTAATTGGGCTCACCATGGTATGAGCCATAATCTTCAAACGGTTGGCGTTCCCAACCACTATTCACACTCGGTCATAAAAAGAGTGATGTCCATATTGTTCAGCTTGGATATTCATATTCATTGTGATGGCTATTATAATACCAGGTTTGACATCCTAACTCGCAAGGGAATTCTACACAAGCATAAACAAGGCTGACTCGACCACAACAAACCTACCGATTTCTAGTAAACAAAAACATGATGGCTCCACTTAGATTGTTTTCTAGACCAGCTTCTAATCCTTCGAAAGGGAATTGTTATAACTGAGCAAACCCCTCTCGGAATCAATCCGAGTTTAAGTAAGTTGAATAGAGGCGAGGAAGTGCGTGGAGCTTTGATACCCAAGGCCTCGCCGCATTACAAGGCGGCGCAGTCACGCATTCAACTTACGTAAACCATCATGAACTTCGAAGTATGCTTAAAGAGTAACCAATATTTTTCGAATGACTTTACTATTAAGCTCGTTACCCTATCAGTCTCGTTCTAGTCAGTATTTTAAGCTTAGGTTCGCATTTGGTATCGTTTTCCTAAGGCGGGCAAGAAGAGAACTGTGATGAAATCCGAACCCTTATCTTGTATGGCCAGGCCTTGCCCTTTACTAGGAAATTAAAGCAGTCGTTTTCAATACCTCAACATATATGCATACAAAATCATCCAAAGAAACCCCGATTGGGGATTCGCAGTGTTTAGAATTCTTACCTCCGTTCCGCACGGGGATGAACCGTTGAAGTCGACTCGGGCCACGACTCTTATGTCGTACGAACCCTAGGGGCCGAGACAGATCGTGAATCGCGTCCTTCCCGCCTTTGTTTTATTTAAATTAACCTTTCCTTAGGTTTTAAAAATAATGTCCAAAGAAAGTCCCAAGAAAATAAAGTCCAAAAAGAATGTCCAAAAATAAAAGATTACAAAAATATAGCCCTAATTACAGTTTCTAAAAAAATAAAGAAAATAAAAAATATCTAATAAAAATAAATTAACTATATACAAAAATATTCTTCTTTACTCCTTTGGATTTTTTTTTCTTTCCTTCTTTGGCTTCGCTTTACTTTTCAACACTTCTTCTCTTTTTCTTTAGCGCAGCTCCAAGTCTGAAAGCAAACAGAAATACCGAAACGCATAAAAAAGAACAAAAATAATAAAAATAAAAATAAAACCTAAAAAAAAATCTATACACAAGCCCGCGTCGGCGTCGCCAAAAATTGATCGAATTTTATATAGTGGCAAATAGAATTGTCGTTCACTCGGACTTGTTGAAATCAATTTTAGGATTTAATAAACTAAACTAAAAGAAAAATATATAGAAAATATTGTCACAGAATATTAGGAATAACCAAGACACTGATTCCACTATTACACATGATTAAATTATGGTAATAAGCCAAAACTCTAATTATCTTTTAAGTCCCTTATTTCTTAATTCACATATAATCAGACAAATTCTCAAAACTTAATTGTATCCCCTAAGCATAGATTATCTTAATACAAAGCATAACCTATCTAATTGAATCACAACTAATGAAGGAAATTATGCAAACAATTAAAAACTCTGCAAAAGCAGTGATTGAGTGAATCATAAACTATAAATTAGAGAAAATAAATAATTACCAATTATTCATGCGCAAGTAGCTTCCTCATTGCCTTGGTTGTGGGAGAATTAGCTCATCATCATGTTGGAAACACGCTCAAAAATTATTTTTATTGCTCAAAGTGTTTACAAATGATGAAAATGGGAGAAATATAATGAAAACCGGGTTTGTAATGATTATATTTGTTACAAACCGAGCTCATTATGAGAGAGCGATAAAAGCTTCCTCGTCATCAAGTATCGTTGCTTTAAGAATGTCTCCTGAACTACGACCCTCAGCTGTGAGTCGTTATCTTTGTAGCATGAACGAGTGTTCTTAGGCGTCCAATGTTCTTCGTGTTCTTCAATGGCAGCAGCAGCAGCAGGTTTCTCTGGTGAGCAATCTTTCCCCTCTGTGATGCTCTGTAATCTCCCAAACTCTCTGTCCCCTCTCTCTGAACCTGCTACTCGCTTTATATACCCATCATCCCCAAAATCCCTCGTTATAAATGTTTGAAATCTTTGCCATCAAGAGATTATTCTCGGAATATTTCTCCTTTAATTCTTACCATGTTACGGGATTTGATTCTCTTTCACGCGTCTGTGGCAGGTGAACACACTCCAATCTCGTGTTTGAACAAGTCCAGAGAAGAATTAACACGCGGTCTTTCCAAAGATATAATCGGATAAATCCGAGAAAACGATATTTCACGCTGTTTCGGTGTATTTGCACGTTTCTTCCCTTTTCACGTTTCTAAGCCATACACCACTCCTATTTCGACTAAACAGGATTATTCCAACTCATTCCTCCTAAAAATCTCAACGGAACTTGTCAAAAATCGAAACAGGGGATAACGAAGTTACTTGCATTTTCAAAACCGTGTTTCCCGCCAAAATCTGTTTAACCGTGAAGAAGAAAGGGTTTCCCCCTATACAGAGTAGGGGTGCGAATAGTATCTGCCTTGAGGGGTGCCCCATATCCAAACTGTGGGTGCCTTTAGTACTTTTCTACTAGGGTCCAAATAACACTTTTTGAGCAACTTTTTCCACACAAGTGTATTTCTCCAAAAACACCTACACAAAGATAAAAACACCATAATAAGTTCAAAATCAAGCACTAACAATAGAGACACTGTGGACAATTCAGACACAAAAATGTGTCTATCAGTTGACCTCGAATGAGCAGCCTTAATAGCGGATGCCATAAGCTTTGAGGAGGATGAAACATTAACCTTAGGACTGTGCGCAGTGGATGCAGCAACTTTGCCTTTTCTTCTACCCACCAAATTCTCCTCCTCATGCGGAGCCTCAGTTTTGACCTCCCCCGGGGACTGGAATGTTATAGACTCGCTTTGGCCACAATCAAATGATCGCGAAGATCTTTATCAACCTGATTCAAAGACTTATAAAGCCAGCAGCTTTCGAAGACTGTATCACCATGGACAGGTAAACCAGTAAGCGCCACTACATATTCCAAGATTGGAGTCGCCTCACCCCAAAAGAATAGAAATGTGTGAGGATCGATTCCCCGGCGCGCGCATAGGTGGACTAAGCTATCATGATCTCGCCGGATGTAAACTTTGAAGCTTTTATCGCAGCTTCTAAGCCTAGAGACCGGATGATGCTCTTATGATCCGGATTGGAACAAATATAATCCACCCACGGGTCCCAGGCGGTAGGAGATGCAGCAGATGAACGAAGAATAATGGAAGGAAAAACATAATCTCCCCTATGAACCGCTAGGCGAGGCATTTCCTCTGAAGCGGCTATCGGAAGTATCTCCTCTTGAGGGCGGATAAGCCATCCTTCGGACGTAGATGAAAGAAACGGGTGAGGATTCAACATGCACGCAATCCAATTATCATCAGCCGAAAAGAGTGTTGAACCATTATTCGCTGCAGGCGGCCGCAAGAGATCTTTGAGTTGAGGACTGCTCCTTATCTCCTCAAGTGTATAAGGTTCCGGTCGGAGGGGCACATCACGATTGGGCGATTCATTAGACATAGTGAACGAGAGGAAAAGAAAGGGGAGAGAAAATATACGGTAAGAAAGATGAGGAATGAAAGGCGAGGTCTCCTCTATTTATAGGAGGGTAACAAGAAAACGGTTACTGAATAAGTTAGTAACTGCAGCATCTCAAAGGTCGTGTGCTCGAACTGTTCAGAGTCACTAACCGTTACCATCAGGACGAAATGTCAACATATGACTGTTGACACGGTCTTTGACCGGTCAAACAGTCAGGGGACTAATGTTGATACATGAAAATAACCAATCCTAAAATAAATAGCCCCTCAACCTATTAAGGGTCCCTTTAGGATAGGGAGATTAGGGGACTAGGCCTAGCCCACAAGGTTGGGATAGTCTTAGCCCATGAGAAAGGATATTAAACTAGTTGAGCTTTAATCCAAGAAGGAAAGTGAATCCTCTTAGGGTTTGTTAATAACTTGATGAAGAGGGAAATGACAGTTTAGTAAAATATTAATCTTATGGGCACTTATCCATAAGAGGGGAAAGGAGAATTATTATAAAAGGGGGAAGCAAGTATGTTTAAGGACACCATTAATTCACCATTATTCTCCACAAACCTCTCTACACCTTGGAAATACTTTCTTTGATTAGGGCTAGTTCCTCCTTCCCACATTTTACCCTATCAACAACGTGCACCCAACTTAAGAAGAGAACACAATTAATTTAACTAATACTAACTTAATTAATCATCACTAATGAATAAGGACATATTAGACATTAACATCAATAGGTGAATAAGGGATTTCTAGAGATTACTTCTTAATGACCCTTTTTGTTTTTTAGTCATAGGACCAAATAATCACACTAGGCCCCAAATTAGCCAGCTAAACTATTACTATTAGCTACCAATGCCTCTTGACCAATGTCCTTAGATATTACTATTGATATTGTTAGAAATATTATGTCAAGTCAAGTTTAGTCTGTTTGACTTGACTTGATGAGTCACACCAATACAGTCTGTAAAGAATATCAAAACATCTGACATTAATTCAATTCATTTTACTTCATTTACTGTGCCATTCTTTA
This sequence comes from Papaver armeniacum, assembly GCA_023531295.1. Taxonomy (NCBI): domain Eukaryota; kingdom Viridiplantae; phylum Streptophyta; class Magnoliopsida; order Ranunculales; family Papaveraceae; genus Papaver; species Papaver armeniacum. Next base: position 699,288 of record JAJJWW010006838.1, read on the forward strand.
CATGGTATCGGATACCAAATTCGATCCAAAAATTCATCATCTTTGATTCAATCTTCATCAGAAATCAATTCAATATCAGAAATCAAATTCAACATCTTCATTGTGTTTTTCAATTTTAATTTTTCGATCGATCAATTGAATATTCAACTTTCAGTTCTTGATTTTCTTGAACTCAGATCTACTTTCTTTTCATCATTATTCTTTAATTCTTCATCAAGTTTTTCAATGGCAACTACTCGCAGTATGGCACAACACAATCTTAACAACAACAACAACAACAATTTTACTCAAAATCCATGGGGAACACAATCAAATCCTTCCGCTGCAAATCAATCAGATTCCCCTCTTCACCTCTCTTTACCTTTTACAAATATCACCAATTTTGTTTCAGCAAAACTTGGTCCTGATAATTACCTCATCTGGCGAGATCAGTTTGAGTCGATTTTGATCTCCACTGATTTGTTTGGATATGTTGATGGTGACATTCTTGAGCCACCTAAAGAAATTTTTGTTGATGGATCTTCTATTACTAATCCTAGATGGCTGTATTGGCGCAAAGTTGATCGATTTGTTGCAAGCTGTTTCAAAGCTACGTTTACAGATACTATCTCAGGTGATGTTCTTGGTCTTTCTTCTGCTAGAGAAATATGGCTTTACTTGCAAACTAGTTTTAGAAATCAATTCTCTGCTCATAGAACAATGCTTCGCATTCAATTGAGTGGTGTTAGGAAAGGAAATTTGTCAATTCTTGTTTACTTGCACAATGTTAAATCCTCGGGCCGATTCTCTGTGAGCTATTGGTGAAAGAGTGAGTGAAACTGATCTTACAATGTATGTTCTTAATGGTCTGGGAAGAGCATATGATAATTTTGTCATCTCTGCAAATAATAGAGAAACTCCTTTCACCTTTGCTGAACTCAAACCTCGTCTAATAAATCATGAGCAATGGTTATTTGATCAAGACCAGGATATGTCTATCAATTTTGAATCACAGCAACCTTCAGCCTTTTACATTCGAAATGGTAATAATTTTGGTGGTAGTAATAAAAATAAACCAAAATTCAATCAAAGTAACTTTGTGAATAGTCAATTTCAATCTGGTTCCTCTTCAAAATTGAGTTCACAAGGTGGTTACAATGGCGGTTATTCAGGTGGTCCTTCAAATGGAGTTCCAAACATGGGTGGTTCTTCAAATTTTGGTGGTCGAAGAACACAAATCGACTTTTCCAAGGTTGAGTGTCAAATATGCAGAAAATTTGGTCACTTTGCAAATAGATGCTATTTTAGATATGCTCCAGATAAGAAGCAAAATAACAATCACTCTGCACATATTGCTTCAGAAGAAGATGGTTTTCATTATATGGATTCTTCTGCAAATGTGGCTACTATGGATCAAGCTTTTTCTAGCATGACAATGCAAGCTCCTACAATGAGTGATACTTCTTCCAGTTCTGGTGCTTCTGGTTCTACTTACTTTGTGTCGATTCGGGGTGCTACTACACACATTTGGAGATCAAAACCTAATGCAAAATGTTTCTCCTTATGTTGTCAAGGAACGAGTTATGGTTGGCAATGGTAAGTCCTTATCAATCTCCCTAACTGGAACTTCAGCTTTAACTACACCAACTGCTTCCTTCATGTTGAAGAATGTTCTACATGTTCCTATGATGAAACATAATTTGTTATCTGTTGCTAGGTTCACTAGAGATAACAATTGTTACTTTAAATTTTATCCATATAGCTATGAAATTAGGGATATAAAACATGATACACTTTTGGCTCAGGGTGCTATGGTCCATAATTTGTATCCCATTTCAAATCTTCATAAATTTTCATCTCCTCATTATTCATTAACATCTACTTTATCTGCTTCTCCTACTCTGTGGCATGATAGATTAGGCCATCCATCTCATCACATTATTAAAATTCTACATGATTCACATCATATTGTCTTAAACTCAACTCCTTCATCTTCTTTGTGTGAATCCTGTCAACTTTCCAAAAGTAAAAGACTGCCTTTTTCATCATCCACCACCCAATCTCTTACTCCACTTTATCTTATTCACTGTGATGTGTGGGGACCCTCTCCTGTTTCCTCTATTCTTGGATATCGATATTACATTGTTTTTATTGATGACTATAGTAGATTTACTTGGGTTTATCCAATGCAACAAAAATCTGAAACTGTTCAATGTTTCTCTCATTTTAAAAACCTCACTGAGAATCTTTTTTCCACAAAAATCATTTCTTTTCAAACAGATGGTGCATCTGAGTTAGTGAAAGGTCCTTTTAAATCTTTTCTTGTGTCTCATGGTATTCAACTTAGAATATCCCGTCCTAAGACACCGAACAAAATGGCATTCTTGAACGAAAGCATCGCCATATCTTTGAAATGGGAAATTCACTTTTATTCAAAGCTTCTTGTCCTAAAGATTTTTGGTTTGATGCTTTTTCTACTGCTTCTTATCTCATAAATATCACTCCTACTAAACTCTTGAATTATAAAAGTCCCTTTGAAGTTTTGTTTCACACTGTTTCAAATTACTCTCTCTTAAAAGTATTTGGTTCTGTATGTTATCCCTTCTTAGGTCATTCTAGAGCAGATAAGCTATCACCTAAATCTGCAAAATGTGTGTTTATTGGTTATATCTTACTTCATAAAGGTTATAAGTGCTTCAACCCTGTTTCCAGGAAAACACACATTTCCCGTCATGTCATTTTTGATGAGTCTAATTTTTATTTCTCATCTTCTGATTCTTCTTCTTCTATTGTTGAAGAATGCACTCTGGTTTCTACATCTTCTCCTTCTACTTCTATTGTTACTAGATCTAGCACTGGAATTTCCAAACCAAAGAAATTTCCTGATCATATTGCTCATGTCTCTGTTATGCATCCTCTATGTTCTGCTTTTACATCTCTTCTTACTAGCAACCCTGAGCCCAAAACATTTAAACAAGCTGCTAAGGATCTAAAATGGTTAGTTTCTATGAAGGAAGAGAAAACTGCTTTGGATGAAAATGGAACATGGAATTTGGTCAAGCCTACATCTGATATGAACATTCTGGGTTGTAAATGGGTATACAGAGTTAAACTAAAAGCAGATGGGAGAATAGATAGACTTAAGTCTAGGCTTGTTGCAAAAGGATATAATCAGCTAGATGGTATAGATTATACAGAGACATTCAGTCATGTAGTTAAATCTACTACTATCAGGTTTGTTCTTACAATAGCTGTCACCTACAATTGGCACATCAAGCAATTAGATGTGTCAAATGCTTTTCTCCATGGTGAATTACATGAAAATGTCTACATGCAACAACCTCCGAGGATTTGTGGATCCAAATTTTCCCGATCATGTGTGTCATCTAAAGAAAAGTCTTTATGGCTTAAAACAAGCACCAAGACAATGGTTTGCCAAGTTTAGCACTTTCTTGCTATCTCTGCTTTGGTTTTGTCAAGTCTCGTGAATGATCATTCTATGTTTATTCTTCATTCTCTTCGTAAATCTTAGTTTTACTTCTTTATGTGGATGATATAATTTTGGTGGTAATTCGAGTGCTTGATGAACAAACTTATTGCTTCTCTCAAAACGCATTTGCTATGAAGGATTTGGGAAATCGAGTTTTTAAAGGTATTGAAGTTGTAAGACATTCAGACTCTTTAGTTTTAACACAAAAGAAGTATACTCTGGAACTTTTAGAAAGAGCCAATATGTTAGAGTGCAAACCATGTGATACTCCAAGTAGCTAAGACACACAGAGCTTCAATTCATGATGGTACATTATTGAAGGATCCTCTTGAGTATAGAGCCATTGTATGAGGATTACAATATCTCACTCATACTAGACCCGACATTTGTTTTGGTGTTAACTATGTCGGTCAATTCATGCATGCACCTACAGATCGTCATCTTCTTCTTGTCAAGAGAATACTCGGAGTACTTAAAAGGCAAGATTGGTCAAGGTCTTACTATTTATTCGGGTGATATAACCTCACTCAAAGCATACACTCGATTCTCGATTGGGGTGGATGCCCCGACACTAGAAGATCTACTAGTGGGTATCTTTGTGTTTTTAGGCTCATCTCTAATCTCTTGGTCTAAAAAGCAACCTACGGTCTCCAAATCATCTGCTTTGAATTTGAGTATAAAGCTTTATCTCTGTTGCAACCGCCGAGCTCAAATGGGTTTCTTATGTCTTGAATGATCTACATGTTCCTCTACGATTTACAGTTCAGTTGCATTGTGATAATACAAGTGCTATTGCTTTGTCAGCTAATCCTGTTTTTCATGCCAGGACAAAACACATAGAAATTGAATATCACACTGTCAGGGAGCTGGTGGACTCTGGATTTCTTGTTGTTTCTCATGTTTCAAGTGGAGAGCAGATAGCTGATATATTCACAAAGGGTCTGTGCTTTCCAGATTACTCCAGATTACTTCATTTGCTGTTGGATGTTCCAGTTACTTAGTGATTTGCTTATTTGAGAGACAGTCTTTTATCATTTGTTTGCTAAATTTCTGCACACTGTTTCCTGGTCTCAGGGGTGTTCCTTTTTGTTGCTGTTTTTTAGCTTTTCAAACTTCACAGTTAGCCTGTATCAGTTTGCAGGGGTGTGTTAGAAATATTATGTCAAGTCAAGTTTAGTCTGTTTGACTTGACTTGATGAGTCACACCAATACAGCTGGAACTCTGTCTCTCTGATATTAATACTGTCCAAAAACAGTCTGTAAAGAATATCAAAACATCTGACATTAATTCAATTCATTTCACTTCATTTACTGTGCCATTCTTTACAGATATTACTATTTACAATGTCCTTAGATATTTTTGTGTCATCATCCACCACGAAATAAAACCTTATTTATTTACAATGTCCTTAGATATTTACAATGTCCTTAGATTCTTGCTGTGCTGTCGACACAAAACTGACCCCCCCCTGCTATTTTTTTGCCGTACTGGACACTGTGTCGATGCCTTGCAGCCTTGGCTTCAATTGATTTTTATTTAACTAATCGAAATAAAACCTTCTTTTCTTTCCTTCTGTCTAAAGTTTTTGGTGTCGACACAAAACTGACCCCCACCCCCCCTGCAATTTTTTTGCCGCCTTCGGTTAATTGATTTTTATTTTTTCACTTTTTTGAAGCAGGCAGCCATGAAAAGAAAACAGATCATCCACATCTATACCGTGCATTATTATCCTTTTAATTAATTAATGAACGTTTGAAAAGAAAACAGATCTACATCCATAACCAATGCAAATAAACATTTAACTATAAATACGTGCATCCAACTTAGGAAGAGAACACAATTTCAAAAGGCAGTCCAATTACTAAGTTAACAAGCTCAATTAGCAATGGCATCTGATACTAAAAAATCACTCTTTGTGCTATTCATGGCTTTCTTTCTCATGGCGGCGATAGTAAGTGAATTGGCAAATGCAACTGCCTTCAAAGTATATCGTCTACAAGGTTGCAGCGGCGATTCTCAAACATATAGTAGATGTGGATGCTCAAACCTTTTGTATACGGGTGGTTTTCAATGGACTTTCACTCCTGGTCCATCTGCTACAATGTATAACAATGGGAATTGTCTAGGTGCGGGTGGTACTGTATTTGCCGGCAGTAACGCACAGCGTTGCAACGGCTTTCAGTTTCCATGGAAGAGTGTAAAAATCAATTGTTAAGTTAATTTAACAATGGATGTCTCCACCATAAGACAGACACTATATGTTTTATGTATCGTACTACCGTAGCTATATCATGTTTACCCCCAAAAAAAAAGAGATAGCTATATCACTACGTGCTTCCTAAGAGTCTTAAGTTATTGAATAAATTGGGGTACGATCCGTGCCCTAGCCGCTAGGGCCTAGCGATAATCTTTGGGTTGTTGTTATCGGAGAATGTTGCTTTGTTAATGTATTCCATGTTTGTACCTCTTTTCCAGAAACGAAGGTAATACCTTTTGGTAGTACCTTTTATATTTATGACTGGTTTTTTGTTTTAGTGTTCCTTTAAATTGGACGATGGACATTTTTTATTGTATATCTTTTTTAGTTTTTGAAGAAACGTGAGAAGATTTCCCAATTTCATATATCTATTCCATCATATAAAGGGAACACCCCTTACTGTTCCATATGAAGTTGCAAATTAATTTTTCCAATTTTACCCTTATCTTCACATATTAGAATAGAAAATGGAAATATAAGTCGAGGGCAGAATGGTAATATGACAGGGAAAATATGGTAATACCAAAAATTTAACGACAAATTATATTTTTGCCCCTAAGCCAACCTAATATTTATGCTTTGCAAAAAAATAATCGAAGGGAATATTAGTAATTATTTCCTTTTGAAGCAGGAGAAGTAGATCGAGATGAGTGAGTAGAACACCTAATGCTACCAAGCACGTGTGTATGCACGTGCCGAAGACTCTTGTATTATATAAAAGAGAGCCATAAATCAATCAAGAATATCAAAATTGAAATACATGAACAAATACTATAAAATTGGTCCCAAAAACTCAGCAAGGGAAACCAAGTCAAAACGAAACTCAATGTTGAAGAAAACTACAAACCCCGCTTGAGAGCAGTAGTCCAACGTTTTCCACCTATAACACTTTAGAGGAAACAACATTTTATCAGCAATTTAACATGAAAAATCCTAAAATGCTAATTGCTTATGAAATAACAAGGCTACTTGCTTACCAAAGCTTCTCCATCGCAACTGCATACTTCCTCCCAGTCTGGTAACTCGTATAAACTACTCCCTCCGTTCTTACATAATAGGTTGGTTTCATGTGTAATTTGTACATGAAACCAGCCTATTATTTAAGAACAGAGGGAGTATTAAACTTTCTGAAGCTTAACCTCAGAAGCATCAAGATCACTAATATCGGAGAAATAAATTATTGTTGGCAAGACTGCAGTTAAGTTCTAAAATCTAAATCCAACACGCTATTGTTTAGTGCACTGCTACGATGGCCGAGACCGGGACCGGCTGAGTTGAGCTCTGAGGATCGGCGACCAACTCAGTAGAAAATTTTCTCGGTCATCCTCGTTTTCAGTGCATCAAAGCATTAATTTAGGTGAAATTCCAGGTGGATCTTCAGGTGAATCTCATGATTGGCGTTTTAATTCTTCATCATCTTTAGCTTTCTTCTTTGTATCTTGTTTTAATTAGGGTACTTCTAAATCTTTCATGGAAAAAAATTTGAATCTAGAAATGGATTAATCGGTTGTTGATCTGATTAACTCTCCAGTGGAGAGTCCATCTATTGATTTGATAAAAAATACTGAAAAACGTTGTGATGCTTGGAAATACTCATTAATTGGTCGTTTAGATTTAGCTCGATTGAAATTTTCCGAAGTTGTTCTAAATCTGAAAAATCAATGGACACTTGAAGGTCAATGTAAAATGATTCCGCTAGGAAAAGGTTTCTTTACTATTAAGATTGATAAAATAGAGACAGAATGACTATCAAGGCAGGAATATGAGAAGTTTGCAATCAAGTCTTATGGATTCGCAATTGGATTCCAGATTTTAGGCCAGAAAATCATTGAACCTCGTCAGCAAGATTTGGGTTCATCTTCCAGGACTAAGCTTGGAATATTGGGATGAAAATACCTTTTCACAATTTGCAGAGCTCTAGGAACTCCAGTAAAAATCGATGAAGCTACTCTTAATTATTATAATGGATATTATGCAAGAGTTCTGGTGAATATTGATTTAGCAAATAAGATTCCAAATAAGTTATGGATTAAAACAAAGTTTGGAGGATTTATGCAAAGTGTGATTTTAACAAAGCCTCCAAAATTTTTTGATCACTGTAAAATTGTTGGGCATTTGCAAATTGAGTGTAGATCAAAGAAAACTTCACAGGATTCTGCTACACAACAATCAACTAGCAATACACCAAAAGGAGTTAATACTTCAAGCACTGAGAAATGTGATATCTGTGATCCATCAAAAGGAGCTAGCATTCAAGTAAATGAAGTTACTCCAAAAACCTTTTCAAGAGAATTTGGAGCAGTTGGAGCTGGCAGTCAAGCAAATTGTGAGACTCCTATAACTCAATTCAATCAATCAGTTGGAGCAGTTCATCAAATAGGGAATCCAATCAATATCACAACAGGAATGTTTGGTTCCTTACATAATACAAATGATGATGAAAACATTATAGAAATGCATGAAGATAGAGATAATCTTTCTCCATCTAAAGTATTACAAATTGTTGAAGACAATGTTCCAGAAAAGAGTGTTATAAAGTACATAAATGGAAAAGAAGGTACTATTTCTGAAGAGCAGATTCCAATTACTTCTTGGTATAAAATATTATTCAAAAGCCTTCATCCACAAAACAGGGTTCTCCTTCAAATGAATCACAAACTGTTGGAGCTCCAAAGGTACAATCTCAACAAAACCCTGTTAAATATAATTTCAGAAAAAATCAGAACAAGGGTGGCACTAAAGGCCTCCAATCTCAACAATGAAAGTTCTTTTTTGGAACATAAGGGGCCTTAAGAGAGTTAGGGCTCAAAATAAATTAAGGTCCTTAATAAATCGGTTTAAGCCTTCATTAGTTTTTATAGCTGAACCTTTTTGTAGTTCTTCTTTTTGCAATAAGTTAAATTTGCAAGGTATGCAGAATAAAGTTATTCATAATTCAGTCTCAAACAATAAAGGAAATATATGGCTTTTTTGGAATAAAACTCTACCAGAACCAACAGTGGTATCAATGTCCAGCCAAATGATTACAGTAAGTGTGGGTGGAGTTCTAGTTTCTGGTATTCATGCTCATGTAGGTGTTGTTCAAAGAAGATTTTTATGGATAGAAATATAGCTCATAAGTGATTTAAAAAAGCCATGGATGGCCATTGGTGATTTCAATTCTATCACTTCTTCTAAAGAAAAAATAGGTGGCAGGGTAGTTAATAGAAAGAAATGCAAGATTTTAATAATTGTTTAGCAAACTGTGAACTGATGCAAGCTCCCAAAACTGGGTTACAACATTCCTGGTCAAATTGTCAGCATGGTAATAGGAAAATTCTATGTAATCTGGACAGGGCTGTATACAATCACTTGTGGTTTCAAAAATATGAAGATTGGGGTTACAAAGTTGGTTTGAGAATAGCTTCAGATCATGCTCCCCTGCTGGGTGGGAGTGTGGATATTCCTAAGCCAAAAAACATTCCTTGGAAATTTCAAAAAATGTGGCTATCTCACTCTAGTTTCATGGAAGTTGTATCTCAAAGTTGGAGTGAAGAAGTGGTTGGTGATCCATCTTTTGTTTTCCAGCAAAAGTTAAAAAAATTAAAAAACATTCTTAAAGACTGTCATTGGAAATGTGCATGTTAAATTAAAAGAAGCCGAAGAAGAAGTTCAAAAAGTAATGCTTTTATCAGATATAAATCCAGTTGACACTGAAACTCTAGACAAACTAGTTGTTGCTGAGAATAATTTTAACTCCAAGGAGGTTCATCTAAGTACAATGCTCAAACAGAAAGCTAGAATAAAATGGGTCAAGGAAGGATCTGCAAACACAGGTTTCTTTCATGCAAACTTGAAAATCAGATAGTCAAGAAACTTCATAAGTGAGTTGCAAGATGAAAATGGTGACATTACAACTGATCAATCCAAGATTGCAGCCACTTTAATTCAGCATTTCCAACAAAAGTTTCAGTTCAAAGAAGTAGAGAAAGTTGATTATCTCCTGGAAGTTATTCCAAAAGTCATAACTGAAGATGATAAAAAAAATGCTTGATGTTATTCCAGATGAAGAAGAGATAGAAAATATAATTTTTAACATGGACCCAGACAACTCACCTGGTCCTGATGGCTTCTCAGGATGTTTCTACAAAGCATGTTGGCACATTATAAAGCAAGAAGTGGTTCAAGCAGTGCAGTTTTGTTGGAAAAGAAGATTCATCCCTAAAGGCCTTAATTCAAATTTTTTGGTGTTACTTCCTAAGATTGAAGGTGCAAAGACTCCCAATCACTTTAGACCTATTGGTCTCAAAGAATGTAAGCTACAATATCTTCACCAAAATCATCAATACCAGATTAAGTTCATTTATGACTAAGCTTATCATACCTCAACAAGTGGCTTACATCAAAGGTAGAAGCATACAGGAGCAAATCCTTCTGGCATCAGAATTAGTTAATGAAATGAAGAAGAAGAGAAGAGGAGGAAATGTTGCTCTAAAGCTTGACATCTCTCAGGCTTATGATTCTGTAAGTTGGAGTTTTCTTTTTCAAGTACTCAATAAATATGGTTTTTCAAACTGATGGTGCCAATGGTTGCAAACACTCTTTCAGTCAGCTAAAATGTCAGTGATGATTAATGGAGGTCCACAAGGTTTCTTCTCAGTAGAGAGAGGGTTCAGACAAGGAGATCCCTTATCTCCAACTCTTTTTTTCATAATGGAGGATATGCTTAGTAGATGCATTCATAAAATGGTTGAGGAATGTTCATTAGCTCCAATGGTGTTTAGGAAAGGTATTCATCCAACTCACTTGTTTTTTGTTGATGATGTGCTCATTTTCCGTAATGGAGCAAAGAAAAATGTTACAAATCTCCTAACATTACTAGAAAAGTATCAAAAGGGTACAAGGCAAATTATTAAGAAAGACAAAAGCAAGCTTTTCATAGATGGTACTTCAGCACTTAGAAGAACTCAAGTAAAGAAGTTAATGCAAATGGAATTGAGTGAATTTCCTGATAAGTATTCTGTGACGGATCGAATATTCTGAACTTCCAGCGAACCGGGTTTCGGCCCGCTTAGCAAACTTTGACTCTCTGATACGCCATTCAAGTAACCGGACCTTCAAATTCTTCTGAGATACTCGAATTCGAATTTCCCAAACTCCATTATAAGCAAACACATATAGTATTTATTCTCCAATTATTAGAGACGTCCAATTTCCGAAGATAAGAGTTGGCCAGTTGCCAACTCTAATATTTCCATGGCCAGTTGCCACTCCCAACAATCCCGTGGCCAGTTGCCACTCCCAACATTTCCGTGGCCAGTTGCCACTAATACTTCCATGGCCAGTTGCCACTCCTAACAATCCCGTGGCTAATTGCCACCCCCAACAATTCCGTGGCCAGTTGCCACTCCTAACATTTCCGTGGCCAGTAGCCAAATTTACTACTTTCATGGCCAGTTGTCACTCCTAATATTTCCATGGCCAGTTGCCACTTCCAATAATTTATACGGCCAGTTGCCGGTTGTCAAGGTTGCAATCATCTCCGAATAGATGGTATAAACTGTTAAACAACAACCAACACTTCCAGATGATATGAACACCCTTGTAGGGTTAAGAAGAATTGAACCGCACAGCGCCCGCCTACGTACCATCTTCATTGCCCGAAAGGGATCAATGACCGTAGTTCGTCATCTATTTATTTAGATAATATGAACTATCCTCAATTGTAACAATTATCTCTTCTCGTGGATGATATGAATTGCCCAACAATAATCACCCGTTGAACTGCAACCAAATTCCTTTTAACCTTTCTTTTGTCCCTAGCTTGTCAATAGCCCTGTTGATAGAAAATCATCATTATATGGACCTACAATCACCCTAGAAACATTCAATTAATAGCAAAATATCATAGATACCGAGAGTCAGTGACTACCTCTTAAAATCCATTGCGGCAGAAAATTGTCCATTGTTATAATAACAAAATATAATGCTTTCCAGGAATATAACTCACTTTACATAAATACATTAACTTGAATCTCCAAAAGAAATGAGAATATATTGTAGGAAGCCTTCTCATAACACTTGCGTACTCACAGTAATTTATCCACTTATTATAGTCCATATATGATATAACAAATTGTTCAAACATCAAATAAGCATTTAGCGGCGTCAACAATACTCATATGATGGCTCAAAGTGTAAAAGTAGATCCAAACAGGTTGGTGGGAGTAGAAAGTAAGCAATATCTCAAAGTGGCATAACATCCCAGCTACAAGGTTGCCGATGAGACTCTCTGGTCATAGAAACATTCAACAACACTACATAGACGACATTCATCCATTTGGTCCACTCATTGCAGTACTCTTGGTTTGCTAGATTAAAGAACAGAGATGTAATAGGAAAATATTGAAATCGTACTGGCAAAACATGAAATATTGTAAGGTGTTTAAATACACAACCTTTCAATAATGAGAATTAATGGTTCTACCTCGTTCAACGATTACCATTGCATTATTATACTAACGCGTATTAGTTAGTCCAAGCATCCATTCCACAAAATAATTACACCGTTAACAATTTCCAGCCAGGACATCATGGATTCGCGTAGATTATGTTCATGAAATCAAGTAAAATCACAAGTTAGTACTACAAAATAAGTGCTACAAAATTTATAAATATACATCCATATGAAGCACATTCACAATTAGTACTTCGGTAATGTATGCATCTAACTTTCACATACTACGTATTCATACTCCATTATTAACATTATAAATCTAGCAAATACTAGCTAGAAAGTTTGTAAGCGCCGAACATAAATGATAAGAATCCGAATATGGATCCATCTTTACATGAAACATGACCCAAATTAACATGTCAATTGTTATTAGATAAATTTCAAACATAGGTCAAGGTGCCAAATTTAGCAGTAACACTAACATCATTCAAACCCATAATCTTCAACCAATTTCTTAATTTCAACACGATGAAAAATCGAAGGATGAACAGGACTGCATCCGATTTATGTTTCTGAAAATGCAGTCATCATTTATCAAATCTTTGAGGTACCAAAGATCACCTGATCATCTTAGGATTTATACATAATCCACATAACTCATGGTACTACAACATATCTAAAATTCAGCACATTCTAACGGTTCATTAGAAAGATATCCACCTCTCAACATGGCTGTTTTTAATATCAACACACAGAATTCAGCTACAATTATCCCACACTTTGGGATACCTAAGATGACCAGAAATTCTTGAAATTTTAACAGTAGGCTATCTGCAAGTATATAAATATCGTACTAAAATTTCAGCTTTATCGGATAAGCGAATAATAAGAAAACATTACAAACAGTTGTCTATCCAGGGTTTGAATTCAGCACACTGCAGCCTCAGTTCATCCAATGTTTCAAGTAGTACACGTGTCCCGATTTTATCTACATTTCTACTGAACATTTACCATACAATTAGGTACGACATATTCAAATTTCATAAAATTCCAACCACTGGATCTAAAGATATCAGTAGAAGAAAATCATACATTCTAGGGTTTACAAGGTTCTACATAAGATGTTCAAAAACGAATTGTTTATAAAAATTCCATAATTTCTAAAATCAAACAGATATTTGAGTATTTCATGGTAGTTGAAAAATACCCAATTCATCAATTTGCTAAGATTATGAGCCATGGTCAAAATCTCTTATTTCATAACATAAACCCTAACTTCATTGCATGCAAGAAGACTTACCAAAATCATACATAGAACATGATGTGTAAACAAATTGACAAAAACCCATTCTTTAATTTACCAAAGATATGCATAATCAAGGAGGAATTGATCAAACCTTCATGATCCATAAGTTACACAAATGAGAGAACAAATAAACCCCTACCTCAATTGTTGATTTTACTCTAGAGGTTAATAACAACAACAATCTTCATAATTTATCTATCTTGGTTTCATGGAGTGCAGCCACATGGAGTTCTTAAATTTTAGAGTGAGTTTGAGAAGAATGGACTTAGTGAGGAATAGAAGAAGTCCCCAAATCTGTTTCTTAGTTGTGAATGGAAGAAGATTTTTTCAAGTCCCTCCCTAACTGACATGTGTGGAACACGTGTGAATGAGATGTGTCTTGATGCATGTGAATATATTATGGCACCCAGAATTTCAATTATGTCAACCAATACTATTTAGGCACTAGGAAAAAAAAAACACACTTAAATATCATATTTCTAGGCACTCTAAGAAAAGAATTCAACTAATGGGTTTAGTTAAACCTGAGAAAAACTTTGGGACCTTACATATTCTTTCTCCTGGAAAATTTAAAATCTCTACAATATGGCCTATGGTAGAAATGTTTAATAAGAAACTTGCTATTTGGAAAGGGAAGTTACTGTCATTTCATGATAGACTGGTGCTTATTAAGTTAGTTTTGTGCAGTATTCCAATATACAATATGGGTGTTTATAAATGGCCCGCTTCAACAATAAAAATTTGTGAAAAGATCATAAGAAATTTTCTTTGGTCCGGTGATGGAGAAGTAAGGAAATATAAGACTCTTTCTTGGAAGAAAGTATGTACTCCATTTAGTGAATGAGGTCTTGGTATTCAAAGATTTGAAATTATTAACAAAGCTCTGCTGATGAAGATGATGTGGAAAATTATAAACTCTGAAGAAGAATGGGCATTATTCATTAAAGCTAAATTTAAAAATGCAAATGGGCAATGGAATGAAAATTGACAACTTTCTTCTATTTGGCCTGGACTGAAGTGGGCCTGGAGTATGTTAAAAAGTAACATCAAATGGTGCATTGGCAATGGTCAAAAAGTGAATGTTTGGTTTGATAATTGGATTCATGAAACTCCATTGATAGAACAAGCTACATTAACTCATTATATGAGAAATAATATGCAAATGAAGGTAGTTGACCTTATTCAAGATGGCAGTTGGAGAATTCCTCAAGAACTGCAACAATTATTTAACTCTTTCAGCTTACCTGACATAGGAGGGGGACAAGACAAGCTTTTTTGGACTGGCACTTTACATGGTAAGTTTACCACTTCTTCATCCATCTCTTTTAAGACATAAAGAACCTAATATGCCTTGTTCTAACAAAATTTGGAATTTTTATCTTCATCCAAGTACTTCAAGTAATGTTTGGAAAATAGTTCAGTGTGTTTTTATTGATGATTCAGTCATGGTTGATAGAGGGTATAGCTAAGCATCTAGATGCTGTATATGTGAGAAAGAACAAGACAGCATGAATCATATTCTGTGGCATTGTAGTTTTAGTGTTAAAATCTGGAGATGGATATGCTCTATTTTCAAATTTAGAATGCCTGCTGCTTTTAAAGATATTTGGAATAGTGCTAAAAATTGTAGTCCATTGATTAGAGAGACTTGGATAACTGCAGCATGCTCAGTCATTAAAGAATTGTGGTTTCAAAAAAATAAAAGAATATTTGAGGATATAAACCTAGCACTTTTAGGGGCGACGCCAAAAGAATTAGGGGCGACTTTTTTATTCCCAACCCATATACGCCGTTAAGGGATATCCAAAAACGCGGAGATTACGTTAATGCCCTTACATAATCGGAAAATATTTAGTGCCCGATTATTATAAAGCAATCGGAAGCTTAGTAACGATATTATACTACCGATTATATCGATTTTGTGCCAAGCGCGTATCTTGCTTCTATAATAATCGGTAGGAAAAATAACCTCACTAGACTACCGATTATAGTAGCTCCTAAATTCCCAAAATTGGTGATTTCGGCAAGGAAGAACTTTGGGGCAACTTCATAATCGGAAGTCATATTAACTACCGATTATTCTAGTTCCCAAATTCGAAAAAAAAAATGACATTTCTGCAAAAACAAAATTTGGGGCAACTGTATAATCGGTAGGTTATAAGCTACCGATTAATATAGTTCTCAAATTCGAAAAATTTGAGATTTCTGCAAAAACCAAATTTGGGGCAACTGTATAATCGGAAGTGTAAATACTTCATTTGACTACCGATTATACAGTTGCCCCAACAAAATAGAGTCGTTGGAACTCTAAACACTATGTAAGGATTGTATCCTTTTACTTTCTATGGAACACAAATACCTTTAAACTCTCTCCAACACCATCTTCAACATAATGGCCCAACCATTCATTAATCCTACGGAGTTCACGATTGAAGAAGATTTATCTTTATGTAGGCGTTATGTTCAATTATATCCGAGACGAGGAGAAGAACGTAGGCAAGGAGGCATAATGAGTATGAGTTATTTGTGGAAAATACACGAAAAATTCTGCGACGAAATCGGTAACCCAAACAACCGTCACTCCGCTGATCTTTTCTGCCGAGTTGGTTCAATAAAGGAACACGTCGAAGAATTCGTCCATTTAACTTATCTTGTGAATCAATATAGATTGAGGGGTGAAACCAATGATGAGGTTATAGAACGATCTCTCGGGGAATAACGGAGATGGAAAACATCAAGCTTCCGTTATGAAGGTCATTTTAGAATCCTTAGGGCGATGGAAAGATTTAATCTGTTTAGGACTCGTCCAACACGTCCGCGTCGCTAATGACAATACCTTGTAATAGAATTGCGGGAGTTCAATGTAAAATTATGATGATGTGTAGGTGATATTGTTATGAATTTCAAAATATTTATGAAAATCGGAAGTTTTAATTGTTGATCTAACTACCGATTATACTCCAACGACTACTTCGTTCAAAAGAAACTAGCCATGCCTCGAAAACCACACACAATCAGTTGATAATACATATTGATAAACCTCCGATTATACTACTCTAATGAAACTGAGAACTCTGTTGACAAAACATCTTATAATCGGAAGTATATAACAATAATTATTTACCGATTTCAAATAATCGGGTACTTTGTTCAAACATTGCCTATCGATTGTGTGTAATAATTGTACGTAATTTCAGTACATTCTTGTAAAAGTACGCATCAACAACCATATTTTCAAAAAATAGAGACGTTGGGACTCTCATCTATATAAGGAGGGTAAACTCTTCTTATTTATGCACCAAACAACACATATATAGCATAGTGTATTCTACAAATAGATTTTCCATCGTCTACTCTTGTGAATTCATTCTATATCTCAACTTACAAGCATGGCAACGTTTGACGAGTTGAAGATTTGGTCATTGTGAAAACATGGTATCGTGAAACAAGACGTGAAGATGTCATAGCGGAAGGTTAACACCGAAGTCTTTTGGGTGAGGGTATATAGCCAATTTGTGCGAGAGTATGGAAATCCAAAGAAAAGATCACTCCAACAAGTTCATGATCGTTTCCGACTTGTCCAAAAACGGGTAAATGATTACATAACGATACAAAAGAGGATGTTTAACACTAGCCACTTAAGCTTGTCGATCCAACAATTTGTAAGTATAACGCTCGGGTGTTTAATCTTTCTTACTAAAACGAAGTTGACATTATTTTATGTTTGTTTATGTAGGAGACACTCGCAAAAAGACAGTATTTAGTGGAAAAGGGTGAAGAATTCACTTATGATGGAAGTTATGAATTCCTAAAGTCAGTCGTAACAGCATGAACAATGCCCCTTAGAAGCAATCTTTCCCTTTCATGTTCCGTAGGGAATTTATGTACACTAAATTGCATAGAATCCTTAATCTTTATGATATCACGATTGGTGAATTCATGGATTGCTTCTTGGATCGACACAACTCCATTTTGACTACCTAGAAGTATTTTCTTTAATCGTCCATGAGACCCCTCCGCAATGCTTGTCGCCTCGTTCTTGAAGTTACGATATTCATATTTCCATGCATACACAAACCTCTCCTTAATCGGTAACCATTGTGTTTTACAATGCTCGACAGGTTTTGGGTAGTCCTTGCTATATTCTTCCTCAAATTTCTTTAAGTTTCTTTCGTAAATTTCCTCGGTCATTGACCAAACGATCTTGTCTCATGCTTTCATGAACGCTCTCCAAATTATTCCATCCTCCTTCCATTTTTCATCAAATAACCTCTTCTCTTCCTCTCGTTCTTCCGCGGTTAATTTACTAATGATCTCATCCTCTTCCTTCGACCTCTTGGTACCCTTCCTTGGTTTTTTAGCTTGGAAATGGTGATGGCAATTGTGTTTGAGGTTGCCTTGAATGTGCTACGTACATTGCAAGTTTTGGGATTCAGGAAACACCACCGCTATTGCATGCATTAAGGCTTGATCGTTATCCGTTACAATAACCCTTGGAAAATCATCCCCATTGTAAATGGACCTCAACATCTCCAGCATCCAAATGAAACTCACGTTGTTCTCATGATCTATTAAACCCCATGCAATCGTAAACGTGTTTTTGTCCGAAGTGTGACAAGCAATGTTCAACAACGGCATGTTATATTTTTTGTCTTGTAAGTGGCATCTATCAACACAATTTGATGAAAACACCGAGCCAATTTTATCATTTCGGGATGTGCCAAGAAAATACGTACCACTTTACCATCCTTTTCTTCCGTTCTCAACGTGTAGTCGTGTAACTCGCCTAACCCGCTGCGATTGTTGCATGACCGTTCTACCATCCCATTCCGTCCTTTTGATCGTAGCTAGGCCGACTTAATTCTAGACAAATAAGACAAGTTGTCGGGGTCGTCCGCCTTTATTTTACTTAAGATCGCACTCGCCTTTTGGATACGCATAGACCTCACTGTCTCCATTTCATGTGGTTTTAACCCCTTAACCATTACATGTCCAATAAGAGTATCCGGATCATCGTGGTTGTGACAACCATTAGCAACTTTAGACATTTTCCAATCTTTACTTTCCCTACCATCGGGCTTATAGAAGACAATCTTAAATGGGCATCCAATCTTCTTTGTATGAGTTCGGTATTTCTTTCTCTCCGTCTTCCTTACATACTTATTATTCTTTCCCTCGTGACTCTTCTTCTCCCACCTCGCTCACATATCATTTCAAACCGAATATTCTTAACGCAATGGTTCTAAACTACCACGCACATCTTCTCTTTTGCCTTGTTCATAAGCCATTCCTTGGCCTCCTTCTTACTTCCAAAATATCTAAATGGGCATATTACAAAACAAAAATAATAAGCATAACCATCTAACATACATGATTGGAAAAAGAAAAGATAATTCATGACCATACCAAATCGTTTGCATAGTGTAGGGAAGTATCAGGCCTCAAATAATAATCGTCATCAACCGCTACAACAACGACTACGCACAACAACAACAAGTTATGCATTAGCAATCGGAAGGAAGTTTAGATAATAAGTAACCGATTGTACCACAATCGGTAATGTAATACTATACAAAATAACCGATTATGAGAAATCGGTAGTCATGTACGAAAATAGTCTACCGATTAACGACATACAAAAATGAACAATTCTTCTGTATAAAAAGCTTCAATAATCGGGGGTACCATAAATTCATTAACCAACCGATTATTAAATATCAATATTCGAATGTTTATTCATGTATACAACCTCCGATTGTGAGAAATTAAAGCTTTCAATTTGGGGATTTTTTTCATATTCGGCAGATTAATACATCAAAATATGTCCGATTATTGATAATCGATAGCTGTTTAACTAAATTAACTACCGAATATATGTCGTTCATGTCATTCAATGCATGCAGAAATCGAATTTTCACGTTCGAAAACACACACAAACGCACATAACATGGATAACATGGGTATTAGAGTTTGTTAACTACATACTTGTATGTTTGATGCATCGTTAGCTTCGATCTCGGGTGATTCTCCATTTTCATCCATGAAAGCGTCGTCTAGGTTTCATCTCCATCAAAGTTTGGATCATTCAACATATACCCCAAATCGTCATCTCTAAACGGTAGTGAACCTTGAACTTCAACAACTTCACGTCCTTCTTCGTACCCATCCATGTTTATGGAAGTTGGCAATAATCGGAAGATGGCAACATATACCCACTTCTTCTTCTTCTCTCTCACTCAATGAGTTATCTCACAATGACTCAAAAAAAGTTTCCAAACACTAATATATAGACCCCAGCCTACCGATTACAAAGTTTGCTTCCGATTATTTTGTAAAACTACCGATTATTATTTTGGCTACCGAATATTCTAGTTTTTAGCAAAGGTTGAATCCCTGGCCACTTATAATCGGTAGGGTTATAAGTTTTATCATCTACCGATTATGGCAGATTTCAAAATTTCGCAAATAAGGATTTTAGCAAAAACTCATTTTGGGGCAACCTATAATCGGTAGGTTTTGGAACCAATCTGAAGTCCGATTATGGCTACATCCAAAGCACGAACCATATGGTTATGCCTGGCTCTGTACACTCGAAACCTATGGAATTTGGCAAGGGTTCGATTTGGGGCTGCTTACAATCGGTAGGTTGTCAAGTTGGATAGACTACCGATTATGGTAGATTTCAAAATTCATCACATGAAGGATTTTAGAAAAATCTCATTTTGGGGCAACCTATAATTGGTAGGTTGTGGAACCTATTTGTCCTACCGATTATGGCTACATCCAAATCATGAACCACATGGTTATGCCTGGCTCTGTACACTCGAAACCAATGAAATTTGGCAAGGGTTCGATCTGGGGCTCCTTATAATCGGTAGGTTGTTAAGTTGGATAGACTACCGATTATGGTATATTTCAAATTCCCTTACATGAAGGATTTTAGAAAAACTCATTTTGGGGCAACCCATAATCGGATGGTTTGGTAATATATTTAACTCCCGATTAACGCTGCGTCCAAAACACAAACCAAGTGGTTATGGCTGGCCATGTACACTCAAAACCTATGAAATATGGCAAGGGTTCGATCTGGGCTCCTTATAATCGGTAGGTTGTTAAGTTGGATACCCTATCGATTATGGTAGATTTCAAAATTCATTACGTGAAGGATTTTAGAAAAAACTCATTTTGGGGCAACTTATAATTGGTAGTGTATGTAACCTATTAGGCTTCCGATTATGGCTACATCCACGGCTCAAGCCAAGTGGTTATGGTTGGATCCACACCCCTCAAAACCTATGAAATTTGGCCAAGGTTGAATATGGGGCTCCTTATAATCGGTAGTCTTACAAGTTGGATAAGCTACCGATTATAAAAGGGATTAATAGACTAAGTATCTACACAATAATCGGTAGGTATATTTTCAATTTAACCTACCGATTCACCTATAACCTACCGATTATGGTGTTGGCTACCGATTATATAAGGGCATGTTGGCTATTTCGAAAAATCGAAGATAAGGGGTAGCTTAGATTTACGTTTGGGTGACCTTTTTTGTCTTTTAGTGTCGCCCCTAAGTCTTTTGGGGTCGCCCCTAAAAGTGCGAGGGATATAAAACCAAATGAACAACAATTCAAAATCAAAATTCAGAAAATGGTTTCCGAAGGTGGATATAGATTGAAAAGTAATAAGTGGAACCATGATCTACAGATAATAGCTTTCTTTAATCTTGGATTAAGACCCTGTATATTTCAGTGTATCAAAACCTGCTATTGGATTCCTCCTCCTATGGATTATACTATGTTCTATTGTGATGGCTCATCCTTTGGCAACCCTGGAGCAGCTGGTTTTGGTGTTGTGGTGAGAGATCATGTAAGTCAAGTGCTTGGAGTCTTATCTGGGGGTATAGGCATTGGCACTAACTACATTGCAGAAGTGTATGCAATAGTGTGTGCAGCAGAATTAGCAGTGGAATGGGGTCTGAAAAACATTGTTTTATGTTCTGGTTCAAGCAGTGCAGTTCTGTTGGAAAAGAAGATTCATCCCTAAAGGCCTTAATTCAAATTTTTTGGTGTTACTTCCTAAGATTGAAGGTGCAAAGACTCCCAATCACTTTAGACCTATTGGTCTCACCAATGTAAGCTTCAAGATCTTCACCAAAATCATCAATACCAGATTAAGTTCACTTATGACTAAGCTTATCATACCTCAACAAGTGGCTTACATCAAAGGTAGAAGCATACAGGAGCAAATCCTTCTGGCATCAGAATTAGTTAATGAAATGAAGAAGAAGAGAAGAGGAGGAAATGTTGCTCTAAAGCTTGACATCTCTCAGGCTTATGATTCTGTAAGTTGGAGTTTTCTTTTTCAAGTACTCAATAAATATGGTTTTTCAAACTGATGGTGCCAATGGTTGCAAACACTCTTTCAGTCAGCTAAAATGTCAGTGATGATTAATGGAGGTCCACAAGGTTTCTTCTCAAGAGAGAGGGTTGAGACAAGGAGATCCCTTATCTCCAACTCTTTTTTTTCATAATGGAGGATATGCTTAGTAGATGCATTCATAAAATGGTTGAGGAATGTTCATTAGCTCCAATGGTGTTTAGGAAAGGTATTCATCCAACTCACTTGTTTTTTGTTGATGATGTGCTCATTTTCCGTAATGGAGCAAAGAAAAATGTTACAAATCTCCTAACATTACTAGAAAAGTATCAAAAGGGTACAAGGCAAATTATTAAGAAAGACAAAAGCAAGCTTTTCATAGATGGTACTTCAGCACTTAGAAGAACTCAAGTAAAGAAGTTAATGCAAATGGAATTGAGTGAATTTCCTGATAAATACTTAGGAGTTATTCTGTGACGGATCGGATATTCTGAACTTCCAGCGAACCGGGTTTCGGCCCGCTTTGCAAACTTTGACTCTCCGATACGCCATTCAAGTAACCGGACCTTCAAATTCTTCTGAGATACTCGAATTCGAATTTCCGAAACTGCATTATAAGCAAACACATATAGTATTTATTCTCCAATTATTAGAGACGTCCAATTTCCGAAGATAAGAGTTGGCCAGTTGCCAACTCTAATATTTCCATGGCCAGTTGCCACTCCCAACAATCCCGTGGCCAGTTGCCACTCCCAACATTTCCGTGGCCAGTTGCCACTAATACTTCCATGGCCAGTTGCCACTCCTAACAATCCCGTGGCCAGTTGCCACTCCTAACAATCCCGTGGCCAGTTGCCACCCCCAACAATTCCGTGGCCAGTTGCCACTTATAACATTTCCGTGGCCAGTTGCCACTCCTAACATTTCCGTGGCCAGTTGCCAAATTTAATACTTCCATGGCCAGTTGCCACTCCTAATATTTCCATGGCCAGTTGCCACTTCCAATAATTTATACGGCCAGTTGCCGGTTGTCAAGGTTGCAATCATCTCCGAATAGATGGTATAAACTGTTAAACAACAACCAACACTTCCAGATGATATGAACACCCTTGTAGGGTTGTGCTGAACCGCATAGCGGCTGCCTACGTACCCTCTTCATTGCCCGAAGGGATCAAGCACGACCGTAGTTCGTCATCTATTTATTTAGATAATATGAACTACCCTCAATTGTAACAATTATCTCTTCTCGTGGATGATATGAATTGCGCAACAATAATCACCCCTTGAACTGCAACCAAATTCCTGTTAACCTTTCTTTTGTCCCTAGCTTGTCAATAGCCCTGTTGATAGAAAATCATCATTATATGGACCAACAATCACCCTAGAAACATTCAATTAATAGCAAAATATCATAGATACCGAGAGTTAGTGACTACCTCTTAAAATCCATTGTGGCAGAAAATTGTCCATTGTTATAATAACAAAATATAATGCTTTCCAGGAATATAACTCACTTTACATAAATACATTAACTTGAGTCTCCAAACGAAATGAGAATATATTGTAGGAATCCTTCTCATAACACTTGCGTACTCACAGTAATTACTCCACTTATTATAGTCCATATATGCTATAACAAATTGTTCAAACATCAAATAAGCATTTAGCGGCGTCAACAATACTCATATGATGGCTCAAAGTGTAAAAGTAGATCCAAACAGTTGGTGGGAGTAGAAAGTAACCAATATCTCAAAGTGGCATAACATCCCAGCTACAAGGTTGCCGATGAGACTCTCTCGGGTCATAGAAACATTCAACAACACTACATAGACGACATTCATCCATCTGGTCCACTCATTGCAGTACTCTTGGTTTGCTAGATTAAAGAACAGAGACACCAATCATTATTACAAAGAAATGTAATAGGAAAATATTGAAATCGTACTGGCAAAACATGAAACATTGTAAGGTGTTTAAATACACAACCTTTCAATAATGAGAATTAATGGTTCTACCCCGTTCAACGATTACCATTGCATTATTATACTAACGCGTATTAGTTAGTCCAAGCATCCATTCCACAAAATAATTGCACCGTTAGCAATTTCCAGCCAGGACATCATGGATTCGCGTAGATTATGTTCATGAAATCAAGTAAAATCACAAGTTAGTGCTACAAAATAAGTGCTACAAAATTTATAAATATACATCCATATGAAGCACATTCACATAGTACTTCGGTAATGTATGCATCTAACTTTCACATACTACGTATTCATACTCCATTATTAACATTATAAATCTAGCAAATACTAGCTAGAAAGTTTGTAAGCGCCGAACATAAATGATAAGAATCCGAATATGGATCCATCTTTACATGAAACATGACCCAAATTAACATGTCAATTGTTATTAGATAAATTTCAAACATAGGTCAAGATGCCAAATTTAGCAGTAACATTAACATCATTCAAACCCATAATCTTCAACCAATTTCTTAATTTCAACACGATGAAAAATCGAAGGATGAACGGGACTGCATCCGATTTATGTTTCTGAAAATGCAATCATCATTTATCAAATCTTTGAGGTACCAAAGATCACCTGATCATCTTAGGATTTATACATAATCCACATAACTCATGGTACTACAACATATCTAAAATTCAGCACATTCTAACGGTTCATTAGAAGGATATCCACCTCTCAACATGGATGCTTTTAATATCAACACACAGAATTCAGCTACAATTATCCCACACTTTGGGATACCTAAGATGATCAGAAATTCTTGAAATTTTAACAGTAGGCTATCTGCAAGTATATAAATATCGTACTAAAATTTCAGCTTTATTGGATAAGCGAATAATAAGAAAACATTACAAACAGTTGTCTATCCAGGGTTTGAATTCAGCACACTGCAGCCTCAGTTCATCCAATGTTTCAAGTAGTACACGTGTCCCGATTTTATCTACATTTCTACTGAACATTTACCATACAATTAGGTACGACATATTCAAATTTCATAAAAATCCAACCACTGGATCTAAAGATATCAGTAGAAGAAAATCATACATTCTAAGGTTTACAAGGTTCTACATAAGATGTTCAAAAACGAATTGTTTATAAAAAATTCCATAATTTCTAAAATCAAACAGATATTTGAGTATTTCATGGTAGTTGAAAAATACCCAATTCATCAATTTGCTAAGATTATGAGCCATGGTCAAAATCTCTTATTTCATAACATAAACCCTAACTTCATTGCATGCAAGAAGAATTACCAAAATCATACATAGAACATGATGTGTAAAAAAATTGACAAAAACCCATTCTTTAATTTACCAAAGATATGCATAATCAAGGAGGAATTGATCAAACCTTCATGATCCATAAGTTACACAAATGAGAGAACAAAGAAACCCCTACCTCAATTGTTGATTTTACTCTAGAGGTTAATAACAACAACAATCTTCATAATTTATCTATCTTGGTTTCATGGAGTGCAGCCACATGGAGTTCTTAAATTTTAGAGTGAGTTTGAGAAGAATGAACTTAGTGAGGAATAGAAGAAGTCCCCAAATCTGCTTCTTAGAGCATCTCCAATGCTAGAGGTCAAGGTCATCCTATGTGGAGGTGTTATTTATACCTTTTGGTTGTGGGTCATTCACTACATGACAAAAAAAAAATTAAATATAACACTTTATACCTAAATTTTATCTCCAATCTTCAAGGTACTACCTTACACTTTTTATTTAAATTAAGAGACAAAAGATGATATGGACTTAAGATCTAGGGTCATGAAGAAAGTCTTATTTCCACCTTTTCCTTTATCCCAATAAGCCATGTCATCTTTTTCTATGACCTCCACCCTTGCATTGGAGATAAAACTTTGGTGCAAAAAGTCTTAAATCCTAGGTGTCATACTAATTTAAGACCTTTACCCCTTGCATTAGATGGAAGAAGATTTTTTTTAAGTCCCTCCCTAACTGACATGTGTGAATGAGATGTGTCTTGATGCATGTGAATATATTATGGCCCCCAGAATTTCAATTATGTCAACCAATACTATTTAGACACTTGGAAAAAAAAACACACTTAGATATCATATTTCTAGGCACTTTAAGAGAAGAATTCAACTAATGGGTTTAGTTAAACCCGAGAAAAATTTTGGGGCCTTACATATTCTTTTTCCTGGAAAATTTAAAATCTCTACAATATGGCCTATGGTAGAAATGTTTAATAAGAAACTTGCTATTTGGAAAGGGAAGTTACTGTCATTTCATGATAGACTAGTGCTTATTAAGTCAGTTTTGTGCGGTATTTCAATATACAATATGGGTGTTTATAAATGGCCAGCTTCAATAATAAAAATTTGTGAAAAGATCATAAGAAATTTTCTTTGGTCTGGTGATGGAGAAGTAAGGAAATATAAGACTCTGTCTTGGAAGAAAGTATGTACTCCATTTAGTGAATGAGGTCTTGGTATTCAAAGATTAGAAATTATTAACAAAGCTCTGCTGATGAAGATGATGTGGAAAATTATAAACTCTGAAGAAGAATGGGCATTATTCATTAAAGTTAAATTTAAAAATGCAAATGGGCAATGGAATGAAAATTGACAACTTTCTTCTATTTGGCCTGGACTGAAGTGGGCCCGGAGTATGTTAAAAAGTAACATCAAATGGTGCATTGGCAATGGTCGGAAAGTGAATGTTTAGTTTGATAATTGGATTCATGAAACTCCAATGATAGAACAAGCTGCATTAACTCATTATATGAGAAATAATATGCAAATGAAGGTAGATGATCTTATTCAAGATGGAAGTTGGAGGATTCCTCAAGAACTGCAACAGTTATTTAACTCTTTCAGCTTACCTGACATAGGAGGGGGACAAGACAAGCTTTTTTGGACTGGCACTTTACATGGTAAGTTTACCACTTCTTCATCCATCTCTTTTAAGACATAAAGAACCTAAGATGCCTTGTTCTAACAAAATTTGGAATTCTTATCTTCATCCAAGTACTTCAAGTAATGTTTGGAAAATAGTTCAAGGTGTTTTTATTGATGATTCAGTCATGGTTGACAGAGGGTATAGCTTAGCATCTAGATGTTGTATATGTGAGAAAGAACAAGACACAATGAATCATATTCTGTGGCATTGTAGTTTTAGTGTTAAAATCTGGAGATGGATATGCTCTATTTTCAAATTTAGAATGCCTGCTGCTTTTAAAGATATTTGGAATAGTGCTAAAAACTGTAGTCCATTGATTAGAGAGACTCGGATAACTGCAGCATGCTCAGTCATTAAAGAATTGTGATTTCAAAAAAATAAAAGAATATTTGAGGATATAAAACCAAATGAACAACAATTCAAAATCAAAATTCAGAAAATAGTTTTCGAAGGTGGATATAGATTGAAAAGTAATAAGTGGAACCAGAATTATGATCTACAGATAATAGTTTTATTTAATCTTGGATTAAGACCCTGTATATTTCAGTGTATCAAAACCTGCTATTGGATTCCTCCTCCTATGGATTATACTATGTTCTATTGTGATGGCTCATCCTTTGGCAACCCCGAGCAAATTGGTTTTGGTGTTGTGGTGAGAGATCATGTAAGTCAAGTGCTTGGATTCTTATCTGGGGGTATAGACATTGGCACTAACTACACTGCAGAAGTGTATGCAATAGTGTGTGTAAAGCAGAATTGTGGTGAAATGGGGTCTGAAAAACATTGTTTTATGTTCTGATTCAAAATCAGTAATTGGGGATTTTGCTAAGGGGAATGTTCCTTGGTTTCTTCACACGAAATGGATAAAAGCAACCAGTAAAATATCATCTATCATTTATCTGCACAGCTTCAGAGAAGCAAATTTTTCTGCAAATTCTACAGCTAAAAGAGGTGCTAACTTAGCTGCTGGTGAAAGGCAAGTTATCATGGGAAGACCTTCCTTCCTAACCAGAATTGAACTACCAGGAGTGGCATACTACAGATTCTGCTGAAAAAAGAGAAAATTATTTTTTCTAGAATGTTGTCTCAGATGTAATTGTAGTTTTCTTTTCTCTTTTCTTTTTGGGCCTGTATGAATGGGCTGCTATTATGGTGGTAATTTTACATTCTTGTAATATCTCCATTTTATTATTAATGAAATGTGATTTAGAAAAGAAAAAAATGTTTAGTGCACTGCAACTGAATCAACTTGTAAGTGTTCATTTCATTTCGAGTTGAGAAAGTTGCTCACTATTCTTCATATATTTCCTTGCCTACTATTAAAAAACCACATTGCCTATCTTATAGGGAATCAATAGAGAAACAGGATTGGACTGCTATCATTCTGTCGACTACAAAAACAACATCAATGCGGGGAAACAAGATAAAATCAACTTTCCACAAGCAGAGAGAGGGATCAACGGAAAACCGCAAAGATACCTGAAAGTTAGAATTGAGTTTCTTCAACCAGGAAGCCGCCGAAGTAGCGGCAGTTTATAATGCTTCCTGTGCTACTAAAACTAAGTTCCAAGGAAGTTGGAGCTAGCTAATACGCAGTTTATAATGCTTCTTGTAAGCAGTTATAATTCTTCACAAAAATTCACAAAAAGCAGTTTATAATGCTCT
Source organism: Papaver armeniacum (assembly GCA_023531295.1). NCBI lineage: Eukaryota > Viridiplantae > Streptophyta > Magnoliopsida > Ranunculales > Papaveraceae > Papaver > Papaver armeniacum. Next base: position 727,756 of record JAJJWW010006838.1, read on the forward strand.
TTAATTGTTATGCCAAAAAGCTGGAGCATGTGCAAAAAAGTAATCATGGTGAAATTCTTAAAATAGTTTTGAGAGTTGACTGACTGTAGAAATACCCAACACGAAGTCTCTAAGTCGCAAAAATGATTCTCAATTAACACCGGCCAGGACTGTTTATTTCATACCTTTGCTTGTTTGAAGACTCAATTCACCAAGGCATGATGCCTCAAGAAGGTGACAAATTCGGAAAATAAATAACTAGAAGATAAAGAAATAAAGAGAACAAATGAGAAGCCTTTCAAGTTTCCAGAGCCCCATTCACCACAAACCATTCAAGGTAACAAAGTTTGAAGAGGGAAGAATGCAAATGTTCTGTAAAGTGATCATAACAGCTACCAGGAAACTTAAATTGCTCTAAAATCCTTTTATAATACTCTATCATAGAGATGAGAGGTCCATTAGGGATCAGATATTTTGAAGAAAGAGCAAACTTTTATAGAACATGTGCAAAAAAAGTAATCATGGTGAAAATCTCAAAATAGTTACGAAACTTGGATAGCTGACAGTAGAAATACTCAACACCAAGTTTCTAAGTTGCAAAATTGAGTCTCAAATATCAATCAACACCAGCACTGTTTATTTCATACCTTTGCTGTTTAAAGACCCAATTCACTAACTTATGAATTATGATACCTTCAGAAGGTGACATATAGGAAAAAGAAATAAACAGAAGATTAAAAAACTAAGAAAATGAGAAGCAGATCCAAGAGAAAGACAGAAGACTAAAAAGTTTCTCGTTTAGGTTGTAATAATATAATTCATTTTGCTCTTTCATTTATAATCTTTTTGAGTGTTTTTGGTTTTTCTCAAGTTTAATTTTTTGCATTCAGCAATCTCGTGACATGGAATATTCACATCTATCACTACTATTCACTACTATTAAGGGATAAGAAACCAAGCAGTTGTTAAAACAAGAACACACAGTTTGCATCATTAGTTTTTTATTTGATATCAACTGAGCCAGATCTTAGAAACAATATGGGAAATTCAAAAAGAAAAACAAATGTACTTCAAACAACGCACCTGTATGGGGTCATAAGTATCATTTAACCGAAAGAGAGGGGTGAATAGAAAGATTGCCAGTAATCATTAAGATAGAGAAACTTAAACGGAATCTTATAAGTCTCAATTAAAGAAACAGATGCATCATTAGGTTAACATTCAATAGGCAAAAATCTAATCAATCATTCTCTCCATCTGGTATTAAATTGTTATTCATGTAAGCAGATCAATTACGATAAATAGTTGATCTTTTCAACAGCACCATCATAAACTGCTTTCTCTTTCGACTATAAAATTTCCCAAATCTACTGTGACATTTCAGGAATACAGCTTTAAGAAGCCTCCAGGATCACCATCGACTACCAAAAGGTTACTAAACGTCTAAACTAACAAAGTTACTCTTCCAATAAAATTGTGGCTTCTGTTTTCAGCAATTCAGCTTAGTAACACAGAGGAGGATATAGAATGACTGCATACATGGAGAATTTTATATAGCATCTATAAATATGACTCTTAAAATTCCGGAGAACTCAGGATAATGGATGATCTATTGAATCAAATAAAAAATGAATTGCAAAAGAACAATCTAAAATTCTATAAAGAATGACATTGCTCTAGATTGGGGACAACAATTTTTTCTATTCAGGATCCATAAATACATTAAGGGTATGAAAACGAGAAGAAAGCATATGAGATCCGAAGTGAAACATAGTACTACTTGTATGTAACTTAATGATAATTCACTCAAATCTGATGACAGGAATATAGTAATAACATGAACCAATAAGATATTCAATTTACCTGTTTTTATTGCACTTAGAGCTTCTTCTTCTTCTTCGGGTTTCTCTTAATTCCTCTATCCACCCTTCTCTGCAACGTAAGCACCCGACTTAAGAGAAACTAAGCTTTCGAAATAATTCACGCTCTCCTCAAAGTAATATTTATGCACACTTAGTTCTCTAGCACTTTCATGTTCCCTGTCATACAAAACTGACTACCAGAAGTCAAGAATAGAATCTTGCCATTCTCCAAAGGCCACGTCGGAGTGAAATCCTTAAAAATGCTCTCATGAGTAATAATGATATAGCATCTAGTCCAAGATTCTTGAACTCCATAATTCAGCATCTCCCATACTTCAAAATGAATCCTAACATCATTAACATATGAGTTGTAAAGTATGCAAAGGCACCCTTTCAACACTCCCAGATCCATCTACGGATCCTTTCCCCCCCCTGCTACAAAGAAGAAACCACAGTAACTAAGAGGTTCTACTCTCAGATAAACACAGCTCTGAAATAATGGAACGGGGGTAGAAGAGAACCACCAGACATTCGAGTGGTTTGCTAAGGAATATTTTTGCCATATAACCGGCAACAGCACTCCCACCTCTTTGGTTAAACACAAACACAACCTCCTTGAGCTTCCGCAACCCATCTTTAATCTGGTATAAAATGTGCTGGATTCTCCACGGGATAGGTCTATTTTCTGCGGTCAACATCTTAGCATCTTTCTCAGCATCACTCTCTATGATAACTTTTTACATTTTAACCAATACAGCCATCTCAGTAGCCAGGAGGACAGCCCTAACTTCAGCTTCCAGAGGACTTAGGACAGCTTGATTATTGGTACCACTGCCCTGAAATGTATAGCTAGAGTCCCTTGCCACCACAGCCCAGCCTCCATGGAAATTGTTAAAAGCAGCATCCACATTCAGTTTCGTCCAGTTCAAGTCACCACTTTGCACTTTTCTTTTTCTTCTCAGCTGGAGAAATAGCCTGGTTCACATCCAAGTCTAGCGGAGTATTAAATTCAAACCAGAAATGCGCTTCCTTGATGATACTCTTAACGTTCTGGTTTTTGTTGTTGAACACTTTTTTCCTAAACTTCCATAAGGCCCACAACACACAAGACCCCATTCTGAACACTTCAAAATTTCCTTTCTCTCAATAACCTCGTTGATGGACTTCCAAACATATGCCTCAGTCCTGCAGCTCATTTAAGAACCAAAGAAATTGTGGTGATAGTACAGTGCAGGAATAAGTGGGCAACAGGACAGTGCAGGAATAAGTGGGCAAGGTCCTCAATTGCACCACTGCAAAACCTGCAGTCTTGGTTTATTTCCAGAACAATCTTTCTTATATTTTTGAATATGGATAGACCTTCATGCATGATTCCCCAAATGAATAGGTGAATTTTTGGAGCGAGGTTCTTCACACTCCAGAAATCCTTTCAAGGGAAAGAACGGTTATTTCTATTCGAAGAGCTAGCTTGCTTGTCTCTTAACGTTTTAACAGAAGATTTAGCAGAGAAGACCCAGTAGAATGGGGTTTCCAGACTAATTTCTCTTCGGTGGTAAACTCATCACCAGGGAGGTGGGTAAGCAATCTTTGTCCTCCATGAGTCTCCATATCAGTTTTGCAATTTGAGCCCTCTACGGATCCTTATTCTTCATCAAAAGCACATACATATCTCCATTAACAAGCACCCCAGATGCTTGCCCATTAAAAAACATATAAGGTATGGTAATTTCGGTTTCCCATGAATTTGATGCTAACGTATAGACTTGGAGTAGAGTATTACCCTTGCTTCTGCACCTATTGCAGACTTGTAATCACCAGTCTTGTAATCATACCCAAATCCACTTATGCCTTCAAACTCTTTAATGGCAGGGTTCCAAAGACAAGAAAAATCCCCATCACCACCACCACCATTATGAAACAACCATATCCAAACCAGACCTTTACATGAACCCCAACAATAGAACTTCATAATCTAAAGATTTAAATGGTTGATTCATTTCAAAAGCAACATTTTTCAATTGCACACCCTGATGACTCTAATTCTTCATAACCTATGGAGCAAAGTTGATTACTGTCAGAACCTTGAAGCATGAGAATAGGTCTAAATTTGTCTGGGTAGTAAGATTAAGGTGTAATTTAACAAAAATGAGGGTTACAAACAAGGGCATAATCAATTTCTGCAAATAAACTTACATACAAGTAATGATGAATTCAGTGGTAATCTTGAAATGATTTCATGGTACATCTCTCTTCCTGAATGCTCGACATTATTGCTGTTTCTTCTTCTTCGAAATCAGATTCTCATTTTCTTAGAGAGTGAAAGAGGAAAAAAGTTAGAATTCGGGTTTGTTTCTGGAGAGTGGGAATCAGAGATGATGTGATGATTTTTGAAATAAACCAATCAAATCAATCTTTTATCTTTCTGGAAAATTAGGGTTTCACATTGAATCAGTAACCCAAAGAGAGAGACAGAGAAGTATTGAAGGGCATTTGGGTACACAGGCTGCTCGAAGTTATAACTTAAACCGGGATTTGGTTCGGTTAATATACCACAAGGCCGAGTTCAGTTTTGCATAGGGATTTTTGGAGCCCAGCTGATATTGGCCTTGGTTGGGGATGTCCTATATGCAATGTCACTCTAGTATTATTATAGTAATAAAATGTATCGGTGATATCCGAGTTCAAAACTCCCTACTAACACCAAATTTTGTCTCTTCCAAAACTTATTATCAACACTCTGGATTGACCTCAAGTTCGAAACAAGCTAGCACCAATACTTTTATCTATCAAAAAATTGAATTCGGAAAAATTGTCAGCATGCACATTAAGTTCAAAACTTGCTAACACCAATACTTTAATCTATGTTATATATTAAAAAAAATGAGTTTGAAACTCGTGAACACCTCAAATTCAAAACCGTTCACCTCAATATCAAAACTTGCTAGCACGACCAATATTTTCATCTATATAGAGAATTGAACTGGAAACTCTGCAACACAAACTTCTTTGTCTTTATGATAAAAAATTGGAGGAAGTTGTGCCTTCTGTCTTCCCAAATTGTATTTATATATGTCAATGTGTGTCATGCAGGAAGCGTAGAAAGAAAGTGCTTGGGGTGCAAGAAATCAATCTCATAAGCTAGAATAAAAAGTATCAGTCCCTCTAGATGGACCAGGGATGAACCCAATTTTTTTTTCCTTTCGATATGAGTAAATTATCAAGTTTATGTAAGGCGGCTGGCGACTACCGACTTTTATGAAACTTGTATGTAAGAATGAATAGAGTTCAACTATGTGGATGAACTAACATAATGCATAATCAAATTAAAGTCCATAAATTTCTTTGGTTGACTATCAGAGAAACCTCCCCCGCCGGCTGATTTTATTTGCTCAGATATGCTCCTTTGGAGCGGATCTGAGCAGGAAACCTTCTCTAAATCCTATCAATCTTTACCTTCTCATCTGATCTTTCTTTTTATCTGGTTTAAGTGCTTAGAATCTTAGAAATTAGTTAGGGTTTTCTTTTGTTTTTCTGATAGATCAAATCTTAATTATTTGCTCTCCTTTCTTTGATCCAGTCTTTTTTAGGTACCAGTCTTTGTTTTTAATTTGAGTTTTCTCTTTAGGTATTTTCAGTTAGGTTTTTTTTTATGAAGTTAATCAAGAACAACATCATCAATGGACCTCTAAAAGCAGTAGCAAGATCTTCTCCAAAATCAACAGCAACGACAAAGTTACCAAAGACACTAGCAACAACAAAGACTCCAACAACAAATGGATACAGAAGACCGTCTAAACAAGTTTCAGACCGATTCAGCCCGTTTCCTCCCCAAAAGAGCCGATTTTGGGTATCTCTGCTACTTGTATCACCTTATGTTTGATGAAAATGTGATTGTTGGTGGAATCTATGGGTTCCTATATACCACTGTCATCTGAGTTACTATATTTATGAAAAAAAAACTTGAAAAATGGTTGGATCAATTGATCTGAACATCTCTGTTGTATGGAGATTTGTTAAAAGGTTTGGATGGCTTAACCTTAGCCCAAACCAGGCCATTTAAACTTGTTATGAATAGGCATGAAATGGTTAGATGTCTTCTTCAGATTACGAATTGCATCTATGTTGGTGTGTGGTCCGAAATTGTATGTTGTCCGGTAAATGATTGTTCCCTGTTTGATCTTTCTGAGTCTGATGAAAATATATGTATCAGTCCTGTAACTGTTGTAAGTCGTCCGATTCTAAACCGGATTAATATCAATGTTAAAGTTTGAGGCTCGACTCTTTTTCGAAAGAAAAATAAAGAATAAATATTAATGAAAACCTTAAGATTCCAATAGTATTTACCAATGACGGCCAATGGTAGGAGATAAACTAAAACAAAAACTAAATTTTTCATATAGGTTAAAAGTTTATTAGGTTACGGAGTGGGTTAATATTTTCAACACTTTGAAAGTCACCTGAATAAGGATGCTTAAAACTTTTCTAGCCAAACTAAGGGACATGTCATAGCCTCACTGAAACCTTTTTGCTAGGCCCGTCCATAAGACAGACCAGGAAGAAATCATACAAATATTGATTCTCAATAATTTAGTAAGTGGATTTCGGTGAGCCCCATCCTCCACCTTCAAAATCAGTAGGGGTTCATATTTTGTGTATGTGTCTGTTTTTTTTTTTATATTTTTTTTTCTGAATCATTTTGAAAAAACATATGTTTAAGAAACATCTAAAATTACCAATTAATAAAATCTGTTTATTCTTTTTTTTTTTCCTCGTCTATTAGGCTTACATTTTTGTAATACATAATGATGAAGCCATTTAGATTTTTGAATATACAGGAAATTTTAACAAATTCAAATTTATAAGAAAGTATACTTCAGAAATAGAAAAACGGGTTTGACCATGGAGTATACTTTCTTATAAATTTGTTTTAATTATAAGAAAGTTCATGAATTGAAAATTTTGCTATCTTTTCAATGAAGATAGCAAAATTTATTGAAAAGATGGTAAAATTTTTCACCTTCTTTCGTTTCTTCATTTATGTTCATGAACTTTTTCACGATCTTTGCAACTTCACCACATTTTACCAATGCTAATGCTCTAAATTCCTTCATGACTTTCATTCCAAATTTTAAATCATCAACAATGTTTTATGTTTGCCATTCGATCGAAGGATATTAGTAATGTAAGAGTGGGTACACCTGCGTATATAGATTCCATTACCGAATTCCTCCCACGGTGAGTCCAAAACTCTTCCAATGAAGGACGGAAATCTATCAATTCTAAGTAATAATGTTCCTTGTTGTTAACATACTTACATATACTGGATTGTTCTTTCTTACCATGAATGTGATGATGCTTCTCAATGGTAGTGGTATTACCATGAATATGATGATGCTTCTCAATGGTAGTGGTGATGTTAATTACAGAAGGGTCAAACGGGTAAGTTGGGAAGGGAAATATTTCCTTTAGAGTGTCTGTGACTTGAGGTTTAAGCTCGTAAAAAATAGTAGTCAGTAGACATTCAACTTATCTAATGTTGTGAAGGGTAAAGATGTTGGCTTGAATTCTGGATCATTTCCACTAGGATGCAACGACATATTTTCGAATTGTGTTGTTGAGATTCCTGGAATATAATCAATCAACTCAGCACAGCAATCTGTGGCACAAAATAAGATGTTTTCATTATTAGTTTTACATTCTTGTGACAAACTATCCAATCTTATTAATCTATATGCATATTTGTACCTGATAACATAACAAAGGTATGCCCACTCTTAGTTATAAGGTCAACATAATACATCATAGAGAACACAAAAGATGCAGCCGTCCAAACCACTAGAATATTTCTTTGATTGCCGATGAAAATTGCCCAAATCAAGTACAAGTCCTGTATAATACTATTGCCGATTCAGATGTGTTTAGTGCGTGCTCGAATGGAGCTTCTATCTCTGTAAATACGTTTTTTTTTTAAAGTTGTCAAAATTTAATGTTGATGACCTGAAAAAATCTGGAAGAATCACGTCAGGAATTAATCGTAAATGAATTTGCGACGACACTAGAGCTGGTGCAAGGATATCAAATCAATTTTTTGACGATGAATGTAATCTTAACATTATCATCTAATTTATGAGATGGATAAATGCATAAAAATTCATCATTGGGTTGATAAGACCCCTTACTAGGAATGGCACTGCCACAATGTGACATCTTTTCAATGATTTTGGTTCCTCGTCCATTTTCTCCATGTCTACCTTGAAATACTTACAAGTTATATATACAATTAGATGTTCCTTCGGATCCACCAACAACATACATATAAACCAAACTTGAACAAATAATGGATGCTTAAACAAATATTAAAAGTTCAACACTTTAATTATTGCAAAGTTATAAGAAGCAACATATATTTATATATGTTGCGACTTCTATTTAACTCTTTTAAGATATAAAGAAAACACCACTTTCTTTCGTGCATCTACAAGTCTACAACATTAGACCACCTTTTTTTTTTATGGTCGGGGGAATAATTTGGTATAGCCTTTTTTTTTTCTTAACTAAGTTACAAATTTAGAAACTTATTTATCTTTAATTGTTATTTAGTCCTTATTATTTGTTAAAAATTTAGGTTATACAATACATTACCACTATAAAGAAGATAATATTAATTCTTTTATATAATATATGTTTTGGTTTTTAATCTATAAGATACCATTAATTACTAAAATTAAAATATGATCCACCATTATCCCAATAGAAAATCTCTCAAAAACTCATGTAACTTGCAGTAGTTTTAACATAAGATAATGTTTCAAATCCGTTCTCTGCAATGTGAAATCAAAACTAGAAAACCCCAAAATTTAACAAACACAATGTTATATGAATGATTTTTTCTTTTGGTAAAATTAATACCATGTATTATAAAACCAAACTTTATTGTCGTTTAAATGTTAAGATTTGTTTATTGTTGACATGTGATTAAAATTTGATATATACGATTTTAAGAAGTAAAAAATCAATGATATCAAGAAAAAAGTTTTATCTTCGGAGAAATAAACACTACACCATTTTCAGGATTTTGTCACAGGCTATACCTGTTACTTATTAAATTTGTAACGGTTATAACTGTACTAAATAGGCCGTTATTAATAATTGTGATGGTATTTTGTAACGGTTTTATACGTGACAAAAGTCGAAACTCGTCACATATAAAAGGCGTTACAATAATTAATAGCCACAATTGACCTAATTTTATGATAGCGACACGTGTCATTTTTGCCACATTTATCTTAACGGTTTTAAGCGTTACTCTCTATTAACCACAATTCGGAGTATGACACGTGTCTTAAAGAGTCACATTTACAGCAACGCTTATAACTGTTACTTAATGCTTGCAACGATTGCTTCAGCGACACGTGTCCTTTTTTGTCACGGTTAAAGTAACACATATTAGTGTGCCATGAATTTGTAACAGTTACTCATAGGACACGTGTCGTCCTTTTGTCACGGCCTATGATGACGCGTGTTTTTTTTTCTTCACAATTTGTGTCACAGTTATAACCGTTACAATTTTTTCTGTTACAAATAAAAAAAAAATAGGTAGCCCAGATCATTTCATGGACCTAGCCTTCCAGTTTACAGGCCTGAACAAACCAAAACACAGGACTGCAGTTTCCTATTTTTCAATATGCAATTACTCGAAGCAAACTCATTCTCTATCATTATAGAAAGCGGTTCAAATCCCGCACTTCTAGGTCCTTTGTTGATGTGCCATTGAAGACTTGAAGTACTGGAGCATTCACAAGTTTCCTCAAGAGATTAAACCTCATTCAACATGTATGAAATGCATTGCTTGACTAATATCCATAGGAAAAGGGTAACGAGGTAGGCTCTCGTAGGTATTTCCCTCATACTGAAATCAAAACAAAAGCGAATTAGCACAAGGGACAAGGATTACTGAAAATTCTTCTACTTGACAATCAGTTCACAACTTATTATGTTGGTTACAAAATTTACCAAAACATGAAAAAAGGTCCATTATAATCCAAACACACAACTTATGTACTTGTAAAATTTAATCTTTACTTCTCAACTATTGTTTCAGCCAACACGAAACAACATTGGACTCCTAAAACCTTAAATACAACGACATTCTTAGCAAAAAGTAAACCACAAGGTTGTTGGAAGACATTCTACAAATTAATATACGTTGAACTTTGAACAACTAATCCACATACATTCAATGAATTATAGAAGAAACCACGGAAAATATAGAACTGCCCAGTAGAATGCATTGTAGTCAAAGTCAGTAATCCATAGACTTACTTGTTATGATTCCTTTCTTCAAAGAGGTTCTTACAAATAAGAATATCCACTACTTCCTGCAAACGACAATCAATGTAATTAGTTTCGGGATAACTTATACAAGTTTATTAAAGTCTTTCCGACATGGTAATTCAATAATTTTAAGCAACCAACTACGCAATCTATGAAATGTTTACCTTGTTAACGGGGAGGAGGATCCAAGTAACTAGGGCCTCCTATAATGCTTACTCAAGATCAGCACATCCATCTTGGTCAAAATGGCATACTTGAAGGTGCTTGTAAGATTCTGCAATAGGAGAATACATACTTCTCAGGTCTCACAATCTTGCACAATCATAAGATCTGAAAGCAACAATCTAGGATACCTACTATCATATTAACTTTATCCATCTATTTTCTTTGAACGAAAGGTGACTATTCTACCATACGGTAGGTTAGATAAGACAGCAGTAGCATCACTCAGTAGAGCCGTTAGCCATCAACTGCTAGCAAAAGGGAATAATTAAGCTGGAAATTGCTACTAAGAGTATTTGACATAACTTAGAGTATTTGACATAACTTAGAAAAGCAATTTCCTTACCTTGTCATCCATGCTTCAATTAACGCTCGTAAACCAGCTGAAACCTACATCCTACGTAAAAACAAATCCCCATTATTGAATGCAAGTCAGGAGACATGAAGACTGATCCAATTCATCGGTTTTTCCAGGATACCTAATTGAAAACAAAATAGTTGAAATAGCTATTGGGGATATGAAAAATACACAAATGCAAACCTAATATACTATGGAAACATAATTATTTTATGTAAAACAAATAAACTTCATAGAAAAACTTACTTAATTAGCTAAGATTTCAACTCAGGAACTGAATGCAAGCATTGCAGGGTAGAGTTCATGTAGCACGTGTTTCCCGGACCAACAGTGTGCCCCCGTGAAACCAGTTATAGCACCATCGAGTCATTGACCTTGAAAACAACAAAACCAACAAAGCATATCAAAGACCGACTTATGCCTCAAAGAACCACACTGTCAAAGACAAGGATTGAAGCTTTAATTTGCTTCATCAACCCCGAATTCATCTTGTATGCCAAGGTAATTAACGAAGCTGTAACGCAAAGTAAGCCCTCATCAACACTTTATGAGGTGTGTGGCGTGAAGCCAGGTGTGAAATCCCAACATAGCTAATTCCAAGCTACACAGAAATATCTCTAGGAATCCAATAACCCAATCCCAACATAGTTAATTCAAGACACAAAAATATATCCGCATGAATCCAATAACCCAATTGGATGCCCCTAATCAATGTTTCTTTACAATTCAAACTTAACCCAATAAACCATAAAAATCTTACACTTTTTTCTTAATTATCCAATTGATATAAATAAATTTCTTCCCATTCCTCACTATTTAACAATTCTAAAACCCGACCTGAGAACATGTTCAAAAGCAATAAGGTATGACGACTATATTCTTGAAACAAAAGCAATGAGGATATTCAACAATAAGAAGCTAGATTTCCACTACTAGGCAATAACATCAAATATTCATCTTGAAATTAAGATTGATTTACACAAATCACGATGCATTAACCCCGGATTTAAGTTGTTTTAAAAGCATACACTCTCAAGTATGAAGATAGATGAATAAAAAGCGATAATACACAAGATCTAGATGTTTCAAGCACACAAGTTTGTCTTATCTGTGCAAGACGTTATGAACATGTGATGTTGCAGACCAAAAATCAAATATTATCAAAGCTATACCGATTCCGGATGCATTTGACACGAGTTAGCAAGGTAACCCAAATTAGGAACCCATTATTGTTTGTATCCATAAACTGTATCAACGAATATACCAATTCTCGAACTAAATCTAAACTATATATATTTACACAATAGCGATCTGTCTTATTTCCAGGGGTTAGAAAGAAAGATGAACAAAACTAAGTTAGAAGTTCTCAATACAAAGTCCTTTGCACCCACCACCGACAAATCTAGAAGTATCGCAGACGATCCATTTTTTGCCGAGTAAATAAAACAAAGCCCACCTAATCGGTCACAGAGTGTAAAGACATCCAGGCTCCGGCAAGCATATATCTTCGGAGTAATACCACCTCGGTTTCAGTCCTAGTTCAAAAGAGGAAGATTACATTAGAGAAAACCCTCCTCCCGGAGTAAGGATTCAAACAAGGTCGAAATCGAAGCAAAGACATTACCAAAAGCGAGAACCTTATAAGTTAAATAATAAATGGACACTAAAACAAACACGAAAAAGTTCATAGATTTGAATATTAACTTCGATTATCTTAAGTAGAAGCAACTGGTTACTAAACTTTGAAACTTAACGCAAGTAAATAAAGAGAATCAATAATCCATCCGTAGGCCCCGAAAGGTGGACGGAAAAGCAACACTACGTAGTGGCATATTGGTTCAGTAGATGGCTTGGTACATGGAATAAGGCCTTCGAGAGCCATATTGCTACTTGAAGTTAGATAATGAATTAATGATGACAAGCCTACAAGGGACTACCAGTTCAAAAGCTACCTCCATTGCAGCAACCATTTCTCACTTTCCTCTCCAAAAGAGTCATTGACATCTCAACTTATTCAACAACACACCATTCGGCTAATATTATATAAACAAGCTCACTTAACCTCCAAATTGTAGACCCTTCTTCATTCATAATTATCAACTAAGCATAACCCACACACACCATCGAAGCTCAAACCTCATCTTCAACCCCAAAACAAGGCTAAAAACAGAACAAAACCATGCTTAGATAACACAATAGATGGTTAGCTTCAATAGAAGCCACCGCCGACAATAACAACCTAAGAACTACAAAATTAAATTTGGCGATTTTGCTCCCTATGAAAAACCCACCCAAAAATTTACCTTTTTCTCACTTTACCCTTGAAAATAATTCACATCTTTACAAGATTGCACAGTTCAATAGAACAATCCAAGAAGCCAACTTCTCATACCACACATCAAAATCATCAAAACATGCAAAAATCAAAATAGTTAACAAAATCAAACCCTAAGATACACAGATCGAGCCTCAAAACCACTCAAAACACCCAAAAAAAATCAGTAAAAGTTGAGAAATTAGACTTGCTGAAAAATACAATTTATTTATAAAATCAAACTACTTTTAATTTTCAGTATACCTGAATGAGTGATTGAATTCTCACGTCTTCCATGCGTAACAAGAAATTTTGGTTTGAAGGAATTAAGTCTCTGATTTAGTGAAAACTAGGGTTTATCAGCTGATTAGAGGTTAAGGAAAATGAAATTTAAGGTTGATTCAATCCTTTCCATGGCAAGATAGCATTGGATCTTCTGGTGCATAACGTGGTTTAGTAGATCTAAAGAGAGAAGGAAATTAAACTAAATCCAGAGGAACATCATAGATCTAAAGTTGTTGTCCTTTAAATCTGCCTGAAAACAAGTAAGAGAGAAGAGATTCGGTGGTATTATTCAAAGAATGAAAGCAGTGATTCAATGATAGCGGCTGCATTTTTTCGACTTAGGATTTTTCTTTTGGAAGGCTAAGGATAAGGATTAGAGAGAAACTGAGGATAAAAAGGGGGATATCGAAATAAAGTGAGAGAAATTCACTTTGAGATTTGATATAACATATCGGACGGTGTTAAGGCTTAGTACTAAAAATTATGGAAATGATCTAACGGTTAAATTTGGTTTGAGATTGTCATGCGGATCAAGGTAAGTGTGCGAAAAGCATGTGGTTCTATTTTGTGTTAACCTAACTATATTCGTATAGTCGTGGTTCACTTTGAATATTTACTTTGCCAGATTACTAGAGTAAAATCTGAGTTTCTCATATGATGAACTGGAGACGAAATATATCAGATTTGAACATCCCAGGTTCGAAGATTACCAGAGTTAGACCTAAGTCTCTCATGCGGATGAACTACAGATGAAACATATCATATTTGAACATCCCAGGTTTGAACATTACTAGAGTTAGACCTGAGTCTCTCACTCGGATGAACTGGAGAAGAAATATATCAGGTTTAAACATCCCAGCTTCGAAGATTCATAGATTCAGACCTGAGTCTCTCATTCGGATGAACTGGAGACGAAATATATCAGGTTTGAACATCCCAGGTTCGAAGATTACTAGAGTTAGACCTGAGTCTCTCATTTGAATGAAGTTAACAAGAAATATATCAGTTTTGAGCATTCCAGTTTCGAAGATTACTAGAGTTAGACCTAAGTTTCTCGTTTAAATGAACTTAAAAAGAAATTTATCAGTTTTGAACATCCCAGGTTCGAAGATTATTAAAGCTAGACCTGAGTTTCTCAATTGGATGAACTGAAGAATGAATATATCAGTTTTGAACATTCCAGGTTCGAAGATTACTAGAGTTAGACCTAGGTTTCTCATTTGGATGAACTGGAGAAGAAATATATCATTTTTGAGCAATCCACGTTCGAAGATTAATAGAGTTAGACCTGAGTTTCTCATTTCGATGAACTGAAGAATAAATTTATCAGTTTTGAGCATCCCAGGTTCGAAGATTAATAGAGTTAGTCGTGGTTCACTTTGAATATTTACTTTGCCAGATTACTAGAGTAAAATCTGAGTTTCTCATATGATGAACTGGAGACGAAATATATCAGATTTGAACATCCCAGGTTCGAAGATTACCAGAGTTAGACCTGAGTCTCTCATGCGGATGAACTACAGATAAAACATATCATATTTGAACATCCCAGGTTTGAACATTACTAGAGTTAGACCTGAGTCTCTCACTCGGATGAACCTGGAGAAGAAATATATCGAGTTTAAACATCCCACCTTCGAAGATTAATAGAGTTAGACCTGAGTTTCTCATTTGGATGAACTGAAGAATAAATTTATCAGTTTTGAGCATCCCAGGTTCAAAGATTACTAGAGTTAGACCTGAGTTTCTCGATTGGATGAACTGAAGAAGAAATATATCATATTTGAGCATCCAGGTTCGAAGATTAATAGAGTTAGGCCTGAGTTTCTCATTTGGATGAACTGAAGAATAAATTTATCAGTTTTGAATATCCCAGGTTCGAAGATCACTAGAGTTAAACCTGAGTTTCTCATTTGGATGAACTGGATAAGAAATATATCATTTTTGAGCAATCCACGTTCGAAGATTAATAGAGTTAGACCTGAGTTTCTCATTTCGATGAACTGAAGAATAAATTTATCAGTTTTGAGCATCCCAGTTCGAAGATTAATAGAGTTAGACCTGAGTTTCTCATTTGGATGAACTTGAAGAATAAATTTATCAGTTTTGAGCATCCCAGGTTCAAAGATTACTAGAGTTAGACCTGAGTTTCTCATTTGGATGAGCTGAAGAATAAATTTATCAGTTTTGAGCATCCCAGGTTCGAAGATTACTAGAGTTAGACATGAGTTTCTTCGAGATATTCTATGAAACCTTAAACAAACCCTATTTATGCATATATGTATGCATACCAGGCTCCGAGATCGAAACCTAGCCGCGAGTTGACTACTCTAATTCAGAAATTCGGTACGAACGACGAATCCATCCATTTACAGGTAAGATTTCTTCTAGATATTCTACGAAACCTTAAAGAAACCCTATTTCTGCATATTGTATGCAAACCAGGCTCCGTGATCGAAACCCGACCGTGAGTTGACTACTCTAAGTTAGAAACTTGGTAAGAACGACGAATTCATCCATTTACAGGTACGAAACCTTAAACGAACCCTATTTTTGAATATTGCATGCAAAACCAGGCTCCGAGATCGAAACCTGGCTGCGAGTTGACTACTCTAAGTCAGAAACTTGGTAAGAACGACGAATCCATCCATTTACAGGTAAGATTTCTTCGAGATATTCTACGAAACCTTAAAAAAACCTATTTCTGCATATTGTATGCGTACAAGGATCCGAGATCGAGACTTGGCCGCGAGTTGACTACTCTAAGTCAGAAACTTGGTAAGAATGACGAATCCATCCATTTACAGGTAAGATTCCTTCGAGATATTCTACGAAACCTTAAAAAAAAACCCTATTTCTGCATATTGTATGCGTACCAGGATCCGAGATCAAAACATGACCACGAGTTGACTACTCTAAGTCAGAAACTTGGTAAGAATGACGAATCCATCAATTTACTGGTAAGATTCCTTCGAGATATTTTACGAAACCTTAAAAAACCCTATTTCTGCATATTGTATGCGTACCAGGATCCGAGATCGAAACCTGGCCGCGAGTTGACTACTATAAGTCAGAAATTCGGTAGAAACGACGAATTCATCCATTTACAGGTAAGATTTCTTCGAGATATTCTACGAAACCTTAAACAAACGCTATTTCTGCATATTGTATGCGTACCAGGATCCGAGATCGAAACCCGGCGCGAGTTGACTACTATAAGTCGAAATTCGGTAGAACGACAATTCATCCATTTACTGGTAAAATTTCTTCGAGATATTCTACGAAACCTTAAACAAACCCTATTTATGCATATATGTATGCATACCTGTGCTCCGAGATCGAAAACCGGCTTCGCGAGTTGACTACTCTAATTCAGAAATTCGGTACGAACGCCGAATCCATCCATTTACAGGTAAGATTTCTTCTAGATATTCTACGAAACCTTAAACAAACCCTATTTATGCATAAATGTATGCATACCAGGCTGTTAAATCGAAACTGGCGGCGAGTTGACTACTCTAAGTCAGAAACTTGGTAAGAACGAAGAAACCATCCAGGTTAAGATTACTAAAGTTAGACCTGAGTTTCTACTTCAGGTGAACTGGAGAAGAAATATACCAGATTCGAAAACATCACAGGTTAAGAATACTAAAGTTAGACCTGAGTTTCTCATTCGGGTGAACTGAAAATGAAATTTATCAAATTTGAACATCCCGAGTTCAAAGATTACCAGAGTTAGAACTGAGTTTTCTCATTTGGATGAACATCAGTTACTAGAGTTAGACCTGAGTTTCTAACTCTAGTAACCTGTAACATCAGAATTGAACATCACGAGTTCAAAGATTACTAGAGTGAAAATGACAAGACTACCCTTATTGGAAATAAGTAAAGTAATATTACAAATTATGAAAATGACCATATTACCCTTATCAGATATAAGTAAAATAAATAGTACAAACAATGAAAATGACCATATTACCCTTACTAGAAATTAGTGCAACAAATATCATGGAGATAGTGAAAATGACCAGACTACCTTTATCGAAAATAAGTGAAATAAATATTACAAATTGTGAAAATGACCATATTACTCTTACTAGAAATAAGTGCACTAAATATCACACAGACAGTGAAAATGACCATATTACCCTTACTAGGAATTAGTGCAATAAATTGAAGATGAAATATTACTGAAAGTTAGATAAATGTCCAGATTACTTGAGTTGGTCCGAGTTTCTCATTCAGATAAATTGAAGATGAAATATTTTTGATTTTAACATCTTTGGTTCAGAGATTACTAGAGTTAGACCCGTGTTTTTCATTCTGATGAATTGAAGATGGAATATATCTGATTTTAACATCTCAGGTTACGAGATAATCGTTACCTGAATAAGTGCAGCAAATTCCAGAGATTGCGACCAGAGGAAAATGTTTTGAACTCGCAGCGCGAGTTCAAAAGTTGAATTCGCGCCTCCATAGTCGTAGGATTTGGTAGATATGAACTCGTAGCCGTAGGATGTGCGAATTCAAAAAATTTAACTTTTCTGTGAGGGAAAAAGTTTCGAGCATCCTACGGCTGCGAGTTCATAACTACCAGATCCTACGACTATGGAGGCGCGAATTCAACTTTTGAACTCGCAGCGCGAATTCAAAATTTTTTCCGCGACCAGACTACTCTTATCGGAATAAGTGTATCAAATATTTCGGAAACTATTAAAATAACCATACTACCCTTATCACAAATAAATGCAATAATTTTTAAAATGACTATTTTACCCCTTGCCAAAAGTTAGTGAATTGCCCATTTTACCACTGATTTGAAAATTTTATAAAATGACCATTTTACCTCTAATCCTAAATTCTACTTGAGTTTGAACTCCGACTAGTAAAGGATGAGAATATATTGAAAAAATATACAAAATTTACACAAAACCTTAGGTATACATTCCGATCAATCAGGGACGGGTCAAAACAGATCATGTATGGATATTCTGACCTTAGGTATACAATTCAAGCCACCAAAGTTACCAAGTTCCCTCTATTTATTATTCCGCCACAAACCATTTGAAATTTGACTATTTGTGATTGGCGGCAAAGTTTCCAAATTCCCTCCATTTTTTATTTTGGATAAACTAGTTTGAAATTCAAATTTTAGTGGGGAGATTTTTTATTGGCGGCAAAGTTTCCAAGTTCCCTCCATTTTTGCAATTAGTTTGCAATAAAACTTCTGGAAATGAGCTCAACAGCTTGTAAATAGTAATAAGTACAAAAACCCCAGTGTATTGGGATATTGTTTCTCCTTGTACGACCTATGCCTAGATGAGGAACATCTTCATCCCCTCCAATTTTCAGTTGACGTATCTCCTTGTGTATAAGCCAGGTGTCGCTCTGCCTAGACCAGATTTTGTCCACCACCTGCGCAATTTTGTTGTTTCGTATGAGGAGCATCAAATGACACAATGAAAAGATTCCTTCAAAATGCAATTGCTGATGTTAAGTTTAGTTAGTAAAGGATAATGTGGTCTACTTCATGCAATGGCTCTTAGACATCATAAAATCAAAATATTTCAATTAATAGCTGCCAAAATGCTTCAACCAGTCTTTAAGCCATAATTCAACTACAGAAAATGATAGATACTACTCATTATTTACTCTTTCCATGAGACGAAAAGCAGAAAATAACTCACCTTTTGCACACTTCCAAATACTGCAACCAGGCGACTCTTTATATGTCTAGCACGTTCTTAGTTAACCATATTGGTTTTAGAGGTCAACTTTCTTGTTCCAATGTGGATGTCTGGGCAAAGAAACAAGGAAACATTTAGAGGTACTAGGAAAACCTCTAGTCTTAAGATTTGTAAAAACCATGCTTCCCTTGATAGTTTAGTACTAAAGTTCACTGATTAATCAGTTTCCAGTTTCATAGCATATTATTTATAGCAATGTTCACATTTAATGAAATGTTTGGATTCAACATTTAACAAAATTCAAAAGAAAAATTAGAAATACACAGCATTTGCACACAAACACAATAGTTAAACTAAATTTTCTTCTAAGTGAAATGTGAATGACATGTCTATGTCAAATCAAAACGGAAGTAGATTATACATTTTGTTTGGTCAGTACTACCATACAAACTATGGCTAAGTACCCTGCAAGGTATCCCCATCTCTTAGTATAGTGAACCTTATGGAGTAAATACCAAGATCAATCTGAGGATTATTATCCAAGACAACAAAATCAGCTGTATTTATGAATTTAAACCAGTTTCACCTGGAGTTTTGATTTGACATTGAATTCTCTGTTAGATAGACTTTTCAACAGAGATGCACTATTCCTAGTTAGACTTCTCTCCCCAAAGTGTTTGCCATATATAGGCCAATATAGGGTAATATATCAATTATCAAGTAGGTATACAAAAAGATTCACACCAGTGCAAATGCAGTCCTGCACTAGTCAATGTATTCTTGTTAGCCAAATGAACTAAATGTGATTGGTAGAAAGGTGCTTATTAGAATATGTTACAGATTCAAAAGACCTGATTTGTGTCAAACAACATGTCTAAATCTCTATATGCTTCATAAAAATGAGTAAAAATTGAGGAATAAAACAGGAACAAGTTTGAAAGTACATAATACAAAAATCAGTAAAGGGAGCAACGTTTGTGAGGAGCTTACAGTTGGCATCTTGCGTGGCTGATACGTAATACAAGGACTGGGAAGATTAGATCAGATAACTGCACTTCACTTCTCATGGAGAATGACTAGCGACCCAATTTCGCCGAGAAACCAGCAAAAGATTGGTCCACTAGCATTGAGAAACTTGAGCTCAAAATTCAGCCTATAAAGGAAGCTCTCAAAGTTCGGAAGTTCTCAGTTCCAGCCTACAGTGACGAGCTCAAAATTCATTTACTTCTTTAAGAAACAACCTCGCAGGCTAACCTGACATTACATGGAAAATGAATAGCACACTGGTTAACCTGTAAATATAATAAGTAAAGTTCATAACATAAAAACTATATTGGAAGAACAAATTGTACATGGATCGGAATAGATAAAAAGAGCTTGTATATAGAACAAAATCACTTTATAAGTGTTTACGCAAAATAGCTAGATACATGTAAGACACTTATAGTGCCAGAACACAACTCTATAAAGCTCCATAAAACACATTTTATAAGCCAACAAGGGAAGCTCTTGTGATGCTTACTGGCAGAGAAAACCAGTTATAAAAAGCACCAATGTCAGATCAAAAGGAGACTAATTTTTTCACAGGGAAAAAACTCTACGCCGACCTGTTCATCTTCAATTTAAAGAATATAAATGAACTGGCATTGATCTGGGATTGAGCTCCCAACAGGCACGCAACTCGCCGTATCTTGCTTCTTTCAACATTGATGTACTAAAAAACTTTTCACTGTTGTTGAATTGATGAAGAACAGATTAAAGCCAGCTTCATCTCAACAACAATTTATCTATTTCTGCATCTCATACTAATTAAAAAACTCAGTTCTGTGATCAATCTAAACTAATTGAATCCACATCAAAAAATTCAGCTTTGTAATCAATCTAAACATTCAAAAAACCCTCTAATTAGCCCTAGTCTTTCACACAATTTCATAGATTAACAAAACAAACTATCAATTCGTAATGAATAAATGAAGAACTCGTAATCACTTACCTAGTCAAAGAAGAAGATGAATCAACGAAATTTATCATCACCAGAATCAACACGGAACCATCTTCTTCATCTTCATCGTTCGATTGCAATTTCTTCACTTCTCTCAAACAAACCCATCCACCGATCCCATCTCAAATTCATCTTATTTGATTCTTACAGCCAAGAATTGACTAACACCACCACTAAATCAAACCAAGCACGAAAACTCAAACCCTTTTCTCCTCACTGACATTAACACAATCCATGACAACAGCTTCAAGTCAGATCCCAAATTCGACACCCACAGCATCGACCACCAATACCATTATTCTCCATTAATCAAATCAACAGAAAATATCAGACCCTACTTCTCCACTACTTCAATTACTCATCAAATCGCAGTAGCAAACCCTATTTCTTTTAAATCGTCGACGTGAGTAACATAGAACATAACCTAGCCAAAATTTATCAGATTTAAATTCAAAGTCAGATTTATTTTCGGTGAAATGGTTAATTTTCGATCTGAAATCTTTTCACTCTCAGAGTGTGTTAATGGCGGAAAGAACAAAGCTTCTAAACAAAGGAAGAAGAAGAAGGCAAGAACAAAGGAAGATGGAAGAAGAAAGAAATTTCTTTTGTGGTACTGATTTGTGTCGATAAAATC
The DNA here is from genome assembly GCA_023531295.1 of Papaver armeniacum. Classification (NCBI taxonomy): domain Eukaryota; kingdom Viridiplantae; phylum Streptophyta; class Magnoliopsida; order Ranunculales; family Papaveraceae; genus Papaver; species Papaver armeniacum. The sequence continues at coordinate 749,433 of JAJJWW010006838.1, forward strand.
AAGAGAATGGTATTTGACCAAATCCTACCAAGTCAAGAGTTATTGACCTAGTCTTGATGCATGTTTTCTAATATTCAGAAAATTAAAAAGAAAAATAAATATATATTTTGATTCAATAGAAATTAAATACAATTGTTAGTTTGGATAAATGTTGGGAAATTAGTGATAAGAAAAATTCTAAGAGTTACTGATTTGGGGTTGTTTTAGATGTGCTGAAAATTTTGGGTGGAATCATCACATTGAAGTATAATTGTTGGCGTTTAGATAATTTTCAACAAATATTATTGTGACTAATAAAAATATTTAATAATCCTAAAAATTAGAAAAAGTGAATAAGATGTCATATATCAAAATAAAAATGCGCTCAAATGTTAAAAGAGCAATCAAAAAGAAAAACCGATGTTTAGTTAAGTATAATGCACTCAATAGGAAATATGGATAAATTTTTTGTGGGGTATACATATAAGAAGACCCATATGTATAACCATATAGGTATTATAAAATAAATAATTAAGATTTAAAAGAATCACAACAAAACTCAATAAGGTAAAGATGTTTTTAAAAACAGTTGAATTGGTGTGATTGTTAAAATTGTTCTCGGTACCAAACAAGTCAGAGAAATAGTAAGAAATACAAAAACATATAGTAACAAGTTATTATTATCTTCCTAGTACGTATTAGCTCTAATGGACCTTTTAAACACCTCGATATTGATCATGAATTTTTCTTCCCATATAAATCTTGTCATAACATAGACATCCACGTAACAAAGGAAAGGTGGTTTAGTGAGTCAACCACATTGGGATAAGATTTCTTAAAGCTTTTGTAGTGAAACAGGTAAACCAAATAACTGTGATGGAATTGAATTGTATTGTCTGTTTGGAGACACACGACATATGGTTGAAGAATATATTGCTTTACTTCATATTTGCAAGCAACTTCGTCTTAGAGGTGAAACCGATGATGAAGTCGTATCTCAAGCTAGGAAGTAATCAAGAAAATGGAAAGGCTGTAATTTTGAATATGAAGCTCGATTCTTCATCATCAAAGACTTCTTGATACATCGTAAGGGATGTTAATAATTCAACTTTGTAATGCGGATCTAATAAGAATATATAATGGGTTGTAACGTGTTTTAATTAATTAAAGTGTTATTACATTTCAATCGTAGTGTGTATTCATGTTAAAACTCTAAATTTCTCAACTTACATATCCATTTACAAATGAAAATTTTCTGTTGAATGGAGAAGAAATACGATTAGATTTTACTTATGTTAGAGCATTGCTCGGTCAAACTCGCATGCGTTGTTATCTCAAGCATGTTTGTCAATGTTAGTGATCAAAACTATAAGTCTTGATTTCTATCCTATTTATAGATGTCTCGAACTAGGACATAGATAGTGTAGTTGAGCTTAAATCTCTCGACGTTCATATCTTGAAGACGAAGAACTACTAAGGGGAGCTTGTGGAACTTCTTCGACAAAAGGTATGTGGAGACTTGAACTTATCTATCACTTGGAAAGTCTATTTCTACTATCTCCTATATTGAGACATAAGTCGTGTTACGATATAGTTTTCTCTATACACATTTGAGATTTCGATTTGAGTATATCTCGCTTACATATTTCTCGAAATATGTGTTGGTAAGCTTTTGCTTCGATCAAGTTCATCTTATATCATGAGAAAATTGTCGAGTAACATCTTACATGGTTTGTGTGATAGAATCATTTAGTGTAAGACTTGGAAGGTTTCAATAATGATTATTTCAATATCTTGAAAATTGCTTTGATGGTAATAGTGTGTGAAAACGGCTATTGACATTATAAAAGAATGTTTCAATGATTGAAATAAAGAGTTGATGATGTAACCATCTTTGGATCTAAGCATATATAGCGTGTTCGCACATTAGTGTATAACTCCATAAACCGGGAGCCAAGAGTATGCATATGTGTGTATACGAAATTGGTGAAGGAGACAGGTTAAGTATGGCGAAAGTTCTCAAACCGAGAATTTATGTTGAGTTTGGTTTTGGCAAAACTTTTAACTAGTCACCTGAAGTATGCGTACATGTACGCATACTGATGGAAGTTTTTGAACCGAAAATTTCTGCTGAGTTTGAAAACTTTACAAACTCAAAAACCGGTTTCTTAAGTATGCATACCGGTACGCATACTTAAGCTGGTTACTTTATCAAATCGGTCAAGTCCATGAACTTAAACATTTAAATCATAAGGAATGCAATCTTTGCAAACCATGGCTATAATGTTCATGATTGATTCAAGTGAATCAAACCGATTTGATTTCAATTGTGTTTTCTAAACAATTGAACAACTCTTTAACTAGTTTAATTTGAGTCATTTGAAAAGTTATTTAAGATGAATAACTATTTGTGAACCAACCTCGGTTAACTATTTGTGAACCAACACGTGCACATGTTTAGGTACGGCTACATAAACCTAAATTAGGGTACATTTCATTTATGTGTAACAAGCTAAGTTCGATCTAACGGTTGAAAGATATTAGCTTGGTTGAATCGAGTTTTTCATCTAACGGTGAATCTTTGAATGCTTTGTTACCAAGGTAACTTGGATTGCAAACCCGATTTGAAAACTATATAAAGAATAACTCTAGCAACGGGAAACATAATCCCCACACCTCCTGTGTGTTACTAGTTGCATAACTAGAGTCGATTCTCCTTTAACCTTAGGTTTCTTCTCGAGACCCCGTCGGTTAACGACTTGAAGACTTCATTGAGATTGTGAAGCCAGACCCAAGTATTATCTTTGTAGTTGTGTCATCTGATCTTGCTGTTTCTATCGTGTTGAGTGCAATTGAAATAATTGGCTCGAGATTTTATATCTCCGATAGGAAAGATAGAAAAGTAATCATAAACCAAACTACGTCTCATCGTTTGTGATTCCATAATAACTTGTTTCGCTAGTCGATTAAGTTTATTGTGAGGTGATTGATAATACTAGGCTGTTCTTCATGAATATAAGTCTGGTTTATCAATTGGTTTATGTTTACCTTGATTTATCAAAAGACGGAACAAAAACTCTTGGGTATTTCTGTGGGAGACAAATTTATTCAATCCTATAGAATTTTCTGTGTGAGACAGATTTGTCTATCAAGTCTTCGACTTTGGGTTGTAGCAACTCTTAGTTGTGGGTGAGATCATCTAAGGGAATCATGTGTGTAGTATCCTGCTGGGATCAAAGACGTAAGGAGCACAACTGTACCTTGAATCAGTGTGAGATTGATTAGGATTTCACTATAGTCCAGTCCAAAGTTAATTGGTAGTAGGCTAGTGTCTATGGCGGCTTAATACAGTGTGGTGTTCAACCTGGACTAGGTCCCGGGGTTTTTCTGCATTTGCGGTGTCCTCGTTAACATGTCCGTGTTATTTCTTTTCCGCATTATATTTTTTTATATAATTGAAATATCATAGGTTGTGCGTTAAGATCAATCAACATTTGGTTGTTGATTTACATTGATTGACACTTGAACATTGGTCTTTGGTACCGTTCAAATAACTCCTCTTATATTCAATCGCGCTCGCAGATTTCTATTTGCTGATTGTGGATTGAATTAAGAGTTAAAGATATTAAACTTTTGATATACTTTAATCTAGATTGAGTCTGACCGTCTAGTTGATTCTCTTGAAAGTGTATTGGAGTAAGTCCTGTCAGATTGCCAAACGAATTGTTGGGTGTGGTTGTTAGAAACCCACATTTTCAATTGGTATCAGAGCACGCAAACACTATAAACCTAATAAGTTTGTGTTTGTTTGATCCTTAAAAATTGACCTATGGGAAATTTCTTTGGAAAACTTGCTCTTGGCATCTGTAACGCACGCCAGAAATCCTTAAAGATTGTTCAAAGATTATTATGGAAAAAACCTCCGGTTTCTCATGATAATCTCATTTCATCTAAGATCTTGGAAAACTTAGATGATGAGAAACAATCTAAAGGAAAATTTAAAAAGAAGGGAAGATTGAGAAAACGTTCGTTACTCTCAAAGATATGGACTCTCACTAGATTAACTCTTAATCTTTTTGAGAAATACTATCGTAATGGATCAATTAACAAAGATCTATTTAGAGCTTTTGAAAGAGTTTTTATATTCTTAGAAAAACTTAATTCTGTTAAGTTTAAGAATCGACCCGATAAAAGTTCTGTACATGTAAAACTATGGAATAATGATGTACGAACTGAACACGCTGCCAACACAAGTAGATCCAATACGGGTTCTCATGTTTTTGACACAAGGTCAAGGTATCGGAAGAATCTTCTCTCTAGTCATATGAAAAGGAAGATAGAAAGCTCTGACAACCCTGATTATCATCATTACTTTGATTATATCACTGGCACTGCTCACAAATATCAACTAGGAATAGTGCATGAATTCTCATCTGCACATAGTGCTCCTTGGTAACAAGTCTGAGCCTACCCCATGTGTACATATCTTGAGATGGGGCAAGAAATGGTTTCTAACAAATTGTGTTTTCATTTTGTTCTAAAGGGATGCACAAACCTTGGATGCACAACCTTGTGTGTGAACATCAAAGAAAATCCCACATTCCTTTTGTGGGTCGCGGTTTGTAAAAGGGTTCAAGCCCATTAGTGGGCGTATAAAGAAGAAGTTCGCGTACCTTCTTCTTCCTCCCATCAGTCCGCGTACGTGAACTTTCTAGGGTTCACGAATTTTCTCCATTAAATCTTCCTTGGAGAAAAATAAGAAAAAGGGGTGTTCAAAGTTCATTCCAAGTAAGTGATTTCCTCTTGTCTTCCAATTTCTAGATCTCATGGTGAATTTCAAGGTTTCAAAAGGAATTTCAAAAAATTTGGGTTCTTCATCTTCTAGCATGAATTTTCCTATAGATCAAAATTCTCTTAGGATTAGATTTTTCAGTAATTCATGTGCTGAAGTTTTTGAACGGATTTCATCCAATGGATTTATTTTGGAAAATAAATTGGATTTCTCTAGTGGACATAAAGAGGATTTAGTTTGTTTTGAAAAATTCAAGCTTGGAAACATCTTTGATGGTCTTGGTGAAGGTTTTGACACTCTTAAAAGAATCTTCTATGCTAACATCCATGATGTTAATCTTAATGACTTGGAATTCATGACCATGGTTAATAAACAAAGGGTTCATGTAACTAGAGAGTTAATTTCAAAGATTACTAATATTCCTCTTGGGAATTATCTCCTTCCAAGACCTTGTCATGAACGTCCCTCTTATGAAACCATCTCCATTGGTCTATGTGGTAAGAGTGTAGCTTGGAATGAAGGTAAGTTTACTACCAATGATCTGAGTCTTGCATTGACGTCTTTTGCTAAACTTGGAATATCTAATCTTTGTCCCTCCACGATTGAGAATTCTCGTTGGAGTCGTGAGTTTGAGTAATTGGTCTATTTTCTTGTGTTGGAATTTCAAAGTCTCGACATTTGTGGCTTCATCATTTTTCAAATGGTGTCGATGACATCCTCCAACAAGAAGCTAGGATTTCATTGCTTGATTGAGCGAATTTTTCGCACTTTCGATATAGATCCAATCGGGAACTCCATTGGTTCTCCCAAGCTCGTCCGACCTTGTACCTTCAATCACATGAAGGAGAATGCTCGCAAGAGACAAAGGTTCAACACACTTGATGGCTCATGTGATTCCTCTTCCATGAATATTCTTCATCAAATTCACAAAGATGTTTATAAGATCAATGACAAAGTAAGGTGTGTTCAAGTGCAACTACTTGTAATTTCTACCAAGTTTCCGGATATCAAGGATGACATGGATAGGATTCAAGCCACTCTTATGGTTTCGGATGATGAAGATGTTGACTAATCTTTCCATGACTTGTCTCTCGTTGTTTTGAGAGATGTTTTTATGTCTAGTAAATCTTCTTTTTGTGTTTTTATAAGAATAATTAAATAGGGTTTGGAATAGCCATTATTGTGAGTACACATAGCTATGTCCAACGATTTTAATCTTCATTGTTTTTAGATTTATTTAAATTCTAAAGTATTTTTTTGGAAGATGATTTTTGCAATTTTAATCTTTATGATTTTATAAATTGCAAATTGTTATGGGATATGTTGTTTACGTCCGTGAACCTGTGACTGTCCCATACTTGTTCAAAAGTTATCTTTATTATGTCGATATGAATGTATTGATGGAAGATAGAATGAACTTTTGACATTACAAAAGTTAAAGCCTTTTATCTCATGTTTTGATAAAAAGAAAGGATAAAACTTTGTGTACAAGGATTAAGTCTATTATATGTCATTGTGCAAATAGTGATGGAAAATAGAATGAATCCTTGTCTATTCCGCAGTATTTTGTCGATCTCCAATCCACAATCTTTGTGCATATACTGTGTTGTTCCATAAGGTTTCTTATGTTGAGCACAATCGACTGAGTTGATTATTCTCTTATGATTAACTTAGTTGTTGCTCCGTGAGGTTCCCTATGTCGAACATGATCAACTAAATTAATCAGTCTCTTTTGGTTATTTTAGTTGTTGCTTTGTAAGTTCGCTTATATTGAGCATGACCAATTGAATTGATCGCTTTATGTGGTTGATTTGGTTGTGTATTTCAATTGAATTAATCATGGGTTCTCTTGTGATTAATTTGGTTGTTATTTTTTCGATTGAACTAACCATGGGTTCTCTTGTGGTTATTTCAATTGAATACTTTTGGATACAAATTCATGTTTTCATGTGATTTGTTTATCCGAAAGAAATCCTTCTTTTCTTGTGAAAGTAAGGTCGCCTTTGTTGTTCCTTCGGGGATGACATTTTATGGGGGAGAGTTCTTTTGAACTTGTGCTTAATTGCCATATCTTTGTGGGGAGTTCGGCAGTGGAATTTTTAGGGGTTATCTTGTATATTCATAACTCCTTGATGAATGAATTTAGCTTCGGCTTTATGATTGCATCTAAATTTGTTGGTACGTTAATACACCTTTTGGTCATGATGTATCTTCGTGGAAATTTCATTAGGATCCCACTAATTTTCGTACTTTTGCCAATTTTATTGACAAAAAGGGGGAGAATTAATGTGTAGTTCACACTACAAATACATATGGTTTACGGATCATTATGTAAGAGGGAGTGGTTTCCATGTTGAGATATGTATATATTGACTAAGGGGGAGTGATGCATATCACCATAGTGTTATTGTCAAAGTTGTGATACAATTGAACTTTGATGTTGTTTAATAATACTATGACACTGTATAACAATGATTGAGAGCATTTTGTTTTCTCATTGTTATAGCTACGGATCTTCAACAAATGTGATGTTGAACTTATAACCTTTAGGATCATGGAGTACTTGGAAGTGACGAAGATTTCGAGTCGCGTTGAAGATGCCATGGAGATCAAGCATGTGGATAAGAAGCATATTTTTTTTTATCTTTTTTGTAATCCATATGTATTGATAGTTTTGTCACTAAAATTGACAAAGGGGGAGATTGTTAGAGCATTGCTCGGTCAAACTCGCATGCGTTGATATCTCAAGCATGTTTGTCAATGTTAGTGATCAAAACTATAAGTCTTGATTTCTAGCCTATTTATAGATGTCTCGGACTAGGACATAGATAGTGTAGTTGAGCTTAAATCTCTCGACGTTTAACTCTTGAAGATGAAGAACAACTAAGGGGAGCTTGTGGAACTTCTTCGACAAAAGGTATGTGGAGACTTGAACTTATCTATCACTTGGAAAGTCTATTTCTACTATCTTCTATATTGAGACATAAGTCATGTTATGATATAGTTTTCTCTATACACATTTGAAATTTCGTGCTGAGTATATCTCGCTTACATATTTCTCGAAATATGCGTTGGTAAACTTTCTCTTCGACCAAGTTCATCTTATATCATGAGAAATTTGCCGAGTAACATCTTACATGGTTTGTGTGATATAATCATTTGGTGTAAGACTTGGAAGGTTTCAATAATGATTATTTCAATATCTTGAAAATTGCTTTGATGGTAATAGTGTGTGAAAACGACTATTGATATTATAGAAGAATGTTTCAATGATTGAAATAAAGAGTTGATGATGTAACCATCTTTGGATATAAGCATATATAGTGTGTTCACACATTAGTGTATAAGTCCATAAACCAGGAGCCCAGAATATGCATATGTGTGTATACGAAATTGGTGAAGGAGACAGGTTGCGGAAGTTCTCAAACCGAGAATTTCTGCTGATTTTGGTTTTGGCAAAACTTTTAACTAGTCACCTTAAGTATGCGTACAATTACGCATACTGGCGGAAGTTTTTGAACCGAAATTTTTGCTGAGTTTGAAAACTTTATAAACTAAAAAACTGGTTGCTTAAGTACGCATACCCTTACGCATACTTAAGCTGGTTACTTTGTCAAATCGGTCAAGTCCATGAACTTAAACATTTAAATCATAAGGAATGCAATCTTTGCAAACCGTGGCTATAAAGTTCATGATTGAAAAGTGAATCAAACCGATTTGATTTCAATTATGTTATCTAAACAATTGAACAACTCTTTAACTAGTTTCATTTGAGTCATTTGAACTAGTTATGATTAAGATGAATAAGGTTGATATGAGAGTAATCATATGTATGGATAACCTCGGTTAACTATTTGTGAACCAACCTGGTGTACACGTTTAGGTACGGCTACATAAACCTAAATGAGGGTATATTTCATTTGTGTGTAACAAGCTAAGTTCGATCTAACGATTGAAAGATATTAGCTTGGTTGAGTCAGGTTTTTCATCTAACGGTGAATATTGAATGCTTTGTTACCAAGGTAACTTAGATTGCAAACCCTGATTTGAAAAATATATAAAGGAGAACTTTAGCAAATGGGAAATCTAATTCCCACGTACACCTCCTGTGTGTTACTAGTTGCATAACTAGAGTCGATTCTCCTTTAACCTTAGGTTTCTTCTCAAGACCCCGTAGGTTAACGACTTGAAGACTTCATTGGGATTGTGAAGCCAGACCCAACTATTATCTTTGTAGTTGCGTGATCTGATCTTGTTGTTTCTATCGTGTTGAGTGCAATTGAAATAATTGGCTCGAGATTTTATATCTCCGATAGGCAAGATAGAAAAGTAATCACAAACAAACTTTGTCTCATCGTTTTTGATTCCACAATAACTTGTTTCGCTAGTCGATTAAGTTTATTGTGAGGTGATTGATAATACTAGGTTTTTCTTCGGGAATATAAGTCCGGTTTATCAATTGGTTCTTGTTCACCTTGATTTATCAAAAGAAGGAACAAAAACTCTTGGGTATTTCTGTGGGAGATAGATTTATTCAATCCTATAGACTTTTCTGTGTGAGACATATTGGTCTATCAAGTCTTCGACTTTGGGTTGTAACAACTCTTAGTTGTGGGTGAAATCAGCTAAGGGAATCAAGTGCGTAATCCTGCTGGGATCAGAGACGTAAGGAGCGCAACTGTACCTTGAATCAGTGTGAGATTGATTAGCGTTCAACTAAATTCCAGTCCGAAGTTAATTGGTAGTAGGCTAGTGTCTGTAGCGGCTTAATACAGTGTGGTATTCTATCTGGACTAGGTTCCGGGGTTTTTGCATTTGCGGTTTCCTCGTTAACAAAATTCTGATGTCTGTGTTATTTCTTTTCCGCATTACATTTTGTTATATAATTGAAATATCACAGGTTGTGCGTTAAGATCAAGTAATTAGAATATCCAACCTTTGGTTGTTGATTTACATTGATTGACACTTGAACATTTGTATTTGGTACCGTTCAAGTAACTCCTCTTATATTCAATCGCGCTCGCAGATTTCTATTTGCTGATTGCTGATTGCTGATTGAATTAAGAGTTAGAGATATTAAAATCTTTGATATACTTTAATCTAGATTGAGTCTGACTGTGTAGTTGATTCTCTAGAAAGTGTATTGGAGTAAGTCCTTTCAGATTGCAAAACAAATTGTTGGGTGTGGTTGTTAGACCCCCGCATTTCCAACTTCTATATATGTGGATTGTTACTTACAATAAGAATGTATATTGCATTTACTGTCAGTAGTACTTAAGGCTGCACAAGAACCGGTCAAGAAGACCTGTACCGGACTGGAACCGGAAAAACCGGACCGGAACCGTACCGGAACCGGTGTAGCCGGTACAGGGACCGGGACAAAAATTGAGAACCGGGATAGAACCAGGTACAAGGAACGGTTCTTGGCTTGGGACCGGCTGGTACCGGACTATAAGTACCGGTTAATATGAGCCGTTCAGATCTTAAGCTATTTTTAATCTAAGCCGTCCATACTAGGTATACACTATCGACTATCGGGAGAATCCTCTCATTTTTCTTCTTCTTTTTTTCTCTCTGAAGAGCAGCGGCTGCCCTCTTCTCTTGAGTTTCCTCCACTGAAGTGAATCCACGATTGGTGATCGAGTTTAAGGTATTTTCGATCTTCAATCTTTCTTTCCCTAATCATGTCTGTTTGATTCTCACCATCATCTATCTTAAATCAATTTATTCTGTTAGATTTAGGTTTAAATCGATTTACTCTGAAACTGGAAATTAAACAACAGAAAGTAGAGAAATGATTGAACTAATGTGTTTTCTGATATGGGTTTTTGATTATATAAGTTGGGTTCTATTTAATTTTGTCAAATTTTATCAATCTACTTTTTTCATAGTTAAGGTTTTGATCTACAAGGAAGTCCTTTTAGGATTCAGTAGGTTTATGGACACTTTATGTTCTTCAAATACTTTGTGATCTACTAGAGATATATGGGGTTGTTGATTTTGTAGGTTAAGTCTTGATACCACAGTGCAAGTGATTTCTCATTCTCCTCCTGAACATGTTATAGCATTTCTGATTCTCGTCCTGGGGGCTTTTCCAAGTTAAGAAAAGCATTTACAGCTATGTTTGTTGGTCTAAATTAAAGCAGTTGATTTGGTACATATGTTGTCTACTAAAATTTGTGGTGAATCTAATGATTCATATGATGTGGAGGGTTTGTTGTTTTTTTTTTTGTCTACATTGATGCACAGGGTTCAGTTATTGATATAACTTTATAAATTTCTAATGTTCTTCTCATTGCATCTTTGATTCTTTGGTTAACCTGCACAACTGTATCTTAAGATACACGTAATTTCTAATGTCCACAACATATGAGATGTTCGATTTTGTTTAGTGAGATGATGATTGATGAGTGTTTTGTGTATATTAAGATGTTCAATTTTGTTAATTTTGTTAGATGGATACACGTAATTCAAGCAATGGGGCGACAGAGAGATTGATGTTCATGTTCTTTCAAGCAATGGAAGGTACATAAGGAGTTGGTAGTTGCAGGTTTAGGAAATGGAATGTTGGTTGCTGTTACAGGTAGTGGCTCAGCTGAACTGAAGCAATGCAGTGAAGAAATGGTGCTTTGGTTTGTTTGTTTGAGAACAACAATAGTGCTTTGGTTCAGCTGAACAAAGCAATGCAGTTTAAGTACTTGAATAATCTAATTAGTATTATGAACTTATTGAAATGTTGAACTTAAATATGTAACAGAGTGAATTTATTTTGTGATGTTAAACATTGAAATTATGGGGAAATTGGAAATGTTGTTTTTAGTAGTTTGTAATATTTTTCAGGTAAAAAACCCGGTACCGGTCTTGTACCGGACCGGTACCGGAGGTACAGGTACAACTCCAGGTACAAGTACAGGTACCGGTCCTCAAAATGAGGTACCGGTCAACACCAAGTACAGGGACCGGTTCCATAAGAGAACCGGCCCGTACCGTCCCATGTGCAGCCCTAGTAGTACTCTTACTATTGATAGGTATTATGTAAGTTGTATAAGATACTGTAACCTCTCTTGATGCTGAATAAGAAAAACTAATCCTCTCTTCTCCCGTGGACGTAGGCTACTGCCGAACCACGTAATTAGTTTCTTAAGTTTTATTCTTTTGATCTACGACATGGTATCAGAGCAGGCTATTTGTGTCGAGTCATTTGACCGCACCTTTTCATCGTCACCCTATTTAATTGTCCACGTGTTAGACCTAACGAGGCTACGTGAGGGGGCGTGTTGAGATTATTATTTCCACATTGTTTGGGAAATCTAAGATCCTGCGGTTTATAATCCTATGGGATTCTCCACTCATTGCCAATTGGATTTGAGTTGGATGCACATATTCTAATATGGTATCTGGGGATCTCTAAAGATCCTGGCCATGTTTTTTCTTTTTTTTTATTCTTCCATTCAAGTGATTGTCTCTTGTGTTTTTGAAGATGGCAAAATCTGACAATAGTTCTAGGTTAACTTCGGTTCTCTTGAACGGCGTTAATTACCTAAGTTGGTCGAGGGAGGCTAGTCTTGCTCTTGGGGGAAGAAGAAAATCTGGGCACATAAGTGAGAAAGGTGTTTGTCCATATTCGAAAGATCCAAAATACGAAGATTAGATTGCTGATGATCAACTCGTTCGAACATGGCTTATTCAGTCGATGGAGCCACATATTGCAGAGATTTTTTTCTTACTCTGAATCAACGAAAGATTTCTGGAGTTCTGTTGGTGGTCTTTTTGGTTTACAAAATAATGTTGCCCGTGTGTTTGAACTTAAACGTGAAATTGTTGAGGCTGAACAAGGTGAAAAAAGGTTTACTAAACATTATGGATACTTAAAGAAAAAGTGGGATGAAATCGATTCATACCGTTCTATGGGTCCTGCTCCAATTGCTTTTTATGATGGTGTTTGTACCATAAGTAAAAATACCACTTAATGGGCCAAATTGATACTTGAATCATCTTTTGGTCCTTATCCAAGCCCGCTAACCAGTCAACCAAGGCAGCCCACCAGTTTACACAGACCGGTCGATGGTCAAAGTCGGTCAACTATCAAAGTCAACGTACGGTCAAGGTCAATGGTCAAAGTCAATGGATGGTCATGATCAAAAGTCAACCGTCGATCAACTATCGAAGTCGGCCGCACCCAAGCCAATTTTCGGTTTGTAATAAAGCCAATGCCGCAAACCAATTCCTTGCCAAAAATTCTTCCGCACTACCAACTAGTCTCCAACCATGCTGTCAACCAGTCTCCAACCATGCTGCCAGCCAGCCTCCATCCACGCTGCCAACCACCATGTCTGTCAACCATCAAGACAGTCCTTGCCCATGCATTTAGTCATTTCGGCAAAGCAAGTGTCCACCAATCTGCCGGCCATCATTTATGCGAATTGAATTCCATGATTTCATCCATTCAATTCCATGCAGTACTAATTGCAGCAGTTTTAGCCATGCGCTACTAATTTCAGCAGTTTCAGCCATGCGCTACTAATTGCAGCAGTTTCAGCCATGCGCTACTAATTGCGTAGCTTTCAACCATGCAAGACTAAAGCGTGCAGTTTCATACATGCGAGAATTAACTCCATTTTGTTTCATACGTAATTGATGATGGTGGCTTGAATGAGCGATTAATGTAATTTATGTTATATTTAGATATGAAACTGTATAAATAGGGGAGAGCCAAGAGTTGGAAAAAAAAAAGAGACTGTAATTCCACACATCAATAAAAGGTCACCCCCAAGGGGATTCGTCCGTGGATGTAGGCAAACCATGCCGAACCACGTTAAACCTTTGTCTCTTTCTTTGTTCTTCAAATCAACCCCTAACCCAAAATACTCACCAAAACTATCCATTCATCGTGTTTCGTGCCCAAAAGTAGTTTTGGGTACAAACATTGGCGCCGACTAAGGGGATACGAGAAAAGGAATCGTATTCTCCCATTGAGAAAAGTTGTACAAAATGCTTCAAAATCGCTTCCGTGAAAAAGTTGTTTGAACGTCGTGAAAAATCAATGGTTGCAGTCCAGCTGACCGCAGCTGCTGTAACCCAGTTTGATTACAATGGTTGCAGTCCAGCTGACCGCAGCTGCTGCTGACCATATAATCGCACATCTTGCAGATCAGTGACGGCTAACTGCGACCATATAATCGCACATATCTAAAGTCAGTGATCACATTTCTTCCCCGAACATGTAATCGCAGATATTATAGTCAAGATGATCGCAACGGCTGCAATCCAGATTCATCGTTCAAGATCTGCTAAAACTATTACCTTCAGAATCAACAAAAGCTGCATCGCTACAAAGACTGATGAAATCACCCCTAGGACGTTCGGTCCACGGTAAAAGATGGAGTAAAAACATCGTCAAAATTGGTGCTGGATATTCGATCCACAACATGGTTGGGTCCAGTTTTGATTACAGTCACTGCAGTCCAGCTGATCGCAGCTGTTGCATTCCAGTTAGGCAAAGTTACTGCAATCCAGTTGATCGCAACTGCTGCAGTCCAGCATCATAGTCAGAGGCCACCAAGACTGACTCATCGGAAAGTTCGCTAAGATTGCCACCAGGATGTTCGATCCGCAGTATATTCAAGTCCAAAGTTGGAAAAATTTGCTTCCCAAATATCGTAGTGTCTACGTGTTCGAGTTTGTAAAACGTCAAAATCACTACTGTCATGATCGCAAGGTTATCAAGTTGCCTACATCTCAAGGTGCTTGAATACCCCAGGGAAACCCTCCAGAAAAAGCATCTCAGAAAGTTCCAGAAAGGGCCACAAAAGTGCAGCAAAACCATGGTGAAAGGTCCGTGAGAAACAACAACAGTCCCTGGAACCGTTACAAAGGAAATGAAGAAAACAGAAAACTGTTACAAAAATTCAAAAGCAATGGCAACAGTCCAGCAGAAACCGTTGCGAAAAGTTCTCATAAAAAAAAAAAAAAAAAAGAGAGGAAGCCGGCGGCCATCACGAGCGGCGTCAGCGAACGGCGGCAGCGGCGGCGGCGAACGAAGGCGGCGGTGGCAGACAAGGCCGGCGGCTACCGGCGAGCGGCAATCGCCGAGTAATCGGAGATTAAAAGGGGATTAATCGGATGCTGCAAATATCGGCGATTAGTTGGAGGGTATGATTAGGTGCCGCGCGATACAACTTAATTCCGTAGCCCTGTTCCAATGGAACGCGGCGCAACTTAATCCCGTAGCCCTCGGATTATTCCGCCCAGTTTCTCTTGCCTGGCGGATATGTACACCCTACTAGGGCTTGGTCTAAAAATTTGTTTTGTTGATATCTTCTCCGTCTCACGTCCGAATTGGATGATTTTTGGCTCGTTGCGATCGCATTTCAAAATCCTACGACATGAAGGTAAAATTTTTCAATTGGAGAATAATATTTTTGGGTACAATCGCGTCATCAACATGTTAGAGCAATGCGTTTACCAACCAATTTTGTTTCCTCGATAACTTCTTCTTCGTACATCCAAACTGAGTGATTGTCGGCCCGATGAGATCGTATGTCAATTACCAAGGTCGTGAAGGCAACATTCCAATTTTCGGAGAAGATTAAAAATTTTAGAAATGTGAAATGACAGCACCGAAACGGTCACATTCAATCACCACCGAAAATATCGCAGTCCATTGATCGAAGCCGTCTGCAGTCCTTTTCCACATAACTATTCTGATCGGTTGATCGAACTATTGTAATCCCGGTTTTCAAAGCAATAGATTGTTGGCCCGTTGATCGAACGTGCAGATCCTTTTAATTCCTACGATCCATGGGTCGAATCACTGTAGCCCGATTTTCACGAAAAACTATTTCAAATACGTTTTCCTCTCAACCGATTCAGTCCGATTTTGCGCATAATCACATTGCAGTGTAGTGATCACATTTCTTTGAAATACAATTCTTTGGCAACTGTCTTGATCCAGCTTGGACTTAATTGGTGCATTCCAGTCCCACAGACAAATCAATTATTAAGTCGAGACGAGACGCTAAGGCAACTATACTGATCATCGTCGCTTAAAAACACCGACATAGCCAGTTGGCATCCTAATCACTTCGAAAGCGAAGTCGCAGCAACATTTTCAATAAGGTAAGTATACATTTTACATATTTTTGCATCTTTTCATATATTCATGCATACTTTTGTTCAGTAAGACACCTTTAATGTGGCAAGCATCTTCTCAACGAGGGGATGCACACATTTCAATTCTGCGCGCATCTGGAATAGTGGTATTGGCCCCCCGCGCAAATTCCAGATAGCAGACATCTTCAAAATCCCATGCGCGAGCAAAATGCAAAGCAAGGCAAAGTGCACCCTTGTGCAAGCATTGAGCGACATGACAATTACTATCTTCCGGGCGAGTTGCATATCACTTCAACATGGTGACCATCACTTGGGGTGAGATATGTAACACCTCATGGTCTTAAATTACTTTTTGGGGCAAGTTGTGTAACACTTCATACGCTTGGAGGCAAGTTACATAGCACCTAATTGCAATGCGGAATTAAGCTTCTGAAAATCGAAATTTCAGGTAACCCAAACTTCTTAATCCTCCAACGAGTTGTGGGATTAAGAGGGGGCGAACGTACACCCTAATATTTTTGCGCAATTATTACAATCAATAATTTTTAACTACCATAGATACGTTATTGTACTCCAGTTCAAAAGCAACTGCTGCACTCAGTTGGACGCAACTGATGCAGTCCAATTTTGCTTACGAATTTTGTACTCAGTTGGACGCAACTGATGCAGTCTGGTGGCACTCGGTTGGACGCAACTGATGTTGTCTAGTTTTATTCGTAACTGTAACACCTATGTTTATCGAACTGTTTAAGTCCGGTCCCTCAAAGAAATGCTAGCCAGTAGCTTTGTTCGTTCTTCTTGCATTCAAGCCGATCATACCGATGATCTGATTATCAGCTTCGATTCTATGATCCGGTGATCTGGTGGCTATTTGCGGTGTAACCGTTCATTACTCACGTATTCGGTGATCCGCGGTGATGCGATCCGGTGATCGCCAGTGGCTGCGCCCAGTACAACCGTTCGTTCGCTCTTTGCATTCCGGTGATCCACGAGTGATGCAGTCAGCTATCTTTCGCCGATTTCACGGTCCACGATCGCAGTGGCTTTGCGGTACAACTTCGTTCGTTCTGCTTGCATTCCCGGTAATCCACAGTGATGCGATCTGCTATGCTCGCGGTTCTTGCTGATCCGGCTGATCGCATGCTTTAGTACAACCGTTCGTTCTTTGCTGCATTTCCAGTGATCGCCGGTGATGTAGTCCACTATGCTCGCGGTTCTTCTGAGTCAGGCGATCGCAGTCTTTTGCGGTACAACTTTGTTAGATTCTTCTTGCATTCCGGTGATCGCGGTGATGTAGTCGGCTATGCTTGCGGTTTCACTATCCAGTGTCCTTATTCTTGCGGTACAACTTTGTTCGTTTCGCTTAATTCAGTGATCGCGGTGATGCGATCCGGCCCTATGCTCATGATTCTATGATCCGGCTAACCGCAGCCGCTGCGGTCTTGCTCGTTGTATTCTTTCCAGCTGATCGCAGTTGTTGCAGTTCAAATTTTGCTCGTCGCTCCTGCGATCTAGATGATCGCGACCTGCTCTTGCAATGCTAAATCTTCGCTGCGATTGAGCTAATCAAGTTGCTGCGGTCCATCTATGTTCGCAGTTCTGCATCCAGGTGACCGCCTGCTTTGCGAGTGCGATCTTGCTCGACTGCTGCCGCATTCCGGTGATCGAAAGCACATTGCGAGACAATTTTACTCGTTTTCTGCTGCAGGCGGTGATTGAAAGCTCTTTGCAAACCATTTTTGCTCAATCTTTGTTACTACGATTTTGCTCATTACTGTAAAAGACAGTTTTTGTGGCCATCGCAGACAAGTCCAACGCAACTACCACAGTTCAATTTTACATCAGGAGCATCATGCTTCCGTAACAGAGCAGTTCAGCCTTCGGTCCCGATTTTGCATACAACAATGGTTCATACTCAACTGTTACCAGCCGAACACAATAGCCTCACTTGGGGGCGACTTGATTACGATCTCCATAGTCAATGAAGGCAGTTCTATTTACGCTTCAACAACAAAAATTTACTCACGGGGCGTCTTGATTTCCCCAAACAACAAGGGAAGTTCGCCGATCACCTCAACATCATTAGTCCACACTTGGGGGCGAGTTTTATCACTAACTAAGGAACACAAAATTTTTCTTAACCCCCAACAAGTTGGAGGTTAAGAGGGGGCGATGTTTGTACCATAAGTAAAAATACCACTTAATGGGCCAAATTGATACTTGAATCATCTTTTGGTCCTTATCCAAGCCCGCTAACCAGTCAACCAAGGCAGCCCACCAGTTTACACAGACCGGTCGATGGTCAAAGTCGGTCAACTATCAAAGTCAACGTACGGTCAAGGTCAATGGTCAAAGTCAATGGCTGGTCAACAGTCAAAGTCAACCGTCGGTCAACTATCGAAGTCAGTCGCACCCCAAGCCAATTTTCAGTTTTATAACCAGCAATGCTGCAAACCAATTCCTAGCCAAAAATTCTTCCGCACTACCAACTAGTCTCCAACCATGCTGTCAACCAGTCTCCAACCATGCTGCCAGCCAGCCTCCATCCACGCTGCCAACCACCATGTCTGTCAACCATCAAGCCAGTCCTTGCCCATGCATTTAGCTGTTCAGCCAGCAAGTGTCCACCAATACTGCCAGCCATCATTTATGCAGAATTGAATTCCAACAGTTTCATCCATCAATTCCATGCAGTACTAATTGCAGCGATTTTAAACCATGCGCTACTAATTGCAGCAGTTTCAGCCATGCGCTACTAATTGCAGCAGTTTCAGCCATGCGCTACTAATTGCAGCAGTTTCAGCCATGCAATACTAAAGGCGTGAGTTTCAACCCATGCGATACTAAAGGCGTGTTAGTTTCATACATGTAATTAACTCCAATTTGTTTCATACTGTAATTGATGATGGTGGCTTGAATGAGCAGTTAATGTAATTTATGTTATATTTAGATATGAAACTGTATAAATAGGGGAGAGCCAAGAGTTGGAAAAAAAAAATCGACTGTAATTCCACACATCAATAAAAGGTCACCCCCAAGGGGATTCGTCCGTGGATGTAGGCAAACCATGCCGAACCACGTTAAACCTTTGTCTCTTTCTTTGTTCTTCAAATCAACCCCTAACCCAAAATACTCACCAAAACTATCCATTCATCGTGTTTCGTGCCCAAAAGTAGTTTTGGGTACAAACAGATGGACACAAATATTTTGTTATATTTATCGATGATTGGTCTCGTGCTACATGGATATACTTACTGAAATCTAAAAACGAAGTGTCTACTATTTTTGAAGAATTTCATCTTATGATAAGCAATCGGTTTGATGCTAAGGTCAAAATTTTTAGATCAGATAACTGTACCGAGTTTGTGAAAGGTCTTTTACCAGGTTATCTTCGTAGACATGATATTATTCATCAAACTAGCTCTGTGGGTACATTACAGCAAAATGGAGTTCCCGAACGAAAACTTCGACACATTTTGGAAACACAAAATTGGTTAAAAAGACCAAAATCAATAATTCCTGGGTGAAAAAGACATTTAGATTTTGATATTGTTTAAATGGACAAAAATATAAAAATAGCCAGGATGTAACCAGTTTCATCCTACCCATTTTCAAATTCTTTTTCTTATTTTTAGTTTACATCAGGATGCATCCAGTTTCATACTCGCTATTTTTTAAGTTTAAGCCAGGATGAATCCAGTTTTATGGGGGAGAGTTCTTTTGAACTTCTGCTTAATTGCCATATCTTTGTGGGGAGTGCGGCTGTGGAATTTTTAGGGGTTATCTTGTATCTTCATAACTCCTTGATGAATGAATTTAGCTTCGGCTTTATGATTGAATCTAAATTTGTTAGTACGTTAATACACTTTTTGGTCATGATGTATCTTCGTGGAAATTTCATTAGGATCCCACTAATTTTTGTACCTTTGCCAATTTTTTTGACAAAAAGGGGGAGAATTAATGTGTAGTTCACACTACAAATACATATGGTTTACAGATCATTATGTAAGGGGGAGTGGTTTTCATGTTGAGATATGTATATATTGACTAAGGGAGAGTGATGCATATCACCATAGTGTTATTGTCAAAGTTGTGATACAATTGAACTTTGATGTTGTTTAATAATACTATGACACTGTACAACAATGATTGAGAGCATTTTGTTTTCTCATTGTTATAGCTACGGATCTTCAACAACTGTGATGTTGAACTTATAACCTTTAGGATCATGGAGTACTTGGAAGTGACGAAGATTTCGAGTCGCGTTGAAGATGCCATGGAGATCAAGCATGTGGATAAGAGGCTTATTTTCTTATCTTTTTTGTAATCCATATTATTGATAGTTTTGTCACTAAAATTGACAAAGGGGGAGATTGTTAGAGCATTGCTCGGTCAAACTCGCATGCGTTGCTATCTCAAGCATGTTTGTCAATGTTAGTGATCAAAACTATAAGTCTTGATTTCTAGCCTATTTATAGATGTCTCGGACTAGGACATAGATAGTGTAGTTGAGCTTAAATCTCTCGATGTTTAACTCTTGAAGATGAAGAACAACTAAGGGGAGCTTGTGGAACTTCTTCGACAAAAGGTATGTGGAGACTTGAAATTATCTATCACTTGGAAAGTCTATTTCTACTATCTTATATATTGAGACATAAGTCATGTTATGATATAGTTTTCTCTATACAACAATTAAAATAAGGCAATCCACAAATGCTATAACTGAATTGGAAGATGATTCTGGTGCTATCATAACGGACCCTAGCAATATTGCAAGATTGTTAGAGTCTCACTTTGAGAATAAATTTAAGTATGAGGAAGTGCATTTTGCTGAGGGCATTTTTGAAGCAATTCCCAGAGTAATAATAGATGAGGAAAATATGATGCTGGAAGCAGTGCCTACGTTTGAAGAGGTAAAAGAAGCAGTGAATTCAATGGATGCTAATAGTGCACCTGGACCTGATGGTTTTCCAGGTTTTTTCTATAGATTTGCTTGGGAGATAATGGGAAAAGATTTGGTCAATGCAATCCAGTTTTGTTGGAAAAATGGTTTTATTCCAAAAGGCTTGAACTCCAACTTTCTAGTTTTGCTTCCAAAAGTTAAATGTGCAAGAAAGCCAAGTCAATTCAGACCAATTGGTCTGAGTAACTGGATAAGGTGGTGTCAACTCAACAAGGGGCTTTTATAAAAGGAAGAAACATTCAAGATCAGATTGTACTTGCATCAGAAATGGTTAATGAGCTGGATGTAAAACGGAGAGGTGGAAATGTAGGTCTAAAAATAGACATTACTCAGGCTTACGACTCGTTGAGCTGGGAATTTTTGTTTGAAGCACTAAGACAATTTGGTTTTTCAGAAAAATGGGTTCAATGGTTACATACTTTATTCCTATCTGCAAGAGTATCTGTTCTAGTTAATGGTGGACCGGTGGGTTTCTTTCAAGTACACAGAGGATTGAGACAAGGTGATCCCTTGTCTCCAATTCTTTTTGTTATAGCTGAAGACATTCTGAGTAGGAACTTGAAAAAGTGTGTGCAGGATAAGAAAATAATGCCTTTGGTAAATAGAGGAGGTATACAACCTACTCATATTCTTTTTGCCGATGATGTTTTTTTGTTCTTTAATGGACACAAAAGAAACATTCAGTCTATTAAGAAACTCTTGAAGGATTATCAAGATTCATCTGGTCAAAGAATTAATCAACAGAAGAGTAAGGTCTTTGTAGGGGGAGTTACTGAAGGGAGAAAGCAACAAATAGCAGATGAATTTAATATGCCTCTATCAAAGCTGCCTGACAAATATCTGGGGGTAATTCTGTAACCAGGGAGAGTGAAAATAAGTACTATTTGGGGTGTGGTGGAAATGATTCAAAACAGACTAGCTGGTTGGATAGGAAGTTTGTTATCTTTTAGAGATAGACTAACTTTGGTGCAATCTGTATTAAGCAGTATTCCTATATACAATATGGCTGTTTATAAGTGGCCAAAAAAGATTGTGAAGATGTGTGAAAGATTGATAAGGAATTTTCTTTGGTCAGGGGATTCAGACACTAGAAAAGCAATAACACTAAAATGGGATAAAGTTTGTGTGCCCCTTGAGGAAGGAGGTTTGGGTATAAAAAGATTAGAAATTGTGAATAAATCTTTACTTATGAAATTGTTATGGAAGCTGCAGGAATCAGAGGCTGAATGGGCTATTTTTATGAGGGAAAAATATTTTACTGTTACTGGTGATCTGAAGACAGGATACAAGAAATCTTCAATTTTACCTGGAATCAAATGGGTGATGGAAGATGTTAAAAAACACACTAGGTGGGTGGTTGGAAATGGGGAAAGCATCTCTGTTTGGAATGATATGTGGATTAAAGACAGACCTCTAAGTGACCTTTTTCCAGAGGATATATATGTGAAGGATACAGGGGGAAGTAAGGTGTCTGAGTTGATAGTGGATGGTAAATGGGTTATACCCCAGAGAATGCTAGAGTACTTTCAACTTGATGAACTACCAATTTTTTCAGCAGGAAAAGATAAGAAAATATGGTCTGCTACTTTATCTGGCGAATTTACTGTAAAATCTGCAGTTGATTGTATTAGAAATCACTATGAAAAAGAAGTGTGGACTAGAAAAGTTTGGCATCCAGTTCTGCATCCATCCACATCTAGCAATATTTGGAAATTGGTGAGAGGTCTTTGTGCTACTGATGGTAAATGGCAAGGGAGAGGGTACAGTCTAGCTTCAAAGTGTTATCTGTGTGCAAATGATTCTGAAAATTTGGAGCATATTCTATGGTTTTGCAACTTTAGCCAAATAATCTGGAAATGGTTGGGTAGCATGTTCTTATTCTTAAATCCTCAATCTTATGGAGATGTAATGAATTTTGCTGGTTCAAAGAGCAGTGCTGTTCAGGAAGTGTGGATTTTGTCAGCATCAATAACATTGATGGAGTTGTGGTTTCTAAGGAATAAGATTGTTTTTGAAGGAGGAAAACCAGAGATTGGTATTCTCAAGAAAAAAATTCTAAAATTCACAAAAGACTGTGAACTAAGAATTAAAGGGCAAATGTGGGATTGTAGTTATGATTTTCAAGTATTCAAAAATTTTGATCTGAAAAATAGACCACCGAGAAGACAAAGATATAATGGAGTTAAGGTTTGAATTACCTAGTAGGAATCAAATAATGGTGTCTTTGTGTGGGTAATTCAAGAGGTAACCAGTGTCTTTGGGATTGGTTTTGTCAAGAGAAATAGTGAAGGTGATTTCTTATTTGCTAAAGCAAGGGGTTTGGGGATAGCTACTTCATTTATAGCTGATCTCCTGGCAATTATTTGTGCTACCGAATGGGTGTCGGGGAAGGGATTCAGAATTTAATCATCAAGTCTGGTTCAAAAGCAAAAGTAACTACCTTTAAAATGGGTAAAGTCCCTTGGTTCTTGAGGTCAAGATGGAGCAGAATTAAAAAACTTCTATGCAGATAATAATTCATCACTGCTATAAGGAAATAAACTTCACAACTAATTCATTGGCAATAAAGGGTGCTGGGATGAATAAAGGAGAGAATCAACAATTCTTGAAGAAGCCAAATTTCCTTAAGGAATTGGAAATCCCTGGAATAAATTACTTTAGTTCTGGCTAATTTTTGGGTTTAATAAAAATGGGCCTGCTTTATTTTCTGTTTTAGTTGTAGTGGGCTGTTTTCTGTTTGGGTAAGCTTTCTGGGGTTGAATTCTTTTGGTTGTTTTGTAAGTCTTTTATTTTTGGTTATAAAATCTATTATTGATCGAGCAAAAAAAAATCTATACACATTTGAAATTTCGAGTTTAGTATATCTCGCTTACATATTTCTCGAAATATGTGTTGGTAAGCTTTCTCTTCGACCAAGTTCATCTTATATCATGAGAAATTTGCCGAGTAACATCTTACATGGTTTGTGTGATATAATCATTTGGTGTAAGACTTGGAAGGTTTCAATAATGATTATTTCAATATCTTGAAAATTGTTTTGATAGTAATAGTGTGTGAAAACGGCTATTGATATTATAGAAGAATGTTTCAATGATTGAAATAAAGAGTTGATGATGTAACCATCTTTGGATATAAGCATATATAGTGTGTTCGCACATTAGTGTATAAGTCCATAAACCGGGAGCCCAGAGTATGCATATGTGTGTATACGAAATTGGTGAAGGAGACAGGTTAAGTATGCGTACGTGTACGCATACTTGCGGAAGTTCTCAAACCGAGAATTTCTGCTGATTTTGGTTTTGGCAAAACTTTTAACTAGTCAACTTAAGTATGAGTACACATACGCATACTGGCGGAAGTTTTTGAACCGAAATTTCTGCTGAGTTTGAAAACTTTATAAACTAAAAAACTGGTTGCTTAAGTACGCATACCCTTACGCATACTTAAGCTGGTTACTTTGTCAAATCGGTCAAGTCCATGAACTTAAACATTTAAATCATAAGGAATGCAATCTTTTCAAACCGTGGCTATAAAGTTCATGATTGAAAAGTGAATCAAACCGATTTGATTTCAATTGTGTTATCTAAAGAATTGAACAACTCTTTAACTAGTTTCATTTGAGTCATTTGAACTAGTTATGATTAAGATGAATAAGGTTGATATGAGAGTAATCATATGTATGGATAACCTCGGTTAACTATTTGTGAACCAACCTGGTGTACACGTTTAGGTACGGCTACATAAACCTAAATGAGGGTATATTTCATTTGTGTGTAACAAGCTAAGTTCGATCTAACGATTGAAAGATATTAGATTGGTTGAGTTAGGTTTTTCATCTAACGGTGAATATTGAATGCTTTGTTACCAAGGTAACTTGGATTGCAAACCCTGATTTGAAAACTATATAAAGGAGAACTCTAGCAAATGGGAAATCTAATCCCCACGTACACCTCTTGTCCGTTACTAGCTGCATAACTGGAGTCGATTCTCCTTTAACCTTAGGTTTCTTCTCGAGACCCAATAGGTTAACGACTTGAAAACTTCATTGGGATTGTGAATCCATACCCAACTATTATCTTTGTAGTTGCGTGATCTGATCTTGCTGTTTCTATCGTGTTGAGTGCAATTGAAATAATTGGCTCGAGATTTTATATCTCTGATAGGAAAGATAGAAAAGTAATCACAAACAAACTTCGACTCATTGTTTGTGATTCCACAATAACTTGTTTTGCTAGTCGATTAAGTTTATTGTGAGGTGATTGATAATACTAGGTTGTTCTTCGGGAATATAAGTCTGGTTTATCAATTGGTTCTTGTTCACCTTGATTTATCAAAAGAAGAAACAAAAACTCTTGGGTATTTATGTGGGAGATAGATTTATTCAATCCTATAGACTTTTCTGTGTGAGACATATTGGTCTATCAAGTCTTCGACTTTGGGTTGTAGCAACTCTTAGTTGAGGGTGAAATCAGCTAAGGGAATCAAGTGCGTAATCCTGCTGAGATCAGAGACGTAAGGAGCGCAACTGTACCTTGAATCAGTGTGAGATTGATTAGCGTTCAACTACATTCCAGTCCGAAGTTAATTGGTAGTAGGCTAGTGTCTGTAGCGGCTTAATACAGTGTGGTGTTCTATCTGGACTAGGTTCCGGGGTTTTTGCATTTGCGGTTTCCTCGTTAACAAAATTCTGATGTCTGTGTTATTTCTTTTCCGTATTATATTTTGTTATATAATTGAAATATCACAGGTTTTGCATTAAGATCAATTAATTAGAATATCCAACCTTTGGTTGTTGATTTACATTGATTGACACTTGAACATTGGTCTTTGGTACCGTTCAAGTAACTCCTCTTTTATTCAATCGGGCTCGCAGATTTCTATTTGCTGATTGCTGATTGAATTAAGAGTTAGAGATATTAAAATATTTGATATAATTTAATCTAGATTGAGTCTGACTGTCTAGTTGATTCTCTAGAAAGTGTATTGGAGTAAGTCATGTCAGATTGCCAAACGAATTGTTGGGTGTGGTTGTTAGACCCCCGCATTTCCAACTTCTATATATGTGGATCGTTACTTATAGTAAGAATATATATTGCATTTATTGTCAGTAGTACTCTTACTATTGATAGGTATTATGTAAGTTGTATAAGATACTATAACCTCTCTTGATGCTGAATAAGAAAAACTAATCCTCTCTTCTCCCGTGGACGTAGGCTACTGCCGAACCACGTAATTACTGTCTTAAGTTTTATTCTTTTGATCTACGACATGGTATCAGAGCAGGCTATTTGTGTCGAGTCATTTGACCGCACCTTTTCATCGTCACCCTATTTAATTGTCCACGTGTTAGACCCAACGAGGCTACACGTGAGGGGGCATGTTGAGATTATTAGTTCCACATTGTTTGGGAAATCTAAGATCCTGCGGTTTATAATCCTATGGGCTTCTCCACTCATTGCAAATTGGTTTTGAGTTGGATGCACATATTCTAATATGGTATATGGGGATCTCTAAAGATCTTGGCCATTTTTTTTCTTTTTTTTTTCTTCTTCCAGTCAAGTGATTGTCTCTTGTGTTTTTGAAGATGGCACAATCTGACAATAATTCTAGGTTAACTTCGGTTCTCTTGAACGACGTTAATTACCTAAGTTGGTCGAGGGCGGCTAGTCTTGCTCTTGGGGGAAGAAAAAAATCTTGGCACATAAGTGAGAAAGGTGTTTTTCCATATTCGAAAGATCCAAAATACGAAGATTGGATTGCTGATGATCAACTAGTTCGAACATGGCTTCTTCAGTCGATGTAGCCACATATTGCAGAGATTTTTTTCTTACTCTGAATCAGCGAAAGATTTGTGGAGTTCTGTTGGTGGTCTTTTTGGTTTACAAAATAATGCTGCCCGTGTGTTTGAACTTAAACGTGAAATTGTTGAGGCTGAACAAGGTGAAAAAAGTTTTACTAAACATTATGGATACTTAAAGAAAAAGTGGGATGAAATCGATTCATACCGTTCTATGGGTCCTGCTCCAATTGCTTTTTATGATGGATACAAATATTTTGTTATATTTATTGATGATTGGTCTCGTGCTACATGGATATACTTACTGAAATCTAAAAACGAAGTGTCTACTGTTTTTGAAGAATTTCATCATATGATAAGCAATCAGTTTGATGCTAAGATCAAAATTTTTAGATCAGATAACTGTACCGAGTTTGTGAAAGGTCTTTTACCAGGTTATCTTCGTAGACATGGTATTATTCATCAAACTAGCTCTGTGGGTACATCACAGCAAAATGGAGTTCCCGAACTAAAACTTCGACACATTTTGGAAACACAAAATTGGTTAAAAAGACCAAAATCAATAATTCCTGGGTGAAAACGACATTTAGATTTTGATACTGTTTAAATGGACAAAAATATAAAAATAGCCAGGATGTAACTAGTTTCATCCTACCCATTTTCAAATTCTTTTTCTTATTTTTAATTTACATCAGGATGCATCCAGTTTCATCCTCATTTATTTTTTAAGTTTAAGCCAGGATGAATCCAGTTTCATCCTTGCTACTTTTTTTTGTCTATTTCACTCATAATAATTTTTACTCGTCCATTTGAACCATGTTTTAAATTTTTTGGACAAATGACCCATTTTTCGTTTTGGAAACTACTCGTTCTCTTATGATTCTAATGAACGTCCCCAAGAAATATTGGTCGCATGGGTGCTTGACAGCGACATACTTAATAAATCGCATTCCTAGTCGCATTCTTGATTTTCAGTCTCCATTAGAGGTATTAAAAAATCACAAGCCTGGTATTTCTCATCTTCGAATCTTTGGATGTGTATGCTATGTTCATTTACAGGCAAAAGACCGTGACAAACTTGAGTCACGAGCTATCAAATGTGTGTTTTTCGGATACTCTTCTACTAAAACTTGGGTATGTATGTTATAATCCATCAACTCGGGAAGTTACAATTTCTCGCGATGTGGTGTTTGACGAGACCACAGCTTATTTTCAATGTGAATCTGGAAGTCGGTCCCAGGGGGAGTCTTTGGATGATTTGGCAGTTGGCACCACTTCCGATAATTGGTAATGAGATCAATCTTGGTAAGGGGCGGCAAGAATTGGTAGAGGGGCGGCAACCTAATAAGACAAAAAAGGTCATTACAAGTATATTCAAGTGCCCATTATCAATAAAAAATTTGGAAATGACTAATTAGCCTTATTGTTAATAATCAAGATTAGTAATGATAATCAAGATTAGTGTTGATAATTAATTTTCACTTATTATAACTTTAATATATCAGATTTTTAGAGTTATCAAAAAAAAAAATTTAGAGGAAAAGAAAAAGAAAACTTATGTGATATTTGTGAAACCCTAGATTTTGTTTCACTCAACCAAAATGAGTGATTCTAGTGACCCGGTAACTTCTAAATTAGTTCCCATTAGCTTTTTCTCGCTCAAAATTATCTAAAGTACATAACAAAATCAAAACTTTTGAATTTTCAGAAGAACTTGCGGTTGCAATTTTGCTTGTTACCAACCGTAACTCTTAGTTACGGTTCGTAAGTTATCGAATACTAACCGTAACTGGTTAAATTTGGGGAAGATCAAATCGTAAAACCAGTTACGGTTGGTAACTAAATGCTCGATACCAACCGTAACTGAGTTACGGTTGGTAATTACATGCTCGAAACCAACCGTAACTCAGTTACAGTTGGTAAACTAAAATAGTTACCAACCGTAACTGAACAATATTCTCATATTAAGAACATACGGTTGGTAATTGAACTATTACCAACCGTATGTTCTTCAAAATCTCCAGTTACGGTTCGTAATTGAGTTATTACCAACCGTAACTCACATAAACCCAGAAATTTCAATTTCAATTTTCATACAAAACCCTAATTTTTGATACAAAATTAACTTAAATCCAACACGATAAACTAAACCCTAACTGGGTTTTTCCAAACATTTTTCAAATCGCCGATTAATTGAAGACGATGAAATTTTCAGTTTTAATGGAGGTTACGGTTGATGGAGGAGAAGATGAAGAAGAAGATGAAAAACAAAACTGATTTGATTTTTTTTTTTTTGATTCATTAGGTTTTAAAAAAAATTGATTTGATTTTGGTTGATTTAAGGTGAAAAGGGTAATCTAGTCAATCTACACCCCCTATAGGACACCCCCTAACCAATAAGAGGGACATTGCTATCTATTGATACCCAAGTAGATAATGGTGCAATAGTAGAACTTTTGGCTCCAAATAATGAAGCAATTCATAATTTACAGTCAGAAAATGATATTACTAATCATAATATGGTTTCACAAAATGTGCCTCAATAACCTTTAGCTTCAGAAAATGATGTTACTGATCATTATATGGTTCCAGAAAATATCTCTCAAGAATCTGAAACTACAGTCAGCGACGGATCCAGGAATTTGTGTTGAGGTGGGCTATTTTTCATTCGTCTCAACTGCGATAAAAATAAATACAATAAAATATCTAAAGAGTATAAGTTGGGCAACGTTATCTTTTAGAGCACAAAACTTTTTGAATCAAATTTATTTATCATAGAGTATATTTACAATTGTGTTATGCTATGTATGAGATACACAAACAAAACTATAAATTAACACAAAACTTTGATTTGATAATGCGGCCGTAGGCCGCCAATTTTTTTAGGGTTCTATAAATTATTTTGTGGTTTCGAAAATAAGATATTACTTATCAATGTGTCAAATATTTTAAATTTATGCTTCTCTTTGGTTTGCAAAATAATTACTAAATAAAAAAAAATTAAATTTGTGCTTATAACATGATAAGATATGACATTTTTCTGTCTATCCCTGTAAGTAACATTTTAAGTGTTACATTTTTAATTTATCATATTTGCCCCCGTAAGGATACACATCATTTTAAGATTTTGAATCACATACAAGCAAGATATTTAATTCTTTGGATGCATGCATATAAACGTGTCCTCACTCTCGTTGCATATCACTAGATCTTAGTCATACAACTACATATATGTTCCCGTTTGTTAGATCTTTTTCAAGATACGTCAAGTTTGATTTTCTTTTGTATGGGCTATCCAAATTTAGACCTGGGCTTTTCCTTTTTTCCCAGGGAATTACCAAGGTGAAGATGAGCTATTACAGAGTTATAAATAATACTACGGTACCAATAGTGAGGACATCAAGTAGAGAAAAGAAAGCTCCAGAAAAGTATAAGGATTTTTTCACTTATCATTCCGCTGCAAATCCTATGCAGGCACATTTAACATATGATCATATAGGTTCTTCACATTTAGGAAAGGTTTTGATTATTTTTTGGTGAAATTTTTTGCGAAAAAGTTTCACCAAGATTATCCTTCTCCTTCTTCGTATCCCATGAAAAATTAAGTTTTGATTATCAAAAAATTAATTAGTGATAAGTTAACTTTATCACCTAAATTAACACTAATCAAATTGAGGGTAGATTAGAAATTACATATTGAAAATAGGAGGATAAGGGGTTATAGGGGTACTATTTCAAGACCCAAAAAGCCCCAAAAACCAACAATTTTTACAACCTCGATAATAAGATTTTTTAATTAATCATTGTTCGAAAAGAAAACAGATCCACATGCACAGCCAATGAAAATAATTACGTACGTACTCTTCCTGACTAGTAATTACGTACTCTTCTTGACTAGTAATGATTGTACCATAAGTAAAAATACCACTTAATGGGCCAAATTGATACTTGAATCATGTTTTGGTCCTCATCCAAGCCCACTAACCAGTCAACCAAGGCATCCCACCAGTCTGCACGGACTGGTCAATGGTCAAAATCGGTCAACTATCAAAGTCAACTTCCGGTCAAGGTCGATGGTCAAAGTCGGTCAACTATCAAAGTCAACTTCCGGTCAAGGTCATGGTCAACGGTCGGTCAACATTCAAGGTCAACCGTCGGTCAACTATCGAAGTCAGTCGCACTCCTAGCCAATTTTCAGTCCTTGTAGCTAAAGAATGCCGCAAACCAATTCCTACCAAAAACTCTTCCACGCTGCCAACCAGTCTCCAACCATGCCGCCGGCCCAACCTCCATCCACACTCGCCAGACCATCATGCTCTGTCAACGTCAAGCTGGTCCCTACCCATGCATCGGCAGCTTTTCCGCAAGCAAATGTCCACCAATATCGCCACCATCATTTATGCGTAATTTATCATGGAAGCATAAATGTGCGGTTTCATGCGTAATTGAATTCAGGAGTTTCAAATCATGCAAGTACTAAAGGCACGATTTCAGTCATGCAAGTACTAAAGGCAAAAGCAATTTCAGTCATGCAAGACTAAAGGCGATTTGATCAAAGACTAAAGGCGGCGAGTTTGATCATGCACTACTAAAGGGCTAGTTTCATACATGCAGAATTAACTCATTTGTTTCATACGTTAATTGATGATGGTGGCTTGAATGAACAAGTTAATGTAATTTATGTTATATTTAGATATGAAAGCTGTATAAATAGGGGAGAGCAGAAATCGGGGAAGGGGGCCAATAGGAGATAAAACAAACACTGTAATTCTACATATCAATAAAATATCACCCCAAGGGGATTCGTCCGTGGATGTAGGCAAACCATGCCGAACCACGTTAAACCTTTGTCTCTTTATTTGTTCTTCAAATCGACCCCTAACCCAAAGTACTCACCAAAACCATCCACTCATCGTGTTTCGTGCCCAAAAGTAATTTTGGGTACAAACATTGGCGCCGACTAAGGGGATATACGAGAAAATAAATCGTGCTTTCCCATTGAGAAAAGTTGTAGAAAATGCTTCAAAATCGTGTCCGTGAAAAAGCGATCGAGTATTTTGGAAAATCACTGCTTGATCCAGATTGATCGTGAATCGCTGCAGACTAGTTTGATCATAACAGCCGCATGATCCAGTGATCGCATTTGCTGCTGACCGTATAATCGCACATACTACTGATCCAGTTGATCGCAACTCGCCGCAACCAAGATTCGCCGTTTGATTTGCCGAATCTATTAGTGAATCGGATATCATGAAAATCGCATCACTACAAAATCTGATGATAGTGTTGCTGGAACGCTCGTTTCGCGACAAAAGATGTTGTGAAATACCATCAAAACTGTCGTAGGATATTCGATCCACAACATGGCTGGATCCATTTTCGATTTCTATCACTGCCGTCCAGCTGATCGCAGCTGCTGCAGATCAGTTAATCACAATTACTATAGCCCAACATCGCAATCGGAAGCCACCAAAGCTGACTTACTGCGAAAATCACCAAGGTTGTTGTCAGGATGTCCGATCCGCAGCATGATTCAAGTCCCAAGTCCGAAAAGATTGCTTCCCAAATAACGTAGTGTCTACGTGTTCGAGTTTGTAATCGTCAAAATCTCTACTGTCTTGATCGCTAGGTTATCAAGTCGCCTACATCTCAAGGTGCTTGAATACCCCAGGGAAAACCTCCAGAAAAAGCATCTCAAAAATTCCAGAAAGGGCCACAAAATTGCAGCAAAACCATGGTGAAAGGTCCGTGAGAAACAGCAACAGTCCCTGGAACCGTTACAAAGGAAATGAAGAAAACAGAAAACTGTTACAGAAGTTCAAAAGCAATGACAACAGTCCAGCAGAAACCGTTGCGAAAAGTTTCCATCAATAAAAAAAAAAAAAAAAAAGGGGAGCCGGCGGCCAACACCAGCGGCGGCGGCACGGCGGCAGCAAACTCAGATCTGTTCACCCTCTTCAGGGTCTCGTTCACCTACCTTTGTTTTCGCCCACCCACGTCAAGGTGTCCATCACCCACGTCAGTGTTCTTCGATGCTTCGAGTTACATCAAAGTTCGATGCGAAGCAAATGACCACCGTTGATGCTCCCAGGTACATCAAAGTTCGATGCTCCAAGATACATCAAAATTCCAATTTGAGCAATGGTTCGATGGAATGGTGGTACATCAACCTTCGATGTGCTGAACACACAGACCATTGATGCTCCCCGGTACATCTATTTTTGATGCTCTCTAAAACATCGAAATCAAATTTAAAAAAAAAAAAAAAAAAAAAAAATCAGAAAAAAGCCGGCGGGCAAGGCCGGCGGCCAACACGAGCGGCGGCGAACGGCGGCAGAGGCGGACAAGCCGGCGGCCACCATCGAGCGGCAATCGCCGATTTAATGGCGAGTACTCGGACGGTGCGATTAATCGCCGATTAATTGAGGCTCCGATTCGGTGCAGCGCGATACAACTTAATTCCGTAGTCCTGATTCAATGCAACGCGGCGCAACTTAATCCCGTAGCCCTCAGATTATTCCGCCCAGTTTCTCTTGCCTTGCGGATATCTACACCCCACTAGGGCTTGGTCTAAAAATTTGTTTCGTTGATATCTTCTTCGTCTCACGTCCGAATTGGATGATTTTTGGCTCGTTGCGATCGCATTTCAATATCCTACGACATGAAGGTAAAATTTTGCAATTGGAGAATAATATTTTTTGGTACAATCACGTCATCAACATGTTAGAGCAAGGCCGACCAACCAATTTTGTTTCTCGATAACTTCTTCTTCGTGCATCCAAACTGAGTGATTGTCGGCCCGATGAGATCGTATGTCAACTACCAAGGTCGTGAAGGCGGCATTCGAATTTTCGGAAAAGGTTAAAAATTTTAGAAATGTAAAATGACAGCACCAGAAACGGTCACATTCAATCACCAACGAAAATACTGCAGTCCAGTTGATCGAACTGCTGCAGTCCTTTTTCACATAACTATTACAGTCAGTTGATTGAACTATTGTAATCCAGTTTCACAGCAACAACTGTTGGCCTGTAGATCGAACAGCCGCAGTCCTTTTTAATTCCTACAGTCCAGTGGGTCGAACTGTTGTAGTCCGATTTTCCCGAAAAACTGTTTCAATACAGTTTTCCTCTCAACCGATTCAGTCCAGTTTTGCGCATAACTGTTGCAGTGCAGCTGATCACAGCTGCTGAAATACAGTTCCGTGGCAACTGTCTTCGATCCAGCTTGGGCTTAATTGGTGCATTCCAGTCCCACAGACAAATCAATTACTAAGTCGAGACGAGACGCTAAGGCAACTATACTAATCATCGTGTTTGGAAAACACAGACATAGCCGGTGGGCATCCTAATCACTTCGTAAGAGAAGTCACAAGAACATTTTCAATAAGGTAAGTATACAATTTACATATTTTTGCATCTTTTCATATATTCATGCATACTTTTGTTCAAGTTAAGACACCTTTAATGTGGCAAGCATCTTCTCACGAGGGGATGCACACATTTCAATTCAACGTGCATCCGGAATAGTGGGATTGGCCCCATGCGCGAATTCCGGATAGCGGACATATTCAAAATCCCATGCGCGAGCAAAATGCAGCAAGGCAAGTGCACCCTTGTGCAAGCATTGAGCGAAGATGAAAATTACTATCTTCCGAGGGCTAGTTGCATATCACTTCAATGTGACTAAGTAGCAATTGGGGGCAAGATATGTAACACCTCATGATATGAAATAACTCTTTTGGGGCAAGCTGTGTAACACTTCATAAACTTGGGGGCGAGTTACATAGCACCTAATCGCAATGCGGGATTAAGCTTAAAGCCGAAACTTGAGTAACCCAAACTTAATCCCGCAACGAGTTGCGTGGATTAAGAGGGGCGAGTGTACACCCTAATATTTTTGCGCAATTTTTACAATCAGTAATGTTAAATTGCTATAGTTATGCTGATTGAATTATTGTACTCAGTTCAAAAGCAATGCCGCTTTTCGGTTGGACGCGACCGATGCGATCCCAGTTTTGCCTATGAATTTCAGACTCGATTGACGCAATCGATGCGATGCTGAAACACTCGTTGGACGCAGCGTCTTTGTCTAGTTTTATTTGTAACGGTTACACCTAGGTTTATCGAACTGTTTAAGTCAAGTCCCTCAACAGCTGCTGCAGTCCAGCTGATCGAAGCTACTGCAGTCCAACTCTGTTTGTATTCCTGCAATCCAGCTGATCGCAGCTGCTGTAATCGTGTTCGTCGCTGCTGCAGATAAGCTGATCGAAGCTCTTTGCAGTCCGGCTCACTATGCATTATCAAGTCCAGCTACGCCGCAGCTGCGGTGTTGCTAGTTGTTGCTTTACAGTCCGGCAGATCGAGATTCCTTTGCGATTCAAGTTTGCTCGTCTCGCTGCATTTCAAGTGATCGAAGCCGATGCGATCCGGCTACGTTCGCAACTCTATGCAGCCCACTGGATCAAGCTATTTGCGGTGCGATTTTCTTGGTGCTGATCCAGTGTCGAAGCTGATGCAGTCCCGCTCCGTTCACAACTCTGCCAATCCAGCCTGACCGCACCGCTTTAGTGCGGCCTTGCTCGTCGCCGATGCATTCTAAGCGATCGGCATTAGCAAGATGCAGTTTTACTCGTTTCTGCTGCAGGCCAGCTGATGGAAGCTACTACAAACCATTTTTGCTCAATGCAGTTACTACCCAGTTTTGCTCATTACTGTAAAAGACAGTTTTTTTGTGGCCATCGCAGACAAGTCCAACACAACTACCACAGTTCAATTTTACATCAGGAGCATCATGCTTCCGTTACAGAGCAGTTCAGCCTTCGGTCCTGATTTTGCATACAACAATGGTTCATACTCAACTGTTTCTCGCCGAACACAATAGCCTCACTTGGGGGCGACTTGATCACAATCAACGAAGGCGGTTCTATTTACGCTTCAAAGAACAAAATTTACTCATGGGGGCGTCTTGATTTCCGCAGATAACAAGGGAAGTTCGCCGATCACCTCAACATCAATAGTCCTCACGTAGGGGCGAGTTTTATCATTGACTAAAGAACGCGAAATTTTTCTTAACCCCCAACAAGTTGGAGGTTAAGAGGGGGCGATGTTTGTACCATAAGTAAAAATACCACTTAGTGGGCCAAATTGATACTTGAATCATGTTTTGGTCCTCATCCAAGCCCACTCTTGATCAACCAAGGCATCCCACCGATGCACGGACCGGTCAATGGTCAAAATCGGTCAACTATCAAAGTCAACTTCGGGTCAAGGTCGATGGTCAAAGTCGGTCAACTATCAAAGTCAACTTAGGTCAAGGTCATGGTCAACGGTCGGTCAACGGTCAAGGTCAACCGTCGGTCAACTATCGAAGTCGGGCCGCACCCCTAGCCAATTTTCGGTCTTGTAGCCAAAGAATGCCGCAAACCGATTCTCCTACCAAAAACTCTTCCACGATGCCAACCGATCTCCAACCATGCGCCGGCCGGCCTCCATCCACACTCGCCGGCCATCATGCTGTCAACCGTCAAGCCAGTCCCTACCCATGCGTCACTGTTTCGCCAAACAAATGTCCACTAATATCGCCAACCATCATTTATGCAGAATTTATCATGGAAGCATAAATGTGCAGTTTCATGCAGAATTGAATTCTAGGAGTTTCAGTCATGCAGTACTAAAGGCAGCAGTTTCAGTCATGCAGTACTAAAGGCAGCAGTTTCAGTCATGCAGTACTAAAGGTAGTAGTTTCAGTCATGCAGTACTAAAGGCAGCAGTTTCAGTCATGCACTACTAAAGGCAGCAGTTTCATACATGCAGAATTAACTCCAGTTGTTTCATACAGAATTGATGATGGTGGCTTGAATGAACAGTTAATGTAATTTATGTTATATTTAGATATGAAACACTATAAATAGGGGAGAGCAGAAATCAGGAAGGGGGGCCAATAGGAGATAAAACAAACACTGTAATTCTACATATCAATAAAATATCACCCCAAGGGGATTCGTCCGTGGATGTAGGCAAACCATGCCGAACCACGTTAAACCTTTGTCTCTTTATTTGTTCTTCAAATCGACCCCTAACCCAAAATACTCACCAAAACCATCCACTCATCGTGTTTCGTGCCCAAAAGTAATTTTGGGTACAAACAAGTAAGTTGGACTGTCCTTGGTATTTTTGGATCATCACCCATGACTCTAGTAGTAACAATAAGCTCTTTCTTTTTCTTCTTAAGTTTTTTCCCGTCTTACGTACCCTTTTCTTGACTAGTAATTAGTAATTACGTACTCTTCTTGACTACTCCCTCCGTTCCAATTTACTTGCTTTTTTAGAGTTTTTTTTGTGTTCCAAATTAAATGATAGTTTTAGTATTTTTCCCCAATTCTCACTAATTTACCCCTGCTTTGGAATCACACCAGAGAATTAATACTCATCGTAATCAACACCAAAAATTACTTTAATTTTTAAATATACCCCATGGAGGATATATACTCAATCTTGTAATATTTGGTTGTACATCCCAAGTAAATTGTTATGGGATTGATAACTTTCCTAGAATCTAGAAACACAAAACTAGGCTATTTAACTCTTTAAGTAGGAATTAATATGGGTATTATTGGAAAGATTTTACTCTCTCTGATATTTCTTAATCTCCGTGAAAAACTCTACAACGTCAAGTAAATTGGAACGGAGGGAGTAGTAAATTGGAATGTGCTTGGTATTTTTGGGTCATCAGTCGTAAACGATCACTACTTTGTCGATGGCTTTGGCTGATATTTTCTCAACAGTCATTATCCAGTACTAGTTTTGTCGCGTTCTTTAAACATTAACTATAAATACGTGCATCCAACCTAAGAAGAGAACTCACTATTTCAAGAAACCTAAAAAGTTCGCCTTTTGCTTTCTACTTTCAAAAGGCAGTCCAATTACTAAGTTTACCAGCTCAATTAGCAATGGCATCTAATACTAAAAAATCACTCTTTGTGCTATTCATGGCTTTCTTTCTCATGGCGGCGATAGTAAGTGAATTGGTAAATGCAACTTCCTTCACAGTATATCGTTTACCAGGTTGCAGCGGCGAATCTCAAACATATAGTAAATGTGGATGCTCAAACCTTTTGTATATGGGTGGTTTTAAATGGACTTTCACTAGTCCTGGTCCATCTGCTACAATGTATAACACCGGGAATTGTCTCGGTGCGGGTGGTACTATATTTGGCGGCAGTGACGCACAGCGTTGCAACGGCTTTCAGTTTCCATGGAAGAGTGTAAACATCAATTGTTAAGTTAATTTAACTATGGATGTCTTTACCATAAGACAAACACTATATGTTTATGTATCGTACTGAATCTACTTATAGCTATATCATGTTTCCCAAAAAAAACTACGTGCTTCCTATAAACTTTGAGTTGTTTGTTATTGCAGAATGTTGCTTTGTCAATGTATTCGATGTTTGTCCTATAAACATACCTTATTTTCTCTTTTCTATTTACGGCTGTTCAGCAAGGAAACCAAGTCAAAACGAAACTCTTTGCGATTAGTTAATTGAGGAGAACCTTGGCTTGTTTTTCCCTTGTAGGCGCCCATCGTGGAACAGCGGTTTCTGGTTTCTCAATGTTAAAGAAAATTACAAACCCCGCTTGAGAGCAGAAGTCCAACGTTTTCCACCTACAACTCTTTAGAGGAAACCATATTTTATCAGCAATTTAACATAAAAATCCTAAAATGCTAATCGCTTATGAAAGTTAGAAGTGAGTTTCTTCAACCAGGAAGATGCCGATGAAGCAGAAGAATAGGCAGTTTATAATGCTTCCTGTGCTACCAAAACTAAGTTCCAAGGAAGTTGGAGCTAATACGCAGTTTATAATGCTTGTTATGCCAATACGCTGGAGAATTTGCAAAACAGTAATCATGTTGAAATTCTTAAAATAGTTTTGAGACTTGAATACTCCCTCCGTCTCTAAAAGATAGGCAAGTTTAGTTTTCATAAAAATTAAGAAAACCAATCATTATAGCCACTTTTTCATGTTTTTTCCTAATATATCCTTGGTCCCCATGCATCATTTGTTATAAGAGAGATGGCAGGAGAAGTGGTCCCTCTTTAATATTAAGAGAGAAAGGGAGAGAGAAGTGGTCCTCCTCATGGGTATCTTAGTAAAATCATAACATTTGACTTTCAACATATGGAAACAAGCCTATTATTTTGACATACCCAAATAAGGAAACTTGCCTATCTTTTAGAGACCGAGGGAGCAGCTGAGAGTAGAAATACCCAACACGAAATCTCTAAGTCGCAAAAATGATTCTCAATTAACACCAGGACTTTGCAAAAATGATTCGCAAAAATGATTCTTGTTATGCCTTTGCTTGTTTGAAGACTCAATTCACCAAGGTATGATGCCTCAAAAAGGTGACAAATTCGGAAAAGAAATAGCTAGAAGATAAAGAAAGAAAGAAAAGAAATGAGAATCCTTTCAAGTTTCCATAGCCCCATTCACCACAAACCATTTTAAGGTAACAAAGGTTAGAGAGGGAAGAATGCAGATGTTCTGTAAAGTGATCATAACAGCTGCCAGGAAACTTAAAATTGCTCTAAATCCTTTTATAATACTCTATCATAGAGATGAGAGGTCCATTAGGGATCATATGCAACATATATTTTAATCCCTTCCAGACCTACGTTTGACCTTGAACTATACAATACGCAGAATTGCTTACACTCAACGAAGGATTAGATCAAGAAAATGGTTCCATGGCATATTGGGCAGGAATTCAAGGTCATAGCAACTACAATTTGCAAACCAGATAACTGAACAAGGTCTTTACTTATATGGGTTTTGAATATGAGATCTTTCAATGGTTTTACTTCACGATTAATCAAACAATTGCCTATCACAACTCCAATACCCAAAAACAAGCAACGTAATATACATCAAGCAAGATGGTTGAGTTACCTGGTCACAATAGATATACCCACCACCGACTCGAAAATTCAGGTCACCAAAGCTAGTTTTATGCACGTCAGTAGCTCTGAAATTAGGCATGTGAAAGGTCCTTGTATCTCCAAATATGCTATTTGCTTCTGCTGTTGTTCACCAGATACAACCACTACCACTTCCGAAGTGCTGCAATCTTAGAGATCCTAGTATAGGGGCTTTTGTTAACTTGTATACCCGTATACATATTAAGTTTTAATAACGAATTATTTTATTTCATTGAAAATTGTGTTTTTTTGTTTTATTCTACTAGAAATTGGTTTTTCTTGCATGAAAAACAACAAACCTTTTTCCCAATGCAAAGAATCAATGTTTTCGATGCAATAAAACAAACAAATCTTGTTTCCAATGCAAAAAATAGTTTTTTTAGTGAACCTTAACATGTATACGGGTATACAAGTTAACAAGACCTAGTATAGGTGCAACATCTGCGTCCGAGGGATCTCTCAGAATCATTGCAACGTATGTCCCAGAAAACTGGAATAAATAAAACTACAAAAAAATAAAATAGATAATAACATCTGAATTTCATTCAATAAGAGCACATCAAAGAACAGATCACGACTGTTCAGATTCCACAAATACCGCAGTTTCTCAATTTTTTTTTTTTTTTTTGAAAAAGGCAAGATTGAAATAAATAAGAAAGAGTGCTAAGATAGCACCCTCCAAAGATACAAGAAGAAAGGTGAACAGAGAGTTTACAACAAACTACTCCCTAAGCAAATTCACCCAATCAAAAATGAAATCATCAAGCTTAATATTTTTAAACGAATCAACATTGATAGTCCAGCTAAGTAATAACAACTTGATATCTAAAATAAGAGAACTTAAAGTTTTTTTCCTACAAGATGAGCCCAAATGGTTCCAGCAAATATTCAGTGTCCTTCCATATCTGCTTTGTGTGTTTGGGGTACTATATGTCTATATAGAATCTCTCAAGCAGAATCTTATGTTGTTCTGGGTTCTAGGCGAGGTGAGGCAATGGACCAGGGACCTTGTCTAGAAACATTACCTCCCTTCTAACAGCCAATTATGTATTGTAATGGGGTCAACATGATTCAGGGAATGTTTGGAGAAGGACAACTAAATCATCTCTTCTAATGGTAGCAAATTTTTTTGGATCTGTAGGGGTTTGAGAAGATTAGCGTTTGCCGACATGCAACGCACGTGCACTCTACTTGTCAACTTAAAACAGTTTTGTTTTACAAATTAGAATTATGATGAAAAAATTCTGAACATCTCTTTTACAAATTTTTTTCCTTACAATTCTGAATCTATGCAATCACGTAGTGGTGTCGTTTCGTCAACTTCTTCGGTCGGACCACCCACCGTGGAAACGGTTGTACTAGTATTATAGCTTGAGGAGCTTCTGTCTATTTTTTAGTAGAAGATACGTATACACACAAAGGAAGAGGAAAAAGTGAGGCTGATGTTAACTACAACGCTATCATAAGCAGTACAAAAACACTAAGCGAAGATATGTAACGATGATTATGGATCCCTAAAATCATCTATCAGATAACATTAAGAAGTAAGTATTCCTACATACAAACAGATCAAAAATAATTAAAAGTATTCGCACATACAACTAGGAAAACTATTACTTTAGCGACATATCTTATTCGACTCTCTAGTATAAACCAAATAAATCACCAAACGCATGCGTCACATTCTTCCGTTGAAATAAGGTCGCGACGCCGAGTCATTGCAAAATGCACAATCAACAAAGCAATATAGCTTAACCAAAGAAAATAAAAACACTACTGCATTTCAATTAGACAATGCCAATAACATTAGGTTTGCACAACTTGTTATTAAAAATGAGTAACTCTAAAGCCTATAGAATGATATGAATACAACTCCAAAACTCAACGAAGATTACCAGTTTATAACAAGTATATGTAATCAGGGTTCCCATCCTTCTGTAGCTGGTCACGGCTTCTTGTTTCCTCAATTTCAACGGATTCCATTGTTATTGTATTTTCTTCCCCTAATTCTTTCAACGAAACTAAGGTGTTCTTGTGAGGGGATACTTGATGCAACCAATTCTTAAATTTCACAAGCCTTTTCGAGGTTGAAGTTTTTGTGTCGTAAATGTTGAGGTAGTAATTAGTATAAGTTAGAACAGCACCACTCTTCGTAACCGCTAAAACGCTATCATCAATCTTAAATTCTTTGCTCCAACCCAATGAAGGATGTTCCTCTATCTCATTCACCTCATGATTGTCATTTTTCGTTTTCAATAGCCACATGTCATAAAATTCGTATCTTTCTTCATCTTCAATATCTTTAATAGCAAAACACAAAAACCCATCCAAAACTCCTATATAACACTGATACCATTCGATATGGAAGTTTGGTAATGAAAGATTTTCAAAAAACTTCTCCTCAGCTAAATCGAAAGTCTCGATCATTTTCAATCTATTATCTAGCCAATAAAGAGCCCCATTGGCAAAAATACTGTCTCCGCAGGATTTAAAATTGAAGTTTCCAAGATTTCTCCATCCATTGCCACTACCTAGAGTGTATACGTGGATTTGTACTTGTGTCCCCAAACAACGCATTCCTACAACTTTGTATTCATTGGTTGAAGAAACATAACCAAATCCCCTCATCCAACACTTACAATAAAGATCATCAGTATCACAACAATCTCTCTTAATCTCTGGAAGTATAACAAGTTCTCTGGTGATAGGGTTACATACACAAACAGACCGGCCTCGAGCAAGACAGATTACACCATTACAAGAATCGACAAAAACAGCATCCCTAATCGGGGAGGTCCAATTAATCCTGCTAATCCTCTGAATGGGGTTTGTCGACTCATCATGATTCTCATTATATTCAACATAGTAAAACTTGTCAGTGAGAGCAAGAAAACCCAACTTACCAGAATCAGAAGAACTTTTAAGACGATGGAAGTGCATCTTCGAGAAAGATGGATGTCGAACAAGATTTCTCCATGTTTTGCATACTAATTTGCACTCCAAAACCGATTCGGTTGGTACTCGACTTAGAATATCTAATGTAACCTCTTCGGGTAGAAAGTTGAAATACTCCATGAAACTTTTTTTGTTTTTTATTTAGAGAGAATAGAAATTCTTTCTAGGGTTTATGAAATAATGTCAGAAGCAATGGAAGACGGAGGGTTAGGGCTGGGGAAAGAGTTGCCGTTGCCGTCGAATACGAATAGAATGCAGTACGTAAATAAATAGAGTTGAATGGGCTTAACTGACTTGCGCGGGCCGCGGAGAATACCAAAGACTGTGATTGGTTATGTTTATTTAGGAGGAAAACGCTAAACAAGTACTGTATGATATAATTTATCACGCTTACAAACCATACCGGCACTAATATCAATCATGCTCATGTAAGGATTGTAATTATCAAAGAGCAGCAAAGAAATATTGCTTCCTGTGTTCTGGTAAAACAAAGTAGAGATAGATGGCAAGCAGCAGCAGCAACATGCAAGATACAGTCGTGATTTCGGCGTCCAGATAATGTTCCTCCAGGTTTCGTGTTTAAACCTACGGACGAAGACTTGGTGTCACTATACTTGAAGAGAAAGATTGAAAATCCTGAGAGATTTCAGGTTGAATTTATGTGTGATGCCAGTATCTACGACTGTCATCCCGAACGTCTGTTACATATGTATGGACTTTCAAAAGGAAACAAGAGTGCATATTTCTTTTCTTTAAGAGAGAAGAAATTTGGACATGTGCGATGCCATATGTGCTTTCATAACCATGACGATTCCTATCCCACTAGATAGCAATAACAATTCCTTCGGTAAAACTTTGATACTATTACTTTTTATGATGCTGAACCCTAAGCAACCAAGTTGTTCTTTAGTGATTCAAGGTAATATAGGTTAACTGT
Organism: Papaver armeniacum; assembly: GCA_023531295.1. Lineage (NCBI taxonomy): Eukaryota > Viridiplantae > Streptophyta > Magnoliopsida > Ranunculales > Papaveraceae > Papaver > Papaver armeniacum. The sequence goes on from JAJJWW010006838.1 coordinate 792,950, forward strand.
ATTTTGCTAATGTAATTTTAGTCTTGGATTCAGGGACAATAATCAGATGATGCATGGTGTTCAACGTGAAAGGCCATCGTGGAACTACCGTTGAATATTTTTCACAAGGAATGTACAGAATAGAGGTTTCCTATACCCACTCAAAATGTCCGTATAATGATAGGAATATTATCTACTTCAAGAAACGCAATGAAGATTACCAGTTTACAAGTAAATGTAATCTTGGTTTGCATGCATCCTTATCAGCAGCCATAGTGTCCCAAAAATAAAAATACACCAGTAGTCTAAGCAGTATAAAAACACTAACCGAAGTACACGATGAATTCACAGATACAACTGGGAAAACTCTCACTATAATTCCTTGATTTTTCCGGCATATCTTGTTCGACTCTCTATTATAAACCAAATAAGTCACCAACGCATGCATTACATTCTTCCATTGAAATAAGGTCTTCAAGTCATTACAAAATGCACAATCAACAAAGCAATATATAAAGCTAAACCAAAGAAAATAAAAACACAATGAATATTACGAGTTTATAAGAATATATAATCAGGGTTCGCATGCTTCTGTAGCTCTTGACGGCTTCCTGTCTCTTCAATTTCAACTGACTCCATTGTCATTGTATTTTCTTCCCCTAAATCTTTCAAAGAAACTAAAGTGTTCCTGTGAGGGGATACTTCATGAAACCAATTCTTAAATTTCACAAGCCTTTTCAATGTTGAAGTTTTTGTGTCATAAATGTTGAGATAGTCATAAATATAAGTTAAAACTGCACCGCTCTTTGTGACGGCCAAAACGTTCTCTTGAGCCCTAAATTCTTTACTCCAACACAATGACTTATGTTCGTCTTGTTCTTTCATCTCATCAGTTTCGTTCTTCGATTTCAATAGCCATATATCATAAAATCCGTCTCCTTCTTTGTCCAGATTAATAGTAAAATACAAAAATCCATCTAAAACCCCTATACCACACTGATACCAATCACTGTGGAAGTCCGGTAGTGAAAGATTTTCAAAAAACTTTTCCTCAGCCATATCAAAAGTCTCGATCATTTCTAATCTATCATCCAGCCAATAAAGAGCTCCATTGGTAAAAATACCATTTCCACTGGATTCAAAATTGAAGTTTCCAAGGTTTCTCCATCCACGGCCACTGCCTAGAGTGTATATGTGGACTTGTACATTGGTGCCCAAACTACCCATTGCTACAACTTTGTATTCATCGGTTGAAGAAACGTAACTAAATCCATGCATCCAGCAATCGTATTGATCATCAGTATTATAACAATATCTCTTAATTTCGGGAATCATAACAAGTTCTCTGGTGATCGGGTTACATACATATACAGATGGACCTTGAGCAAAGCAGATTAAACCATTGTAAGAACCGATAAACTCAGCTTCACTAATCGGAGATGTCAAATTAATCCTTCTAATTCTCAGAATGGAGTTGGTTGACTCATCATATTCAACATAGTAAAACTTGCCAGTGAAAGCAAGAAAACCCAACTTACCATAATTAGAAGAATTTTCAAGATGATGGAAGTGCATCTTGGAGAATGATGGATGTCGAACAAGAGTTTTCCAGGTTTTGCATACTAATTTACACTCCAAAACTGATTCAGTTGGTACTCGACTTAGAATATCTACCGTAATCTCTTCTGGTAGAAAATTGAAATACTCCATGAAACCTTTTTACTATTTTCTTTTAGAGAGAACACAAGATTTTTCTTAGGGTTTATGAAATAGTTGACGGGAACTACGGAAGATGGAGGGTTAGGGAAGATTTTTAATTACTACAAGATGAGCCCAAATGGTTCCAGCAAATATTCAGTGCCCTTCCATATCTGCTTATATATTTATCCAATCACGTAAAGGTAGTACACAGAGGTTCTATTTTTCTATGAATTGAAGTTTTTGTGTCATAAATGTTGAAATAGTTTTGAGACTTGAATAGCTGACAGTAGAAAAAAAAATGATTCGCAAAAATGATTCTTGTTATGCCTTTGCTTGTTTGAAGACTCAATTCACCAAGGTATGATGCCTCAAGAAGGTGACAAATTCGGAAAAGAAATAACTAGAAGATAAAGAAAGAAAGAAAAGAAATGAGAAGCCTTTCAAATTTCCAGACCCCATTCACCACAAACCATTTTAAGGTAACAAAGGTTAGAGAGGGAAGAATGCAGATGTTCTGTAAAGTGATCATAACAGCTGCCAGGAAACTTAAAATTGCTCTAAATCCTTTTATAATACTCTATCATAGAGATGAGAGGTCCATTAGGGATCATATGCAACATATATTTTAATCCCTTCCAGACCTAATTTTGACCTTGAACTATACAATGCGCAGAATTGCTTACTCTCAACGAAGGATTAGATCAAGAAAATGGTTCCATGGCATGTTGGGCAGGAATTCAAGGTCAGAGCAACTACAATTTGCAAACCAGATAACTGAACAAGGTCTTTACTTGTGTGGGTTTTGAATATGAGATCTTTCAATGGTTTTACTTCACGATTAATCAAACAATTGCCTATCACAACTCCAATACCCAAAAACAAGCAACGTAATATACATCAAGCAAGATGGTTGAGTTACCTGGTTACAATAGATATACCCAGCACCGACTCGAAAATTCAGGTCACCAAAGCTAGTTTTATGCACGTCAGTAGCTCTGAAATTAGGCATGTGAAAGGTCCTTGTATCTCCAAATATGCTATTTGCTTCTGCTGTTGTTCACCAGATACAACCACTACCACTTCCGAAGTGCTGCAATCTTAGAGATCCTAGTATAGATCACGACTGTTCAGATTCCACAAATACTGCAGTTTCTCAATTTTAATTACTGCAAGATGAGCCCAAATGGTTACAGCAAATATTCAGTGTCCTTCCATATCTGCTTATATATTTAGCCAATCACATAAAGGTAGTACACAGAGGTTCTATTTTTCAATTATATTGTAGCTTGAGGAGCTTTTGTCTATTTTTTAGTAGAAGATACGTATACACACAAAGGAAGAGGAAAAAGTGAGGCTGATGTTAACTACAACACCATCATAAGCAGTACAAAAACACTAAGCGAAGATATGTAACGATGATTATGGATCCCTAAAATCATCTATCAGATAACATTAAGAAGTAAGTATTCCTACATACAAACAGATCAAAAATAATTAAAAGTATTCGCACATACAACTAGGAAAACTATTACTGTAGCGACATATCTTATTCGACTCTCTAGTATAAACCAAATAAATCACCAAACGCATGCGTCACATTCTTCCGTTGAAATAAGGTCGCGACGTCGAGTCGTTGCAAAGTGCACAATCAACAAAGCAATATAGCTTAACCAAAGAAAATAAAAACACTACTGTATTTCAATTAGACAATGCCAATAACATTAGGTTCGCACAACTTGTTATTAAAAATGAGTAACTCTAAAGCCTATAGAATGATATGAATACAACTCCAAAACTCAACGAAGATTACCAGTTTATAATAAGTATATGTAATCAGGGTTCCCATCCTTCTGTAGCTGCTCATGGCTTCTTGTTTCCTCAATTTCAACGGATTCCATTGTTATTGTATTTTCTTCCCCTAATTCTTTCAACGAAACTAAGGTGTTCTTGTGAGGGGATACTTGATGCAACCAATTCTTAAATTGCACAAGACTTTTCGAGGTTGAAGTTTTTGTGTCATAAATGTTGAGATAGTAATAAATATAAGTTAAAACAGCACCGCTCTTTGTGACGGCCAAAACGTTCTCTTGAGACCTAAGTTCTTTACTCCAACCCAATGACTTATGTTCGTCTAGTTCTTTCATGTCATCAGTTTCGTTCTTCGATTTCAATAGCCATATATCATAAAATCCGTCTCCTTCTTTGTCCAGATTAATAGTAAAATACAAAAATCCATCTAAAACCCCTATATCACACTGATACCAATCACTGTGGAAGTCCGGTAGTGACAGATTTTCAGAAAACTTTTCCTCAGCCATATCAAAAGTCTCGATCATTTCTAATCTATCATCCAGCCAATAAAGAGCTCCATTGGCAAAAATACCATTTCCACTGGATTCAAAACTGAAGTTTCCAAGGTTTCTCCATCCACAGCCACTGCCTAGAGTGTATATGTGGACTTGTACATTGGTGCCCAAACTACCCATTGCTACCACTTTGTATTCATTGGTTGAAGAAACGTAACCAAATCCATGCATCCAACAATCATATTGATCATCAGTATTATAACAATATCTCTTAATTTCAGGAATAATAACAAGTTCTCTGGTGATCGGGTTACATACATATACAGATGGACCTTGAGCAAAGCAGATTAAACCATTGTAAGAACCGATAAACTCAGCTTCACTAATCGGAGATGTCAAATTAATCCTTCTAATTCTCAGAATGGAGTTGGTTGACTCATCATATTCAACATAGTAAAACTTGTCAGTGAGAGCAAGAAAACCCAACTTATCATAATTAGAAGAATTTTCAAGACGATGGAAGTGCATCTTGGAGAATGATGGATGTCGAACAAGATTTTTCCAGGTTTTGCATACTAATTTACACTCCAAAACTGATTCAGTTGGTACTCGACTTAGAATATCTAACGTAATCTCTTCTGGTAGAAAACTGAAATACTCCATGAAACCTTTTTACTATTTTCTTTTAGAGAGAACACAAGATTTTTCTTAGGGTTTATGAAATAGTTGACGGGAACTACGGAAGATGGAGGGTTAGGGCTGTCGTGAAATAGAATGACGTGAATAAATAGAGTTGAATGGGCCTAACTGACCCGTAGTGGAAAATGGAGGTGTGTGCGCTGACCGCGGAGGATACCAAAGACTAAAATTCAGGTACAGAGGGCATGCAGGTGAATGTACACTTTTTAGTCTCAAGTTATATTTTCACTCGTCAGAAAATGTTTCACAAAATTGGTTAAAAAGACCAAAATTAAAATTTCCTGGGTGAAAAGGACAGTTAGATTTTGATACTGTTTAAATGGACAAAAATTTAAAAATAGGCGAGGATGTAACCAGTTTCATCCCGCCCATTTTCAAATACTTTTTCTTATTTTTAATTTACAGGATGCATCCAGTTTCATCCTCGCTATTTTTTAAGTTTAAGCCAAGATGAATCCAATTTCATCCTTGCTATTTTTTTTGTGTCCATTTCACCCATAAAATTTTTTACTCGTCCATTTGAACCGTGTTTTAAATTTTTTTGGACAAATGACCCATTTTCCGGAAATGTTTATCCAATCTGGCTCGATAAATTCAAGAACCGTAATCCTTCCCTCTTGAAATACATGATTGCTCTAATGAGTAATCACAGAGCTACTAAGTTCACGTCAAAATGCAGTTTGTAAGCAATATGAGTTTTGTGGCTTTAAGAGGACCTCATCAAGATAAAAGAAAAATGTGCATGCAGTACATCATGAACCTTTCATTAGCATGCAGTCAACTTTTCGTTAGAGAATGCCATGGTGGATCCCTATGCTCACTAGGTGGTAACCAAAAATGGAGGTTCCCTGAATCCACTGAAAATGACTTTATTATAACAATAAGAATACTACTATTTCCAACACTCAGTGAAAGATTTCCCGTTTACATTTTTTTTCTTTTGAGGTAAAACGGTTATAATTTTATTATGAAAAACATTAAGTAGAAGAAGACAGGAGCACAATACATGGCAGAAAAAAGGAAAATGAAACACAACACATACCAAGTGCAGCCGCAAACAAACCCAAAGGCTAAACTAAGCCTGGCAGAAGAGAGCAAACACTCATATCACTTTCTAACTTTCCTAGCCAAGGTTCTTTTTCCTCTACCAAGGTTGCCATTGTTCAGTGACTTCAGGCCGACACCTTTTAGAGCAATTCTTTATTATTATTCAACTATGCCACTGAAAATGTTTCCCACAATTCCGTCTTTCCTTCCTTACAAACCCCTAATAAAGAGCTAACTTCCTTACGACTAGCTAACCAGCGTATAAGGTAATCATGGTTCGCATCCTCATCAGTAGCTGCAGAAGTGACCCAAAAATAAAACATTGCCAACAGTCTGCAAGGTAGCTTGCAAATGGATCCTTCCCATGGAGATGAAAAGATAGCATTATTTGAAAACAAATCTATTAGAATAAACCAACAATGTTAGTATTTCCACATACAACTGGGAAAGCTCTCACTTTGCCTGCCTATCTTATTCGACTCTCTAGTATAAACCAAATAAGTCACCAACACATGCATCATATTCTTCCATTGAAATAAGGTCGAGGCAGAGTCATTACAAAAGGCACAATCAACAAAGCAATATAGCTTAACCAAAGAAAATAAAAACACTACTGTATTTCAATGCGACAATGCTAGTAGCATTAGGTTCACACAACTTGTCATTAAAAACTAGAAACTTTAAAGCCTATATAGTTATATGAATACAAATCCAAACATTCAACCAACATTACCAGTTTATAAGTAGATGTAATCAGGGTTCGCATCATCCTGTAGCTGCTCACTGCTTCTTGTCTCCTCAATTTTAACTGTCTCCATTGTTATCGCATTTTCTTCCCCTAATTCTTTCAACGAAACTAAGGTGTTCTTGTGAGGGGATACTTTCTGCAAGTCATTCTTAAACTTCACAAGCCCTTTTGAGATTGAAGTTTCTGTGTCACAAATGTTGAGATAGTAAAAATTATAAGTTAAAAGACCATGGTTCTTCGTAAGCGCTAATGAAATGTCACTGTCAGCCCAAAACTCTTGACTCCAACCCAATGACTGATGTTCCTCTCCCTCTTCCATCTCATGATTGTTATTCTTCGTTTTCAATAGCCATATGTCATAAAATCCGTATCCTCCGGCATCCAGATTATTAGCAAAATACAAAAATCCATCCAAAACGCCTATACAACAATGATAGAATTCACTGTCGTAGTCCGGCAATGAAAGATTTTCAGAAAACTTTTCCTCAGCCAAATCAAAAGTCTCGATCTTTATTAATTTATCATCCAGCCAATAAAGAGCTTCATTGACAAAAGTACCACTTCCACTGGATTCAAAATTGAAGTTTCCAAGGTTTCTCCATCCACTGCCACTGCCTAGAGTGTATATCTGGACTTGTACATGGAAATAAAAAGTGTCCAAAGTACACATTCCTACAACTTTGTATTCATTGGTTGAAGAAACATAACCAAATCCATGCATCCAATGAACATTACATTGAGTATCATAACAATCTCTCTTAATTTCGGGAAGCATAACAAGTTCTCTGGTGATAGGGTTACATACACTAACAGATGGGCCTTGAGCAAGACAGATTAAACCATTATAAGAACCGACAAACACAGCATCCCTAATCGGAGATGTCAAATTAATCCTTCGAATTCTCTGAATGGGGTTTGTTGACTCATCATGGTTCTCATTATATTCAACGTAGTAAAACTTTTCGGGTCGTGTGAGAGCAACAAAACCCAACTCACCAGAATCAAAAGACTGATTAAGTCGATGAAAGTTCAACTTGGAGAATGATGGATGATGAGAAACAATGTTTCTCCAACTTGTGCACACTAATTTGCACTCCAAAACTGATTCAATTGGTAGCCGACTTAGAATATCTAATGTGATATCTTGGGGTAGAAAATCGAAGTACTCCATGAAACCTTTGTTGTTAAAGAGAACAGAAATTCTTCTTAGGGTTTATGAAATAGTCACGAAAACAATGGAAGGCGGAGGCTTAGGGATGTGGTGTGGAAAGAGTTGTCGTGGAATACGAACGAAATTACGTAAATAAATGGAGTTGACTGGGCCTATCCGTAGTGACGTATTTTGGATCCAAATCAAGCCCATGTAGAAAATTGTTTTCTAAGTAAAATTCTCATGTGTTCTTTGCAGTTGCATGTCATCTAAATCAGCATGAGTCTCATTTATTACCACACATTCCTTAGTAACAGGAGATACAGGGTTGGCATGTTATGATAGATCTGAAACTGCAGAATCATCCTTGTCACAAGCTACAGTATCCATCGGTCCATTCAGAGAGCGGACGTGGAAGTCTATCTTCATTCCTAATAATGAGGTCCAACACCAAGATTCTACCAAGGGAAGCCGCGGTCATTTCAGAAGCCTCCAGTAATTTGAACGCACTTGAGCTTTTCTAGGAGAGGATATCCATGAACATAACTGCAGAAACCATAGAGATGAATAATTTTAGATCAAGTATCTGTAAAAAGTCAAAACTCAGTATATATTCAAAGTGGATTCCTCCCATATCAGTACAATGTAAGTTGTGCCGCCGACACCTAATAATACAGAGATTTGTGGCTTCACAGTTACTGTTTGCATTGCCTAAATGTCGACCAATGATTGCATCAAAACACGGCTAGCAGTAAGAAGTTTTTCTGAAACATACATACACTTGAGAAGTTTTTTTGAAAAACACGGCTAGCAGTAAGAAGTTGGCTTTAGCATATACTGAAGACTTCTATACATATCAGACGTGGACTTTATGGGGAAGACAGATTAGGAACTAAGACAAAGAATTATCCGTCCTCGAATTTTCAAAACTAGAATGGTCTAATATGACGGAGCAAAATTTAAGAGCCTGGGTGACTCATGGTGGCATGCTGGAGCTTGTGCAAAAAAATTAATCATGGTGAACAGCGACGAAACCAGGAATTTATATTTGGGTGGGCTAATTTTTTTTCTCGAACTCTCAACTTAATTTATCTCAACTGCAAGAATGACAACTGCGATAATAAACTTAAAGTTGAGTATGGGTATGCCACACGATCTCTTTTCCTTGGAGCATAAAGCTTTGAATCAAATTTTTTCACCTTGTAACTAATATTAGGGAGGAATAATTTGCGTATCGGAAAATAATAATCCTGATTTATTAGCGGCCGAAGGCCGTCCAATTTTTTTTTATAGTTTTAAAGGTTATTATAGGGATGCAAAAATATTTGGAGTTTGTACATATACGCATAATAAGTCATGACATATTGTATTTTTGTCTCATGAATAATACACTGCATTTTTAGATTATACATAGCTATACATAAAGTTGTAGTCACTTCATTGAAGAAAAATGAATTTTTGGACAAACACTTTCTTTTTTTCTTTTTTTAAAGGTGGACAAACGATTGTTTAGTTAAGGACAAGACACCCCATTTGACACGGTTTTATTTTATCAAACTGACACGTAACAGGTGAGTCCATTCAATACCTGATTTTAAGAAATATCATGAATACTTGTTTTTCCCTATAGCCTTTGAACGGTTGAGATGCTATTCAAAAATTAATCCTGGGACCGGGGGTTCCAAAATCTTCGATTTCTTCCACGCAGAATCATATCTTAACAATTAATTGGCTAATTAAAATTTTGGGCTAAATTTTACAAATGTTAAAAATTACACTAACAAAACATCTTTTTAGTTTTTTTGGGGTGGGCTTCAGCCTGGGTAAGCCACCCCCAAATACCGTCCCTGATGGTGAAAATCTTAAAAAAGTTTAGAGAGTTGGATAGCTGACGGCAGAAATACTCAGCACCCATTTATTTCATACCTTTGCTTGTTTGAGGACCCAATTTACCAAGGTATGATGACTTAAGAGGCTTTTGTTAACTTGTATACCCGTATACATGTTAACACTACGGGAAAAACAGCGATTAACTACCCCGGAAATCAGTTGTGGTACCACATAAGACGACGTTTATTGATAGGTTGCACAAGGGGGGGTTGTAGAAAGTCTTCAATTGTTTGCAACTCGTAAGCTAGAGTCGTAAACTTGGTTGTGGTTCAATATTATACAACACTTGCTTCGGTTGTGATACTTAATCCAAATTACTGGGCAACATCTCACACAACTCATCAAGAGGTTGTAATAATTTGTTTCACAACAAAGTTATAAGTCTTAGAAATATCTAACACAACCAATATAATGGTTGTGTATATACCATTCTCCCAACTATTATTATGGTTGTAGGACTTTCCCAACCAAAGTGTTTCACAACAAGAGGGTAGTGTAGCGAAACCCATATCACAACTTATGGAAGCGTAGTCTAAGATGTGTTTCACAATTATTACTTGGGTTGTAAGTACTTCTTACACAACAAAAATATGTATAGGAGAAACTCGTATCACAACCAAGTTCATAGTAGTATGACATCATATTCACAACGAGTTTACTTGTGTAGCGTAAACTCGTATGACAACCAAGATTATAGTAGTAAGACATGTTATTCACAACCCTTTACTTGTGTAGCGAGAAACGTGTATGACAACCTTTGTATGTGTAGTAGAAGTTTGTTTCCACAATCCGTGCATTGTTTCACAACAAATACGATGTGTAGCGTAGAAACAAGTATGACAACCATTATTTTCATATCACAACCCTTACTCTGTGTAGCATAAAAATGTATCACAATGTTTTTTTTATGTTGTATAATTACTTGTTTCACAACCCATATCTGTGTAGCATAAAAATATTTCACAACCCATATCCTGTGTAGTGATCACCTTTTTTTCCAACCATGTTTAGCGATTTGTGATTCTTTTACATTTTAGAAAAAAAAATATATAAAATTGCTTTTCGATTCACACAAATATATATAAATATACTTCCATTCATTCGAGATAAAAACCATTAAAATGTAACAAAGATCAACATATAAACAAGTTAACAGATCATCATTGTTTCTGAAACACTCATTGTCATTGTCATTGTTTTAAAGCGATGAAAGAAACACAAAAATAACCATTGTCTCATGAAACACACCCCAAACAAAGTAACAGATTATCGGATGGCAGGCATTATTAGATCCTTGGACCATGTGACATAAGTTCCTACAAAGCATGTATAACACGCTTCAAGTCACCCGATGGCTTGTAGAGATGAGCATCATCAACACGAGAAGTAGTCACGGTCACTTTGTACGCGCCGAAACCTATTGGCACTCCATGGCACTCCATCTTTGGATCATTTCGGCAATAATTGCGTCAAGCAACAAACCTCGTTCTCATTGTACCAACCGAGCAATCTGCAAGCTTTACCCTTCCCTAGCGCTTCCTCCACCCTTGGTACGCTAACGGATTGTCATTTGCAAGGCGGGAAACAGTCCTACTTGAGCTAGCAAAACCATGGGTGTTGCTAGCATTTCCGGACTACGGGAAAAATACAACAAGAACATCGAAACTCATAATGGGAGCAATAGAGACTAACCAAAGCAGTTTTATAGAAACATAAACACACTTACAATTGGTGGCCTTGTTCAAGTGTGAGCCATCATGGCAACAGACGCATCTCGAGGTTTTTTCCTATACCAACATCAAACCGGCAAGTATGAGACGCGAGTTTAAATTTTTCAACTAAAAGAAACAAAAGCGATTATTATAATCTCACCTCTAATAAAGTGCAAGTCTCGCATTCATTTCACTCATACTATCCTTGCACTCTTTGATGATCTTTTTGTAATGGCTCTTGACAACCATCTTTGTCTTTGTCGCTCCATAGCCAATACCTCTCGTCTCCCTGGTTTGTCGTCACCAAGAGCTTTGGAGAGAAGATCGTCATCACGAGATGATCCAACATCAGCACCATGCTCTTGTGCGGCTCTATCAATTCTTTCTGCATTAGTGCAAAAGCAACCCAATTAGTCACATTTTTGCATCATTCGAACACATATATATTAAGCAAATAAATTAACAAAAAATATAAGAGATATGAGTTGAGTTCTCACTAAAGCCTCCATATTTCAGGATTAGGTTCCTTCCCTTCCTTCGGTTTGTGACTGTTATCCAAAGTTCGACTCTATCAATGTCTTCTTTTGTATTCAACCGCTTTGCCGCAAACAATATGTTATCCGGACTAGTTAGCATATAATTTGAATACAATTACCCTATAATGAACATAGGAATAAAAATACACAACTTACCATTTTAGCCTCGAGTCTCGCATAACCACCTCTGAGAGTGTGTGGAGTGGTGTATTTCTCTCTAACTTGTTGCATCCGCAATCTTTTTGCCGATGAAGTAACGGAATATCATTAACTAAACAACGGTGAATGTACAAGGGCTGAACACAAAAATAATTTAACTTATTGCGATATGAACACTTACTCGAATCCCTCCGAGCAAACATGTGCCACAAACTCTTCCCACTCATTCACGGTATCATTCTCTCGGTTTCGGTTCGCGACTTCATCTCTGTCTTTTTCTTCTTCCTCTAGCCCATCCAAGGCGAGGATTTTACCAACTTTCCTAGACCTAGCCTCTTTCGGATAACTTCCCATCTTCCCAAGATAATAGTCTTTGTAAAAATCATCGACAATAAACCTTTGTCGCAAATACAAGCAAAATAGTTACAAGAGTTAAAGAGATAATGGATGGTGTATAAAACTTCTAAATACATTATAAAAGTAAAAGAGTTGAAGAGTCAAGAAATTACCATGATAATCGCCCATATGTTATCTTTGGCCTCTCTAGGGACAAGTCTCCAATCCTTGTGCTTTAATGGGATGTTACGCCTAACTAAAACACCCAACACACTAGCAAGCTGCAGAAGGATCACCAACAGCTGATCCTTATTGTTAAAGCTCACAAGCTTCCTTGCCATTCTTATTAGTGTTAGCCCTAGTCTTTGTCATCCTTGTGGGGCCGCGAGGAACGTACTTTCTTTTGGGTTTTGCCTACAAAAGAGTTAAGGATGGAAAAACTAAATAAGGATACAACTCGGGTGACTTGCTCATATTTTATCGAGATAATTGAGTGAAAATACTTAAGGATGGAAAAGTAACTTAAGCAAAAGAGTCATATATTGATGAGCTTCAAGTTTCATTTTCAGTTCTTGCATCATTCACGTCAACATCATTATCATTTTCCGTGTTTTCTTTTTCCACCTCAACATCTCTCTCTTGTTCAAGTTCTTCATCTTCTTCTTCTTCCTCTTCAAAATCTGATAAAGTATCATCAGCATTCCTGAGTTGCACATTCGGACATGGCCCTGTGTACAATTTCCGCTTTGCAACTCTTCGCTTGGGAACAACTTCCTCAGTTAAGGGTGCAGCTGGAGATTCTAATGGCCTGGACTGTTCAACAGAGGGTTCAGTAGAAGGTGCAGCTTGAGATGCTCCTGGTTGAGATTGTTCCAGTTCAACTGAACTTTTCCTTTTCCTCGGTGATGATCGTGTTGGAGTAGGCTTTTCAGCGGGTGGTTCAACTGCACTTTGAGTTTTCTTTATTGGTGATTGTGATGGAGTAGTCTTTTCAGCAGTCTGTGAATCCTCTGAGTTGTTCTTAAACCTAGGGGATGATCGCCTTGGAAGCTTTTCACTTTCAAGAAGCTCTGAACTCTTATTCTTCTTCTTAGGAGTTTGTTTGCCATGAGACTTTTTACTCTTATCTTTCAAAATGATCTGCAAAATAAACTGAACTATGTTAATCAAAAGGAGATGGTAAATAAAGTGATTGAAACAAGTAAAAAATAAACCGAATCATAAGAGATTTATTACTACGTACCCTCATAGCGCTCGCGAGCCACAATCGATGGTTTTGGCTCGGTCGCTTTTTGATTGCTTACTTGCTACCTTTTTGGGAGATACTACCAAATTCTTGCTTACTACCTTTTTGGGAGATGGGACTGGAATCTTGCTCTTTGCTTCATCGTTAACCTGTAACATAGAGTAAAATAAGTTAATCAAAAGGATTGAAAGAACATCATTTACACTAAATACGTAAAATTAAACGAACCATAAGATATATAAGTCTTCACCTTATTATTCTTCACCATTGCAGACAAATTGGATCTTCACCTCCTTCCACACTACGCATCTACAACAAAAACTTAACCAAAAAGTTAAACTCTAAATATTGCACCATATCTCATCGGATAAGAAATCACCATTGTACATGACAAATCACCACATGTGAATCACTTTGAGGCCTTAAGAGCTGGTGCACTCTCTTTCTTATGAGCAAATCCATTGCTTGAGAACTTAAGCAATTGCTTTGCTCATACGAAAGAGAGTTCTCTAGCTCTCATCAAACCTTGCAAAAATATATAAGACTTTAGCAATCCACATTTGAATCAAGGTATCAAAAACAAACTATAATATTATAAATCAAACTTAAAATAACCATCAAGCAATCGACAACCATTGGTTGGGATACCGAAGCCCTGCGCAATTCTCGGTTGAGAATGAGCCGGGGAGTTCGGTACTCCAACCAGCCGGCAATTCTGATTCACTTGATGGTTTCAAAAACAAGCATCATGTTTATAGAGTTAGAAGAAAACACAATTTTGGTAATTTATTCAAAAATGAAACTACTACATGTTATGAAAATTAAATTTAATTGAAAACTCACATATTGCATATCAAGAATCGGGTCGAGAAAACATAACAATCGGTAAACAAGATTGAAGAACAAGCATGAATTGGTTCGACTCGTCCGAGTCACGAGAATTTAGAGATGTTTTCGGGAATAAATCAAATTTTCTCTCGACGATTATACAACCTATTACAAAGGGTATTTGCTATAACCAAACAAAACGAAAGAAATCATATGAATCGGTTCAAAATATAAACCCTAACTCGGTTCGAGAAAATAAAACCCTAATCGGGAAATCACGAAGATAATGAAAAAAAATTCAAATCGAAATCAAACCAATAGAAAATGACAAATACATCTTTACGGGTGAGATTTATACGAGTTTGAGTTAAGATGTAAATCGGCGTGATTGAAGCTACGGTTTGATATCGAGAGATTGGGGTGAAGTTGTGTTTCTTGAGATCGATTAGAGTGTGAGATGAAGTTTGGGTTTGAGGTGAAGTTGGGTTTCAAAATCTAGTTAGGGTTTGATGAGAGAAAATCTTCTCGAGAGACGAGAGAAAAACGAAAAGAGAGAGAGAAAAATGAGAGAAATGAGAAGAAATTTTTGGTCAAAATTCTTTTCTTTGGGGGTTGTTTGGGTGGGAAACCAAATTTGGTTCAAAATCTAGAAGGATGTGCCCAAATTTAGGCGGGCTGTTTGGGTGGGAAACACACAATCCGCATGGTACTTTTTGTAGCCGTTAGATTAAAATCTGGACAATCCCATTGGTTGAAACAAAGCATACGGATTGAGAAGAAAACACATAATTTGGTAAACCAAACAAGGCTTCCTCACCGTTAGATTGGCTTGTGATTTGATTTCCTTAAATTTGGTTCGTTGGATTACAAACAATTACAATAAAAACATTTGTAAGAACGGCGAGTCCAACAAGTATGGTGTAAGATTCCATGTAGATACTCGCCGATACCGTAACCAAACCCTAGATTTCATCGGGTTCGAGAAAGAATCTTGCTCGGAGAAGTAAAACCGGGCCAATATAGATAAGATTCCTTCGTAAGAACAGCGAGTCCAACAATATGATTGTAAGATTCCATGTAGATACTCGCCGATACGTAACCAAACCCTAGATTTCATCGAGTTCGAGAAAGAATCTTGCTCGGAGATCGAAAGCGGGCCAATATAGATAAGATTCCTTCGTAAGAACAGCGAGTCCAACAAAGATGACTGTA
This sequence comes from Papaver armeniacum, assembly GCA_023531295.1. NCBI lineage: Eukaryota > Viridiplantae > Streptophyta > Magnoliopsida > Ranunculales > Papaveraceae > Papaver > Papaver armeniacum. Next base: position 808,499 of record JAJJWW010006838.1, read on the forward strand.
AGATTCCATGTAGATACTCGCCGATACCGTAACCAAACCCTAGATTTCATCGGAGTTCGAGAAAGAATCTTGCTCGGAGATCGAAAAACTGGGCCAATATAGATAAGATTCCTTCGTAAGAACGCACGAGTCCAACAAGATGATTGTAAGATTCCATGTAGATACTCGCCGATATCAGTAACCAAACCCTAGATTTCATCGGGTTCGAGAAAGAATCTTGCTCGGAGATCGAAAATCGGGCCAATATAGATAAGATTCCTTCGTAAGAACGACGAGTCCAACAAAGTATTTTGTAAGATTCCATGTAGATACTCGCCGATACCGTAACCAAACCCTAGATTTCATCAGGTTCGAGAAAGAATCTTGCTCGGAGATCGAAAACTGGGCCAATATAGATAAGATTCCTTCGTAAGAACGACGAGTCCAACAGTATGGTGTAAGATTCCATGTAGATACTCGCCGATACCGTAACCAAACCCTAGATTTCATCGGGTTCGAGAAAGAATCTTGCTCGGAGAAGTAAAAGCTCAGGCCAATATAGATAAGATTCCTTCGCAAGAACGACGAGTCCAACAAAGATGGTTGTAAGATTCCATGTAGATACTCGCGATACAGTAACCAAACCCTAGATTTCATCGGGTTCGAGAAAGAATCTTGCTCGGAGATCGAAAGCTGGGCCAATATAGATAAGATTCCTTCGTAAGAACAGCGAGTCCAACGGTATGACCGTAAGATTCCATGTAGATACTCGCCGATACCGTAACCAAACCCTAGATTTCATCGAGTTCGAGAAAGAATCTTGCTCGGAGAACGAGCCGGGCCAATATAGATAAGATTCCTTCGTAAGAACAGCGAGTCCAACGGTATATTCGTAAGATTCCATGTAGATACTCGCCGTCAGTAACCAAACCCTAGATTTCATCGAGGTTCGAGAAAGAATCTTGCTCGGAGATCGAAAATCGGGCCAATATAGATAAGATTCCTTCGTAAGAACAGCGAGTCCAACGGTATGATGTAAGATTCCATGTAGATACTCGCCGATACCGTAACCAAACCCTAGATTTCATCGAGGTTCGAGAAAGAATCTTGCTCGGAGATCGAAAAGCGGGCCAATATAGATAAGATTCCTTCGTAAGAACACGAGTCCAACAAGATGATTGTAAGATTCCATGTAGATACTCGCCGATACCGTAACCAAACCCTAGATTTCATCGGGTTCGAGAAAGAATCTTGCTCGGAGATCGAAATCGGGCCAATATAGATAAGATTCCTTCGTAAGAACGACGAGTCCAACAAAGTATGGTATGTAAGATTCCATGTAGATACTCGCCGATACCGTAACCAAACCCTAGATTTCATCAGGTTCGAGAAAGAATCTTGCTCGGAGATCGAAAACTGGGCCAATATAGATAAGATTCCTTCGTAAGAACGACGAGTCCAACAGTATGACTGTAAGATTCCATGTAGATACTCGCCGATACCGTAACCAAACCCTAGATTTCATCAGTTAAAAACCTTTTTATAAGTGAAAAAACTTAGCAGAAGTGAAAAAAATTTCGCAGAAGTTAAAAAGTTTCGAAAGACGAAAAAACCCCTATGACGACTATTTCTAACAGTTGTGAAAGGGCCAAGAAAAAAAATTTCTGCATCACAACTTCCATTTCAATCTCCAGCCGTCTATTTCAACCTTACATCGATCTCTAACCGTCCATTGTTTTTATTTTTTTTCCTTTTTATCCGTTTGTTTTTTCTTTCCTCCACCACTTCTTTTCTTTTTCGTCTTTCGTTTCTTCTTTTATCTTTCTTCGAACCACAGAAAAACAGCTCCTCATCTGCCGAAACACAATCAATCAAACCATTACAAGTCAAGATCATCAATAAATCGAGCGAACAGATCTATGAAAAGGAGTTTTTTTCATCAACATATCGTTTTTTTCTCCATCAACAGATCGAGTTTCTTAAGCTCTGTTAACAAATCGAGCTTCTCCATCAACAAATCGAGCTTCTCCATCAACCGATCGATGTTGTAATTGGGTCTGTAACTGATTGCTTTAATTATTATTTTTTTGTAATAGTTTCATCTCAATTTGCATTAAATTTAGGGTTTCATGATTGGGTTGCATTAAATTCGTTTTAAAAAAAAATATCAATCATTGCATTTAATTTGTTTGATGATTTGGTAGCATTAAATTTTGATGATTGGCCTGGATCAAATTTTTAGGGTTGCATTTAATTTCAATCATTTCAAACCGTTACATTAATTTTTTTTTGGGTGTTGTTCGAATTTTATTCATGTTTAGATGCATTCAATTCGCAAATGGTTGAAATTAAGTTTTTGGGGTTGTTTGATTTTTGCAGTTAAATTTAACGTATAGGGAGCAGGTGAAGTACAAATTTTGCAGAAAAAGTCTACCTAATCGATGGTATGTACGCACTAGTTGGCCATTATATGTACCGTTTCGACCAAATGCCACCCCCGCAACTATGCGGGATTATATTTATGTGTGTAATTTGGTATAGTTTTCTCGTCCGAGATAATGTCAACTTGGTGCCCATTTTGAATCTTTGATAAAATTATTCGTTATTGGTGGTGATGGCTCCAAAATGAGATGCTGCATAGGTTTTATGACTTATATTTTTGATAGGGCATCCTGCAAAATTGTGTCATTGTTTGTACCATCATTTGCGTCCATTTGTTGTCATTCAGATGCCTAATAATTGCGAGATTGCTCAATCCTTCCTGGCAAGAAAATAACAAAGGAAAAAGTTTATACATGTTTTAATATGAGAATGTTTTTCATTGACAGTGGGAAGGAAATAAAGATTCATATTGAACTGCAACCAGGACCGACTCTTGACTTGTAAAATGATGAATAAGGATTGGGTTCGTTGGCCAAGGTAAAGCCAAGTCATAACTGTCTCTACGGGGTATATATGTCTCATAATGAGATTAATCGATCTTAGTACGTCTAACCATTGGAGTTTTAATGTAGGGGGAAGTTCCATACGGGATGCGAGTAAAGAAGTTCGTAGAGTTGGCTCATGAGAAACTTGGAAATCCTTCTAAGTTTAGTTGTCCTTGTGTGGATTGTAAGAATCTTGTTTGCGCCACTTCCTCCCGGTACAATACATATGCACTTGCTAAAACGGGGGTATGGATCCTACTTACACCGAGTGGGTTCTTCACGGGGAGAAGATTAGCAATTTTAATAATGTTCATGAAGAGGGAGCAACACGTCAACGTACTTTCTACCAGATGTGGACGGATGAGATGCTAATGTTGAAGGTGATGTCGAACCAAGGCAAGGGGTTTGTGAACCTAGGCGGGGACGAAGGGTTTCCAAACCACGACGAAGAGTTCTTGATAAACGAGATTGAAGAGGCCGACTTCCCTTTATACCCTGGTTGTACTACACACACAAAGCTAAGCATGACTACCGAGTTGTATAGGCACAAGACAAGTAAATGGTTTATCTCGAAGGGCTTTTGATGATCTTCTCAAGACAATTGGTTCTGTGTTGCCCCAGGTCATTGTCTTCCTAAATCAACTTATGAAGTGAAGAAGTTCTTTGAAAGCTTTCCAACTCACTTATGAGAAAATACACGCATGTCAGAATGATTGTTGTTTGTTTAGAAATGAGTTGAAAGACGAGGATGAATGTCCTAAATGTCACTATTCTAGGTGGAAGGAAGACACATCTAACATGGATGATGCTGACATGGTAGACAAGCCCAAAAAGAAGATACCAGTGAAGGTGCTTAGATACTTCCCATTGTGCCGAGATTAAGGAGAATGTATAAATCAGAGAGCTAGCTCAGCGATTGATATGGCACGCGACTCATAAGAGTAAAGATGGTAAGATGCGTCATCCAACGGATTCTTTGGCTTGGAAGCACATAGACACAAAGTTCCCCGAGTTTGCTTGAGAATCGCGTAATTTGCGTCTTGGGCTTCTTTGCCGATGGATTTAATCCGTTTGGCGATCTTTCCCCAACCCACGATTGTTGGCCGGTGATGATTGTGGTATATAATCTTTCCCCTCAATGGTGTATGCAAGGCGACAATATTATTTTAAGCTTGCTGATTCCAGAAAGAAACAACCGGTAGAGACATCGATATATACTTGCAACCACCGATTGATGATCCGATTAAGTTATGGGAAAACGGCGTGGAGGTTTATGATGCATTTAGTAAGACAATGTTCAATTTGAAGGCATTATTAATGTGGACGATAAATGATTTTCCCGCTTATGGTAACCTATCTCGGATGTACATATAAAGGGAAGTCACCTGCCCTCGTGTGGTGATAATACTCTTTCAACTTTGGTTGCCATTTAGTTGTAAACTGTTTTACATGAATCATAGGAGATTTCTACCTCATAATCATCCTCTTCGATCGACTAAGAAGAAAGCATGTTTTAATGGAGAGATTGAGACAAAGGAAAAGCCACCTACTATGTCTAGTCTTTGAGGCTTTTGAACGTCGAGCGGTATTGTAAATGACTTTGGAAAAGCGAAGCGAACGAGGTGGAGAAAAGGAAAGAGAAAGAGGAAAAGAAGAAGAATAAGAAGAAGCGAGAAAAGGGTCGAGTAGTGCGGCAACAGGTGCAAATGACGGTAAATCTAACTCGGGGAAGCGGAAAAGGCAAGTTGCTGCGATGCGGTATGAGTGCTGGTCCTAGTTACGGTGCACCGGGATGATGACCATCCGATATTCAACAAACGGTCAATATTTTTCGACTTGCCTTACTTTGGAAGGTAACTTATAACCTCAGATTATCTTCTTTTCGGTCTTACATTCCCATCTCGCATGTTAAATCTCATTTATGAAATGTACAACTCAAGTGACTTGCTCATACTTTTTATGTTATTCCTTCCTTCTTAGGAATTATTACTACGACACAATATTGATGTTATGCATACGGAAAAAAATGTCGTGAGAGTGTCATTGGTACTCTATTGAATATAAAGAACAAAACAAAAGATGGCTTAAAGTCCCGTAATGATGCGAAAAGTATGGGAATCAAAGAAGAATTGCATTTAATAGTCAAAAATGGCAAAACTTGGCTTCCTCCAGCACCATGTAACTTAAGCGATAAGGGAAAGGTTTGTATTCTATAATAGGATGAGAAATCGAAGGTTCCATATGGTTATAGTTCGATCTTAGGAGGCATTTCTCGAAAGATGGTTGCTTGGGTGTCCTTAAGGCTCATGATTACCATGTTATGATGCAACAAATATTACCCGTAGCTTTGAAAGGACTTTTACCGATGGGCCAAGTAATGCCATAAATCGGTTATGTTCTTATTTTAACGAAATATGCCAAAGGGCAGTTGATCTCACTAGATTGTTAGAACTTGAAGATGAAATTGCTGAGACTTTGTGTATGTTGGAGATGTACTTCCCTCCATCATTTTTTGATGTGATGGTACACTTGACAATTCACGTAGCTCGAGAAGTGCGGTTAGGTGGACCCGTACAATATCGTTGGATGTATCCATTTGAAAGGTAATTGTTTCATTAGTATGAATATTTTTTAGTTATTTTAAGTACAATGTTATAGTTTTGTTCTGTGTAAGTGGGAGTTTGGTGCTAATAATTAGAAGTTTGGTTTGTCGCGAGGTATATGAAGACATTCAAAGAATACGTAAATAATTACGCACAACTCGAAGCATGTATAGCAGAGTGTTACCTGGGAATGGAGTGCGTCAGGTATTTTGATGTTCATGGGGACAAACATTCTGAAGGAGGAGTAAATCAAAGCCATAATGAAGACATTCAACATGATTCCACACCGGCAGGGCGTCCTCTTTCTAGAGGCGTTCAAGTGTATATTGGTAGTGATATGCTAAAGATTGCTCATAGATATGTGCTTTTTAACACGGCAGCAATTGAACCATATATAACGTAAGTATGACTGTTATATGTTCATTTAAAATTGTTAGCAGTATAAGCACTTGTGTTTTACGAATCTTGTCCACATTAAAATTCTTCCGATACTTCCAGTGAAGACCAACTCCTTTCCATACACTCGGAAACATTTGCAGATTGGTTAAAGCAAAAGGTACGTGCAACGCCACTTGGTTATTTGTTATATATGTTTTCAATTTATTAGATTCATTTTTCCTGAGTACGTAGTACCTCTTTTTAGCATTACCCACATAGAGCTTAATTAGAGATGAATCTGTCATTCACTTCTTAATTAGATCTTACCAAGCCAAAACATAGAGCTTGCGCCCATTACTGTGGTCACTTGTGTTCTGCTAACTAAATTTTATTGATAGGTTAAAATGCAAATTGGTCAAGGCATGTCAAGTATCAAATACATGCGGTGGTTGTCACATGGTCCTTTAGAAAAATGTGTATCATATAAAGGCTTGCAAATAAATGGGTCAAGGTTTGTTACTAAGGATATTCAAAGAGTCACGCAAAACACTTGGTGTTTCAATTGAATCAAAATCTTTAGTTGCATCATCACAAATAAGTAGTGGTTTCTATGGCGTTTTAGAACAAATTCTCGTGTTGGACTACCAACATATGTTTCAAATTCCCTTATTCAAATGTGATTTGGGCTCACACCTATTTTGGTGTCAAGATAGAAAAAGGTTTTACATTGGTCAACTTACGTCAAAGCATAAGAACCAATATCAAAATGATCCATTCATTTTAGCGTCACAAGACCGACAAGTTTTCTATTCTCGAGAGTCAGATACATCGAATTGGTTTGTGATGTTAAAACCACCACCAAGGGGTTTCCATGAATTAGAGGAATACAATGAACAGGAAGACACAAGTTGCCATCCGGTGGAACCTTCAACTCTTGGCTTACAAATGAATGATGATACCGAGATTTATGCAAGAACCGATGCTTTGAACCTATCTTAGTGGTTCCGACAAAGAAGAAAAACAAGAAGAATAAGAAAAAGAAAAGAAGTGCCGCTGATGGTGGGTTTAATTACTCTTTTCATTTCATGGATGCTCGAACCTATTTTGTTTCTTTCATTTTGCTTGATTGTATTTTTGCTTTTAAAATGACACTTGTTGCGGTTGCTTTTCGGAATGTCTTTACTTATTTTGCGATCAATGTCTTCTTACTTTTATTCCAGTTAATATACTTCACAACTTTAAGCAGTTGCAGCTTCTTAATGGAATTTGAAATGTGATTGCAGGCATTGGACAATTCACTAAAACTTCCATGAACTGCTTGTGATTGTTGATTGAAATGTGATTGCGGGCATTAGACAGACTTTCTTATATGCTTCGGGGAAAAATGGTGCATTTCTTTGGCATTTTTTTTTTTAAGGCTAATTTAAAAATTTGGTCTAATATATAAAAGAATGTAAATATAATTACATGTATAAATGTGGCAGGATGGTTGGAATGTCATATTGGCCAGCGGAGACTCATGTTCGACTCTCACCGGGCTTTTTTTTTTTTTCATAGTTATTTTTCATTTTACAACTCTTCTAAGGGTTGCGAGAAGATCTATTTATCTTTTTCTTCTTATCTATTCAATCTCCCCATCACTTATTCTCCTCCACTTATCTTCTTTTCCGTCGTTTTTTCTTTTTCTCCTCCATCTCCCGAGAACCTCCTCCTTCATCTCCTTAACCACGAAAATTTAAAACCCATCAATAGATTGAGTCAAGATTTCTTCACCACCAACACCTTCTCGATATGTGTTAAGGAAAAAAAGGTTTGATTCTATAACCCATTTTAGGGTTTTATTATTTTTTTGATTTCCCGTTCGTTTAACTGCTATTGATCTGAGAATGATGATACAGTTAAAATTAGTCCTAGCTTCAATATATCTATTAATCAACACTAATCAATCATGTGTAAATTAGCCATCACTGAATTAGGCTTTAAAAACACTTAGGGTTCATAAATTTTCGTAAATTAGGCTGTGGAGAAATTTTCTTCAATTAGGCTTTAAAAACACTGAATTAGTCATGGGTGGAGGTGTGAAAGATTCTCCAGGTAGCAGTAGTAGCAGCAACAGTAACATGAGAATGAAAAAAAAACCTAACTGAGTGTGCTATGTGTGAACAAGGGTTTCATGAGACAAAAGTGTGTCCTTGGCTCTATTCTAGGTGTAAGCATGTTCCTTGTAATGGTGTGAGGGCATTTCTGCAATCTAAAACAACTGAAACCTATGGAAAAATGTTTTTCAAGTGCACCATACCTACATGCACCTATTTTGAATGGTTTACGATGCTTCGACCCTTGCAAAGCCAAGTTGTTGTTGTTACCATCGGTGAAAAGTCTGTGATGCTTGTGGAGAAGATGATCACTCTTTTAAAAATTGTCCGCTACATACAGTCGGTTGTGCTTCTCTTCAACCCTGCAATAACAAACTCAACCTAAAAATATGCAACAATCAACACAATAAGCACATAGCTTACGGTATGTGAAGAATGTGGAGATTTTACATGGGCCTCGAGATGCTATCTTCATTGCTTTGCAAAGGAAAAAGTTAGAGTTTCTGCAAATCAAATAGCTGATCTAATTACAAATCTAGGAAAAAGTCATATGTAATAAGATTTCATTTTATGTGTAGTATGAATTGGTCTGGACTTGTTTTATAATTAAAATTATGCTATGTTGATGACTTATAATATTGTTTGTATGATAAATTGAATGTTTCTCTTCAGAAGAACCCCCCCTTTTTAACTCCGCCATTGAATAATTTCATTGCCGGTCTCAAGCCCGGATAAAGGAGGAGAGAAAAGGGGATTTATTGAGTTGGTCTCTAATTCAGCAGTTGGCGAGAAAAACAGGTAACACATTCCTATAATATTCGAAACTTTTAGCATTTGCGACTTCTTCATGATTTGTTGTGTTTGCTTTACCAAAATTTGCATGAATCCGCTACTTTGAGCATATAAATATACACCTCCACGTGTTTCATTCATTTACATTTTCGGATATACAACCTGGTCTTTGTGAGTGTTGATTGAAATGAGATTGCAGTCGTCCTTGTATAATTCGGAGAAAGCCTTGTATGTTTCGGGCAAAATGGCGCACTTGCTTTGGCCATTTTTTTAAGGCTCAGTTGAAATTATTGTTAAATATTAACGTATATGTCCTTTGATAATCATACATGTAACTGTGGAATGGTGGTTAGAATCCCAGTCCTACACAGAGGAGGCCCGAGTTCGAATCTCACCCTAGCCTAATTTTTTTCCTAGTAAATTTTCATTTTACAACCCTTATAAAGGTTGCGAATGTTGATTAAAAGAAAAAGCACAAATCTACCAGTATTGTGAATCTGGCAGGATGGTTGACGTCTTGTACTAACACCTAGTAAGCTTGGGTTCGATTCTCTATAAGAACATTTTTCAAAATTTTTTTTTTTCCTATCTTCAACGACTCTTATTAGTGTTGTTTTAAAATCATTCACTACCTTTAGGATGTGAGTTGTAAATTCTAAAGGTGGTCACTTCTCTCTGCAACCCTTTTCACACAACAAGTTGTGGTTCTGATTCTTGTCACTACTCTTAGGAACTCGTTGGTCCTAAGAGTTGGACATATTTTACTTTGACAACGCTTTTGTTGGAAAAAGTTGTAAAACATACTACATTTTACAACTTTTAATTTACGAGTTGTCAATCTACAGTTGTAGATTACTAATTTTCCCGTAGTGTAAGGTTTAATAAAGAATTATTTTATGTCTTTGGAAATTGGGTTTTTTTGTCTTATTCTACTAGAAATTGGTTTTTCTTGCACTAAAAACAACAAATTTTGTTTCCAATGCAAATAATTGTTGTTTTCAATGCAATAAAACAAACAAATCTTGTTTCCAATGCAAGAAAACAAACAAATCTTGTTTCCAATGCAAGAATTTATTGTTTTAGTGAACCTTAACATGTATACGGGTATACAAGATAAGAGGACCCGACTTAAGAAGGTAACAAATTCGAAAAAATAAAATAAAGAATATTGAGAAGCCTTTCTAGTTTCCAGAGCCCCCAATGACCACACACCAATAAGGAAAGGTTAAAGAGAGACGATATAGATATTCTGCAAAGTGATAATAAATTCATAATGTCTACCAAGAAACTTAAATTGCTCTACCTCCTTCTATATATTCTATCATAGAGATGAGAGGTCCGTTAGAGCAACTGCAGTGGTGCGACCATAACCAAAGAGCAAAGAGCAAAAGAAAAACTAAAATTTGGGTTTAGTCCGTGTTGGAACGCAGTGGAGGGAGACTAAAATTTGGTCAGGCGCAACTTTGAGTTACGCCCCAATCAGGCGCAATTCCAAATCTCGTCCCATTATTTATTTTTTTTATTATTGTTCATACCATTGGGCGCAATTCCAAATTGCGCCCCATTTTTTTTTTTAATTGTTGTTAATTGTTGGGGCGCAACTTTGAGTTACGCCCCAATCAGTCTCTTTTTTTTATTATTTATTAATTGTTGGGGCGTAACTTTGAGTTACGCCCCAATCAGGCGCAATTCTAAATTGCGTCTCATTTTTTTTTTTTAATTCGGGCGTAACTTTGAGTTACGCCCCATCATCAGGCGCAATCCCAACACCCCGCTCCATCAGGCGTAACTTTAAATTACGCCCGACTAAGAGCATCCACAGTCATCGACCAAAACTAAAAATTTGGTCGAAATCACAGACACTATCGAGTGGAGTAAAGACTAAATCCTAGACTAAAACTAAAAACCAAACCAAATTTGGTCTTTGGTTTAGTTATAGTCTGGCGTAATTTGACACTACGCTTTGATTGGGGCGTAGTTTGTAATTTGCGTTTGTTGATGAGACGCAAATTTAATGTACGCCCGATTGAAACGCAACTTTAGACTCCGTCCGGTGGGACGTAATTAACACTTGCGCCTGATACCAAGCGGCACCATAATATTGCGCCTCACTCAAGCGTACTCACAAGTTACGTCTGACCGGGCGTGATTTTAAAGTCCGCCTGTGGTCAGGCGCAATTACTAGTACCGCCCGTTGAATGCTGGGCGCAATTATAAGTAACGCCTGTTGAATGCATGGGGCGCATTTATAAGTTACGCCTGTTGAATGCATGGGAAATATGCAATAGAGTATGTCCCTTCCATAAATTAACTGAGTACGTAGTTATTAGAAGCACAGCTCTCGCTATCCTCCCAAATATAGTTTACTATTTTCACGTCATCATCTACATTTTGCATATGCACTTGTTTTGTTCAGAGAAGAAATGTAGACAACCAGGCCCTCCCAAATGAACCTTCCCATCATGTCATGTTTAACTTTAACCTTTTTGAATGCATAATGGGATGGTCGACTTTTTCCCTCTCGTTCTGTCACCAACTTATCTTGAGCTAATTATAACTATCACCTCCTCCATCTGATTATATGGTCCCATCCATATCTTTGCAATAATCTCAAAAAGATTCAAGTATACTCTAAATTAATCAGTGAATATCGAATGCATAATTTCCATGGCCTTTATGATCTATGGTATGTTGGAGATATTGTTATCTTTCTTTCTTTTTGATAAATTCATACAACAGTGTGATCTTATCATTTGGTGGGGCGCAATTCTGAGTTGCGCTCCATCAGGCGTTACCATAAGTTACGCCCCATCAGGCGGAGTTAGTAAGTTGCGCCCCATCAGACGCAGTCCCAAGTTGCGCCCCATCACGCGAATTGTAGTATTTGCGTCCCATTCAGGCGTATTTTGTATTTGCGCCCCATCAGGCGTAATTCTGGATTACGTTCCACACCAAACGCAAATTTAAACACCGCCCAACATCAGGCGTAACTTAAAGTTGCGTCCAACCCAAACGCACTTAACAACTACGCCCCATATCAGACGAACCATTCTAACTCCGCTCCACCAAATTTACTCCTCCAACCTAGTGTCTCACCACGGACTAAAACCATATCTTTAACTTTTTTTTGGTTTTTAGTCTTTAGTTTTAATCGTCCCACTGCAGTTGCTCTAAAGACCAGACTAAAGACTAAATATGGTCTGGGTTTTGGTTATAGTCCGGTCTTTGCTCTTTAGTCCGTCTCCACTGCGTCTGTTTTTTACCAAAAAATTTGGTTATACTCCACGACTGTGGATGCTCTTAGGGATCATAAATTGTTGAAGAAAGAGCAACAGATATTTCAGTCTCTTGCAGACATACTTTTGACCTTGAAATATAAAAATATGCAGAATTGCTCATTCTCAACGTCATAGCATGATTTTATGCCATATTGGTCAGGAGGTCATGGTCATAGCAACTACATGGTTCAAAACAGCCCGCTAAATGGGTGGCTACGGGAAGAACAAATGTATACGCCATTATTTGTTTCGTTAGTTAGTTTTCTCCTATTGTTTGTGATTTCAGATCAGTAATGGTGGTCATTCAAATTATCCGATTTTTTTGTTAAGAATTTAGCTTACACAAGGGAGTAGTATCCATCTGCGGCTATTTGATATTATTGTCATGGTTGAGATGCATATTTCTAGGGGGTTGCACATATCTAGGCTGCTGAGTTACACTTTGCATTTGTATGTTGTCCAGTAAAACATGTGTATATTCCAATAGCAGAGAGCGCGGCAGGCATTTCATTCTTATACACTAGTATAACACGCACGCGCGATGCGCCTGCCGTTCCGTTCGTTCCATAATTTTGTATTTTTCGTGTATAGCCTAATTCCATATAGCCTTCAACTTCTATCTGCACATGTTGTTGTGTAACACGTTCAAACAGGTGTGCAGCATTGTTGCCTGTAGATGTTGAAGGAAGGTTCAGCTTTTCCTTGCCGGCTCTATGTCGAATAGGATCACGCTTGCGTATAGTAGACCTCTGCTCCTCCGTCATGTTTTTCCTACGGATGCTTTGTCGATCACGGTTCATTGCTGGTTGAATGGCCAGCTGCAGAAGAAGAGGACACCCCAATAACAAAAATTCAGGGGCATAAGGAGGGTTTTGGCAATGAACCCTGTAATACACATACATTAATTCTTACAATCCTTGGCCGACAGATGACTTAAATAATCCCATTAACTAAATTCAAGTTGACACACTTCAAGAGGTAAAACAAACAAAAGATAAAACATTTTCTTTTAAAACCCAATGTGCTAATTATGCTCCAAACATAAAGAAAAAGAAGTACGTACCTTGGAGGTAAAACAAAGAAATGCGCCAAAACCCAATGTGCTAAATATGCTCCAAACATTTTCTCTGAATTCGCACGCACGATGTGCCTGCAGTTTGAACAGAAAGTTGGATATCCATTTCTGATGCACACAGATCCATATAATTCAATATCTCTTCGACTGGGACCATTTGACATCAACATCCTTGCATTTTCTTCAGTTCCCATATGACTTTTTGATTTGAATCAAAGACGCACGCCTGATGCAATTGCAGACCTGCCAAGACGCCCCTCCGTTCTAAGACCTGCAAAACATAATTTTGGATTGTTGCTAGCATCTGATTCATGTACAAACTAACAATTTTCTTCTGCAATAGTACCTAGATTTGTGTGCATAATTTTGGATTGTTAAACGTACAATTATATAATGTAATCCCACAAACACCTAGATTTAGTTTCATAAAACTTGATGGCAAGGATGGGTCTAAGCGACCAAACATCTCGCCACACATTTGCAGTAGCCCATTGTAGACCACATCAACCTTTATTTTACACCTTGTGCATACCCTCAAAGAATGATCTGAAAGGAACCATACACAATGAAAACATCCATGCCTAAACTTAATTCTCACGGAGTATAACCTAAACGCAGGGGAGTTAATTTAGGTTCCAAAACATTTTTTGTTCGAAGTTCCAATTCCAGAATGAGAACTGGAATACGAAATAATACAAAAATTTGAACTTGCCAAGGGAGATTAAAACTCATACACACTGGTACATGGACTCTTCTTAGGATGAAACCTACGCTAAGTTTATGATATGGTTGAGCTGGAGGCCTGATTTACCTCCACCAGTGATCACCTTAACAACAATGTATGCAATTTAGTTTATGTCATTATAAAATTCAGATAATATCACTCCCAACAAACAACATTGAGTAAGCGTAATCAACTTAAACAAAAGTTAAACTGGATGCCAGGTTAAAAATTAGCGTATTTAGTGGTGGCAAATGAGACTCCCACATAACCAAAATGATAATTTTTATTCAGGTATTTTGTCAAACAGCTCAGGTTCCAATTGAAGCAAACATCAAGCATGCATCAGAATAATAAAAATTAGGTAGATCTTAACATACATTGACGATCTAACTTACCTATTTGGAATGAAAATTTTGATGTTTAAAACCCCAGAGTTATGAATCCAAATCATCCGAATCTACTCTAATCAGTGAAGTAAGTTGTGTATAATGAAATTTAAAGCAGAACCCCTTCTTTGTGAAATAACTTGATTTGAAATTGAAATTGATAAATCAAAATTTCAAAATCAGATAAAATTAAAAGAGAGAGCTCAGATTGTCGGCAAAGGTTTTTGTAAAGGTTTGAAGAAATTAAGGTGGTGGAGAGGAGCAGGAGGGGGGGCGTGGTAATAGTCGAAGATGAAATTAAAAATTGGTTTTGAGGCGCAGGGTGGTGGTGGTGTTGGTGTATAAATTTTTGCAGGTCAGAAGATGGTGTCGCTGGTTTTCGTTGTCGTTCGTTTCATTTTTTTTCCATCGTGATTGCTGGTTTTTGTTGAAATACATGGAGGCAGATGAAAGAAAACATGCCTTATCAGATGGACGGCCTACATCACACTCCGTGTTTTTAAGGTCATCTGATCCGACGAACCAGATCAAAAGTACACACGGAACCAGATCCGACGAACCAGATCAAAAGTACACACGGATCAAAAGTACACACGAACCAGGTCATCGTACGAAAAGTCGACCTTTTCTTTATTATAGTATAAGATTTTTGTATGAATGTCCTCAAATCTCCTTTTTATCGTCATCAAATATTACTCAAACATATTGTTAGTTTCTAGAATCTAGATCATCATTCCAGATATATACCACAAAAGTGAGAGACATGTAAGAAAAATAGGTTCCAACTTCCAACTTCAAATGGAATGGGTCAGGAGAAGAAGCCAACCAAATCCCAAGTTCGACAGGCAAGAGAAAAAAAAAAACACAAACTTGGTTAAAAAGACCAAAATCAACAAATCCTGGGTGAAAAAGACATCTAGATTTTGATATTGTTTAAATGGATAAAAATAGCGAGGATGTAAATCCTACCCATTTTCAAATACTTTTTTTTTTTAATTTACATCAGGATGCATCCAGTTTCATCCTTGCTATTTTTTAAGTTTAAGTCAGGATGAATCCAGTTTCATCCTTGCTTTTTTTTTGTCCATTTCACCCATACTAATTTTTACTTGTCCATTTGAACCACGTTTTAAAAATATTTGGACAAATGTCCCATTTTCCGAAAAAAAAAAAAAGCTCAGGAGAATATGACATAGTGACCAAAAATAAAACTACACCAATACACTAGTCCAGAAAGGGCTAAATCACGTTTTAAATGACAGATTAATTACGTGAATAGGGTATTACAAACAAATTCCGTCATATAACATGAAAATAGTTGGACCCACCATTTAACATAAACAAACTATCATTCTCAAACGTGATAAATCGCTAGGTGCGTGATTTAACGATGAATCAATAAATCACAGATTAAATCCGACATATATTTTAAATTATACACCCACTCCTAGAGTCTGTCCGCCCAATATGGCTAGCCACATATAGTGCCTCGTTATCCAACCGTTAGATTTGATTGGAAGATGATTAATCTTCAGTCGCTGGATATTGGAACCCTAAAAACATCTAATATCCTGCTTATGTAGCAGCAACTCCCATCTTGGAATGTTACAGGACCTCCTTCAAAGTCGCTTTATGTTACGAACCACGAGAGATCACCAGTCATATGTCGGCTACATCCACTGTCAAGAAACCATTGAAATGGCGATGTTGATTTTAGAGCAAAAGCTCACATACTAACACTACTATCCTGTTTAGGATTTCTTGTTAGTTTCGTGCATCCTTTTAGAGAAGTAAACAGTGGTTCAGTTTTGTTATGAAGATTACTTGCAACCTTTAAACTTTTTCGGAAAGATATACATGTATGTTGAAAGTGATTGTAAGAGTCACAGAACATACATGGACCAACATCATTAATCTTGTTTGAGTAGTTCTGAGTCCTATCAGATTTCACAAAGTCTAAAACTCGTTTATCATCTGACTTGTGACCATTCTCTTGAGAAGAATAAAAGGAGTTATTCAAATCCATTGAAGGTATTTTGACAGATTTTAAATCCTTATACATTCCAATTTCCGCAACAAGATCAGAGTTGATCCGGATTTATTCATCCAACTTTTTCTGGAGAATAACAAGTTTTTCAGAACTTTCTCTACGATCAGAATTCAATCCCAGTGAAGCGTTTAGAGACTTTACTGTCCATAGTGTCAGATCGCTACAAACACAGACTTATGATGTCTTTAAACGTGTTTGCCTGCTCTGATACCAATTAAAAAAGCAGGGGTACAACAACCACACCCAATATTTCGCTTAGCAATCTGTATGGACTAACTCCAATATACTTACAAGAGAATCAACTAGACAGTTATACTCAATCTTAAGAAAAGTATATCAAAGAGTTATATTTCTCAATCTGTCAATTCAATCCGCAATCAAACAAATACAATTTGTGAGCCTGATTGAATATAAGAGGAATAACTTGAAAGGTACCAAAGACCAATGTTCAAGGATCAATCAATTTCAATCAACAAACAAAGGTTGGATTTACCAATTGATCGATTTAACGCACAACATGTGATATTTCAATTATATAACAAAATATAATGCGGAAAAAAAATAACACAGACACCAGAAGTTTTTTTAACGAGGAAACCGAAAATGCAGAAAAACCCCAGGACCTAGTCCAGATTTGAACACCATACTGTATTAAGACGCTACACACACTAGCCTACTACAAAGATAACTTCGGTCTGGACTGTAGTTGAACCCTAATCAATCTCACACTGATTCAAGGTACAGTTGTGTTCCTTACGTCTGTGATCCCAGCAGGATACTACTGACTTGATTCCCTTAGATGATCTCACCCACAACTAAGAGTTGCTACGACGCAAAGTCGAAGACTTGATAAACAAATCTGTCTCACACAGAAAATTCTATTGGAATAGATAAATTTGTCTCCCACAGAAATACCTACGAGTTTTGTTCCGTTTTTTGATAAATCAAGATGAACATGAACCAATTGATATACCGAAATTATATTCCCGAAGAACAACCTAGAAATATCAATCACCTCACAATAATCTTAATCGTATGGTAGCAAAACAAGATATTGTGGAATCACAAACGATGAGACGAAGATGTTTGTGACTACTTTTAATCTTGCCTATCGGAGATCAATCTCGAGCAAATCTTAGAGACGATAATACTCAATACAATGGAACAAGGCAAGATCGGAACACGCAACTACAGAGAAAATAGGTGGGTCTGGCTTCACAATCCCAATGAAGTCTTTAGGTCGTTAACCTACAGGGTTTCGTAAAAACCTAAGGTTAAAGGAGAATCGACTCTAGCTTATACAACTAGTATCACACAGGTGGTGTGAGGATTAGGTTTCCCAGTTGCTAGAGTTCTCCTTTATATAGATTTCGAATCAGGGTTTGCAATCTAAGTTACCTTGGTAACAAAGCATTCAATAGTCACCGTTAGATGAAAACCTGATTAGATTCAAGCTAATATCTTTCAACCGTTAGATTGAACGTAGCTTGTTATACACAAATGAATTTCACCTTCATTTAGTTTTGAGTAATGGTACCTAAACGTGTCCACTTAGTTGGTTCAACAATAGTTAACCAATGGTTAGCCATATGAGCACTTTCATATCAACCTTATTCATCTTCACCATAACTAGTTCAAATGACTCAAATGAACTAGTTAGAGATGTGCTCAATTGCTTATATCTTATATAAGTATACAAGACACAACTGAAGCAAAAACTATTTTGATTCATGAACATTATAGCGACGGTTTGCAAAAGATTGCATTCCTTAATTTATAAATGTATTAGTTCATGAGTAAACCGTCTTTAGAAAATAACCTACTTAATTATGCATACTTGTACGCATATTTAAGTACCCGGATTGAGTTTGGTTTTGGTTCACAAACTCCAGCAGAAATTCACGGGATGTGTACTTCCTCAGTACGCGGACTTAGCTCCGGACATCCTAAACCAGTAAAGTACGCATACTTTGGTTCAAGGATTTTGGTTACACAAGTATGAGTTCACATACAATGTTTATCCAATCATGGTTATATATTCTAAACTCTCATTTAAATCATTGAAACTTTCTTAGAGGATGTTATATAGTTGTTATTCACAACTATTTTTCATCAAAGCGATCTTCAAGTTATTGAAATAATCAACATGAATTTCGTCACGAGTAAAGATGAAATTAGCCAAAGAGAAGCTTACCAACACATATTTCGAGAAATAGATAAGCGAGATAAACTCGTATCTAAATAGAAAATGTGTATAGTCGAAGTCTATATATCAATACGACTTTTGTCTCAAATACGAGATAGAGTAGACAGATAAGTTCAAGTCTCCATATACCTTTTGTCGATGAAGTTCCACAAGTTCCCTTGAGTAGTTCTTCGTCTTTATTTGATGAACGTCATGGAGTCTAGATCTCAACTACACTTACTTTCCTAATCCGAGACTTCACTATAAGTAGACTACAAATCAAGACTTATAGTTTTGGCAACAAAACTTGACAAACAAGCCTGAGATAGAAACGCTTGCGAGTTCTACCGAGCAATGCTATGACAATGCTACTATGTGGTTGTGGTGATATTAATTGCGGAAGGGAAAATCTTATAATTTAGGAAGGGAAAAATTTCCTTTAGAGTGTCCGTGACTTAAGGTTCAAGCTCGTAAAAGTAAGTATTCAGAAAGACGTTGAACTTTATATAATGATGGTTTATAATGTCAGGTAGAATTGTGGATTATTTTCACTGGGAACAATGGCATGTGTGCAAATCATGTTGACGAAATCCCTGGAATGTAATTACCTTGTTGCACCAATATATAAAACTAAAATAAATGAATGATTTCAATATTAGTTTACAATCTTGGTACAAACTATGCCATCCTATTAATCTGTATGCATGGTTATGTACCTAGTAAATTAGCAAGGCTATGCCCATTCTAGTTATAAGGTCAGCGTGATACATCATGGAGAACACAAAAGATGTCGATGAAAAAAAAAACCACTGGAACATTTTCTTAGTTAAAAGGTCAGCAAGATGATGATAGTAAAAACTCGTTATAACAACTGTTGTCGGTACAGATGTGTTCCAAATTTGTTCGAATAGAACTTTGATCTATGCTAATATGATTTTTAAAAGTTGTCAAAGTTTAATGTTGATGACCTAACAAATTCTAAAGGAACTACGTTAGGAAATTAATCGTAGATAAATTTGCACCGGCAGTAGACCTGGTTCAAAGATCAAAACCATTCTTTTATGATTCTACGAATTAACACTATCATTTAATCTATGAGATAAATGCTAATAGAAATTCACCATTGGGTTGTGTTTATGGGTAAAAATCGTTTCTGCTGATTTCGGTAATTTCGGTGGGTGAGTGAGAAACTGGTTCAAACCCTAAACAAATGTGTTGCACGTGAGCACTTTATAGATTCGAGAGATCAATCTGTACAAGTCCGGCCTAAACCAAGAAATGGACGTTCCAGACTTGCTTCGGTCACAAAGTGGAAGAGAAGGGTTGATTTGGGGAGGGAAGCAAAGAAAGGTGTTGAGGAGAGTAGTATCTCGACTTGTATCAGAAAGTGAAAGCTTAGGAAGCTTGCAAGAGATGGAAGCTTTTGGGAGAGCTTGCAAAGTTGCCTTTCTGAGAGTGTGGTATTTTTCTCCTGACCGAGACTTGTTTTTGGTGGAAATAGGTAAGACCTATTTATACAAGTCGAGATTGAAACGTACCCTGGCCTCATGAAGGAAGAGAGTAAAGGGTGAAATAATGGGAGGAGGTGGTAACCGCATGGTTTAATGGGCGAAAACGTTTTTCACCATTATTTCCTCTTTTATTTGACCGCTTTATTCCTTTTCACGCTTTCTTAATGTGAGTGTAGTGTATGCAGCTGCATGCTGTGACCGCCAAACCAAAACCCTAAAGAAGCATCCCCGGTTTGTGTCGATGTCTCGAGTGTTGGTTGCATCTTGAGTGCAAGTGGCGCTGCTAGTGGCGCGTGTGGCATGTGCCAATGGCATGTGCGGAATGCCTTGGTGGTAGGTTGCACGGTTTGCAAGTTAGGTTACCAGCGTGTGTGTTAGGCATGTGCCAATGGCATGTGCGGAATGCCTTGGTGGTAGGTTGCACGGTTTGCAAGTTAGGTTACCAGCGTGTGTGTTTGGCATGTGCCAATGGCATGTGCGGAATGCCTTGGTGGTAGGTTGCACGGTTTGCAAGTTAGGCTACCAACGTGTGTGTTTGGCATGTGCCAATGGCATGTGCGGAATGCCTTGGTGGTAGGTTGCACGGTTTGCAAGTTAGGCTACCAGCGTGTGTGTTTGGCATGTGCCAATGGCAAGTGCGGAATGCCTTGGTGGTAGGTTGCATGGTTTGCAAGTTAGGCTACCAGCGTGTGTGTTTGGCATGTGCCAATGGCTCGTGCGGCCATGTTGACCTAGTTGCAAGTCTTGCAAGCCTAGGGCGCTATGTTTGGCGTGGGCCAAAGGCATAGCGGCTTGGAAGTATGGCTTGCGACACGTGTTGGCATGTGCCAATGGCACGTGCGGCCAAGTTGACTACTTGCAAGTCTTGCAAACCTAGGGCACTATATTTGGCGCGGGCCAAAGGCATAGCGGCTTGGAAATATGGCTTGCGGCACGTGTTGGCATGTGCCAATGGCACGTGCGGCCATGTTGACCTAGTTGCAAGTCTTGCAAACCTAGGGCGCTATGTTGGGCGTGGGCCAAAGGCATAGCGGCTTGGAAATATGGCTTGAGACACGTGTTGGCATGTGCCAATGGCACGTGCGGCCATGTTGACCTAGTTGCAAGTCTTGCAAGCCTAGGGCGCTATATTTGGCGTGGGCCAAAGGTATAGCGGCTTGGAAATATGGCTTGCGACACGTGTTGGCATGTGCCAATGGCACGTGCGGCTAGGGGTGTACATCGGGCCGGGCAGGCCAGCCCAAGCCCGATTATAGCACTGGCCGGGCCGGACGGGCTCGTAGTCCTTACTACCCATTAAGTTTAACGAGCCGGGCCGGGCTGTAATAACAAAAATTTAGTGCCCATGGCCCGTCCATACCCAGGAAACAATACAAAGTAGGGCCCGGGCCGGCCAGGGAGGCCTCGGGCCCAAGAGATAATTCAAAATTTTAAAGTATATATGTTTGTTTTTTTGGCTTGATGAATGATGATATATCTGTAACTCGTTCAAATGATATTTCAAGCAATTCATATTCATTACTGTGAAATGTAATTCAGAATTTTTTCTAACCCCAATAAATTGTCCACATATGAAATTTAAGTTCTTGAGAAATCCATCACACTAGTAGAAAACTTTATTCGAGACTATTGGCAGTCGGGCGGGCGGGTAACTAAACAAAGCACGGGCGGGCTAACAGTTGGACTCCAATATTTGAACAAAAACCCGGTCCGCCCACTTATAATTATCGGGCAGACCGGGCTAGCCCATGACAGGCTGTCGGGCGCCCATGGGCTCCTTCGGACCCGGGCGGTACATGGCAGGCCGCAGGCTTCCGGGCATTCTGTACACCCCTACGTGCGGCCATGTTGACCTAGTTGCAAGTCTTGCAAGCCTAGGGCGCTATATTTGGCGTGGGCCAAAGGTATAGCGGCTTGGGAATATGGCTTGCGGCACGTGTTGGCATGTGCCAATGGCACGTGCGGCCATGTTGACCTAGTTGCAAGTCTTGCAAACCTAGGGCGCTATGTTGGGCGTGGGCCAAAGGCATAGCGGCTTAGAAATATGGCTTGCGGCACGTGTCGGCATGTGCCAATGGCACGTGCGGCCATGTTGACCTAGTTTCAAGTCTTGCAAACCTAGGGCGCTATGTTGGGCGTGGGCCAAAGGCATAGCGGCTTGGAAATATGGCTTGCGACACGTGTTGGCATGTGCCAATGGCACGTGCAGCCATGTTGACCTAGTTGTAAGTCTTGCAAACCTAGGGCGCTATGTTGGGCGTGGGCCAAAGGCATAGCGGCTTAGAAATATGGCTTGCGGCACGTGTTGGCATGTGCCAATGGCACGTGCGGCAATGTTGACCTAGTTGCAAGTCTTGCAAACCTAGGGCGCTATGTTGGCGTGGGCCAAAGGCATAGCGGCTTGGAAATATGGCTTGCGAAACGTGTTGGCATGTGCCAATGGCACGTGCGGCCATGTTGACCTAGTTGCAAGTCTTGCAAGCCTAGGGCGCTATATTTGGCGTGGGCCAAAGGTATAGCGGCTTGGAAATATGGCTTGCGACACGTGTTGGCATGTGCCAATGGCACGTGCGGCCATGTTGACCTAGTTGCAAGTCTTGCAAGCCTAGGGCGCTATATTTGGCGTGGGCCAAAGGTATAGCGTCTTGGAAATTTGGCATTGTTGCCATGGTGCGCAGGGTGCGGCTTGGTTTGGAATTGTTGTCGTGGTGCGCAGGGTGCGGCTTGGTTTGGCATTGTTGCCGTGGTGCGCAGGGTGCGGCTTGGTTTGGCATTGTTGCCATGGTGCGCAGTATGCGACTTGGTTTGGCATTGTTGCCATGGTGCGCAGGGTGCGGCTTGGTTTGGCATTGTTTCCATGGTGCGCAGTATGCGGCTTGGTTTGGCATTGTTGCCATGGTGCGCAGTATGCGGCTTGGTTTGGCATTGTTGCCATGGTGCGCAGGGTGCGGCTTGGTTTGGCATTGTTGCCATGGTGCGCAGTATGCGGCTTGGTTTTGGAATTAGGGTTGCGTTGAAAACCCTAACTGGTATTTTGAAAAAATACCCCTATTAATTATTTACACCTGAGTTAAATGCTCTTAGTTAATGTGTTGCGGGTAACACTAGGTCATGGGGTTTTACGATTTTACCCCTTGTTTAAAAACCACCATCAACATTAAGTCCCCTGCTTAGCTCGGAACATGGGCTTTGTTGCGAGGTAAGCATAAGATGGTGACAGACTATCAACAGCAAACCGTAAAGAGAATTGAGGGGCTTGTCTGACCTTTTATAAATAGGATTTGGAATCCCCGCTCTGGGAGTTTTGCACAAATCGGGAGGCTGGCACAATTGGTGGGGCCAGTGCAGCTTGGGCGATGTTGGGAAGTTGGCGTGAGTTGGGAAACTGAGTGCGCTAGCTGGTGAGACCGGCGCAATGTGGAAGCTGTGCGTGCTTGTAGGCGTGACTTGGGAAATTGCGTGTGCTGGCTGGTGGGGCCGGCGCAATGTGGAAGCTGTGCGTGCTTGCAGGCGTGACTTGGGAAATTGCGTGTGATGGTTGGTGGGGCCGGCGCAATGTGGAAGCTGTGCGTGCTTGTAGGCGTGACCGATGTAAACAAGGAGGGAGTTCCTTCCGATAGCAAAGTTTCCTTATCTTGCTTTCCTTCACATGCGGCTTCCATTTGGGCATCATCCATGCCAAAAAATCTGGAAGCATTATATCCCTCATTGCTTCCTTTCCTTTTTAAAGGTTCTGTATTCAAACCCAACGCAACTGCATCATCTCCCTCGTTTGAGAAAAGGTTCTTCTCGTTGAATTTCTCTCGGTATGTTTTCTTCTTCTTCGGCGGACTGTCGTACGCTTTACCGCCGCTTGTTGTATAAATGGAAAATTTCCCTTTTGTGCAGGGATATCCTGTTGGAGCATGCGTCACTGTTATCGACGAGGATGACCTAGTCGTTCCCCTTCCTTCGAATCCGTCCTTGTTTGATCGCTATGAGACTTGGAGGACGCCGATTTAGGGCTCTATCTTACGAAATGGGATGCGGCGAGAAGTCCCTAGGTTATACTTCGGTTTGATATGATGGAATGGATGAATACGTGAATGTAACCTTCCGTACTCTTCTCGGATGTGATATTTGGGATGCTCGAAATTACATGATGACATATTTCGGATAGTGCAGGCTCGGGATCCTCCGCGGCCTCGTAAAGTGTTGAAGGAGTCCTCTAGACAGAGAGGTGATGATGTTCTTGCGCTGCACCCTTGAAGAGTAGAGGACCTTGTTGTGGGTACGGATTTTTGGTGGACTGTTCTTCGTAGCTTTGACAGTGAAGGGATCCCGTGTATATCTTCGTTCTCAAGTATGGTTTACGTATTTCCATCTTTATAGTAATTGCTGCTGCGGTGAAGCTCTGGCCGATATCAACGAATGAGGGGCAACAATTCTTGGTAGGAGATGTAATCAGGACAAACTACATTGTCGTGGTAACAAAGTAGGTTGGCTGATATTCTATGGGCTTCCGTGGAAGTAAAAGGATTGGCTGGATGCGTAAGCTAGCAAACTGTCCATGATTACGAGTTTTGGCGAGATGGATTAAAAGGTGTCCATGAATACGAATATTGGCTGGCTGTGGCTATGTTCCTTGATATGGGGAGTGTGGCGGCACGACCCTTTGCAGGAAGGAGTGGCGTTGAAGCGAACGTTGAAGCGAAGCCGCTGCTGGAGAACGTTTATGCGTAGTTACTTATGGAGAGAGCGTTGAAACGACATCTTGCAACTCTCAGAGTCTTGACGGCTACCATTTTGAAGTCGGAGGCCGCATCACGTTCTGTCAAACTCGACATCCCTCAAGAGAACAGAGGTTAGGAGTCCCCAGTTACATCTGTCGATCGTGCTTTCTAAGAGAGGTTGGGGTTTGGGAACGGCTTCCCTGGCTGGAAATGCCTGCTTTCCTGATGTAGTGCGGTTGAGGGGTGCAAATATGCCTTGACGCTACGCCTCGGAGAAATATAGAATCTCACATAACTGTTTCATCATAGACTGTACGACTTTGTGGGCGAAGTTCCCATTATGCGGGTCCTAATGGAAGAAGGGTCTTCGTGAACTCAGGAGAGTTGTTGATTTCCTTTGCTTTCGATTTTGGAGAAGTCTTTCCTGATCTTCACGTGTAACGAAATTGGATCGCTTATCCCCTTCTACTGGCGTTAGAGAGCAACGCGAGCCTCTTCATCTATAAACGCGCGTCCTGCTGAAGTATCTTTTGTCTTTTCATCAAATCAACAATGCTAAAAGGAGGTCGGCTTCTTAGGATCTTCCGGTATCTTTCCCCGATGGTGGAGTAGCGTCTCTGGTGACGGTTGGAGCTTCCATGCTTGAAGAACCGTTGGGGTGGAGGGAGTGGCTCTGGTTCTGGTGATCATAAGTGTATCGTGCAGAGATGACACGGTTTTGATCACGAAGTGCTGGAGCTATGGCGCTGTTTCGAAGGGAGAGGATGGTGCTGGAAGGATGCAAACTGTAACACCCCGTGTTTTTAGCATGGCGCATGCTAAAAGATGCGCCATTTGCTTGTGATGAAGCTTCATCCAAAGCTTCCGCAGCGTGAAAAAGGTGGATTGGCTTAAGGCCAATCCGCGCCAAAAATGGCGCATTATGTTTGGCATTTGGCCAAGGGCCAATGTTGCATCATCATGATGCATTAGGCCGATTGGGTAGGTGGGCTCGATCTTACAATGAAATCATTGTGCAATAAATGAAGCTTGATCGAGAGGACCGGGTGGTGCGCAATCATTGTACGCAATCGTTGTGTGTAATCATTGTGCAACGACGAGAACAATTGGTGCACAATCATTGTGCGGCGAGACGGAACGAGTGGTGCACAATCATTGTGCAATAGAACGGAGACTCGGCAATCATTTAGGTCCTTGAGAAATTCATGGCAACGGCCATGAATAGTGAAGCATGTCAATATGCTCCCCTTTTCATACTTGTAGAAATTCCATTAAGACATATATAGGGAGGGGTAGTTGGTTGAAGGTGCATATGCGGACTATGTACCAAGTAAGCTTCATAGCTTAGCCAGGAAGAGCATAAATGATGCCTAAGGCTCATTTATAGTTGCGTAGCCTTTCGAAGAGGGTATTTGATGCGTTGGCATCACTATGCCACGGCGCGGACCCGATGATGCATAATCATTATGCATCTTGGCGGAATGGCCTATACGAACCAGGCCATTACCTTTTTTGCTAGGCCACAGCCTTGCAAACGATTTGGTTTAAGTTTCTGTCCCTTCGCGGATGAACTACGGTGCAGTGTGCTTGATCCCTTTAGAGTAGGGAAGGGTACGTAGGCAGCCGCAATGAGTTGCAGCATTGCCGGTCCAGCACGTTGCCCCTCATATCATCTAAGCTTGGTAGCTCGACGCAAGAGATGATTGTGGCCGGACTTGATGAGGCTTAGTTGCATGCCGGTAAGTGGATGCTCATACTTCCTATCAAGTTATAAAGAGATGTTAAGCGAGGTAACGTGGGAAATGGCAAGGGCTTGGTGTGGCCTACGCTAAAGTCTAAGGCTTATGCTGGACAAGACACGGGAATGTGACGGTTGCTCAGCTAGTTAGGAAATTCATTTATGAATTCCCTACGTAAAGGTAAAGCGAGAGACGCATGAAAAATGCATTGGCATTGGCCTTATGGCCTTAAACCCTTTTGCGGGACAAGGGTAAGTTGGACCAGTGTGGAAGCTAAGTTAGCTGCGTCATGCTCCACGAGCATGCTTGCAAGGGCAATTGGACGTGCATTTGCCTAGCTTTGAGGCCCGGATCGTAGCTTCATCATGGCGCACCGGGGAGATTACGGCCTGCGGGGCAACGCGCCAAAGGCGTAATTTTCCGGTCCGTCACAGATGGTATCAGAGCAAGTTCCGAGAAAACTCTAGGGACTTGTGCGGAGTGGACTCATTGGCGAGTGTTTTCCTTGATGGAAACATAAAGTTGGAGAGTAGGCCAACTTTTGCGCGGGAAGAGTTTGTAATCGCTTTGCCGGTTACTATGCGAATCTCGGGTTGAGCTTGTTCAAGTCTTGTGAGATTGCCCGGCCTAAGTGGCACCCCACTTACGAGTGGATATCCAGGAAGACCGTGCGGGACGGTGGGTAGACAATGGGACCGATCATCCCCACACGTTGGCACTTTGTCCAACGGTGTGCGTTGTCGAGCCTGGCTAGCATCCCACTTACGAGTGGCAACCTCGGATGACCGTTAGGGACGGTGGGCAACTCGGATCCGATCCACACAAAGACCTCTGTGCTAAAATTTTGTCATTTTGATGACACCTTTCAACTTGTGAACTTCAGGGACTTCTGAGTGTGTAGTATGGGTTGCGCATTCAGGATACCTTGTCGAGATATCCTCTTGGCACTGGCCAATTGCGATTCTTGGTTTTGTTGTGGGCACTTTTGGATTCCTGGGCAGGTGGTATGGGACATGTGCTCAGAAGGTCTAAACTGTTGTTCATGACAACTTGAAGAAACCCGTGATTTACGAGCATCCGGTATGGGACTTTTGCTCGGGAAATCCAACTCGAAGAGATTGTCCACAATAGCTTTGGTTTTGAATTTCGGGGACGAAATTCTTTGAAAGGTGTGATAATGTAACACCCGTGTTTTTAGCATGGCGCATGCTAAAAGATGCGCCATTTGCTTGTGATGAAGCTTCATCCAAAGCTTCCGCAGCGTGAAAAAGGTGGATTGGCTTAAGGCCAATACAGCGCCAAAAATGGCGCATTATGTTTGGCATTTGGCCAAGGGCCAATGTTGCATCATCATGATGCATTAGGCCAGTTGGGTAGGTGGGCTCGATCTTACAAACGAAATCATTGTGCAATAAACGAAGCTTGATCAAGAAGACCGGGTGGTGCGCAATCATTGTACGCAATCGTTGTGTGTAATCATTGTGCAACAGACAGAACAATTGGTGCACAATCATTGTGCAGCAGACGGAACGAGTGGTGCACAATCATTGTGCAATAGAACGGAGACTCGGCAATCATTGCCGGTCCTTCAGAAATTCATGGCAACGGCCATGAATAGTGAAGCATGTCAATATGCTCCCCTTTTCATACTTGTAGAAATTCCATTAAGACATATATAGGGAGGGGTAGTTGGTTGAAGGTGCATATGCGGACTATGTACCAAGTAAGCTTCATAGCTTAGCCGGAAGAGCATAAATGATGCCTAAGGCTCATTTATAGTTGCGTAGCCTTTCGAAGAGGGTATTTGATGCGTTGGCATCACTATGCCACGGCGCGGACCCGATGATGCATAATCATTATGCATCTTGGCGGAATGGCCTATACGAACCAGGCCATTACCGTTTTTGCTAGGCCATGACCTTGCAAACGATTTGGTTTAAGTTTGTCCTTCGCGGATGAACTACGGTCGTGCTTGATCCCTTTAGAGTAGGGAAGGGTACGTAGGCAGCCGCAATGAGTTGCGGCATTGCTTAGGTCCAAAGACGTTGGCCCTCATATCATCTAAGCTTGGTAGCTCGACGCAAGAGATGATTGTGGCCAGACTTGATGAGGCTTAGTTGCATGCCAGTAAGTGGATGCTCATACTTCCTATCAAGTTATAAAGAGATGTTAAGCGAGGTAACGTGGGAAATGGCAAGGGCTTGGTGTGGCCTACGCTAAAGTCTAAGGCTTATGCCTGGACAAGACACGGCAATGTGACGGTTGCTCAGCTAGCTAGGAAATTCATTTATGAATTCCCTACGTAAAGGTAAAGCCAGAGACGCATGAAAAATGCATTGGCATTGGCCTTATGGCCTTAAACCCTTTTGCGGGACAAGGGTAAGTTGGAACAGTGTGGAAGCTAAGTTAGCTGCGTCATGCTCCACGAGCATGCTTGCAAGGGCAATTGGACGTGCATTTGCCTAGCTTTGAGGCCCGGATCGTAGCTTCATCATGGCGCACCGGGGAGATTACGGCCTGCGGGGCAACGCGCCAAAGGCGTAATTTTCCGGTCCGTCACACAAACTGTTAGCACAAAGTGTGGTACTGTGGCTGGCATGCGCGTGTGGCATGTGTGCCTGGTAAGCGCGTCTGGCAAGCGCTTCTGGAAAGCACTTCGAAAGCACGGCAAGCGCGGCATGCGCGTACGGCAAGCGCATCGGGTAAGCGCATCCGGGAAACGCGTCTGGTAGGCGCTGGATCGTCTTGGAATGGGCGCTGACTTGGATTTCGGTATGGTGTGGACCATTGGCTTGGCACGGTGCTGGCTAAGTATGAGGCGTTGTACACCAGAATCTGGGAGAAGATATATGGCCACAACCAAGAAGGTCACTAGGCGATTTGCGCTGGTTAAGCGTGTGGAAGAGGCTTTATCTTCCATCGAGGACATGCGTGAGGTGACTGGTCACACCGTTTCTGAAGACGTTATTGCCGACTGGGAGCACCAACGCGACGTGTGCGTAGAAAAGGAGTTCAACACTTCGTGGTTTGTCGAAGGCCTTTCTGAGATCCAAAAGTTGAAAGATGCGGCAATCGAAAAGCCTTTCCGCTGAGGAGATTGCACGACGGGAGGTAGAACTCGAAAAGCTTTCCAAGATGTTGACTATGAAGAGAGCGGCTCTTGAAGATGCAAAGTTGACTTTCTCCAAGAAGAACAGACCTCTGTTGGATGATTTTCCTTGAATGTTTCTCTGTTAAACTTTCATTTAGGTTCTTTTTCTCTTTTTTTTTTTTTGAAAGACATCTGGGATGTCTGGTTCAAAGTTTGACCAGTTTTGGTAGACAGTGGTAACTTTTGAGGATATTGGATTATTTACGGGATGAATGGTTTTGATAATATGACTCGATTATATTTTGGGAAAGGAATATTGCTTTTATGAAAGTGTGTGCTAGCAATAGGCACAATACTCGGTAGTATAATGGTTTTACTAAGAACCTAAAACAAATCGTATATCTTGCGTAGTCTGAATTTACTCACTTCATAGGTTTTTGCGAACATGCCCCTCTTCATGTAAAAAGGCGGTTTTTTGGTAGCATCGCTTGATTAGTCCCCGATTCTTTGGTAGCGTATTCAACGAGTCCCAGGTTTTCTCGTGTAGTTTTTGCAATCGGTAACCGGTCGTCGACGGTTGAGTCGGACTGAGTCGCAAGTCCCCAATCGCTGGTAGCATCTTCAACGAGTCCCCAGTTTTCTCGTGTAGTTTTTGCAACTGGTAACCGGGTCGTCTGGTAGTTGAGTCGGATCGAGTGGTAGCATCTTCGGCAAGTCCCCAACCATCTTGACATCTGGGTCGAAGAACGAGATCGACAGTCTGACATTGTAGCCGATAGATCAATCCTCATTTGTG
Source organism: Papaver armeniacum (assembly GCA_023531295.1). Lineage (NCBI taxonomy): Eukaryota > Viridiplantae > Streptophyta > Magnoliopsida > Ranunculales > Papaveraceae > Papaver > Papaver armeniacum. The sequence continues at coordinate 838,821 of JAJJWW010006838.1, forward strand.
GTCGCCAATTGTTTATGGGTAAAAATCGTTTCTGCTGATTTCGGTAATTTCGGTGGGTGAGTGAGAAACTGGTTCAAACCCTAAAAAAATGTGCTGCACGTGAGCACTTTATAGATTCGAGAGATCAATCTGTACAAGTCCGGCCTAAACCAAGAAATGGACGTTCCAGACTTGCTTCGGTCACAAAGTGGAAGAGAAGGGTTGATTTGGGGAGGGAAGCAAAGAAAGGTGTTGAGGAGAGTAGTATCTCGACTTGTATCAGAAAGTGAAAGCTTAGGAAGCTTGCAAGAGATGGAAGCTTTTGGGAGAGCTTGCAAAGTTGCCTTTCTGAGAGTGTGGTATTTTTCTCCTGACCGAGACTTGTTTTTGGTGGAAATAGGTAAGACCTATTTATACAAGTCGAGATTGAAACGTACCCTGGCCTCATGAAGGAAGAGAGTAAAGGGTGAAATAATGGGAGGAGGTGGTAACCGCATGGTTTAATGGGCGAAAAACGTTTTTCACCATTATTTCCTCTTTTATTTGACCGCTTTATTCCTTTTCACGCTTTCTTAATGTGAGCGTAGTGTACTGTTGCATCTTTGTGACCGCCAAACCAAAACCCTAAAGAAGCATCCCCGGTTTGTGTCGATGTCTCGAGTGTTGGTTGCATCTTGAGTGCAAGTGGCGCTGCTAGTGGCGCGTGTGGCATGTGCCAATGGCATGTGCGGAATGCCTTGGTGGTAGGTTGCACGGTTTGCAAGTTAGGTTACCAGCGTGTGTGTTTGGCATGTGCCAATGGCATGTGCGGAATGCCTTGGTGGTAGGTTGCACGGTTTGCAAGTTAGGTTACCAGCGTGTGTGTTTGGCATGTGCGGAATGCCTTGGTGGTAGGTTGCACGATTTGCAAGTTAGGCTACCAGCGTGTGTGTTTGGAATGTGCCAATGGCATGTGCGGAATGCCTTGGTGGTAGGTTGCACGGTTTGCAAGTTAGGCTACCAGCGTGTGTGTTTGGCATGTGCCAATGGCATGTGCGGAATGCCTTGGTGGTAGGTTGCACGGTTTGCAAGTTAGGCTACCAGCGTGTGTGTTTGGCATGTGCCAATGGCTCGTGCGGCCATGTTGACCTAGTTGCAAGTCTTGCAAGCCTAGGGCGCTATGTTTGGCGTGGGCCAAAGGCATAACGGCTTGGAAGAATGGCTTGCGACACGTGTTGGCATGTGCCAATGGCACGTGCGGCCATGTTGACCTAGTTGCAAGTCTTGCAAACCTAGGGCGCTATATTTGGCGCGGGCCAAAGGCATAGAGGCTTGGAAATATGGCTTGCGGCACGTGTTGGCATGTGCCAATGGCACGTGTGATAGGTGTAGAATACACCGTATTTACTATATAGAGTTTATGCTTTCTTTGCTATTTTTCTTGTGAATTATGTACTTTATGTGTGTATTTGAGTTAATAGGTGCTTTGGAGTCGCACGGAGGAAAAGAAGGAGAAACTACTCATTTAGAGTGAAAAAGGACAAAGTCGTCATTTCATGGGTGAACACTATCCAGAGTCGAGCCGAGGTTAAGGGGCTGCCAGTCAGGATGGCCCTTATCTACCGAGTGGGGTGGTCCTTATCAATGGGGTGTAACCATCCACCCATGCCCTAAATCGAATTCTCATTCTTCTTCTCAGAAGAAATTGAATGTTCTTGAGAGAATTAGATCGAGATGTAGAAGGTGGGTTTGTCCCTGAAAATGGGTGAAGTTCTAAAGGGGTTCTTGGATGATTCTGTTGGTCGAGACAAGGATGGTGTCTGTGTCACTCATCGGGAAATCAGTGAGGGAAGAACGAACTGACTTGAGCTGAATTAGGGTTCTATGGAGGTTCGATTGAAGATTAATCTGGGGCTTTACACAAGTGATGATGGGTTTTGTCTGCCAGTAATGGTGTTATCTCGAATGGGTTCGATTGAGCTTGGGGGTACGAATTGCATGGATTTAATGGTAGCTGTCTTTGATAAGCGGAGTGCATGGAATGGTCGCTGAATCTGTGAGTGAAAATCAGTCCAAAGGAGAGCTGATGTCGTGGTTACCAGCTCTTGATGGTATTCAGTGATGAAGTAATGGGAATCAACAAGCAACATCAACGTCAATGGAATTGGAGTTCACGTTCAAATGGAGTCTGTACTGGAAATGTTAACGAGAAAGCAGGAGTTGGAGCTGTAGCCGAGACTTAGCCAGAAAGAGTGGAAAGAATGGAAACTGGTGGTGATGGATTACAGTGGTTTTAGACGTGAATGGAGATGGTTAATGGTACGTTCACGATGAGGATGGATTTTGGATCCTTGGATGGTGCAGGAAACAAAGAAGCTGATGTTGTTGACTTGAAACTGGCAGTGAGATAACGGTTGTCGCATGAAGAGCTAGGACGTAACTGAGCTGGAGATGTTGGATTCAAGGCATTGATTGTGTTAATGGCTAGAGTTGGCTTGGTGATGCACGAAATTTGCAAGATGGTTGAGTTGAGTTACAGGAATTGAGCTGGAGAAGTTTGAGCTACAAGGTGGTGCAGCTGAGTTGTGTAATGGCTTTGGTGATGCTGTTGCTAGGCTGGCTAGGCAAGTTATTGCAGCTGCATTTCAGGTTGTGCTGTGAATACAAGAACAAGAAGGAAATGGAAATGATGTCAGACAGAGCTGAACTCAAGTGCAGAGAACGACAGAGCTGGTGGTGCTGCTGTAGGTTATGTAGGAAATGATGGTGTTATTGCAGTTATGCAATTGCAGAAGCAATGGGAATGAAGCGAGTTCCAAGGAGAAGTCGGTGATGCTGCCAATGATGGTTGTGATGATTGTATGTGAGACTGCTAGTGATGAAAGATGGCTGAATTAGGATGAGAAAGAATGCAAGAACTCGGGAGCAAAGGCGAAGCTGGAGTTGGAGGCAGGAAGCTGCAGAAAGTTGCGATCTGTTGGAAAGAGTCATGAACTGGTGTTGCTCACTGATGTTGGGCCATACAGAAGTTGTAGCTGGTAGCAGTGATGGTGGCACTGATGTTGCAGTATGGTGATGAACTGATGAAGGGATGCTTGGTCTGGTATTGCAATGAGCTGCAAATTGCAGCTGGAGTTAAAGCATTGGCTTGAAGGCTTGAGGTTATAATGGAATGGGTTTGCAAGTGGATATGGAATTGGTGGTAACTGAAAATGGTGGAATGTGGTGGCTTGTGCTGGTGAACTGCAGTATTGCATGGATTCATGAGCTAAGATGAAAGAAGCAAATGGGTCAGGGCTGATGTTGCAGTTGTGGAGCTGAGCTTTGTAGATTAAACTTGAGGGTTGAGAGTTCTTTTGAGCTGAGCATATACAGTTTTGCAATTGGTGCTGCAATGAGTTGTTGCTACAATAGATGAATTGCGAGGTGATGGTCTTTGCTGGCTTTGGCAATGCTTGAGCTATTGGGGTTGTTAGATATTGGAGTGAAAGGGGTCTGTGATGGATGCTGGAGCTTATCTGAGATATTAGTGCAGGATATGGATTTATGGGTTGAGCTGAATTGAAATGGATGAAGACTCAGTGGAGCATTGGCTGGTGATTGATGAGAATGTGTAGTATGCAGGGAATGGATGAATGGCTTTAGCTGTTGCAGGTGTTTGAGCATTGTGTTGTGTGTGCTGATACAGATGACCTGAGTTGTCAGATGTGGTAATGATCTTGAGTCAGTGTTGAGCAATGGAGCAACTGGGATTTGAGTTGCAGGCATGGAGTGAAGAAGCTACAATTGTGTGCAATGAAGTGTATGGAACTGTGACTGATGAAGTGCAGGTGGTGGAAATGAGGTTACAGTACAAGGCTATGAAGAGAATAGGCATGCAGATGTGATGGATGCACAGCCATCTTGGCTGAACATGAACTGATGAAGCACCATCTTTGTGCAGCACATTGTTGGCCTGAGGAAAGCTGCAACTACTTTGGCCTAGGATCAAGTCAGATGAGTTAGCCCATGACTCAGACCTGACTCTCTGACTAGAACCAGTGAACCCGGTTTGACCCGCCAGACTCTCCCTGACTCGGTCTGACCGAGTTGAATCGAGCTGACCCGTTGACCCGGCCGTGTAGACTCGTTGACCGGTGACCGGTTTGACTTTGCCGGTCACCTGAGCTACTTTCCGGCGACTATTCCGGCCGGATTCCGGCCACAATCCCAGTTTTCCGGCGACGTGTTTTTGGACAGATTTTCTACATGGGTTTTTCTCACACATGGGCTTGGTGGACTTCTAACTAATGGACTTTGAAGACAAAACTTAATTTTGGAAGGAGTGGAGCTATAAAAGAGAAGACTTTTCTCAAAACACATATCATCTTTTATCTTATTCTATTCTTTTTCCTCTACTTTTTCTAGGGTTTACACCATGAAATATTTTCTCTTTCTTCTTGTGATGAACTCCATGAATATGAGTAGCTAGATTTCATTATTGGTTACGGAATAAGTTGGATTTCCAAACATGGGATTTAATTCAATAAATTAGTTTTCTCTCATATTATCGTTATTGATTCACCTTGAATATTGTTACATGATTTGAATGCTTGTTAGTCGAGTCGCGAGTCGATTGATTTTGCTTTCATCTCTATTGCTAGATTAGGGTTATTATACGCAAAAGTGATAATTCCGGATTGCAAGTAGCATAAATATGATTATAGTTTGTAGTGATATATTCTTATGATCATATGTGAACCATAACCTTTGTTAAATCGGATTAGTGCGCTTTCCACGTTCGATTGCTTTGATTGGCCTGATTTCATAGAACTTAACGCATCTAGGGAATTAAACTTGATTAGTGCTTTTACACGTTAGGTTGTTCCTTTAGGTAGAATTCATATTCGCATCTTTTAATGTGTTTGTTGATAGACATGAGGAGGTTTGCGGGATATTCTTGCGATCAAGGTATTCTAGGGTCTTTGATAAAAGTTGAGATTAAAATATCAATTCTAGTTATTGTGTTGAAAACATGTTTGTGAATGAAAACGAAATCCTTAACCAATACCTTCTCATCCTTGAGTTGATTTGTTTACTTTTCTTTATTTGTTTTATTTAGTTTATTACATAAAAATCACAAAACTACCGGTGTTATTTATAGGGAACCGAAACAATTTGACAACCTAGACCTCTCTGTGGGATCGATCCTTTCTTGCCCTTGCTATATTTATATTTTGAGTAGTAAGAAAGTGTAATTTATTTTTGACGCTTACGACAGCGGTCAACGTGCGGCCATGTTGACCTAGTTGCAAGTCTTGCAAACCTAGGGCGCTATGTTGGGCGTGGGCCAAAGGCATAGCGGCTTGGAAATATGGCTTGCGACATGTGTTGGCATGTGCCAATGGCACGTGCGGCCATGTTGACCTAGTTGCAAGTCTTGCAAGCCTAGGGCGCTATATTTGGCGTGGGCCAAAGGTATATCGGCTTGGAAATATGGCTTGCGACACGTGTTGGCATATTCGCATCTTTTAATGTGTTTGTTGATGACATGAGGAGGTTTGCGGGATATTCTTGCGATCAAGGTATTCTAGGGTCTTTGATAAAAGTTGAGATTAAAATATCAATTCTAGTTATTGTGTTGAAAACATGTTTGTGAATGAAAACGAAATCCTTAACCAATACCTTCTCATCCTTGAGTTGATTTGTTTACTTTTCTTTATTTGTTTTATTTAGTTTATTACATAAAAATCACAAAACTACCGGTGTTATTTATAGGGAACCGAAACAATTTGACAACCTAGACCTCTCTGTGGGATCGATCCTTTCTTGCCCTTGCTATATTTATATTTTGAGTAGTAAGAAAGTGTAATTTATTTTTGACGCTTACGACAGCGGTCAACGTGCGGCCATGTTGACCTAGTTGCAAGTCTTGCAAACCTAGGGCGCTATGTTGGGCGTGGGCCAAAGGCATAGCGGCTTGGAAATATGGCTTGCGACACGTGTTGGCATGTGCCAATGGCACGTGCGGCCATGTTGACCTAGTTGCAAGTCTTGCAAGCCTAGGGCGCTATATTTGGCGTGGGCCAAAGGTATAGCGGCTTGGAAATATGGCTTGCGACACGTGTTGGCATGTGCCAATGGCACGTGCGGCCATGTTGACCTAGTTGCAAGTCTTGCAAGCCTAGGGCGCTATATTTGGCGTGGGCCAAAGGTATAGCGGCTTGGGAATATGGCTTGCGGCACGTGTTGGCATGTGCCAATGGCACGTGCGGCCATGTTGACCTAGTTGCAAGTCTTGCAAACCTAGGGCGCTATGTTGGGCGTGGGCCAAAGGCATAGTGGCTTAGAAATATGGCTTGCGGCACGTGTTGGCATGTGCCAATGGCACGTGCGGCCATGTTGACCTAGTTGCAAGTCTTGCAAACCTAGGGCGCTATGTTGGGCGTGGGCCAAAGGCATAGCGGCTTGGAAATATGGCTTGCGACACGTGTTGGCATATGCCAATGGCACGTGCGGCCATGTTGACCTAGTTGCAAGTCTTGCAAACCTAGGGCGCTATGTTGGGCGTGGGCCAAAGGCATAGCGGCTTAGAAATATGGCTTGCGGCACGTGTTGGCATGTGCCAATGGCACGTGCGGCCATGTTGACCTAGTTGCAAGTCTAGCAAACCTAGGGCGCTATGTTGGGCGTGGGCCAAAGGCATAGCGGCTTGGAAATATGGCTTGCGACACGTGTTGGCATGTGCCAATGGCACGTGCGGCCATGTTGACCTAGTTGCAAGTCTTGCAAGCCTAGGGCGCTATATTTGGCGTGGGCCAAAGGTATAGCGGCTTGGAAATATGGCTTGCGACACGTGTTGGCATGTGCCAATGGCACGTGCGGCCATGTTGACCTAGTTGCAAGTCTTGCAAGCCTAGGGCGCTATATTTGGCGTGGGCCAAAGGTATAGCGGCTTGGAAATTTGGCATTGTTGCCATGGTGCGCAGGGTGCGGCTTGGTTTGGCATTGTTGCCGTGGTGCGCAGGGTGCGGCTTGGTTTGGCATTGTTGCCGTGGTGCGCAGTATGCGGCTTGGTTTGGCATTGTTGCCATGGTGCGCAGTATGCGGCTTGGTTTTGGAATTAGGGTTCTGCGTTGAAAACCCTAATCTGGTATTTTGAAAAAATACCCCTATTAATTATTTACACCTGAGTTAAATGCTCTTAGTTAATGTGTTGCGGGTAACACTAGGTCATGGGGTTTTACGATTTTACCCCTTGTTTAAAAACCACCATCAACAGGTTGATAAGTCCTCTTCCTGGAAATGGCACTGCCACAATGTGGCATCTCTTCGCTGATTTCGGTTCCTCGTTCATTTCCTCCATGTCTTCCTGGAAATGCTTACAAACCATATAGATATATACAATAAGATGATAGTTGGGATCGACCAACAACGTGCATATAAACCAACCTTAAAAAGTAATCTGGATACTTAAACAAGTATTAGAGGTCCAACTCTTTAATCATTGCAAAATGGTTAAATTATAGCAACATGTATTTAAATATATTGCAACTTCGATTCAACTCTTTAAGATATAAAAGAAAATACCACTTGATTTCAATTAACATTTCCACCTTTTATGGTTTGGGGAATAATTTGATATCATCATGTTTTTATTTTTCTTAACTAAGTTTCAAATTTAAAACTTATTTATCTTTAAATCGTTATAAAATGCATATTGTTTTTCAAATTTTAGGTTATACCATATTGCTACCACTGTATTTGAAGATTGTTAAACTCAAGATTTATAAACCATTAAATTTGAGTAAATAGTTGAATACTAAATAAATGATAATGTTTTCGTTTTTATTTGGGTTAGAAAATTACAAGATACCATAACTTACTAAGATTAAAATACAATCCACTGTCATTACATTAGGGAATCTGTCGCAAACTCATTTAACTTTCGAATAAGATAATGTTTCAAATATCTTCTTTGCAATGTGAAATCAAAACTTACTAGCCCACAATTTAATAAAAACAATACCATGAAAAGTTATCTTGAGGGATTTATTGTTTAACTAAAATTAGTAATTTAAATATGTATTAAAAACACAAACTTTATTCTAAATGTGAAGATTTTTTTTTGTCATTGATATTATATATGATTGAAATCGGGATATATTTTTTGGAAAGAAAAACTTCAATGATATCAAGAGAAACATCTTATGTTTGGAAAAATAGAAATTAAATAAGAAATCATATACTAAAATAAAATAAACCTAAATTTTATAGAGCAATCAGAAAGAAAAACTAGGATTTAGTTAAGTGTACAACTGACTCAACATGAAATATAGATAACTTTTTGGTGGTATTTGGTCAGCAGACTTATAACTCGCCCAATAGATCAGATATTAGGGATTTCATTTTTCTCATAATCCATCATCTCCGACAGCAATCTCCCTTGGCTTACGAAAACCAAAAACGCTCACTTGGGTAAGAAATTTCCTTTTTTTTGGTTTTTTTTTTTTAAATTTGAATCTTGCCTTATTAATCTTCTGTAAGAAATTTAACAGATACACTTTGTGTTTGCCTTAATCAAATTCATGTTTTGATTCCACCCCCAGTTTAGATTTCATTTCATGTGGTGAAAAACATATATATGCCTTTTTATTTTTTTAAGGTTACAAATCTAGGCTCGTTTTTTAAACTTTTTCAAATCTAGGAAAAACGGCTAACGGTGGTTATCCACCTTTTTGGCACCGCTAATGTAGGTCAAAAAGACTTTTAATCCCTTCAAATCATTAAACTCGCCGTGTTTAAGTTTAAATCGTCGATTCCGCACAGTCACTCGGTGTTGATTGGGTAAACACATGTACATTGTACGCGTCATAATTTTTGCCACGTGTCAGTAAAAAAGTGGTCCCCACAGTACCCAACGGCAGGATTATCTCCAATAAAGGCATATATTCTTCTCTATCTTTTTTTTTATTATTCAGATCTAAAAATGGTTGGTGGTGTTTATGTTTCATCAAATTGCAGCAGTAGCAACATCAAGGTGCAGTGTCATATGTGTGACAAAGAAGACCATGAAACAATGAGTTGTCCATGAGTATATTCAAGGTGCAAACATGTACCTTGTAATGGAGTTAGATTGGTTGAGATCTAAAACAGATCAAACAAATGGAAGGGCCTTCTTCAAATGTTTGAATCCCACCTGCAACTACTTTGAGTGGTTTGATCTTTCTTCTTCTCCAACTACATTACTTCAAATCAAGCTTCCAAGCCCACATAGCTGCATTTCCTGTGTAGATGAGAACCACTATTTCAATAATTTTCCATTAACAATCAAGCTTGCTTCAAACAAAACTGCAATTCAAAGTTAGAACTAAAGGTTTGTAAGAATCAACACAATCTCAATATAGCATATCTGGTACGTAAGAAGAAAGACTATGATGCTTTCATATGGGATTCATATGCACTTGTAATTGAAAAAAAAAATAAACATAAAAGGAAAAGTACTAGAAATATGTAGTGAATTTAAGAAAACCCTGAAAATGTAATGAAATCAGAAGTTGTAATTGAACATTTCATAACTTGTTATGCAAAGAAACTGCGTCCACTCAAAGTTGCAAACTTAAAATGTACTAATCCAAAGTTTTGTCACTTCTACACAAAAAGATAAACTGCATACATATCTTCTAAACAAAATGAAACACAATCAACAAAACCAATTCAGATCTTCATATACTTCTTTGGTTTCTTCTTGCTCTTTGGATCTTACATTGTAAAGGTGACTTTGTTGCTAACTGAACCAACTTTGCTTGAAATTCTGATTCAAAAATGAGGTTTCAGAAGATCCAGCTTTTGCTTTTGCCTTTCCCTTAACACCTTTTTCAGATCTTGCAGCAACTTGCTTAGATGATTCACCAACACAGCTCTGCCTATTGGATTTGGTCTTAGTTCCACCCCTTATATTGGTACTTTGACATGCAGATGAACCATGAACAACTTTTGCATATTTCATGTTCCTCTTTGATGGACCTGATTTTTAAGCTGTGTAAGTATCACCATTTGGTTCTAGCCTTTGGTACCTTTGGATTGGATCCAACTGCTCCTCCAGCACAAGTCTTTAAATAGTGACCTGATTTTCCACATCTTTTGCACCTTCTAGTCTTCTTTCTCGTGGGTTGAGGTTCATCATATGATCTAATTCTCTTTTCCTTTGGTCTACCTGTTTTCCCGATGTTCACTGGAGGCTTCAACATTTCTTTCTTTGTTGTCTAGATAAGAAGAAGGAAACAAAAAAAAAGTATCACATACAAATGAAACACTGAAATCCTAGAAGAATCAAATATGGATACTATATTTGTTGTACAACGAATAAAATGACAAAAGAATATTCAAATGTACCTTTTCATAGTCTTATGGGCTCAACAATGGGTTGAACTCTGGAACATATGTTCTCTGGAGCATATGTTCTTTTGTTAATGTCCTCACATTTGCTAGTATGTGGAAAATGAGCCCTTGACCAGGTTTCAGGCCTTTCATCTATGAGCTATCTTGCAGCCTCAGGGCTCTCGGTGCCCGAGAGCATCCATATGTTGCTAAATAAATATACATTAAAGTATAAGTTGTAAGTATAAAAACATAATATTCCAAAGATGTACATTAAAGTGTTATAGAAATGTATATGTATAACACTTGGCAGCATTCCAAAGATTGTTCTTAGTCATTTATTATCACCATAGTTTCAAAACCTTCTTTCGCCTTATGTGATTTAATGAAATGAAATATTCATCGATGTATAATGTTTATAACAGAATTCATTAGCAAATACTTGAATATCAAGATCAATGGCACGTATCTTTTACAAATCCTATTTTTTTTTTATCTATTTTATTAGCTTGAAAATAAGATCCCAATCCTTAAAAAAAAAAAAATGTAAAAATACAGGAAAAGTTTTAAAATACAAAGAAGTTAAGACAATTGGTTAACAGTTAAGAATTAATAATTCCCAGAGATAAGGTCTATACACAACAGCTTGAGATTAAACTTCCTAATTTCTATAACTTTGCAATTTCTTTTTTTTCCTTCCTTTGAATCCTTTCCCAATGGTGGAGAAGGCTTGGGCCTCCCACCTAAGAAGACGAACCCCCTCCAAGACCTACCTCCCTGAATAGGTCCAGTCCATATCCCCATAGCCCACTAAATTTGGTGTCCTAATTAATTACTCCAGGGGACAAGTGTGATGATCCACGTTTTGAATTTTCCAATGGAACTCGACCTCGAGGCTTATTTCAATAAAAACAACAAGAAAAATGAACTCGACACGAAAATAACACGCACTCGATTATACAGTTAGATTCAGTGTCAATGAGTGACAAGTTCAACATTCATGCATATATAATATTATATATACTGATATACAAATATACAAATGAAATTGGTAATATATGTTTGAGTACTTTTTACTGGGATGTTGGAAGAAACTGTAGGTACGAGTACGAAAACAAAAGATCAGCGAGATGACATGGCCAAGGGATGTTAAAGATGATCAGGAGGTAATATGCCGTGATTATACAGCGATATTGAGATACTGAGTTGCGGTATTGTAGCACCTAAGTATGTAAATAAACTTTGACACGCTGATTGATCCAAGTTTCGATCTTCTTGATTCTGCATCATATGCAGTTGTAGGTTGGAACTATCGTATGCAGTTGTAGGTTTGAACTATCTCTTGGCAGAAACCTATCCAAGTATGTTGAGATTATTAGTCCCACATTGTTGGGCAATCTAAGATCATGCGATTTATAATCTATTAGGGCCTCTCCACTCATTGTCAATTTGTTTTGAGTTGGATGCCCGTATTAAAGTACAAATAAACATACGAGACGGTTGCACGTACAAAACTGTCTCAATGCAAATTCTAACTCGAACAAAAGAGTTTGCTAATAAAAGAATTGGTTTGCGACTATAAATAACCCGAAAATTCCGTTTTTTCTCGTACAGATACGGACTCCTAAAGGCCCTATTATCTCCCGATCCGGACCGACTCTTTCTTAACATCAAAGTATCTCCCGATACTTTTGATTTCTTTATATATTCACCAATCAAGTTAGGGTTTCGCAGAGCGATAGTTCTTATCATCCAGTTTTCTTGGGAATGGAAGAAGAAGCATATGACTATCATCTAAGTTTTTACTACTGATTTTCTTGACTCTTGATCATAATTTTTATTTTGCAGATTACGTCGAAACCCCCCGTTTTAGTAAAAAATAATAATATTATGAAGAACCGGAAAGAGAGATATCAACAGAAACTTTACAAGTATCAAGATCAGCAAAGGTACGTACAGTTAACAGCTCTGTCTTTTATTTTGATTCTTGTGTTAATAGTCTGATACTGATATGCGCGCATCTTGTGTTAATAGTTTTATTTTCTCTCTTTAAAGCTCCTATATCCATTATTAATATTCTGGAGAAAAAGATGAGAAATTTCCTCTGGGAACACAATAACTCTGGAAGTAAATGTTCTCATTTGATTAATTGGAAGATGGTTTTGGCTACTAAGGAAAAGGGAGGTCTGGGAGTCCTTAACCTGAGATTGATGAATCAGGCGCTTCTTGCTAAGTGGTGTTGGAGGTTTGGAGTTGAAAAATCTCATATATGGCCCGAATTTCTCTTTTTGGACTTCAAATATTGTCAATTCTCCTCATGGTGTCTCTTGCTGGAGAACTATTGTCGAATCCAGTGTTCTTGTCACAAGAAATTATTCTTTAAATGTTCACTCAGGTTCAAACGTTTCCTTCTGGCATGATAGATGCCGCGGAGATTCTTGTTTCATGGTTACTTTCAGGAGCTTGTATAAACTGGATAGGTTGAAGTATGCCAGTATTGCTGAACATGTTACTACTGATGGTTCTTGGAAGTTCGATTTCAATAGGTGCCTGACAAATGAAGAATCTATCTCCCTGGCTGCTCTCTTGCATATCATTGGTTCTAATTCCCCTATCCTTGATACTTTACCTGATACTAGAAGATGGCCGTTAACTTCCAGTGGAACTTTCACGGTAAAATCTTTGTATGCTAAGATGATTGAAGGTACTGGAATCGATAACTTTCCATACAACTTTGTCTGGGTTACAGGTATTCCTCCAAAGGTAAATTTCTTATTATGGTGTGCTGTTCATGGAAAGTTAAACTCACAGGATATGATGCAAATAAAGGGGATAGATATTTATAGCTCCTGTACACTTTGTGGGGACTGTACAGAATCACAAGACCATATCTTCATCCACTGCAAAGTTGCTCACAAGATTTGGTGTTCTGTTACACCTGATGATAAGTGGGCATGGGTCTTTCCAGAATCGATGCTTAATCTTGCTAGAACTTGGTCCAACAATCAATTGTCCTCTACTGGTAAGGTGGTTTGGAGTCTTATACCAGCAGCTGTGGTGTGGGTATTATGGAGAGAAAGGAACTGTCGCACATTTGAAGAGAAGTATGTCTATAAAACTGATGAAGATTTGTGTACGGATGTAAAATCTCTAGTGTTAACTTGGGCTGCAAGCTTAGGTAACAGAGTGCATTTAAATTTCTCGCATACTGTTAGAAATTGGAGCCTGGTGTATACTTAGCTCTGATTTTTGTTTTTGTTTTCTTATCTCTTTACTACTACTTGTAGTTTCTGTACATTCTACCTTTTGAATAAAATTCTCTCTTCTAATCAAAAAAAATAAAAATATGCGCGCATCTACACTCTGACAGGGTACCTGAATGTTTTGAAGATCCTTATGATCCTATTTTTGACTATTGGAGAAAAAAGTATTTGAAAAAAGTTAGACGTAGACGTGGATGCACATGCAGTGATGTAGGTTCTGATTATTGTTATTATTGTGGTAAATATATCAACCCGGACGATTGGATTTCCGTCGATTCTAATCCTAATGAAAGTGAATATCAAGAACCAGTTAAAGAGAAAAATAAATCTGCAGCAGTAGTAGTTAGGAAGCATTCACCAAGTTGTGCCAATATAAATCGATATGCAGTACTTGAGGAGGAGGAGGAGGAGGAAGCATCCTTGAATATGGTTGAAGAACAACCACAGGTATGTTTGTATCGAGTAAAAGAAAGAAAAAAAGTAGAGTCCTTCGAAGAAGACATCCTCAATGAGCAAGCTGTGGAAGATGAAAGTGATTGGAAGGTATATCACAGCAAATATGCCCAGAAATGTATTAAGATCATTGAGAGTGAGACCGCTGTTTATAAACAAAAACTCGCGGATACACGCAAGTGGATAGACTCGTGGCACAATGATGAAACAAATACCATTGGGACTGTGGTTAAGGATGATGACGAGGGTACAATTATACACACTGATGGGTTCTTTAGAAGGAACAGAAAAGCAGGATATGGAGTTATTATACGTAACCGTTTTGGTGCCCCTATAGTTGGATCTGCTGGGGTTTTTGATCAGGGAAAACCAGTTTCAGCTCTTTATCATGGGTTGCAGGGAATAAATAGAGGTTTAGAGCTTGCGATAAAGTATGGACTTTGTAATAACGTCACGGTTTATTGCTCTTCACCTGTTGCTGCTGATCTTGTCAGATAAAGGTTTGGATGTCGTAAAGATGATGGGAGCCACGGTTTTAGAGAAAACGATGCTTGCTGGAGATGTGCAAAAATTTGTGATCCTGATTGTAGTGAAAAAGATTTTGAACTATTGATGTATCCTCTCATTCAAGAAATTGTGGAGAACTCCTCTATGTTTTCTTTTCCAATTAATATGTTTTCTTTTCCTATTTATAAGATAAAGAGAGGACATAATAAGGTTGCAGATTATCTTGCAAAACTTGGGTTAAAGAAAGAGGAGATAAATCCACATGATTTTTCAGACGAACTGAACCATATGCTTTGCGAAGATGCACAAGGTGGGGGTATGATGCATCATGGTATTCAGCATATAAGACCTTGGTGGAACTAGGTAACTATGTGGTAAACAGAAGCTAACGTTAAACATTTTTTGCAAAGAATGTGCTGAATGGAGGTTCCATATACCCACTGTAAGTAAATGTCTCTATAGCGAATGAGAATATTACTTTTAAAAACTCAATGAAGATTATTTTACACCAGTTTATAAGTAAATGTACGTAGTCAATTCTTATTCGACTCTCTAGTACATCTAGTATAAACGAAATAAGGTTAGGACGTCGACTCTCTAGTTCATCAGTAATTTATCTTTTAATGTTCATTGATTCGCAGTATTATGGCTACCGATTAGAGTTTGGTCTGTTTATCATACAAAAATCAAAAACTTTGATGTTTATAAGAGCCTTCCCATAGTTGCACATAACACACAAATAATCAACTTATTTGGCTACCGAGACTCTCTGACATGCATTTTACATTACTTACGAGAAAAACAATCTGTACTCACGGTTTCTTTTTTTCAAGAATGTAAAATCCTAGTAAAGTTCATTGGACAAATATGAGTACTTAGGAGGAAAGAGCTTTTCGTTTTTCAAGAGTGTAATATCCTAGTAAAGTTCATTGAACAAATAGGTTTATTTAAGAGCAAAGAGCTACACAAGAACGAAACGAAATTGAGACAACCAGTAAAGCTTACACAGCCGGTAGGTTGACACGAGGATATTGGCAACACGAAAGAACTTCTGAGTATCAGATGCCAAGGTTGATGGCAAATTTTAACATTAGGAAAAATTGAAGATTGAAACTGTAGTGGTAAATCGAACCATCATCACCAACAACAGTGTTAAACTTTTTTTTGGTTCCGGTTTTAGCTTTCCCAAAAGAAAAAGAGCCAGAGCCACTGACAAATACCGTCCCGCTCAAAAAGTACGGCCCATAGTTAGAATGGCGCATTTTGTTTTTGATACGAACTGGCGCAGAAGTAGAACAAAAGGGGAGCAGAATACATGTGTAACATAAAGAAAAATGAAACACAGAACATAACAAGTGCAGCAATAATAAAACCCAAAGGGCCAAGACTAAACAAAGCCTGACAGAAGAGAGCAAACACCCCATCATATCATTGTTTTTCCTCTACCAAGATTTCCATTGTCAGTGACTCCAGCCGGACATATTTTAGCCAATTCCCTTGTCATTATTCAACTTTGATTGCCTTTCGACCATGCCACTAAAAATGTTTCCTGCAATTCACATTTATAAGACTCCTATACCAGTTTATAAGTAAATGTAATCATGGGTCGCATCCTCATCAGTAGCCACTGTTACCCAAAATAAAACCACACCAGCAGTCTGCAAGGTTGCTAATGATAGTTCCCATCCCATGAGATGGAAAAGTAGCGCTATTCGAAGACAAATAAATTGGGTTGGGTTGGAAAAGAAGAAGAGTATGTCATATGTGTTGGTAAGTGCAACACTATCGCAAGCAGTGTGAAAACACTAAACAATGAATTTGGATCCCTAAAATTATCTGTCAAATAATGTTAAAGTAAGTATTCCACTTTTTAGTATTAACCAAATGAAAATCAAATCATTAAATATTTTAGTTAAATTAGATGTGGCAATTTAGATCGTTTTTTTTTTTTTTTTTTTTTTTTTTTTTTTTTTTTTTACGTCATACATTTGATGTATTTTTATTGATTTTATGTGAGTTTTATAATTTTTACCGCATTTTTTTTAATCGAATGAAGCAGCAGCATTTGCACCAGAAACTCTGTAAGACAATAACTGTTGAAGAAGAGCATTGAAAACAGGAGCACACAATCCTTTTGTAAACAGATCAGCAAGTTGTTGTTCAGATGCAATATGAAGAACTTTAAGAAATCCACTTACAATCAATTCTCTTACAGCATGATAGTGAATTTTTTATATGTTTGGTCCTGTAATGAGAAACATCAGCTGAAAGATAAATGGCACTTGTATTGTCACAATACAGAGGAATAGGCAGCTTCACTGAGATATGCAGTTCACTAAATAATGAAGACAACCATTCTAACTCAGCAGTAGCAGTAGATAAAGACTTGTATTCAGCTTCAGTTGTTGACCTAGAAACATTGGGCTGCTTTTTACTAGACCAAGATACCAATGAATTACCCAAAAAAATAGCATACCCTCTTGTAGATCTTGCAGTTTCCGGACTATTTCCCCAATCAGAATCAGTATAAGCAGAAAGCTGAGAAATATCACCCTTCCTCAAAGA
Source organism: Papaver armeniacum (assembly GCA_023531295.1). Lineage (NCBI taxonomy): Eukaryota > Viridiplantae > Streptophyta > Magnoliopsida > Ranunculales > Papaveraceae > Papaver > Papaver armeniacum. The sequence continues at coordinate 855,926 of JAJJWW010006838.1, forward strand.
AACACCATATCCAATAGTACCTTTAATTATCTTAGGATTCTTTTAACCAATAACATATGCGCATCAGTGGGTGCATGCATGAACTGACTAACATAATTCACTCCAAAACAAATATCTGGCCTTGTATGACATAAATACTGCAACATGCCTACAATAGTTCTATATTCAGTGACATCTGATAACAAATTTCCTTCACTTACTGAAACTCTTGGCCCTTTGGCTACCGGAGTACTACAAGAGTTACAGTCTAACATTTTTGCTATTTCTAAGAGTTCAACAATATATTTCTTCTGAGTTAACATAATCTCATCTGATGTTCTCAAAGCCTCAATGCCTAATAAGTAATGTAAATCCCATAACCGCTTCATTGCAAAAGCATTACTCAAAAATTGAATCAAATGATTAAGTAGAACATCTGAAGTACCGGTCAATATAATATCATCAACATAGAGCAATAAAATCATCATATCTGAGCCAACATTATAAACAAACATTGAGAAATCAGATACAGTTCTGACAAATCCATAAGAAAGTAAGAAAGAACCAAACTTTTGAAACCAAGCCCTTGGTACTTGTTTCAATCCATACAAACTCTTCTTAAGATGACAAACTTTATTAGGAAATTCTTTGCTGACAAATCCTGGAGGCTGTTTTAGATAAACATTTTCTACTAAATCACCATTCAAAACTGCATTTGACACATCCAACTGTTCGATAAACCATCCTCTAGTAACAACAATACATAAAACCACTCTAACTGTTGTAGACTTAACTACAGGACTAAAAGTCTCACTATAGTCAATTCCATCTTGTTGATTATAACCCTGAGCTACCAATCTTGATTTTAATTTATTAACAGTTCCAGCTAAATTCAATTTAACTCTATAAACCCATTTACATCCCAAAATGTTCATATGAGGTTCTGGATCAACTAAATCCAATGTACCATTCTTTTGTAATGCAGTGTTGTCATCTGTCATAGAAACTATCCATTTTGGATCTTGCATAGAATATGGTTTGTTCTTAATCCTCCGGTAACATCTAGCAGGTTCTGCAATATTAAACCAATACACCAAGTATAAGATAATGACTTGTACCCTGTGCAGTGCAGACAGAGCTGAAAACAAATCTAGGAGCCACAAATGGTCCGACAAATGTCATCAGCTTAGGGTCATGAAGAAATGACATCTTGCAGTTTGAGCAGACAAGGGACAAGCAATTGGATTAAAAGTATTCATGTGGAAACAAAGATGCAGGACAAGCAATTGGATTAAAAGTATTCATGTGGAAACAAAGATGCAGGTCTTAAAACTGTGCAACCTAGAAACCAGAAAGCAGGTGCAAATTTAACCTGGTCAATTTTTGAACAACATAAGTAATCAACACAGTAAATTCTGAGCTTAAAGAAGATTATGCAATGATCACACAAAATCTTAATGGAATAGGTACTAGTGAATGCTCCTAGGCAGCTAATCAATTTCTTACAAATATGCAACAAAAATACCTAACCCAATAACTGCTCCATAAGGAGAAAACAAAAAATACCTTGCCATACTTCAGAAACTGGATAACAATTTCAGAAAAGACGGAATCTGCATGCCTGGATTTTCATTATGTTATCCAAAACTACAAAAACTAAACACTTCTACTCAATATATCATCTAAAATCTACCATGAATAATGATTTATGATTGCAAAAAATAACAAATTACCGCACATGATTGAAAAGATGCATCCATTTTAGAACCCTGCAGTCTACAAGTAAATCACAACATGTCAGTACCTTTTTTTTTTTGATCGGTACAACATGTCAGTACCTTACACAAACCCTAAACAAAACAACACCAAATCGAAAAAATACTAAATCAAAAATTCTAGGGTTTCCTTTTCACGAAAAAAACCCAAAAAATTGAACGAAATCAGGCACTGATTCTCAAATTCCATACAAAATTAAAATTAAAGAAAGATAAGTAAGTTATAAGCATGAAATTCACCATAATTCAGTTGAGAACTTGAGATGGTTCTTTACAAATTCATTTTTCTCTTTTATTTGAAGAGTGAAGAAGAATAAGAAGACCAAGAAGGTGGTAAACTGGCGGTTGTAGCTTAGTTAGGGCGATGAAGTGGCGGCGGTGAGAGTCGCAAACTCCATGGTAGAAGAGAAAGAGTAGTGGCTGCCGAATAGAGGACGACTAATAGTTTAGGGTTTAGCTGGGCGATCCCTTTTTTTTCTTTTAAGTTTTAAAGAAAGGAGGTGTTTAGGCTTGTTGCAATGGGACCAAGGCTGGCTAACCACTGTTAGAAACGTAGCATTAATATGGCTAGCCAATTTTGGGCGCCCAAAAGAAGATTAGTAGTGGGCGTATTAAAATTTAAAACATTTGACGGATTTAATCCGTAATTTAATGGTACGTCGTAAAATCACACACCTAGTAATTTATCACGTTTGAAAAATGACAGTTTTTCTACGTTAAATGGTGGGGCCTGCTATTTTTTATGTTATATGACGAAATTTGTCTGTAAATATCTAATCATGTAATTAATCTGTCATTTAAAAACGTGATTAATAGCCCCTTCTGGACTAGTGTTGGCTCAGAAGGAATATTAAGTAAGGAAGCAAAAGCAGTTGGCAGGGGATGTTTAACAGAATAATTCAAAACATGATCTGGAAAAGTTTTTGATTTTGAGATTCCACTTTTAGACCTTGTAACAATAGTAGAGTAAAAGGAGATACTTCAGTTATAACAGGAGAAGAAGAAATAAGAACTGGAGAATAATACAATTCAGTCTCAGAAAAAATAACATGTCTAGAAATATATATTTACTTAGAAACTGGATTATAACATTTTTAACCTTTCTGCAAAGTGATATATCCAATGAAAATGCATTTAATAGATTTGGGAGACAATTTATCAGCTCTAGATTTACCCAAAAAAGGATAACAGATACAACCAAAAACTCTTAAAAAAGAATAATCTGGAACTTCATTGTTGTTTGCACCCGGAAATATTTATGGGCACTAAACACAATGATTTTTGTGATGATGAGGAAAATAGGATGAAAATCATAAACAAACATAAAACGAGAGACACCAATTTTACGTGGTTCGGCATGGTTTGCCTACATCCACGAACGAATCCCCTTGGGGAGTTGTGTTTTATTGATAATGGAATTTCCCTGGGTTTTTTCTCTCCTTTTTGCTCCCCCCTTACATTATTACATTTCCCTTATTTATACAATTGTGAATTAGGGTCTTATCCTCATTGTGAGGTAAACTAAAGGTTATTTACTTCCCTTGCATGCCTCCAGGTATTAAGTTTGCATGAAACTGCCTTGCATGAATTGAGCAATTGATGTGTAGTTAATTCTGCATGAAACTTCCATGCATGCCTATTGACTTGCCATGCATGCCTCCTGGCATTAATCTGCCTTGCATGCCTCCTTGTATTGATTTGCGGGCCTCCTGTGTATTTTATACACGGTACAAACATCGCCCCCTCTTAACCTCCAACTTGTTGGTGGTTAAGAATTTTGGTTTTCCTTCGCGTCGATTGTCGATGACGTAACTCGTCAGTCGCCCCCAAGCGTGAGTAGAGACATTACAAAGACGCCCCAACTGTGATAACCTGCAATAAAATTTGCTCACGTGCTAAGCGAGACTTTTTGCCACATAGTGGACTTGTGATGCTCTATAGCTAGTCGAGTATTGAGTAGAATGTAGCGTGTGCTTGCGGCTGGGGAAAGGATTTTTACTCGTAACGTAAAGGCTGGCTGTTGCTTGTGTTAAATACGAGTTTTTGGACCAATATCGGACATTGGGCTTGATAAGCACGTATTGCTACATTTTATACCCATATTATATTATCTAGGACTCGATATTTTGGCTAATAATACTGTTTTGAGCTCTTTGTAGGAAATATAAGCAAATCCGATACCCGAAGGATAAACGGCTAAATATGAGTCCATGGAGCGTTATCGGTGGCATTACTTTGAACACCTATGGAGGAAAGCCAAACCACTTTGCATCATTGCCAGACGTCAGGAGGAGAAAGAATTTTCTTCATCACTTGACTTAATGGACGCGGGATTGGGAACCATGAGAACATTGATGTGTACCTAGTGACACCTGACCATGAGAGTACATACTACTCGGGTGTACACTAAATCCATTTCTTCTTCCCATTTCAAGACTTCGACCAGGAGGAGACTACATCAGATGATATTCTCAAGTGCACTGCAACAACGATGGTATCTTTGGGGTTTGTTGGCAGTGGAAATGGTGATTCTCGAGTTCGTACAACAACTGCAAGAGGAATTCGAAGATTGACTGACAGATATTTTGTTTGAAAAGCAACATCAGTAGCATCATGAATAAATGGAGAGATGTTTTGCATGGGGTCGTTGATTCTAGTGAAGTTGGGAGTTCACCGTACATTGTATGGATAAAAATGGCTTGGATTGCAGTCCTAGAAGTATGAAGAAACTTGGGTTCTATCTGGATTCGAATTTGCAGGTCAAAGAAGCTGAAAGGACGGATTCGAAATCTAGCACAGACGATCTTCTTCACGGACAGAAATTGCACACAACTTGTTTGGTAAATGGCCTGAAAGAATAACGGACAGAGATGAAGTACTCGGCCTGAATTTAGTTGGTGATCGGTGGATTCCATGGCTATGTATGGAGCTGAAAACTAATGCAGCAGGTGATGATGGATGTTGTTGGAACTGATGATGAAGGGTGGAGACGGAGAAGAGCTTTCGAATCCAGAAATGGAGACGCAAGGATTGCTATGACCAAAATTTACAGAATTGAGCTCGATGTGGCCGTGGTGTACGTCTTAGTGCCCTAAAACAACAACGAAACTGTTGGTGCTGTGAAGAAAATGGAGATTTGAATCAGCCGAGAAATGAATACAGGGAATGATAAAGACTGATGGGAGTTTATATTCTCAAGATGGTGTTGATGGACGGTGGACTGTTTACAGCGTGAACGGTGAGAAGATGGATTTGGTGAACTATCCGGTCTTTGTTGAAGTTGGTCGAGCTGTTGCAATCAGTTTCCCAAGTGCTTGAAACAATGTTTGCGCTACAAGGGTTGGCTGAAGTGTTGGTGATCGGTGGTGATCAGAGTTGCTGCTGATTTGTCGAGGAATTGTCGTAGAAATGATTGAAAGATGGATGAACTAGGTTGTATTGGTTGAGCTGTGCTACAGGTGTTAGAAGGTTCGGTAAATTGTGAAGTTGTCCTTGATCGAGATGAAAAGGAAGAAGGGGTTCGATTTGTTGAAAGGCATGAATGGGTTTTGCTACAAACGGAGATGAAATGGCCGGTGCAGAGCTGTAGTGGTGATCGATCGGCAGCGAAGCTGGGCTTGTTTTGAGATGGAATTAAGTGGTGATATGAACTGGATTTTTCCAAGACCAGCGAGAAGAACAGATCGATGCTGCTGGCTTGTTTTGCGCCACTACAACCTAAGTTATGATGGGTGTTTGATCGAATGGAGGATATGTAGCAAAAATGAAGGATTTGAATGTTAATAGGAAAAAAGGTCAATGGGAATTGCGGACGGAGCTGGTTGGCTCGAGTTCATTCTCTCGAGTTCGTCAGCAACAACGATGATATTTTGTGCGATCGATGGAGCAAAGAGGCAGTGATGGCTGATGCTGCAGACATGGACTGAGTTGGTTTGAATGAATGGGTGCTGGGCTGTTTCAGTTTTGAGCTCGAAATGGTGGAGATAAAGCAGCAAATATCAACTGCAGTATTGCCATTGATTCATGGCAGTAATGATGGTGATTCAGTCAAATGGGTTGGTCTGGAGTTGTTGCTGCTGGTGCTAGCCGAGATCAGATGGAGAGGAGGAGGCCAGTAGTGATGTGGAATCGGTGGTGGTGGCTAAGAGTTCGGAACTATGGACTGAATTCGGACGGAAGATAACAAGTGGTACTGTAGTTCTTACTGTGAAGAGGTTGGATGTCAATGTCATGCTGGAAATGACAGCTGGGAATGAAGGTGCTCAGATGGTCCGTCCGGGAATATTCTGGTGCTGCAATAGCAATCGGCAATGGTGTCTAGGTGGCAGAGAACCGAAGAAATTTGTGTTATGGAAAGTGTTTGGACGTGGGCAGAATTTGGAATACGGAGGTGTTGGAAGGGATGAGGTGGCACGCCCTCATTGGTTGGTAATTTATTCGTGACGTGAGGAAGAAAAGAAAAAAAAAGGATTCCAATCTTCAAAAGGGGGAGGCCGGGCTGGAGTTTTTTTTTTTTTGTTGGGGAGGAGGCGGCTACAGAGCCGTGAATGGTGAAAAGAAGACGAGGGTTTGGAGTTTCATCTTTCGATTCCATTTTGATTAGCTATTGATTTTATTTTTCTTTATGGTTTTTGAGAAAGCCATGTCTAGCTAATTCATGTTAGGGTTTAAGATAGAAACCAATTTATTTATATAAACTCTACGATGATATTTCTAATAATGATTCATTGATTAGTGATTTTTCTTCATATAGCTTGGTGTTTAATAGCTCATGTGATTTTCTTGATTATTTATGCATTTGAATTGATATTTCGTGCTTCGGTTAAATCCCTAGACGTGATATGCAAGGATAGATAGGTAATGATTTAGGATCGCTACATACGAAGCGAAGGAAGTTGCAGCGGAGAAACTATATTTTAGAATTTAATATAACATCTTCCAGGACATAAGATTGATTTCGAAATTTGTCTTGAGTAATAAATAGAGATTAGTAGAGTTTTATATAATTGAATTGGTGGAAATCGAATACCCTAATAACCCATTCCTACTTTGTTAATTATTACGAATTATTATCATTTTAATTTATTCCGAATTTCTGAAAACTCTCAAAAACATCATATTGCGATTAATTAGTTTTTGGTATTAGTTGGTAGAGTATTTCACACTCCTCGTGGGAACGAACTATACTTGCAATTGTTCTACTAGTTAGACACTGTGCACTTGCAGTATTATTATTGTAGGTTTCCGAGCCTACCAGGGATCGTGGTTCATACGAGACTTTATGCTTACCAAGCTGCAAGTCTTTCATACTCGCGTGCAAGACGAGATTTTATGCTTGCGATAAAAGCAAGACTTATGTGCTCACGTGCAAGGTGAGGCTTTAGGTGCTTGCGAAGTGATGCAAGGCTAAATATTGAAGGGTTTATGAAATCCTCATCTCGAACTCGATCATGTGATTCATGTCGCTATCCACGAACCACGAACACGATCATGTCGTTATCCACGAACCTCGAACTCGATCATGTTTCTGCCCCAAGTTCATATAAAAGTTTCTCAAAAAAAGAAATTTTTGCTTCGATGCTGTATGGAATAGAAAAAACGGTTATAACGAGCCAAAAATCACTCAATTCGGACTTCAAACGAAGAAGTTATTGAAGAAACAAGATTTGGATGAAGCGGATGCGTTTCTGTAACAGTTATAACTGTTATTGTTCTCTAGATTTCGAATACTTGTCGCTATCGTTTTTGCCACGCTTTCTTCAATCTGTTTCACAACAGTTTCTTCAACCTTCGTAACGGTTTCTTCAACGTCGCAACAGTTTCTTCAACCTTTGTAACGGTTTCTTCAACCTCGCAACGGTTTCTTCAACCTTTGTAACGGTTTCTTCAACCTCGCAACGGTTTCTTCAACCTTAATTAATTGCTGATTTTTGTATGGGAATTCGTGGCATGATTTATGAGCTTTTGATGCACCTATCTCAATGATATAACACGATTGTTTTACACGAATCCCCTTAGTAGGCGCCAATGTTTGCACCCAGAAATATTTTGGGGCACTAAACACAATGATTTTGGTGATGATGAGGAAAACATGATTAAAATCATAAACAAACATAAGACGAGAAACACAAATTCTACGTGGTTCGGCATGGTTTGCCTACATCCACGGACGAATCCCCTTGGGGAGTTGTGTTTTATTGATAATGGAATTTCCATGGGTTTTTTCTCTCCTTTTTTCTCCCCCTTACAGTATTACATTTCCTTTATTTATACAATTGTGAATTAGGGTCTTATCCTCATTGTGAGGTAAACTAAAGGTTATTTACTTCCCTTGCATGCCTCCAGGTATTAAGTTTGCATGAAACTGCCTTGCATGAATTGAGCAATTGATGTGTAGTTAATTCTGCATGAAACTTCCATGCATGCCTATTGACTTGCCATGCATGCCTCCTTGTATTGATTTGCGGGCCTCCCGTGTATTTTATACACGGTACAAATATCGGCCCCTCTTATACTCCAACTTGTTGGTGGTTAAGAATTTTGGTTTTCCTTCGCGTCGATCGTCGATGACGTAACTCGTCAGTCGCCCCCAAGCGTGAGTAGAGACATTACAAAGACGCCCCAACTGTGATAACCTGCAATAAAATTTGCTCACGTGCTAGGCGAGACTCTTTGCCACATAGTGGACTTGTGATGCTCGATAGCTAGTCGAGTATTGAGTAGAATGTAGTGTGTGCTTGCGGCTGGGGAAAGGCTTTTTACTCGTAACGTAACAAGGCTAGCGCTTGCTGCTCGGGCAGGATGGATGTTGCTTGTGTTAAGTACGAGTCTTTGGACCAATATCGGGCATTGGTCTCGTGGTTCAGACGAGACTTTATGCTTACCAAGCTGCAAGTCTTTCATACTCGCGTGTAAGAAGAGATTTTATGCTTGCGATAAAAGTAAGACTTATGTGCTCATGCGCAAGGTGAGGCTTTAGGTGCTTGCAAAGTGATGCAAGGCTAAATATTGAAGGGTCTATGCAATCCTCATCTCGAACTCGATCATGTGATTCATGTCGCTATCCACGAACCACGAACTCGATCATGTCGTTATCCACGAACCTCGAACTCGATCATGTTTCTTCCCCAAGTTCATATAAAAGTTTCTCAAACACAAAATTTTTTGCTTCGATGTTGTAGGGAATAGAAAAACGGTTCTAACGAGCCAATAATCACTCAATTCGGACTTCAAACGAAGAAGTTATTGACGAAACAAGATTTGGATGAAGAGGATGCGTTTCTGTAACAGTTATAACTGTTATTGTTTTCTAGATTTCGAAATACTTGTTGCTACTGTTTTGGCCACACTTTCTTCAACTGTTTCGCAACAATTTTTCAACCTTCGTAACGGTTTCTTCAACGTCGCAACGGTTTCTTCAACCTTTGTAACGGTTTCTTCAACCTCGCAACGGTTTCTTCAACCTTTGTAACGGTTTCTTCAACCTCGCAACGGTTTCTTCAACCTTAATTATTATTTTTGTAGCGCCCCCTAAGCTAGCAGCTGACTAATCCAAGAGACTAACTAAATAAAGAGGCACTAAGAATCTAAATGATTTACTTAAACATTCAATTTAGAAATCTGCTACAAAAACTTAACCCAAAACTAGCCCTGCTCAGAAATATATATATACAAGAACTTCTCTCAAATGATACATATACAATAGTCATTTGGTTTACAAATCTAACATACAAAATAATAAACATATCCGAAGTCAAACAACTAATGGACTCAACTCCTCGAAGCTTCCGCTACGCAACTCGATCTGTCTCTGAAAATTGAAAGTGGGAATAATTAACATTAAACTTCTAAGTAATGATATGCAAGATTTGGAAAACATTACATGTTTCCGAAGCATTAAACAGTGACCAAGTCACTGAAATAAACAAACAAGTATATGGACAAACTCCTTCTTCAAACAATGTATAATATTGAAGCCCACTTCCACTCCGATTATTAATATTGAAGCCCACTTCCACTCCGATTGCTTATAAAAACACTAGATATAAATGCAAAGGAGCATATCCTATACACCACAAGTGGAAATCCTTATTTCCCATAACAATTCAAACAAACATTACAAGTACTTTCCAAATTATGGAAAGATTTGTAGAATCAACAGAATTATCATAATGCAATTTAAACAAAGCATGAAATGCACGAACAGACAATGCATGAGTTTATTAAGCATAAACTTTTATAAAAACAATAATAATGGTTACAAAAGAGTCAAATGCATTCCCACACCTTTTGATGAAAAGCCACGTACCTCGAGATCCAAGATCCACTGGTTCATCCTTTGATTCGGTCGTTGTTAATAACTAACTGTTAATCACACAAATACTCTAAGAGATTAGCCAAAAGGCTCATACAAGTCTAACTAATGGTTCTAAGCCCATTAACTAAGTCGTATGAATATCTACATCTTTGTAGAAGAAACCAAAGGCTAATTCAGACCATAAGAGGTCCAATTCAACTATATAAGGTAATTATTCCTAATCCCAAGTTCTCTAAACAGGCCCATTAACCAAAGGCCTGGTCCATCTGAGTCAACTAACGTCCCTAACGGTCAAACTGGAAGTCACAGGTCAACTAACAGTTCACATCTAAGTCCAGTCAAAGGTCAAGGTCCAGGGTCAATGGTCAAAGAAACCAACTCAGTCAATATTGACTGAGTCAAGTCTAGTCAGGTCTGACCACTGAGTTAACTCATCAGATTTACTAAGTCAGACACACTGAATCAGTCCGACATCCGACTGAACATCAAGGCTTAAGGCTAAAGCCTTTGCACAGTCCATAGCCATTGCTCAAGCTAAAGAACCCTAATGTACAAAACTTGTGCAACACCAAAACTCTTAACTTAATATAATTTCAATCAATTCAATCTTAAATAAACTTCATAATCAAATTACAACACTCAACTAAGGTTACCTGTAAGTGCAGCTTTCACTAAACCCTTTGATATGAAAGCAATACAACCAAATCATCCTATACATCCTATCAGAACAAACACCAACTGACAATACTACTCACTCAACTTGAATCTCAATAGCAGCACCTTTCTCACTCAGGCAGTTCATAACCTTCGTTCCAGTCATAACATCCCCGACAAGGTTCACTTGCAACCTCAAGTACACAGACCACGTCACCAACTCTATAAATTGTAACTCCATACATGTTATTGATTCCATTCTCTCATCAAACTACCACAGGACCAATAACCACATAGTCTTTCAACACCTGCATTCATCATTCTCATTAACTCCATCACTACTTCCATATCTTGTAACTTATACAACCACTACCAACACATTATAGTTTATACTCCTCATATAATTCTCATTTCAACAACACCTGCAACTTCACAGAACAACAACATTCTAAACATTCATTCTCATAATCAACATTCATCTTCACAGACAACACCACCATCTCCAATTACCACTACCAGTTCAAACATACACAATCCAATCCACTGAACCTGTAACTCAATTATACTGCCACTTCAATTGAGATCACACTTAATCCAATAACCATAGTTACTCATACCCATATCTTGAAATCACTAATTCATACAAACCATAACAACAATAGCAACAACACCTTCCTTAAACTCTAATTCTCAATTCTTAGTCCAACTATCAATCTCATAACTTCACTATAATATTCAAATAACTTTACTAAGTTTACTGAGAATAACAATTACCTTAATTTGTATTTCCCAAGCAAGTAAAACCAAACTTCTCTTCACTTTGATTCAATTCAGCAACATGTCATCACAGGCTTATCAATTATCCACAGTATAATTGGAAACCCCAACTTTTCTCTGAATTATTACTTAATCACTAGAAACTTGATTACATCTTCAATTCAACTCAATTCCACTCGATCATTCCATACCCATCTCAACTCATCTCACCCTAACTTCAACAAATCTTCTAGATCTTCTCTGAGTTCATCTTAAAAACCCTAACTCAGCGATTCTTCATCAAAACAGCTTCATAACATCAATCACCTAATAACCCCTTCGTTCTTTCACTATTAACAACTCATAATAAACATCAAACTACTCAAATCCACGTAATTTCTCAAATCAAATCAAGAACCCTAATTACCAATTTCGAACTATTCTTCAACCTCAAATTCTAATTCAGATAAAACCCATTTCTAATCATCCCTCTATAACCTCAATTACATCTTCGGATTCATCTCAGAATCAAATATCAGAAACCCTAAATCAGTTTGATAAACATCAACACCACCCTCATCTCTATAGTAACATCTTCTACTTCATCTACTCTATCTCAAACAGAATCCTCTAATCTCTCTTAAACCGACTCTCAATCACTCGTAGAGTTAGAAGAACAGGGGAAAAGAAGAAGCAGAAGAAGAATGAGAAGAAAAAAGAAGAAAGAGAAAAATAAGATAAGAATGAATTCCTCTCGACCGGTTTTGGAGATAAGGCCAACGTCCCTTGAGAAAGGCACCCACCCAAACTTTAAGGGCAACCAGGTCGGTTTGTCTATAAAATAATTAATCTTTCCTTCATACTCATCCGATGATTACTTCTTCGTTTGGTATCCGAATGAAACGTTCGAGTAGTCCATTCTGCGTAATTTTTCGATATCTATCCAACATTACTAGTTTCGTATCTAGATCGTTGTTAGATTAATTTCTATTAATTAACGTTCATGCTATACTAATCGAGTTACTATCGGCTAATTCGATGCTTGACCGGTCTAATAGCGTTGACGAGATTTAGGGTCCTTACAATTTTTTTGCTGATTTTTGTATGGGAATTCGTGGCATGATTTCTGAGCTTTTGATGCACCTATCTCAATGATAAAACACGAATCCCCTTAGTCGGCGCCAATGTTTGCACCCGGAAATATTTTCGGGCACTAAACACAATGATTTTGGTGATGATGAGGAAAACGGGATTAAAATCATAAAAAAACATAAGACGAGAGACACCAATTCTACGTGGTTCGGCATGGTTTTCCTACATCCATGGACGAATCCCCTTGGGGAGTTGTGTTTTATTGATAATGGAATTTCATTGGGTTTTTTCTCTCCTTTTTGCTCCCCCCTTACAGTATTACATTTATTTATACAATTGTGAATTAGGGTCTTATTCTCATTATGAGGTAAACTAAAGGTTATTTACTTCCCTTGCATGCCTTCACGTATTAAGTTTGCATGAAACTTCCTTGTATGAATTGAGCAATTGATGTGTAGTTAATTCTGCATGAAACTTCCATGCATGCCTATTGACTTGCCCTGCATGCCTCTTGGAATTAATCTGCCTTGCATGCCTCCTTGTATTGATTTGCGGGCCTCCCGTGTATTTTATACACGATACAAACATCGCCCCCAAGCGTGAGTAGAGACATTACAAAGACGCCCCAAACTTGTGATCACCTGCAATAAAATTTGCTCACGTGCTAGGCGAGACTTTTTTCCACATAGTGGACTTGTGATGCTCGATAGCTAGTCGAGTATTGAGTAGAATGTAGTGTGTGCTTGCGGCTGGGGAAAGGCTTTTTACTCGTAACGTAACAAGGCTAGCGCTTTCTGCTCGGGCAGGCTGGCTGTTGCTTGTATTAAGTATGAGTCTTTGGACCAATATCGGGCATTGGGCTCGTGGTTCAGACGAGACTTTATGCTTAACAAGCTGCAAGTCTTTCATACTCGCGTGCAAGACGAGATTTTATGCTTGCGATAAAAGCAAGACTTATGTGCTCACGTGCAAGGTGAGGATTTAGGTGCTTGCAAAGTTATGCAAGGCTAAATATTGAAGGGTCTATGCAATCCTCATCTCGAACTCGATCATGTGATTCATGTCGCTATCCACGAACCACGAACTCGATCATGTCATTATCCACGAACCTCAAAATCGATCATGTTTCTTCCCCAAGTTCATATAAAAGTTTCTCAAACACAGAAAATTTTGCTTCGATGTTGTAGGGAATAGAAAAACGGTTCTAACGAGCCAAAAATCACTCAATTCGGACTTCAAACGAAGAAGTTATTGACGAAACAAGATTTGGATGAAGTAGATGCGTTTCTGTAATAGTTATAACTGTTATTGTTCTCTAGATTTCGAAATACTTGTTGCTACTATTTTGGCCACGCTTTCTTCAACTGTTTCGCAACAGTTTTTTCAACCTTCGTAACGGTTTCTTCAATGTCGCAACGGTTTCTTCTACCTCGCAACGGTTTCTTCAACCTTTGTAACGGTTTCTTCAACCTCGCAACGGTTTCTTCAACCTTAATTATTATTTTTGTAGCGCCCCCTAAGCTAGCAGCTAACTAATCCAAGAGACTAACTAAATAAAGAGGCACTAAGAATCTAAATGATTTACTTAAACATTCAATTTAGAAATCTGCTACAAAAACTTAACCCAAAACTAGCCCCGCTCAGAAATATATATATACAAGAACTTCTCTCAAATGATACATATACAATAGTCATTTGGTTTACAAATCTAACATACAAAATAATAAACATATCCGAAGTCAAACAACTAATGGACTCAACTCCTCGAAGCTTCCGCTACGCAACTCTGATCTGTCTCTGAAAATTGAAAGTGGGAATAATTAACATTAAACTTCTAAGTAATCATATGCAAGATTTGGAAAACATTACATGTTTCCGAAGCATTAAACAGTGACCAAGTCATTGAAATAAATAAACAAGTATATGGACAAACTCCTTCTTCAAACAATGTATAATATTGAAGCCCACTTCCACTCCGATTACTAATATTGAAGCCCACTTCCACTCCGATTGCTTATAAAAACACTAGATATAAATGCAAAGGAGCATATCCTATACACCACAAGTGGAAATCCTTATTTCCCTTAACAATTCAAACAAACATTACAAGTACTTTCCAAATTATGGAAAGATTTGCAGAATCAACAGAATTATCGTAATGTAATTTAAACAAAGCATGAAATGCACGAACAGACAATGCATGAGTTTATTAAGCATAAACTTTTATAAAAACAATAATAATGGCTACAAAAGAGTCAAATGCATTCCCACCCCTTTTGATGACAAGCCACGCCTACCTCGAGATCCAAGATCCACTGGTTCATCCTTTGATTCGGTCGTTGTTAATAACTAACTGTTAATCACACAAATACTCTAAGAGATTAGCCAAAAGGCTCATACAAGGCTCATACAAGTCTAACTAATGGTTCTAAGCCCATTAACTAAGTCGTATGAATATCTACATCTTTGTAGAAGAAACCAAAGGCTAATTTAGACCATAAGAGGTCCAATTCAACTATATAAGGTAATTATTCCTAATCCCAAGTTCTCTAAACAGGCCCATTAACCAAAGGCCTGGTCCATCTGAGTCAACTAACGTCCTTAACGGTCAAACTGGAAGTCACAGGTCAACTAACAGTCCACATCTAAGTCCAGTCAAAGGTCAAGGTCCAGGGTCAATTGCCAAAGAAACCAACTCAGTCAATATTCACTGAGTCAAGTCTGGTCAGGTCTGACCACTGAGTTAACTCATCGATTTACTAAGTCGGACACTTTGAATCGGCCGACATCCGATCAACATCAAGGCTTAAGGCTAAAGCCTTTTCACAGGCCAGAGCAATTGCTCAGGCCAAAGAACCCTAATGCACAAACCTTGTGCAACACCAAAACTCTTAACTTAATTTAATTTCAATCAATTCAATCTTAAATAAACTTCATAATCAAATTACAACACTCAACTAAGGTTACCTGCAAGTGCAGCTTTCACTAAACCCTTTCCTATGAAAGCAATACAACCAACTCAGCCTATACATCCTATCAGCACAAACACCAACTGACAAAACTACTCACTCAACTTGAATCTCAACAACAACACCTTTCTCACTCAGGCAGTTCATAACCTTCGTTCCAGTCATAACATCCCCGACAAGGTTCACTTGCAACCTCAAGTACACAGACCACGTCACCAACTCTATAAATTGTAACTCCATACATGTTATTGATTCCATTCTCTCACTGAAACTACCACCAGACCAATAACCACATAGTCTTTCAACACTCCAGATTCATCATTCTCATTAACTCCATCACTACTTCCATATCTTGTAACTTATACAACCACTACCAACAAATTACAGTTTATACTCCTCATATAATTCTCATTTCAACAACACCTGCAACTTCACATAACAACAACATTCTAAACATTCATTCTCATAATCAACATTCATCTTCACAAACAACACCACCATCTCCAATTACCACTACCAGTTCAAACATACACAATCCAATCCACTGAACCTGTAACTCAATTATACTGCCACTTCAATTGAGATCACACTCAATCCAATAACCATAGTTACCCATACCCATATCTTGAAATCACTAATTCATACAAACCATAACAACAACAGCAACAACACCTTCCTTAAACTTAAATTCTCAATTCTTAGTCCAACTATCAATCTCATAACTTCACTATAATATTCAAATAACTTTACTAAGTTTACTGAGAATAAAAATTACCTCAATTTGTCTTGCCCAAGCAAGTAAAACCAAACTTCTCTCCACCTTGATTCAATTCAGCAACATGTCATCACAGGCTCATCAATTATCCATAGTTTAATTGGAAACCCCAACTTTTCTCTGAATTATTAATTCATCACTAGAAACTTGATTACATCTTCAATTCAACTCAATTCCACTCGGTCATTCCATACCCATCTCAACTCATCTCACCCGAACTTCAACAAATCTTTTAGATCTTCTCTGAGTTCATCTTACAAACCCTAACTCAGCGATCACTAAAATGGGTGTTTAGCAACCCACATGAGAGACCCCCATTGACAGTTGTTTGACCGTTGACTCTTCAAAGCAGTCTCTGATATAATAAAAAATCGGAAAAATTCTGAGAGGATAATTAGCGGTCTCTGAATTGGAAAATTTATTTACTAATTTGCCATCATAAAACTACTGATTCAACGACCCCTAGCCTTCGATGTAGATCTGATAATCGATCATGGGCCCCACACTTTATATGGTCAGGATTTACTTAATAAAAAGAACGGATGGATGATAGCCCTCTTTGTTTTTATCGATGTACTCGTGTTTATCTTTTATCTTACACTATCTTTACCTTTATTCTCTTACCTCTTCTCTAGCTCACATCGAACTCATCTCCATATCCATCTTTCTCTTGTTTTGTTTTTTTTTTCCTCCGTAAATTTAAACATTTGCCCTCCATTACCTTCTTCTTCTTCAAAGAATCAATTTCTTCTTCTCGATCCAGATCCAGAAGGTGAAACAAAAGTCAATACCCTCAATCTAATAACCGATTTCATCGGTAGTCTGTGTTGTCAATGATGAAATACTTCTTGCGATTCATTGGGGTAATTATCTATGACTCAATCAATTTCATAAATTTAATTTTTAATATTAGGGTTAGGGTGAATTTTCAATCTCTTGATTTTCCTGGTAATAGATTCGATTGAAGTGTTATTTTTCTGAATATGGTTGTGGTTTACTTCACCTAGTTCTTGGTGATGATGGTGTGGTGGTGGTGATGAAGCAGAAGTTGGTCGCACTGCTTATCAATTTTTTTTTTTTTTTTTGATTTGGTGATCGTTGATTTGATGGAATTGTAATGAGACCTGACAAAAAATACTTAGATTTGGATTAGATTTAGATTTTTTGTGTAATTGGTAGTGGAGATTTGTCTGGATTTGTGATTTATGAGTGATTTTGGTTTTGTGTAGGTTTGATGATAAAAAGGTACAGAGAGATATGAAACTCTTACCATACAAGATTGTCAACAAGGAAGGAAAGTCATATGTTGAGGTTAAACTTAAGGATGGGGAGACTAATGTTTTCAGTCCTGAGGAAATTAGTGCTATGATTCTGACCAAGATGGAAACAGCCGAAGCATTCTTAGGAAAAAAGGTTAAGGATGATGTCATTACTGCTCCTTGCAAGATTGAGAACCAAATCAAATTAATTCATGTTTGATTCCACAATTTATTATGTGGATTTGGAAGAATTTGCAATTGTTATGTGGATTTTTTAAATGTGGTTGATTCGTTGTTGTGTTCTGTGTTCTACAGCATACTTCAATGATGCTCACTACCAAGGATGCTGGTGTGATTGCAGGATTAAATGTAGTAAGAATCATTAACGATCCAATCGCAACAACTATCACTTATGGTTGGGACAAAAAGACCAGAGAAAAGAACATCCTTGTTTTTGATCTTGGTGGTGGTACATTCAATGTCAGTATCTTGACTATTGATAATGGAGTTTTTGAGGTATAATTCTAACATAGTTTTCATTATCTGTTTTTGTTCTATGGTCTATTGTCTGCTTAGAGGCCCCACTATGCTAGTAATTCATTATTTGATTTAGCATAATAGCTCTATGAAAAAATCACTATCATGCATATGGACTCTAGCAACGCTGTATATAAGAAGCCTTTAACTTACGGTGGACTGATCAGACTCATTCTCTATAAATTAAAATAGACTCTTAAAAAATTGCTCAATTATTAAGGCTGCTCTCCATACTAGTAATAATGCTCAACTATTAAGGCGCTCTGGTCACAATGTGTCTTTATACTATTGGTATTGGTTTCTAATATTCCTCATTATATAATTAGTTGCATTGCTCATGGATGTCTATTAAGTATATGCCTACCAGTTACACTATGCATTTTGATTACTTAAATAAAAATCTTATTTTGATATTTTAGTATTAAGCAGATGTTTGATGATTTCTTTGCGGCATTATACGGTGGTATTCATGTATCATCTGGGCACGATGACTCACATTGAACCCACACTTTGTTTAGTTATTTATCGTTTCTAGAACTTTCGATGTCTTGTATTCACACCTCAGATAATGTCAATTGAATGTTTTAAGACTTGTGCATTCTTTTCAGGCTCTTTTGTAAACTGCGGTCAAGAAGGGAGGGATCTCTATAGGTGATGTTGCAGCGCAATACAAGTACAAGAACACAATCATCGATGTCAAAGTTGACACAGAATCAAATGTGGGTCACTTACCTTTGCAATGTGCACTATAGTCTTAAACTTTCCATGTTTATTTTCCTGCATGACTTATAGTTTTTAATCATGATATCTATATTTATCGTCGATCTGGAAGATTTTGACAACCCTGACATTCTTGGAGAATTGCTTCATTTAAGATGCCCAACTGCAACTCTGGAAAGGTACCAAGTTAATTTCTAAAAAATATTTACAGGTGCAAAATCTTAGTTATTATCTGATATACATGTACTTTTGTTCTGCTGTAGCTAGAGGCGTAATACTTCCATGATCATGCAACCGTCACAACAGCTGTTGTCCTGAACCAGCAGTGCGAGCAGGTGAATGCTCCTGATCCAATTGCGAGTTCAGTTTTCCTTGAAAAAATGTTCTAAATGAGTTGATGTTTTACCAATCAAGATCGCAAATCCATTGGTTGTTGAGTATACTATGATTACCTGACATTGGTAATATTTACAAAATATCGCAGATTAACAATTGCAGTGACTTTTACAAATTCTGGCAGGCAACTCATGATTTGCACGAGGCCATAAATCTATGTTATGCATCATTGATAGCAACTGATCCTAAGGAAGTTAAGCTTGGTGATAACTTAGAGGTAACACTTTATCGTGCATATGTCTTCAATTATTACTCCCTCCGTCCTAAATTAAGAGTCCGCTTTAACTAAGTCAAGATATTAAAGAAATCTTATAAATTGTCATGACTAGCCCTTGACTAGCCTATTTAATGTTATATTATTACCAAAACTAAATTATTAGTGTTAAAATAAGTAGAAGTTTATTATGAATTTTATAACTATTCATAAATGTTTTTATTTAAAAAAAGGAATGACAATTAATACAAAGATATTGAGTAAGTTTTTTTCCATAAATATGGTGATATTATTTAAGATTTGGATATTAAAAATGATTTTATGATTATAAAAATAAAGGGTATATTTGATAGTTCAAGAGAAAAGTATGTCTATAAACAGAGTGGACAGATAAAAATGGACATACCAAAGTAGAAATTAGGACAGATAAAAACGAACAAAGGGA
This sequence comes from Papaver armeniacum, assembly GCA_023531295.1. Lineage (NCBI taxonomy): Eukaryota > Viridiplantae > Streptophyta > Magnoliopsida > Ranunculales > Papaveraceae > Papaver > Papaver armeniacum. The sequence goes on from JAJJWW010006838.1 coordinate 875,814, forward strand.
GTATATTATTTTTGAAGAGGTATAATTTGTGGATACGTAATGCTCATTGTGCATCGCTGATGAAGTTTCTGTGCTTAGGGCTTGTTATGATGCACCGAGACTCGCCATGAAAAGTGGTGCCAAGGGTTGCAACGTTGTTTCCTTAACTGCGTGTTTCACTGAGAGTAAGTTGTTCATCATTGCAGCTTCTATTATTCATGAATGTTACCTATCCTTAAACTTGAAGATATGAATTGTTGCGTGTTAATATGTAGGTTCTGTTCATGTCCTGGTTACTTTGGGGATTATACCATAGTGAGAGGCATGGTAGTCTCAGGGGTAGAGAAGGTCAGTTTTTTGGTGGAAACCCATTTGTAGTGGACTTATGTCATATAAATAAATATTCACTAGTATGTTGACTGTAACTTTCATTAGTGTCTAAGGGCTGTGGTAACAGGCAAGAGGGTTGAAGAAGCATTTGAAGAGGCTCAATGCGCTTAAGCATTGTATGCTTGGGAAGCTTGGTGGTGCCTTTATAAGAATCAATAGTCCCTTTCTTGCACTAGTGGAAAAAGGCCTAACTGGGACATAATGAAACGACACAAAAAGGATATCTCAATACAAAAAATCAAACAATAAGCCTAACATGTCGTTGACTAAGGTCAAAGCGTCATTGTGTCGGGACTTCATTGACTTGTGCAACGACATATGAATAGTATTGTTTCGTGGTCCCCACTTGCTAGAGAAAATCTCACATGCTTATCTTCACAAAAGCATTGAGAGAGAGAAATTTTTTTTTTTTTTTTTTTTTTTTCGTTTTCTCCCCTCTCTCTTATGGCGCTCTCTTCTTATATTCTGCGGGTTCAAGGGAAAAAACACTTTCTACTCCTCTTCTCTTACCCCGAATCCCTCTAAAGAATCAACTATGGGTAATGAAGTGTAACCTCAATTCTTCATCTTCAAACCAGATCATTCGTTATATTTTATATTTTTTGTTTTTGATTTTAGGTTTTTTGATTGCATAGATAAAATTGTTGAGGTTTTTCTCCATCTCTACAGAAAAATGGGTAAAACATCTTGACTCGATCAATCTCTTTTCGATTTTTCTTAAATCATTCCTTCGGTTCAACCGCATATTTAGAAGTTTTCTATTTTAGGGATTATTGATTTCAGAGTTTGTATTAATTTTTCTCAGTGTTATAAGATTTTGATTTAGCGGTTTGATGGTTGGTTTTGCTTTATTTTTTGTTAAGCTACTGGTTTCCTCTATATTTCCCTCTACAAGCAAATCTTAAAGAATCGATTGATTTAGTTCTTTCGTAGAATCGATTTTGGGAGGTTTCATCGAATGAAACCCTGGATTTTTATAATTGAGGATTTGTATGATTTTTTTCGCTCAAATCCACTTTGCTTGCCGATTTTACAGATATCTCAGGGGATAGATTTGTGTTTGAATCCATTTTGAGGTTTTTAATTTTCTCGGCTTAATTATCGGAAATTTATTTAGGGTTCTTGAATCAGGCCAATGGATTTGGGTTTAACTTAGATTTGTTTATAATCAATGAAACTACTCTTTTTTAGATTGTGGTTTACCTTTATCCAAATATTTTGGTTTTTAAGATTAATGATTTTGTTGGGTTTGATAGGTACTTATAATTACGCTTTCGAGTTATGGAGGAAGAAACAATCGGATGTGATGAGGTTTTTGCATAGGGTGAGGTGATGGGAGTATCGCCAACATCCTTCAATTTGTCGTGTTACCCGTCCCGATAAGGCTAGACATTTGGGTTACAAGGCCAAGAAAGTAATCGAAATTCTTAAATCTTGGCTTTATTTTGCTTGATTTTAGTGCATTTGATATGTGGAAGCTAATTGATTTTCATCTTGGTCTCAAGTTAAATTTTGATTTGCTATGGAATAAGTATATTCGTTGAATACATTGTTTGGATTTTATGATTTTCATGAAGTCTTAAATAGATAAATTTCCTCATGCTCTGTTTTTCTACAATGTTTAAATGGTGTTAGGTATTTGTTCGTATAATGATGTCCGAAGACTTCAAAAAAATGTTAAACTGATGAGTTATTCCTTTTTTGTTATATATCAAACTAAGGTGCCTAGACAAGTTTGATTGACAGTTGCAATGCAGATTGTGTGGCTTACTTTGCGCAATACATGGAAGTCCATCTTATGTGATTATATACTATTTTTTTCGACTAGTTATAATGTTAGAACCATCTCGATTTCGTAACCATACACAATGTGTTCGGATGATGCCTTCTTTAAATATGAGACCAAGCCTAAGCTTACTAGTCTGGCGAGCTCTATCACAAATAGTAAGTGTTTGAGGTATAAATTCTGTCACTTTTGTGGTTCGTTTACTTGAACTCATAGAAACCAATCCATTAGCCGTCCTATTTATAATTATTTTGTTGTGAATACAAGCGACGAAGTGAGAATCGGATGTTGGTCGATACAAGCACTTCAGATGATCTTTCAACAAATGTATGACAAAAATAATTGTTTGACTCTGTTTGGTCAATTCTCAAGGATAATTCACTATTATATTATATGGATGTCTCGGGTTCTTACAAAGCGATTAGAAGTAGCAATCATGGAGGAAGAAGTAGATGAATGAACCCGATTACATTCAAGAGAAAACACGCTTGTGGTGGTTCAGTGTAGTGTTGTAAATGGTGTTGATGGAATATGGAATTACATGAATGAACCAACAAAAGTATTCGAGGTAAAGCTCATAAATCATCATCGACGTAACATGTCATTTATCCTATCGGTTTTGAATTCAAATTGTTTTTCTTGCAATCTTGACCATTAAAAAGACAACGCCCAAAAGTAAAATCCACTGAGAATATGCTGAAGTTGGTGGGCATCATAATCAGTCGCATTACCACAATATTTTCTCCAGCTTATAAATCTTTTATTATATGCTTATTTTTATTTTCTTTCCATGAAGTAAAGTATGTTTGAGGGGCTACCATTTTATCCATCACATTTATACACTTTTGTGTTTGTTTTAGTTTGGGAAAAGAACTTATAGTTATTAGATTGAGCAAATCGGAAAGTTTTTGATTTTGAAGTTGCAAGGGCGCAAGTCGAATCAAGTGATGACTGCAGAGAATAGAACATAGCTTTGGATGGCTCCCGAGGTAAGCACCGTTAGTGAACCGATTCTTCAAGTTTCCCGCATTAGTCATAAGACTCATAACCTTTCGCGTCTTTTGACAAAGAACTTATAAAAGAAAGTTCATTGTTGTCTACGATGATGATTTTTCCGCATCCACGTGCACCTGGCAAATGTCTATTATTTAGTCACAATATAAGGAAGGAAACTTCTATAGATCAAGACAATACCATAACTTGTCTATTTATATAGTATATTTGTGTGAAAAAGTGATGGGTTGAATTACTTATATGCTTAATCGTTTATCAAATTTTGTAGTATATCCGAGTCCAGTTTAGCTTCTATTCATGTGTGGAAAACTACTATAGGAGATGATGACTATTGAATGAAAGCAGAGGCAGTAATGCTTTGTTTTTGGTCTTGTTTATTTATTTGTTTATTCTTTAATCTTCGTATTTAAAAAGAGATTGAAAATTCATTCGCCTTTTGATGTTGTCATGGATCATGGTGATGAGTATTCGGATGTAGATGCTCAGGTAATAATGCTGCCTCAAGAAAATGCTTGCTTCTTTCAATGAGAGCTTCTTTTCTTCTTATTGTACATGCTTGTTAAATTTATTATAGTCAATACTTAATAGTAACGGATGTTTATCAAGTATTAAACTATGCAGTGGTTTAGTGGCAAACATAGTTGACACTATTTAGATAAAATGTGAAAAATTATAGTCTAGTGATAGTTCGTACACTTATCTCAGACCTCATTATACACTTGTAGAGTTCACATTTTCGAACTCTTTCCAAGGATTAAGTTTCAGTAATTATGTGAGTTTCATTTTAATTGTACAGTTTGCCCCTTTGGTTGTCCGAATTGTATTTGTGTCGCATGAATGAATGTACACTTATTTTCCTCTTTGGTTAGCTTGTGGAAGTCGTTTTAAATTATTTTTATCTTTTTTATGTACACATGGAGATTCATTCACTTATTTATACTGTCAGGAACTAGATGAATGTGGAGATGATGGATATTCAGATTTAGATGCTCAGGTGATAATGCTCGTTTCAATACTTGTTTATTTGTGGTTGTCTTTTTATCTTCATTATGTACAAGGAGATTCAATCATTTCTTGATGATGTCAGGAACTAGATGAATGTGGATTGTAGTCAATCACAATGTTCTATAGAGGTCTGTGTCTTCATACTCATCATGCTTATGGTTTTTCACTGCCTATGGTTTATTTGTTCGTCTCCATGTTGATGTAATTAAGCAATGAAATCACTATGGAAATATTGTTGTTGTTGTTGTCTTGATGATGGATTTATTAGACCACCTCTGTGTATTATGTTTCGACTAGTCATGTAACCTAGCATATTAGGTTTGACATTTTACTCGTATTCTGAATGTAGTTCGATACCATTATGGATGCCGTCTCTCTCTTCCAGATGGTCTCATGAGGGTCATTGATGTCATGGTTGATGGTAAGATCGATGTTGTTGTTGGATAAGTTAATGTTGGAAAGGGTTGTACTTCTGCAGTTCTGTTCTAAAGCAAGCTGGTGCCAAGGTCATAATAACTGAAATTGTTGAAATTTTTAGGACTTGTATCACTTCTCTTTAAGAAACCTTGAACTTGTTAATTAGCATCTGAATCCTTTTTTTCTTTTTGTGAATTTGGACTAAATTTATGAGTAATTCAATGTAATAGAGTTGTTATTTTGTATTAGATGAATCTGGTTTTATATGGAATTTGAATTTGAGTTGTCATCTAAATGTTAGTATTTTAATATTAATTTAAATTTGAATATGAATTGTCATTTGAATTTCAATTTATTTTGAGTTTCGACATCTTGTAATTTGAATCAATTATTTCTAAACTTAATCAGAATAATGACATCAAACCATATCATACATATATATTTTTAAAATTAAAATAAATCAAATCTACGACGTCATACAGATATGTCGTGCATAGCGGACTCAAAGCATCGTTATTTAGGGCACCTCGAAAGTGTCGTTTCAAAAAAAGACATCAATCTACGGACTTTCAAATGCATTCCGATAGTGTCTTTTTACCCTATGAAACGACACTACTGGACTATCTTAAAACGGTTATTTTCCACTAGTGTTGTGTATTCATATATTTATATCTGATGCTTATTCAGTTTTTTTTAATGGAAGATTTTTATCTTCGTAGGCTCCGAAACCATCATCTGGTCCATACAAATCTAGGTTTAGTTTTGGTATTTAGATGGAGTAACATGTTAAAGTGTTTAGTTTTGCGAATTCCAATTTATGTAAAATGATTTTTGATTTGGGGATTTGCTTGCACACGTTTTGTAAAGGAGGTGGAGTTGTTGAAGGTGCGAAGGAGGTCAAATGTGGAGGTAATACTATTGTCTTAACATCTCGAACTTTTCCTTACTCTGCAAACATTTTTCTATTCCCAGTTCACCATAGAGATAAGTTTCATCTCAAATCTTGCAGATAAGTCCTGCTGGAATCCTTCATTGTGCTCAAGGATGTGTTGTGCTTGACAGAGACGGGGTTGGTAGCAAAGGTTTAACTCCTTCAGTTTTTGTTCTTAAGATGTTAATTACTCCTTATTGCACTATGTTTAAGACTTTCTACTTCATAGTATTTGTTCCTTGTAAAATACTTTACTAGTGTATTCATGTCTAGCAAACTACTTGAGTGGGTATGTCTGGTAACTATTTGTCATTTGTGCATGAAAACCATTAGCCTTTACTTGGGGTTGACTGAAACTTGATAGGGATTTATTGCATCGAATGTGTTGTGGTTAGGTGTGTTAAATGCTTACAGAAAGGTTAGGCATTTGGTCCAATTTAATTTAATTTAATTTGTTTTTGTTTTTATTTCCTGTCTGATGTGCGAGTCTTAAACCTTGATAATTCCTTGTGATGCAGAAAAGCTACACATTTATTGCAATTTATTCTCGAATTTATATAGTGATTATTCATGTTATGCCATTATCATGTGCAATTTCTATCGATGTATAGTTTCTTAATTTTTTGCGTTAATAAAGAAGTAATCAAGATATTTAGAAGGTTGTTGCTGCCTATGACTGCAAAATTGTTGAGGGTGTGCTCAGCCATCAGCTCAAGAAGTTTGTGGTAGATGGGAACAAGTTGTACTCATTGTTCTAGGTCCTGATACCAGATTCAATGATGCTGAATTTCAAGAAATGTATGACTTTCTTACTGCTAGATCATATTCATCCTATCTGATTTATTTAACTATGTAAATATTTATATCCCTTTCTTTCTTTTATTTGTTGTTTTCTGAATCATAACTTATTTTGCTACAGATACCACCATTCTGAAGTATGGGCTAAGTTCATCGTCGCAAGGGAGTTTGTCGTTTTCTGTTTAATCAATTGTCTATTAGTGTATCATTTTGTTGTTTAACCTTAGAATTCACTAGCTAGCTAGGACTTGTATATTGTTCGGAACTCAGGATTTCAATCCTATTTAGTGTAATTTTAAACCAGATGGATACAATCAATGAATGCTGAATTTTCAGTTTGAGTTTGAATTTGAGTTTCATTTTTTGTTTCATTTGAATTTCAGTTTGAATTTAATTTGACTTTAATTTGACTTTGACTTGACTTTAATTTGAGTTTCATTTGATGTTCAGTTTTTTTATATTATAATTTAAATCTGAGATCAACGGCTAAGAGTCTGTATCTCATTACCCTTAAAATCAGTCGTTATTTTGAGGCCCACGGTTAAGGGTCGTACAAAACAGCTACGCTTTATCAGAGACCCCAACAGAGACGGTTAAAAATAGTCGTATAACACGTATATATGACTTGTCCTGACGGTCGCGGAACTTCTGTTTTCCACTAGTGGATTCTTCATCAAAACAGCTTCATAACATCAATCACCTAATAACCCCTTCGTTCTTTCACTATTAACAACTCATAATAAACATCAGACTACTCAAATCCACGTAATTTCTCAAATCAAATCAAGAACCCTAATTACCAATTTCGAACTATTCTTCAACCTCAAATTATAATTCAGATAAAACCCATTTCTAATCATCCCTCTATAACCTCAATTACATCTTCGGATTCATCTCAGAATCAAATATCAGAAACCCTAAATCGGTTTGATAAACATCAACACCACCCTCATCTCTATAGTAACATCTTCTACTTCATCTACTCTATCTCAAACAGAATCCTCTAATCTCTCTTAAACCGACTCTCAATCACTCGTAGAGGAAGAAGAACAGGGGAAAAGAAGAAGCAGAAGAAGAATGAGAAGAAAAAAGAAGAAAGAGAAAAATAAGATAAGAATGAATTCCTCTCGACCGGTTTTGGAGATAATGCCAACGTCCCTTGAGAAAGGCACCCACCCAAACTTTAAGGGCAAACCAGGTCGGTTTGTCTATAAAATAATTAATCTTCCCTTCATACTCATTCGATGATTACTTCTTCGTTTGGTATCCGAATGACACGTTCGAGTAGTCCATTCTGCGTAATTTTTCGAGATCTATCCAACAGTACTAGTTTCGTATCTAGATCGTAGATTAATTTCTATTAATTAACGTTCATGCTAGACTAATCGAGTTATTGTCGGCTAATTCGATGCTTGACCGGTCTAATAGCGTTGACGAGATTTAGGCTCCTTATAATTTTTTTGCTGATTTTTGTATGGGAATTCGTGGCATGATTTCTGATCTTTTGATGCACCTATCTCAATGATAAAACACGATTGTTTTACACAAATCCCCTTAGTCGGCGCCAATGTTTGCACCCGGAAATATTTTCGGGCACTAAACACTGATTTTGGTGATGATGAGGAAAACGGGATTAAAATCATAAAAAAACATAATACGAGAGACACCAATTCTACGTGGTTCGGCATGGTTTGCCTACATCCACGGACGAATCCCCTTGGGGAGTTGTGTTTTATTGATAATGGAATTTCCATGGGTTTTTTTTCTCTCCTTTTTGCTCCCACCTTACAGTATTACATTTCCCTTATTTATACAATTGTGAATTAGTGTCTTATCCTCATTGTGAGGTCAACTAAAGGTTATTAACTTCCCTTGCATGCCTCCAAGTATTAATTTTGCATGAATTGAGTAATTGATGTGTAGTTAATTCTGCATGAAACTTCCATGCATGCCTATTGACTTTCCTTGCATGCCTCCTGGCGTTAATCTACCTTGCATGCCTCCTTGTATTGATTTGCGGGCCTCCCGTGTATTTTATACATGATACAAACATCGCCCCCTCTTAACCTCCAACTTGTTGGTGGTTAAGAATTTTGGTTTTCCTTCGCGTTGATCGTCGATGACGTAACTCGTCAGTCGCCCCCAAGCGTGAGTAGAGACATTACAAAGACGCCCCCAACTGTGATAACCTGCAATAAAATTTGCTCACATGTTAGGCGAGACTTTTTGCAACATAGTGGACTTGTGATGCTCGATATCTAGTCGAGTATTGAGTAGAATGTAGTGTGTGCTTGCGGCTGTGGAAAGGCTTTTACTCGTAACGTAACAAGGCTAGCGCTTGTTGTTCGGGCAGTCTGCCGTTGTTTGTGTAAGTACGAGTCTTTGGACCAATATCGGGCATTGGGCTCGTGGTCTGGCACGAGACTTTATGCTTACCAAGCCGCAAGTCTTTCATACTCACGTGCAAGACGAGATTTTATGCTTGCGATAAAAGCAAGACTTATGTTCTCACATGCAAGGTGAGGCTTTAGGTGCTTGCGAAGTGATGCAAGGTTAAATATTGAAGGGTCTATGCAATCTGATGTAGTTTTAATTGTGGTAAGTAGAGTATCGTTCGCTCGGACTTTTTTTAAGATTTTGATTTTAGACTTAATTAAAGAAAATACTAAAACTAGCAAATAAAACAAAGGATGATAATAATTTTGAGAGATTACTGGGACTCAGGATTCCACCAAACTTCACAATCAATTGGTTCATACAATGATTCATATCAATTTTAGCTCTCTTCTAGACTCTATTTCTTTGCCGAAAGTAGATTTTTTAAAGCATTAGATGTAAATCGTAAGCATAGTGCATCAAAAGTTCTTAGACTAAGCATACACTATCAAACAAAATCACAAATAATCAATGAAAATCATAAATCGATTAAAAATCAATGCAAAAAGTCATAAGAATCAATTATAGATACCAAACAATTGTGAACTTGGCTTCCTCCGTCATCCCAGTTGTTGGGGTTTAGCTCCTCATGCTCAAAACGCACCCAAAAGATAGAAACATGGCTCAAAAGGTGTCTTTATTGAAGATATATATGAAAACAGAGATTTGTAACGTTGCATTGGTGTTACAAGCGTTACTGTTACAAGTTTCTAAGACTCGCCAAAAGAAAAAGATAGTTGGTTGACAATGTCGTTGAATTTAAGACCGCCGTCGCTGAATTTAAGTTCGCTCCCGCGAATCATTCTTCGTGTTCTTGTAAACGACACTTCGAAGTGTCGTCTGCAACCTATCTTCTTCTTCTTCTCTGCTGCTGCTGCGATTCTTCTCTACAGCGTGATTTATGGCCTCTGCTTCACCCCAAACTCTCCGACCTCCTTCTTGGAACTAAATCAGGCTATTTATACACTACAGGTAGGTTTAATCCGCACGAAATTTTTCACTTTTCCTCCACGGCAAGTCACGACTTTTCTTCCCTGTAAATCTTCCTTACACGTCATTGATTGAATCGTAGTTGTTCAAGACTCTTCTTAGGATAGAAACAAATCAGATATTCACTTCCCTTTGCCCACGTAACTTCCAAAAATATACCACAGAGACCCGAGTCGTTTCCTTCCCTGTTTTAGCTTCGAACGGATGATTAAGCCCAATTTAGTTTGTTGAATTACCTGTAACAGGCCTGTTTAGCTACATCAAGTCCATCCCAACCTTATTTGGCGATTGAATCTCGTTAAAAGCCTTCCAATCATCGAACCCCAAAATCGGCCTCATTTGCTCCAATTTTCCCGCCAAATTGATTTTTTTGAAATGAAAATGATGACCTCCCCCTAACCTGTGCGGCTCTGCCAATAGTACGTGCCTTTGAAATGGATGCCCCTTAGTAATTTGGGTACCCCTTATCCATTTTCGGGTTCCCTTTAGCAATTCTTCTGAGGTGTAATTATGACTTTTCCGGGGAGTCTCCAAAGATACTGTGGTGCCTGGTAGTCTTCCGAGGTGCCTTTAATAATTTTCTCCCATGAGCGCAAAAACCACTTTTCGAGCCAATTTCGCCGCAAAAGCTTATTTCTCCAAAAACACCTACAAAGACATAAAATACCAAAATAAGTGCAAAATCGAGTACTAACATTACAGAGAATTGAGACAAAAATAGACACATAAATGCGTCCATCAAATACCCCAAACTTATTATTTGCTAGTCCCAGCAAATCAAATCTACAAAATAAAATCCTAACTCTTGTCGTTTGAGGCATCGTCGATTGCATTTAGCGTATGCAATAAGCCTTAAACCCCTAGGTGGCCCTAGTGGCCGAGTTATAGTCTCGGAGGGTTTACAAGAGATATACCCACAAAACCTTTACTCCGCACCCTAGCTATCTAGGCGTAACCTTGGAAGGCACTAAAGAATCTCCTTGGTTGGCATACTTATTGACTACGTGGAGGAAGTACCCCGATGCGAAATTCCAATTCTGTACACGAGTTTACACTCAAGCATACTAAAATTCATATATAAGTCACAGAGCTCTGCTCAGATAGTCTCACTATGGACATCAATATCCGGAGTCAACAAATCACATGGATAGATTAAGAAGATGGATATAGAGAAAATGTAGATGATTTTGATGTTTACTAAGTGAACGGTGTTTCCCATATCTGTCTGAAGGCCTCCGCCAAAATGAACCTATCCTAATGGACTGAGATACTAGTCTCGACTAATATCAACACACCGGCATATACAAGGGAACCAGTGGTCGATAATCCTAACTCTAGGTCAACACAACTGGCATATACACGGGTTCCAGTGGTCGACTTTATTGAATTTATTCCGGTTGGTCAGATGGTCTGGTCTCACTTTTTTTTTTTCATTTTTTTTCATTTTTTTTTTTTTTTTTTTTTTTTTAAATTTCTTCATTTTTTTTTTTTTTTTTTGGTATCTCAATCACTCTAATTCACCCTGGCATTGGTAACAACTTGAATCGTGAGCCCCACCTAATCACTTAGAGAAACATACTTTAAAAAAGAAAATAAAAATAGAAGTGAAAAGGACTCAACGAGATATGGCGAAACTACCATGTTATTTCTAACACCGAGCTCGTGCTTTTATGAATAGACTCTTTAGATGTTTCCATCTAATCGATTGGTTCCTTAACTCCTACAACCAAATTGCTTCCATCCACTTAGATTGGTTAGTGCCATCCTTAATAAACATAAATTTCTAGGCTCTGGAGTTTATTTATTGCAACTAAAAAGTTTCTCCCACACCCCCAAACTTAAATCTCACATTGTCCTCAATGTTCTAAAGATAAAATTAAAAGCATGAACAAGGAGAAACTGTTACCATTTGAAGCAAAAGAGTTTAAGGAAAGATATTACCGTGTTGCATGAGCATGGGTTACTTCCCAAGAAGTGCTAAGTTTAACGTCTTCAGCCAGACGTCAAATACCGCAAAATGGCTAATTACCTTTTAAATCATATATCAATAGTCGAAACAACTGTGGATCAACAAAATCAAATAAAATTGCCACAATTATTAGAAAATGCACCAAATCGTAAAAATTAATGACAGAGCACATCCTCATCCAAGGTTTCGCAAGACAACCGGGTTTTTCTCGTGGTGCCCACTTGGGCTTCATATGAGTGTCTTGACAAAAGATTTTTCTCGAACTATGAGTTTCTAGTGGTTGGATTTCCTCTTGGACAAGATCGGGAGGATCGGGTTGAGGAGTCGGAAGAGACTCGGGAAATACCTCATGTATACTAGGCTCGATTCCCAAGTTAGGGATTTCTACTATGGATATTTGACCATCACTACCCCCAAACTTAGGTAATCGGTATTCTCGAGATAAACCTCTAACTATTGCTTGAATTTAGGATCCCTGAGTCTTTAAAGTACTCGAGAGCTTCTTCTAGATCATTACCGCCAAACTTAGGGTCAACATTATTCTCCGTAAGGCCTAGCACTATGGCTTGAATTTCACGGTCCGTAGAGTCTTTAAAGTACTCGAGAGTTTCTTCTAGTTCAACAGTTTGGTCACCTAACTGACTTAAGAGAATTGTCTCATCAAATTCATCTAAGGAATCACCAAATAAAGCGTCGTCCCAATTATCCTGAATTAAATCCTGAACTAAAGTGCTAATCATATTTACTTCCCCTAACTCATCAGAAGGTTGTCTATTAACATTAAAGACATTTAGTTCAGTGGTCATATTACGAAAGGATATATTCATAAGCCCGGTCCTACAATTGATGATAGCATTAGATGTGGCTAAAAATGGGCGACCTAAAATCACCGGTATTTGAGCACTAGGGTCCCGAACAAAGTTGAGTGTCTAGAATAACAAAATCCACTGGATAAATAAATTTATCAACCTCAATCAAGACATCCTCTATAACACCACGAGGACTTTGACAGACCTATCGCCTAACCGTAGGGTCATTTTAGTGGTTTCAACTCACCAAGACCTAGTCGGGTGTACACATGATACGGGAGCAGGTTAACACTTGTCTCCTAATTCAAGTAATGCTTTATCAACCATGTGATTACCAATCGTACAAGATATGGTGGGGCATCCAGGGTCTTTATACTTAGGGCTGTTTGGTTCTGAATGATTGAACTTACCGACCGCCTAAAAAGGCTTTCTTATGGACATTGCTTACGCTTTGAGTACAAAGATCCTTAAGAAACTTGGCATAGGCATTTGCCTAATTGCTTCTAATAAAGGAATATTTATGTTTACCCGCTTAAAAATCTCCATTATTTCGTTGAAAGTCGACTCTCTCTTAGTTGGAACTAACAAATTTGTGGATATGGGGATTCGGGCACAAAATGAGACCTATCGGGAACCACATGGGCATCATTAGAAATTTTATCAGTCTTTTCAGCTAATGGTTCCTTCTGGGGCTCATCTTGGGAACTAGAAGGTGGATCTACAGTATGTCCACTATTAGGCATGGCTACCTTATTGTCTACCGTTTTACCACTCCTAAGGGTTGTTACAGAGTTCACATGATTGAACTCTTTCTCTCTAGAGGATACTTCATGAATTGCTCTAGTGTTGGGTAGTGGTTGACTGGGTGACTTACCTTTCTCTCTTTCGCTCAAAAGCTCTACAATTATACTAACCTGATTTTTTAGTTCTGAAATAGCCTGAGAGTTTTCCTGTAAACCTTTCTTAACCGTTTGCTTAAACTCTGCATTGTTATGAGATAAGATGGCCATAGACTCTTCTAAGCTCATGATTTTTTTATCCGACAGGGTTCGATATTGATCCGGCCCTAAATGGTTCTTAGTATACCCAAAACCTAAGGAAGCCTGAGAATTACTAGACTGGCCCTGACTCGACCCTTAGACCAAGAGAAATTCGGGTGGTTTCTCCAACCAGGGTTATAGGTATCGGAATATGGATCAAATCTCTGATGGTTTTCAAACCTAGAGTTGTTATAAAGAGCATGGGCTTGCTCTTCGTATCTAGCATGGTGTGACCCTTGATTCATTTCTAAGGCTTCTAGACGCCTAAGAATATCCGACCCAAAATCAACTCTATCGATCCTATGGATAGGATTTCTAGGTATTTCTGGTTCTCTCATTGAAGCCCATTGCCTAGTTTTCTCGGCTAACTCGATGAACTCGTCGAAACATTCATCTGGGTCTTGATGGGTAAATTATGCACCACTAATTGTTTCTACCTGCATACGGGTTTCACTATCAAGGCCCTCATATAAAATTTGGGCCATATGGGCTTTTTCAAAGCCGTGATGTGGACAATGGTATAACAATTCACTAAACCTTTCTATATAATCATGAAGTTTTTCACCTATTTTCTGCTTAAAGGTTTGGATAGACTGCCGAACAGAGATAGATCTTATGGTGTGGGTAGAATTTCTTAACAAATGCCTCTACAAGACCATCCCATGTGGTAATTGTTTTAGAAGGAATAAAATGATACCACTCTTTGGCTTTATCATAGAGAGAGAAGTGAAACAAACGTAACCTAAGCACATCTTTGGAGACATTCGGATAGTTCATTGTGTCACAAATCATTTCAAAGTCTCTTATGTGGGTATATGGGTTCTCATTCTCTAATCCCCTAAACTTACGTAGCAAGCCAATAGTCTCAGGTCTAATATCAAATTGGACCGTAGAATCTGGTGGAACTACACCTGGGTCACGCACTACCCTAGACGGGTTCAAACGGTCCCTAAGGGTCTTTATTGGGACCTCATCATCATTTTCCTTCACCATTTCGACAAAAATATAAGTAATACTAGTGAAGCAAGAAAATCGTGCACATGCAAATGCTGGGCTAACTAATTTAGGTAAGCTTGGGTTACCTACTGCGAAATATACCCAAAGGTACGAGGTCGAGGTTTGTGGACTTTGCTGGTAACTCCCATAAGGCCCAAGGCACGGGTTCAGCTTACTAATCCACCAGTTTTCCTAAACTCGGTAGTCTGACGAAGATGCAATTGGTGTGTGCAGTGTTTTTTTTTTTTTTTTTTTTTATAAAAATAAAGTACTAAAATAAACACAAACAATATATACAAGTCCAAAAATAAGGAATAAAGAAACTAACAAAAATAAAAGGTCCAAAAACAAAATCTTCGGCTTTCTCCTTTTATGGCAAGTCCAACCTTTCAACTTCCGTTTCAAGCAAAACCTGCACAACAAAGACAAAAATACCAAAGACGTAAAATAGAACAAAAGAATAATCTCAAAAAAAATAAAAATAAAATATATACAAAACCTAAAAAAATGCAAAACCTAAAACCTAAACCTAATTACAAGTCCCCGGCAGCGGCGCCAAAAACTGATGTAGTTTTAATTGTGGTAAGTAGAGTGTCGTTCGCTCGGACTTTTTAAGATTTTGATTTTAGACTTAATTAAAGAAAATACTAAAACTAGCAAATAAAACAAAGGATGATAATAATTTTGAGAGATTCTTGGGACTCAGGATTCCACCAAACTTCACAATCAATTGGTTCATACAATGATTCATATCAATTTTAGCTCTCTTCTAGACTCTATTTCTTTGCCGAAAGTAGATTTTTAAAGCATTAGATGTAAATCGTAAGCATAGTGCATCAAAAGTTCTTAGACTAAGCATACACTATCAAACAAAATCACAAATAATCAATGAAAATCATAAATCGATTAAAAATCAATGCAAAAGTCATAAGAATCAATTATAGTTACCAAACAATTGTGAACTTGGCTTCCTCCGTCATCCCGGTGTTGGGGTTTAGCTCCTCATGCTCAAAACGCACCCAAAAGATAGAAACATGGCTCAAAAGGTGTCTTTATTGAAGATATATATGAAAAACAGAGATTTGTAACGCTGTATCGGTGTTACAAGCGTTACCATTACAAGTTTCTAAGAGCGCCAAAAGAAAACGATAGTTGGTTGACACTTGTCGTTGAATTTAAGACATTGTCGCTGAATTTAAGTCTACTCCCGCGAGTCTCTGTTTCTTCGTGTTCTTGAACGACACTTCGAAGTGTCGTCTGCAACCTATCTTCTTCTTCTTCTCTCTCTCGCCGCTGCGATTCTTCTCTACAAGCGTGATTTATGGCCTCCGCTTCACCCCAAACTCTCCGACCTCCTTTTGGAACTAAATCAAGGCTATTTATACACACTGGAGGTAGGTTTAATCTCGAAATTTTTCACTTTTCCTCCACGGCAAGTCACGACTTTTCTTCCCCGTAAATCTTCCTTACACGTCATTGATTGAATCGTAGTTGTTCAAGACTCTTCTTAGGATAGAAACAAATCGAGATATTCACTTCCCTTTGCCCACGTAACTTCCAAAAATATACCACGAGACCCGAGTCGTTTCCTTCCCCTGTTTTAGCTTCGAACGGATGATTAAGCCCAATTTAGTTTGTTGAATTACATGTAACAGCTCGTTTAGCTACATCAAGTCCATCCCAACCTTATTTGGCGATTGAATCTCGTTAAAAGCCTTCCAATCATCGAACCCCAAATCGCCTCGTGCTCCAATTTTCCCGCCAAATTGATTTTTTTTGAAATGAAAATGATGACCTCCCCTAACCCGTGCGGCTCTCGCCAATAGTACGTGCCTTTGAAATGGATGTCCCTTAGTAATTTGGGTACCCCTTATCCATTTTCGGGTTCCCTTTAGCAATTCTTGAGGTGTAATTATGACTTTTCCGGGGGAGTCTCCAAAGATACTTCAGGGTGCCTGTAGCGTCTTCCGGGGTGCCTTTAATAATTTTCTCCCATGAGCGCAAAAACCACTTTTCGAGCCAATTTCGCCGCAAAAGCTTATTTCTCCAAAAACACCTACAAAGACATAAAATACCAAAATAAGTGCAAAATCGAGTACTAACATTACAGAGAATTGAGACAAAAATAGACACATAAATGCGTCCATCACAATCCTCATCTCGAACTTGATCATGTTATTCATGACGCTATTCATGAACCACGAACTCGGTCATGTCGTTATCCAAGAACCTCGAACTCGATCATGTTGCTGCCCCAAGTTCATATAAAAGTTTCTCAAACACAGAAAGTTTTGCTTTGATGTTGTAGGGATTGAAAAACGGTTCTAACGAGCCAAAAATCACTCAATTCGGACTTCAAACGAAGAAGTTACTGACGAAACAAGATTTGGATGAAGCAGATGCGTTTCTGTAACAGTTATAACTGTTATTGTTCTCTAGATTTCGAAATACTTGTTGCTACTATTTTGGCCACGCTTTCTTCGACTGTTTCGCAACAGTTTCTTCAACCTTCGTAACGGTTTCTTCAACGTCGCAACGGTTTCTTCAACCTTTGTAACGACTTCTTCAACCTCACAACGGTTTCTTCAACCTTTGTAACTGTTTCTTCGACCTCGCAACGGTTTCTTCAACATTAATTATTATTTTTTTGCTGATTTTTGCATGGGAATTCGTGGCATGATTTCTGAGCTTTTGACGCACCTTTCTCAATGATAAAACACGATTGTTTTACACGAATACCTTTAGTCGGCGCCAATGTTTGCACCCGGAAATATTTCCGGGCACTAAACACAATGATTTTGGTGATGATGAGGAAAACGGGATTAAAATCATAAACAAACATAAGACGAGAGACACCAATTCTACGTGGTTTGGCATGGTTTGCCTACATCCACGGACGAATCCCCTTGGGGAGTTGTGTTTTATTGATAATGGAATTTCCATGGGTTTTTTCTCTGCTTTTTGCTCCCCCTTACAATATTACATTTTCCTTATTTATGCAATTGTGAATTAGGGTTTTATCCTCATTGTGAGGTAAACTAAAGGTTATTAACTTCCCTTGCATGCCTTTAAGTATTAAGTTTGCATGAAACTTCCTTGCATGAATTGGGCAATTGATGTGTAGTGAATTCTGCATGGAACTTCCATGCATGCCTATTGACTTACCCTGCATGCCTCCTGGCTTAATCTACCTTGCATGCCTCCTTGTATTGATTTGCGGGCCTCCCGTGTATTTTATACACGGTACAAACAACTGTATAATACTTGAAATGGAGATTTTTCATTAAGAACAGGAGTTGGTGTTCTATTAATTAGATAAGTAGCATCTAAAAAGGCATCCTACCAATATTGTGTCTATGCTTTCTTTCTGCAAGCCCATTTTGCTCTGGGGTTTTTGGAAAAGATATCCTAATTTGAATTCCAGATGACTCCAAAAAAGTTTTAAAAATACCTTTGACTAGTTCACTAGCACCATCAGTTTGAAAAGCTACTATCTTTGTCTTAAAAAGATTTTTAATTAAATTTTTGAAATGTTGAAAAAATTGTAAAGCCTCAGTTTTAAGCTGCATTAGATAAATCCAATGAGATCTACTAAAATCATAAACAAACAATATGTAATATACATATCCTGCCAATGAGGTGACAGGAGCAGGACCCAATTCATCACAATGAATCAAAGCAAGAGGAGAAGAAGCATGAGATGGGGATAATTGAAAAGGTAATCTTTTGCTCTTGGCAAGCTGACAAGGATGACACAAATAAGAGCTATTTGAAGACTTAAGAACAATATTTTTACGATTATGAAGATTTTGAATAACTTTCAAAGATGGATGACCAAGCCTATTATGCCATGTATTTAAAGAAGCTACAAGAGATGAAAAGGCAAACTGCATCATAGTAGAGGTAATGGGATATAAATTGTTGATCATTCTACCTTGAGCTAACAAAACATGATCTCTCAAACTTCTTATCTCATATCCATATGGATCAAAAATGATATAACAATCATTATCCTTTGTGAATTTTTCTACTGATAACAAATTATGCTTCATATCAGGGACATGTAGAGCATTATCTAACCAAAAACTTGTTTTTGAAGTATTAAGAATTGTACTACCAGTAAGAGAAATAGCAAGTTTCTTACCATTACCAATCATGACATTGTCCTGTCCTTTGCAGTTAAAAGCATTTTGAAGCAAAGTCTTGTCTCCAGTCATATGAGTTGATGCACCACTGTCAGTAATCCATACAGTATTTTAAGTAGATGGCTCATCATTATATGCAAAGTGATATTAACATCAAGACCTGTAAAAGCTTGCTGAGTAGAACTTGAATTACTAACTTCCCCAGTTGAACAATTTGCTCCAGTATCAGTTTGTGCATAATGAGCTTGATTATAATTATTTGAAGCTCCAGTTGGTGGTGGATGATATCTAAAGAAACATCTGGTAGCCAAGTGACCCTTCTTCTTGCAAATTTGACAGAACATTTTGGAGTAGTCAGTGTAAGATCTTCCATTAGAAGTTGAACTTGAACTAGTAGAACCATTTGAACTAGAACCATGCTGATACTGACTGTTTCTATAAGTTCCATCACTTCCATTTCTATCACCATTCCTCCTGTTATTATTATACCATTTGTATTATTTCTTTCATACATAGCAGTAGCATTATGTGCGTCATAGACATTAGTATGCTGATGTTGTCTTTCACTCAAAAATTATTCATGTGACAAGAGTTTTACTTTTAATTCACCAAAACTATATGGTGTTTCTCTAGTCTGTGAAGAGATGACAAACACATCATACTCAGGACCCAAACCATTCATAACAAACATCATTATATCTGCATTATTAACTTTTTCTCCAATTGCAGCTAAAGCATCAATAATTGACTTGATCTTTTGAAGATATACTACAATTGACTGATTAACTTTTCTAATTCCATGTAACTGAGTTCTTAACATGTTTTTCTTAGCAAGATACTGAGTTCTAAAGCTAGTATGCAAAAAATCCCATATTTCTATTGCAGTAGCAAGATCAAGAACATCACCACTAACAGTTTCAGTAAATGTTGCCTTAAGACATGTAGAAACAAACCTGTCTAGCTTTCTCCAAGAAACCCATTTTGGATTACTAGTTTCAACCCCATTAACAATTAACTTTTGTGGTGGTTCAACTAACTCACTATTAACATATCCAAAAAGATCAGTGGATATCAAAACTCCTTCAAATTGGTCACGCCATAACAAATAATTTGATCCATCTAATTTCATTGACACAAAATTGGTGATGTTGTTGAATGGAAGAGAACAAGAATTACCAGTTCCAGCGGAATTCGACATAATTCCTTGAGTTGAAGTATTTTCTTGATGTAGATTTTGAAGAACTGTGTTGTTTTGATGTAGATTTCGAAGAACTGTGTTGTTGTTGTTGTTTTTGTTGTTGTTGTTGTTGTTACGAATTTTTCGATTATTTGTATAATTTCCAGATCTTGTAGAGACCATAAAATTTTGATTTAACCCTAAAAGAAATTTGGGAAGACTTATTGGATGATTTTTACCCAGAAGCTTAAAATTGTTGTAAAAATTGTTGAGCTTAACTTTGATGATGATCGATTCCCAGTCTGATACCATGAGAATTGATGTACTTCTCATGATATTGAAACAATGATTTTAGAGAAGAAAGAACAAGGTTTCTATATTGAATGTGTAGGAAAAAAATACAAGATAGATTCTTACAATAGAGGTTCAGACATATTTAATGTGTCTAAGACGAAGACTGTATGACCTATATAGTCAAATTCAATTGACTTGACTTGACTTGACTTTGACAATACTGAATATTCCTAATACTTAAAATGACAAATTAAGGTACCTGATCAGATGCTTGAACAAAGAATTAAATTTCAGATCATGCGCACCACCAAGCAAACAAATCACACGCAAACACTTCCCAAAAATGATCGTCTTTTGCTGAAAAAACGGTCCGCATTTTTTTTTTTTTTTCCTTACTCAAGACCACTGAAGATGTTTCTGACATTTCTTCTTCTGAAACAAACCGCAAACGACCAACTTTGGGAATATCTTCCATTCCACTTGCACTCAGGGGCGGAACTGCAACAAGACTTCACCTGGCTGAAGTCACCCCTAAAAACGTAAAAGCCAATCTTTTTGTTACCTAATGACATTTTGCATGTATGGATGTCGCCTTGTGGATCCTTTTCCACGTTCTGAATTACTCAATTACACATGAGAATTTTATAAGTTTTCCTGACCAAAAACCACAACAAATCAGAGTGGCGCAGCGGAAGCGTGGTGGGCCCATAACCCACAGGTCCCAGGATCGAAACCTGGCTCTGATAAGAGAAAGGCTTCCATAGTATTTTTTTTTTTTTTTTTTACTCATTTAGTCTATAAGAGAAAGGCTTCCATAGTTTTTTTTTTTTCTTTTACTCATTTAGTCTTACAGTACTGCAGCTAATCAATAAAAGTCGGTGGTCGCTTAAAACTCTAAACAGTATCATGGATTCCTGTGGGCAATAAATTCTTCCTTTAGACAAGCTGGTAAGAAAAAATAAAATAGATTTGCATCAATTAATCCATTTGTTAACTGAGGTGCGCTTCTCCTTATGTAATTATCATAAATTAATTTTTAAAATAGTAAACGCTAAACCATGTACATGCATATGTATATGTCTATAAATAGAGCTTGTATGTCCATAAATAGAGCTTGGATATTTGAAGGGAAGCCACACGCATGCATAATGATAGGTTGGTATAGGTTATTGGAGGAGTTCTTGGTGGTGTTCTGCGATAAGGATATCTTTGATAAAAGAGTTGAGGTTGGTATCAGACGAACCACCTTTTGCAAGTGCTTTTCTACATATATCCTTGAGTTCACTTGATCTTCTTCTCATTTCCTTAACTTCATTATTAACATCTTCCTCTGCTTCTCCATTTATGTTCATGAATTTCTTCACGATCCTTTCAACTTCACCCCTTTTGACCAATGCTTTGGCTCCAAACTCTTTCATGACTTTCATTCCAACTTTCAAATCATCTACTATAAGTTTTCTGTTTGGAATTTGATCAAAATATATCGGAAATGTAAGCATGGGCACGCCGGCGTATATCGATTCCATTACCGAATTCCACCCGCAATGAGTCCAAAATCCTCCTACCGAAGAATGGCAAAGTACCCTCAATTGATCACACCATGGCACTACTAATCCGCGACTACTAGTAGATGTATCATCACGGTCGCCACCACCATCACCATGTATACCTGCGGTAAGATGCCCAGCTCCACGTGAAACCAGCAAATACTGAATCCCGCTTTCATGTAACCCGGCTAATATCTCCTCCATTTGTTCTCCTGAAATTGAAACAGTACTGCCAAATGCGATGTACATGACGGAGCTTATAGGTTGGGAATCTAACCATTTTAAGTAATTAAGTTCCTTACTGTTTGCATACTCATCTCTAGCTGATTCTTTTTTCTTATCATGAAATTGATGAAATTGATTAATGGTAGTGTTGAGGTTAGATACGGAAGGGCCAATCGTGTAAACTGGGAATGAAAATATTTCCTTTAGAGTGTCTGTGACTTGGGGTTCAAGCTCGTAAAAAGTAGGAATAAGAAGACATTGGACTTTATCCAACAAAGTGAAGGCTACCATTTCAGGGTTGAATTTGGGATCATTTCCTCGCGGTAAAAATGGCATATCTGACAATCTTATTGGCGACACTCCAGGAATATAATTTATCACCTCATCATAGCAATCTGTTGCACAAAATAAAGGAAACTCTACATCAACATGGCTTTTATTCTTTTGTGACAAACTATATATACCGGATTATAAATCTATATGCATGAATATGTACCTGATGAGTGATCAAGGTTATGCCCATTTTTAGTTAGAAGGTCAGCATGAGACAATACGGAGAACATAAATGATGAAGCCGTCCAGAACGAAACCACCGGAATATTCCTTCTATTGCCGATTGAAAATGCCCATATCAAGCTGAAATCCGCTATAATAACAGTCGCCGGTTCAGATGTATTCATAACGTGCTCGAATGGAGCTTGTATCTCTTCAACTGCGATTGCAAGGAAGGTCTCAAAGTCCAATGTTGATGACCTTACAAACTCTGAAGGAATCACATTGGGAATTGACCGGAGATGAATTTGAGGCGGTATTGGAGTTGGCTCAAGGATGCCAAACCACTCTTCCGTGACTACAAAAGTGATTTTAACATTATCACCTAATTTATGAGCTAAATGCTTACAAAAATTCATCATTGGGTTGATAAGTCCTCTTGCTGGAAAAGGCACTGCAACAATGTGACATCTCTCCATTGATTTGTTTTCCTGCTGATTGGTCTCCTCCACGTCTCTCTAAAGTTTCTCACAGAATATTATTATATGATCGATCCTTTATTCAATCTGAGACATATATATACACAAAACTTAAGTTGATTCGAACATCTATCTGGATTATTGAAGATACATACTCCCTCCGTTATAGGAAAAGTGATACTTTTCAATTTGGCCTATTTTTAGGAAAAAATGAAAAAGTAAAAGTATCACTTTTCAATCTGAGACATATATATATATATATATATATACACCAAACTTAAGTTGATTCGAACATCGATCTGGATGCTTAAACAAGTATTATTGAAGATACATATATTATTTTTTTGCCTCATTCAAGTAGGCGACATGGTTTTTCTAAGTGCAGAAAAGAAGCAACGTCCATTTATTTATTGCCACTTTGATTCAACTCTTTAAGACGCAAAAAAAGTCAAGTAATAAAAAGGCTTCGTGCTTGCTTCAAGCTGAACCACTAGACTCAGCCTAGGAAGCGTTATATTTTGAATAACAGGTTTCCTAGCTAGCATCCAAATCCAAATATATGAAAAGAGTTTGGACCAAGCTAGCTAAGTACTTTATATTGCAGCAACCTGCGATATACGGTTATTAATTTCAAGTTGCATTTTGGTTTTGTTTCTCATCTCTTTGTTTGTACGTTTCAACGTAGATGCTTCTTGGCTACTGCTTAATACAAAGAATAAACAAAGTTTTGGATTTACATGCCTTCGTTAATCTGAACATAAAACTAAGTAACGTGAATCACTTCATGGGTACGTAATTGGAATTACTCCTTATCATTTAAGTTTGAAAAAGTCAACTCTTCAATTCACTGGTTTAAGAGGATTTTTCAAGGAACCGATACGTGAGTGGGAGGGCAGGTGCTCCCCCCTAATTGGCCAAGAAATGGGAGGCAAGTAGAGACAGTGCGACAATGAGACAAGCAACTCATGGAAAGAGTATTTTCTTAGTGGGAATCGAACACTTTAAAGTGCCTCTTATAACACTTGCATGAAAAGAGTTTTTAGTTTTCATGTTGATAAGATTTTATTGGAATAAATTTGTCTATATAAGCCTTCCTAAAATCTCGCATATCACACACTTGTAAGCTGGTTAATTTCTCATCTCCTATATCATATAGCACATAATATTTGCATAGTAATGGCTCAAATTTACAGACTACGTGTTCAAGACGAAGCTAAAAACTGCTCCGCAGACCAATTTTATAATTTTGTTAAGACTGAAAGGACCAAGCTCCCACAGGTTTTCCCTCTTGTCTTCAAGAGTGTCCAGATTCTTGCAGGTGATGGAAAGAGTGTGGGCACAGTAAGGCTCTCGAAAATTGCCATGGGTAAGTACAAGAAACTTATTTAACTATGACACTTAATTAATGGATATATATATAAGGGAATTTCATTAAGCAAAGTTTTACAAATAAGAAAGGCTATTTTATGTTATTTAAGCATCGTCCCGCTAGTTTTCTTCACTTAATACAATGATGGGAACAATGATAACCGAGTTATTCTCTGATTAATTGAAACTTAAAATTAAACGAGTCACTAAAGTTAGTTATTAAAGGCTCGCTATGTTAAATGCAATCTCCTTCAAATTAACGCAAGTGTGTTTTTTTTTTTTTCCCGAAGGCAAGGTTATATTAAGAGAGAAAATTCACACAAGGTGAATACATTAAGAAGAACAAGACATTACATAAGCATAATTGTCTCCCAGTTGCTCCATACAAGGCTAGTCGATTAACTCAGTTGTGCTTTTCTTCCTTCCACGAAAAACTCTCCCATTTCTTTCATTCCACAGAGTCCAGCAGATTGCATAATGAATTATCTTCCAAACATTTCTTCCACGTCCACGCAAAACATTCACATTCCAAGCATCAAACTTATGCGGTAGAGGCCAAGAGATTTTGAAGGCTTTGATGAAGTAATTCCATAACTCAAAAAAGAACGTACAGTGCATGAACATAGGGCCAGTTGTTTCTCTGTGAGAGTTACAAAAGACTTTGTTCTGGGTGTTGTATAATGTTTACTCTTCTCTCTCCTTTTTAGTTTTGGGGTTCTTGTAATCGGAATATGGGTTATTTATTCAAATATTTTAAAAACATGGTCCAAATGGACGAGCAAAAATTAGTATGGGCGAAATGGACACCAAAAAAATAGCAAGGATGAAACTGGATTCATCCTGACTTAAACATAAAAAATAGCCAGGATGAAACTGTATGCATCCTGATGTAAATTAAAATTAAAATAAAATATTTGAAAATGGGTAGGATGAAACTGTTTACATCCTGGCTATTTTTACATTTTTGTCCATTTAAACAGTATCAAAAATCTAAATTTCATTTTCACCCAGGATTTGCTGATTTTGGTCTTTTTAACCAATTTTGTGTTTTGTAATCTGCTTACTTCCCGTAAGCTTTTTCAATCTAATTCTTATCTTTGCTGAGGAAAAAAAAAAACAGAGTTACAAAAGACACATTGATCGCTCTCTATATCGACCCCTCTGTAGATTAGAATATCTCGCGTTGGAAGAGAGTTATGAAAGCTTGCCCATAAAATAAAACTTACCTTGTGAGGGATGTTTGGCTTCCACAAATGCAACGCAAAGAGTTTTATAGGTATCAATTGTTGAAATCGATTACAAAATGATGAAGTAGTGCAAATTAAACTAGGTGCCCGAGATAATGTCATAGCGACTTCCTTTAAAACCACTCTCGCGGGTCAAGTCAGTAGGTAAACATTGCCTGTCTTTGATCCTAAGCAGCAGACTACGTGTGAAATCACTCTTGCTTCGGACGCAATACAAATTTGACTTCAATTTCATGGGTGGGTGAAGTTAATTAGCATCTGGATTCACCAAGTGTAGGCAATGATGTAAACATGGAAGCAATTTGGAGTATTTCTTGTACATGCTCGCACATGCATATGGGAAGCATATATAGACTGTTGAGATAAAAATGTTGGGTATTGACCGGCCAAAATATAAAAATCATTCACATCTCATACTTTTTTCGTCTCACCAATAAAGAAAAATGCATTATGGAAGAACTTTCATGTACTCACTTTATTTATAAGTTAGCCAATACTTGAAGTCACTACTTGTTCAAGTCGAAGCAAATAGACGAGTAATAACGTTATTAATTATCATGGATATGTAGGATGTCATTGATAAAAGCGTCCAGGTTGGTGTCGTATGAACCACCTTTGGCCAGTGCTCGTCTACACATCTCCTTGAGTTCACTTGATCTTCTTCTCATCTCCTTAGCTTCATTGTTTACATCTTCTTCTGCTTCATCTTCATTTATGTCCATGAACTTATTCACTATCTTTGCAACTTCATCCCTTTTAACCACTGCTTTTTCTCCAAATTCCTTTGTGACTTTCATTCCAACTTTCAAATTATCCACAATGAGTTTTCTGTTTGGAATTTGATCAAAAAATATTGGAAATGTAAGCATGGGTACACCTGCATATAAAGATTCCATTACCGAATTCCACCCACAATGGGTCAAAAATCCTCCAATTGAAGAATGACAAAGTACCTTCAACTGATCACACCATGGAACTATTAATCTTCGACTATTAGTACTTATCTTGTCACCGTCACCACCTTCATGTACACCTGAAGTAACATGCACACCGCGTGAAACCAATAAATATCTAACCCCACTTTTATGTAATCCGGCCATGATCTCCTCCGCATGTACCCCCGATATTGGAATGGTACTACCAAATGCAATGTACAAGACAGATCTTATAGGCTGGGAGTCTAGCCATTCTAAGTAATCAAGTTCCTTCACGTTTACATACTTGACTGTGCTTGATTCTATATTTTTACCATCAACGTGATGATGTTGCTCAATGACAGTGGAGATGTTAGATATGGAAGGGCCAACTGTGTAAATTGGGAAGGGAAATATTGCCTTTAAAGTGTCTGTGACTTGAGGTTCAAGCTCGTAAAAGGAAACAATAAGAAGAGACTGAACTTTTTCTAACATATTGAAGGCTACCATTGCAGGGTTGAAATTGGGATCATTTCCATTTTCCAGCAATGGCATGTCAGCTAATCGTGTTGGCGAAATTCCAGGAATGTAATCTATCACCTCATCACAGCAATCTGTAGTACAAAATAAAGGAAACTCTCAACATGGTTGTAACTTTCTTGTGAGAAACTATGCTAGACGATCAATCTATATGCATTGTTACATACCTGATAAGTTTGCAAGGCTATGCCCATTCTTAGTTAGAAGGTCAGCATGATACATCACGGAGAACACAAAAGATGTCGACGACCAGAACGAAACCACCGGAATATTTCTTTTATTTCCAATAGAAATTGCCCACATCAAGTAAAAATCCGCTATAATAACGGTTGTCGGGTCAGATGTGTTCAGAACATACTCGAATGGAGCTTCCATCTTTGCAAGTACGATTTCTAGGAAGCTGTCAAAGTCTAATGTTGATGACCTGACAAATTCCGAAGGAATCACATTGGGAATCGATCGGAGATGAATTTGAGACGGCATCGAAGCTGATTCAAGGATGCGGAACCACTCTTCGGTTACTACGAAAGTAATTTTAACCTTATGGTGTAATTTATGAGCTAAATCCTTACAGAAATTCATCATTGGGTTAATAAGTCCTCTTCCTGGAAATGGCACTGCTACAATGTGGCATCTCTTCCCTGATTCCTGCACCTCGTTGATCTCCTCCATGTCTTTCACAGGTAAAGACTGCTAAAGTTTAGGTGAAGTGTAATAGATAAGGTGAAAAATGGAAACCAAGAGACAAGGGCAGCTTGAATGTAAACTGTATTGAAAGCTTGTTAAAGTTTTATGAAATATATATCAAGGTGACGACGAAATCAAAATGGAGAGAAGGACAACCCTATGACAGATTCGTACATCTGAAATACCTGTTCAAGTAGGCAGTAGCCAACCTGGTTTTGTGGTTTTGCGAGGTGGAAAAGAATCAACATATAAATTAATGTAAAATAACCTTATTAGATGATAACAAGTTGGATTTGATTAATGATATAAGCATGTTTAATCCAAATAATGAGGCGTAACATATCTTACTAATATAAAGAAAAAAGCTCTTTTTGGTAGGAGACCCCCTAAATTATTTAGTTGTCCCTATCTTTTACATATTTACAGAAATACCGTTGTTTTAAAAATAGATCAAAAATTTAAGAAACTTAATATCTTTCAAAATATACACTGATTTTTTGTAAAATTTATATATTTGAAAAGGGAAAAAATATCTCTAGCCCATTTTCTTATTTTGTTATATCTAAAACCCACCAATAAGATGATAGATATCTAGAACCCATAATTAGTTTTATCATATTATTTTTACTAAACCGACCTTAAACCAATTAAGGAGATAATTTCTGATTTTGAAAAAAATATTTATGAAGAAAATTAGTTCACCTAAAAGTCAAAACCTTTAATTTTGTTTGCTTTAATTAATAAATATTAGATCCAAATATTCAGGAAATTAAAAGTCTTGAATTCAGGAAAATCGCTAAAATAAAGCTACAATATATAACAATAATTATTACCGTTTTTGATAGTTATCTTTGTTCATATTTTTTTAGGTTTGGCTCAGAAACTACTAATAATTTTATTTATCACGCGTGATGCATGCAAGTATTAAACGAAAACCAAAATTATAGTGATAATTTCGAATATCACGCCTAAATGAAAATTAAAACTATTACCAACGGAAAGTAGTGATAATTTGAATATAACACTTAACGCATACTAGTGTTGAATGAAAATTTCAATTGTCACAAACCAGCATCTGATTATTTGATGAAAAACCGGATTTTTCATTTTTCATTTTTTATTTTTTTATGTATTTTCATTGAGAAATGCAACATTTTAGACCATAATTCCAATAGTGAAAAATGAAATTTTCGTGCAAAATTTAGCTGAAAAGAAGACTTATCACTTGAAATGAAGGTGAAAAGGGATTTTATCACCCTAAACATGATGAAAAAACAAAATTTCATACCGACCAACACAGGGAAATTAATTTTCATTTGATACATAAGAAATGAATTATTCCCATTTGTAGGTCTTGAAAGGTAGACCATCCCTGGTGATAAGTAGTACTGTAGTTCCGCTTTTGTTACTTTGTTAGTTTTTTTCCATTAAACATCATCAAGGCAGAAGTTCAGAGAGAAGGAGATGATTCTAAGGGAGAAAAACTAGAAAGTGAATTTGAAGATGAGATAAATCATCAACTTTGGTGGTACACTGGTACTATTATCACCAGCTCCATAATCATCATGATGGTTGCGACCAAGGATAACTCAACCCCATATACTGTTTCACAATAAATTAAGTTAGACTTTCTCATGTGATTTCGTTAAAGGAGACACAAGAGATCTTGAAGATTAAACTAAAATATGATGTATCGCTGCTAAGGTGCAATAACCCAATTAAGTGATAATCGGATAATATAACCACTAGTAAAGGTCTCGGAGCATTCAACTAAGATCCTAAAACTCTTGGAGGCATTCAACTAATATCCTAGAAAATCTCGATTTCGTTACCTTACCGTGGAAATTTGTTAGATTTTTTTTTTCAATTAATTTGCTTTTAAAAAATAATGCGATAAAGGATATTTTAGGAATCTTTAAAATATAAAAATACAAAGTCAACTCAAAACTTTTAATCTTAGCCGTATATCTTATCTTTTGGGCTACATATATACACAATTTTAATGGACGGGTTTCTGGAAGAGAGAGGAGCTAAACTTGGGTTCCTCAGAAATTTCCACTATTTGAAAAGCTCTTTCAATTATCTATGTAACGAGTACAAATAAGAATAGTAAACTTTTGTTTTACAGAAAAAAAATTCTTGACTTTCAAATTTAGTATTATTGGATGAGTAAAATTCAAACATGTGCATCGCACATGTGTCCTTACTAGTGGTTATAAAAAAAAAAATCATTATAACCATGATGATCAAGTTGTACAAAATTTCATTAATCTTTTCCTCCAATGATTGTTTACTAAAACAAAATCAGTCAGCTAGTCTAGATTCGGGAAAGACTGTAGCCCCGGATAGCCATATGTTCAGTTTAAGGGGTTGTGCAATCCATTTTTGTTCAGTTTCCCATAAGGTGGTCCACTGTCGATAGGTTA
Organism: Papaver armeniacum; assembly: GCA_023531295.1. Taxonomy (NCBI): domain Eukaryota; kingdom Viridiplantae; phylum Streptophyta; class Magnoliopsida; order Ranunculales; family Papaveraceae; genus Papaver; species Papaver armeniacum. The sequence goes on from JAJJWW010006838.1 coordinate 905,915, forward strand.
GGTTTACGAAGCCAGTAGACTTTCATGGGAGAGTTAACTAATACAGGAGACATTGAAAGAAAGAGATTTCTGGATAAACCAAACAAGGCGGGTCAAATCGTTGTTATAAGCACATTTAATCCAATATGACTTAGCTAAAAAAAAAGAATATTTAATCCAACTAATGGGGCGTACCATAGGGTTACGTATTTTTCAAAAAAAAAATTGAATATGAAGTAATGGACTCAAATTAAATCAAATTACTCTAAATACCGGAGTGTGTTTGCAATTAATCGTTAACCAATCACTTCCTAAAGCCAAAATTACGCTTGCGATAAAAATTGATGGTCTTTGATTCTAAGCAGGCTACCTGTAAAATCACTCTTGCGGTTCAAGTTATTACCCGTTGGTTGTCTTTGATTCTAAGCAGACTTCCAGGGAAATGGAGGATGTCTTTGATAAAAGCTTCGAGGTTGGTGTCGTATGAACCACCTATTGCCAGTGCCCTTCTACATATCTCCTTGACTTGACTTGATCTTCTTTTCATTTCCTTAGCTTCATTGTTAACTGCATCTTTTTGTGCTTCTTTATTTATGTCCATGAACTTCTTCACTGTCTTTTCAACTTCATCCCTTTTAACCAATGATTTTTCTCCAAATTCCTTGGTAAATTTCATTCCAACTTTCAAATCATCTACAATAAGTTTTCTGTTTGGAATTTGATCAAAAGATATTGGAAATGTAAGCATGGGTACTCCTGCATATAGCGATTCCATTACCGAATTCCACCCGCAATGAGTCAAAAATCCTCCAACTGAAGTATGACAAAGTACCCTCAATTGATCACACCATGGGACTACAAAATTTTGACTATTGGTATCTTTCTCATCAAAGTCACCACCATCATCACCATGTATGTAACCGGAAGTAAAATGCACACCGCGTGAAACCAACAAATAGCGAACCCCACTTGCATGCAACCCAGCTAAGATCTCCTCCATTTGTTCCCCTGACATTGAAACGCCGCTACCAAATGCAATGTAGAGGACAGAGCTTATAGGTTGGGAGTCTAGCCATTCTACATAAGAATGTTCCTCGGGTTTTACATACTTCACTGTACCTGATTCGTGAAGGTGATGATGTTGTTCAATGGTAGTGGTGATGTTAAATATGGAAGGGCCAATTGTGTAAGTTGGAAAGGGAAAATTTTCCCTCAATGTGTCTGTGACTTGAGATTCTAGCTCGTAAATGGTAACGATAAGAAGACATTGAACTTTATCTAACATACTGAAGGCTACCATTGCTGGGTTGAATTTTGGATCATTTCCATTTGGAAACAATGGCATGTTTGCTAAACTTGTTGGCGGAACTCCAGGAATATAATCTATCACCTTATCGCAGCAATCTGTAACACAAAATAAAGGAGAGCTTCTTGATTATTACTTTCTTGTGACAAACTACGCTAGCCTAATGATGTACATGCATATTTATATACCTGATAAGTCAGTAAGGCTATGTCCATTCTTAGCGAAAAGGTCGGCATGATACATCACAGAGAACACAAGAGATGTCGATGGCCAAAATGAAACCACTGGAATATTTCTTTGATTGCCGGCCGAAATCGCCCACATAAAGTAGAAATCCGCTATAATAACATTCGCCTGTTCAGATGTGTTCAAAATATGCTCGAATGGAGATTCCATCTCTGCAACTACGATTTCTAGGAAGCTATCAAAGTCTAATGTTACTGACCTGACAAATTCCGAAGGAATCACATTGGGAATTGATCGGAGGTGAATTTGAGGCGGCATTGGATCTGATTCAAGGATGTGAAGCCATTCTTCCGTGACTACGAAAGTGATTTTAACACTATCATCCAATTTATGAGCTAAATGCTTACAGAAATTCATCAATGGATTTATAAGTCCCCTTCCTGGAAATGGCACTGCCACAATGTGGCATCTCTTCACTGATTTTGGTTCCTCCATGTCTCTCCCTGGAAATGCTTGAAGACTATATACAATTGTATGATCCTCCGGATCAACTGGCAACGTAAATATTAACCAACACTTAATTGATATACTATCAACTGGATGCATTGCTTAAACAAGTCTTATAATAGGTAATATATAGATTCATGCATCTATCTGTCCAACTCTTTAATTTTTGATAAGCGGAAAAATAGCTGCATATATTTATTGCCACTTTGATTCAACAACAATTCAACTCTTTAAGATGTAAAGAAACACCCATAGGTGTTTGCCCATGATTCAAACTATCCCAAAAATTGAAAAAAAAGGAAAATAATAGTAATAATAATTTATAGTTAAAATAGCTACTACAGTTAAAAGAAAATTACCAATGCAGCCTAAAGATAGCAAGAAAAAAAAAAGTTTTTGAGGAGTTCTTAGATTAAACAAACGTGATGTACGACATCACTAGTTCAAGTTTTCAGCACATAGATGGTCAAGTACATCATTAATATCCATGAAAATGAAGAATGTGTTTGATAAAAGCATCGATGTTGGTATTGGATGACCTTTTGCTATTGCATGGACTTTTTTCTCCCGAAAGTTAACTAATATGGGAGACAGTAACTGAAAGAGGATATCTAGAGGATATATCCCGTTTGTTTAATTAATGGAGCAATAATGCATATAGAATCCAGTCTATTGCATAATTTGCAATTTTGCATTATGGAAAAATCTCTCTCTGAATTTCCAGTACTTTTTTAACTCTTTATTGTGCTCCTGCAAGTGTGTTGCAGTCTTGGTTTTGGTTGTGCCTTCTCAGTTCTATACATTGTTTGCTTTATTACAATGCAATCAATGGATTTGACCTGTAGTCTAAGTTTCTCTGGCAATGGTGTTGCGTATGTAGCTTTTTTCTTTTGGCAGATTCTTGTTTCGAGTCCTGCTATTTGGTCTTGTTTACTGTTGGCTTGACCAACATTTTCTTAATATAGCCTGAACTTTCAAAAAAAAGAAAGTGTGAATGAACCTAATGTGAATCAAACACACAACGTTCTGATCTGGATTCAAAACACGCTACCATTGCGCGCCACAGAATAATGTTCATATCTAACTCCCAACTCCTAGTTGAAATGTGACGACTGTCTGGTGCTAATATACTTAAACAATTGAAGTTTTCATTAATAGCGGGACTCGAGTATGTTAGAATTCTTTATGCGGAAGAAAGATGATCACATACCTCTGATCATTGTTGATTTGATGGTGATGAATGACAGAACCAATAAAAAAACCCAATGAAGAATGCAAGTATCACGGTCGCTTCCATGATCAGTAGAACACAATGAAGTAAGAATAATTATAACAAAGTTTGTCTACACTCTTACTAATCCTTATATCTCTCTGTTTGATGGTTACATAATCTTTTGAGATTGTTTTCAGTGAGTATAGGGACCTGTTCTTGATCTCTTTAAATAACTCTTCCATCAACCAATTCCAAAAGACACCTAATTTCAAGGGAATAGACACAAATCTTTATGTTGAGACATGTCTGTTAGATGTAACAGTTTCCTGTGATGATTTGGCACATGGGCCATATCTCTGTTTTTCTAACATTCTCTCAGTTGGGCCATCTGACACAAACTTGTCTCGCAGACGACATTTCCCTCCAACTTATAAGTATGAACTTAGAATTTTCTTTATATGGCTAGTGATAGTTCTCAATAAAATGGAACCTATAAATAAAATTAATGTTCGAATCATAGCGGTCAAAACTCTATCAACGAGCAATCCCTTCTATGTATCACGATAACATTATTTTCATAAATAGGTCCATCATAATGGCTTTATGAGTAAGTACCAATTACTTATTCAGGTCCAACTGTTGTCTCCAATGAGACATTTCTAATTTTCCAAGACCTTATGTATACAACTTGAATGGAAAATATAGAAATTTTATTCCTAAATGCTGCAAATCACATAATTCAGAAAATGTCTAAACGCACAATACATAATACACATCAAAGGTTGATCAGACCCATATGCTTAACAAGATCCCTATATAACTGAGTATGTAATTAATCCTTTTGTCAATGGCCCTGTGATAAAGCTTTTTAACCTTATAGCTTCCGAAGTTGCTTCGTAACATGCTCCACACCCTGGCTTCACCAAGGTTACTCTAAAATCTACCTAACATTCCAACTGCGAAAGCAATACCAGGTCTTGCACATACCTTTCATACATTAAGCTTCTAACTGCTGATCCATATGGAATGGTTTCCATCATTTGTCGTTCTAGATCATTCTTCGAACAATGATCTGAACTTAGCTTATCTCCTTTTAAAAAAAAAAAAAATTAGGTTCTATACTAGCTGCACAATTCTCCATTTGGAACCGTTTCAAAACTTTATTTATATAGGCCTTTTGAGACAGTCCTAATGTCCCTTGGGACCTGTCTCTATGAATCTCTATGCCAATGACATAAGAGGCTGCACCCATGTCCTTCATTTCAAATTTTTGTGATAGAAACCGTTTAACTTCCTGTAACAGTCCCAAATCATTACTAGCCAACAAAATATCGTCTACATATAGGACAAGAAAGATTATTTTGCTCCCACTTACCTTGAGGTATATACATTGATCCAAAATATTGTCAACGAAGCCAAATGAAGAAATCATATTATGGAATTTTATATACTGTTGGCGGGACTGTTGTTTAAGCCCATATATAGATTTCCTTAATTTGCAAACTACATGATCACCTTGAATTCAAGAGAAACCTTGAGGTTGCACCTTGTACACTTCTTCATCTAGACTTCCATTGAGGAATGCATTTTTCACATCCATTTGGTGTAACTATAAGTTGAGATGATCTATTAATGCCATGATTATTCGAAATGAGTCTTTCTTTGAAACTGGAGAGAAAGTCTCATGGTAATTAATACCTTACCTTTGAGTAAATCCCTTCGCTACAAGTATAGTCTTGTATCTTTCGACATTACCTTTAGAGTCTCTTTTGGTCTTAAAGATTCATTTACAACCAATAGGTTTAACTCCTTTATGTAATTCTACGTACAAGGGCCCAAACTTGTTTATTAGCCATGGAATCCATCTCGTATTTCAAAGCTTCGATCCAAAATTTGGATGTGGAACCATCAACTGAATGTGAAAACGTCACTGGATCATCCTCAATTGGAATATGAGATGATGGAATATTCAAAAGGGCGGATTTCATAACTACAAGTGATAATAAACAAGCATGTTCAATATCAATTATCGAAGAAAACACAACAAAATATAGAAATTCAACTAATGTCTACTATTGTAGTTAAAACATCAAGTTATTGGAACCCTCTTATGGGTAAAAGTCACAATAACTTATACTATCATAAATACAAACGACATACATGTAAATATGATGCCGCATGATATGACTATTAAATTTAAAATATTATATCAAAAACAACTTTTACCTAAGGGCATTAAGAAATTTCCAATCTAATATTTCATTTAAAATCACATCCCAAAAAAATACTTAAAATACTTCCCTGTAGGTCTGGGTCTATAAGCGTATAATTGTTTGCAATTTTCCTGATGCTTCAAATTTATAAGATGCTATGGCTAATCATACAAATTTAAATTACCAACTTGTTACTATTAATTAACAATTTACATATATATATCAAAAACAAAAATATTCGTGTTAATGAACCGAGTCTCTATACGGTCCAATTAATTCCTAATCGTGATTACGACGGTGCGGTCATTTTTCTTGAAATCTAAATTAACCAATATTCCCATAATTCATCGTAAATTGAATTTATAAGATGCTCCGATACCAAATGTTAGAAATCTTTATGCGGAAACAAGATAGATCACATACCTCTGGTCATCGCTGATTTGATCTTGATGAATGAAAGAACCATTACAGAAATCCCAAAGAAGAATGCAAGAATCACAGTCGCTTCCATGATCAGTAAAACACAATGAAATAAGAATAATTATTACAAGGTCTGTCTACATTCTTACTAATCCTTATATCTCTTTGATTTATGGTTACAGAAATTTTGAAATTGTTTTCAGTAAGTGTAGGGACCTGTTCTTGATCTCCTTAAATAACTATTCCATCAAGATTCACAACAGACATGAGAACCAATTCCAAAAGACACATACTTTCATGGGAAAAGACACAACCTTAGGTTTAGAGACATGTATGTTAGAAGTAACCGTTTCCTGTGATGATTTGGCACATGGGCCATATCACTCTTTTTCTAACATTCTCCCACTTGGGCCATGTCACACAAACTTGTCTTGTAGCCGACATTTCCCTTCATCTTATAAGTAAGTGAATTTGGAATATTCTTTATATGGCCAGTGATAGTTCTCAATAAAATGGAACATATAAATAAAATTAATGTACGAATTATTGCGGTCGAAACTCTATTAGTGAGTAATCCCTTCCATGTCTCACGATAACATCATTTTCATAAATAGGCCCATCATAATGGCTTTATGAGTAAGTACCAATTACTTATTCCGGTCCAACTGTTGTCTCCAATGAGACATTTCTAATTTTTCCAATTGTAATTCGTATTCTTAATAATAGGAAACAATCAAAATTTGTCACACCTATTTATTACGGCAAGGATTATCAGTTAATACCATCATAATGTCTGATAATCTAAAATTATGATTAGCATTATCAAATCAAACATAGACCAGAGCAACCTGTCTCTGATACCAAATGTTAGAATTCTTTATGCGGAAGAAAGATTGATCACATACCTCTGATCATTGTTGATTTGATGGTGATGAATGACATAACCAATAAAGAAACCCCAATGTAGAATGCAAGTATCACAGTCACTTTCATGATCAGTAAAACACAATGAAGTAAGAATAATTATAACAAAGTCTGTCTACACTCTTACTAATCCTTATATCTCTCTGTTTGATGGTTACATAATCTTTTGAGATTATTTTCAGTGAGTGTAGGGACCTGTTCTTGATCTGTTTAAATAACTCTTCCATCAAGATTCGCAACAAACATGAGTACCAATTCCAAAAGACACCTACTTTCAAGGGAAGAGACACAAATCTTGATGTTGAGACATGTCTGTTAGATGTAACTGTTTCCTGTGATGATTTATGACTTTTAAGTCTCTTAGAGCAACTGCAGTGGTGCGACCATAACCAAAGAGCAAAGAGCAAAAAAAAAAACCCAAAATTTGGGTTTAGTCCGTGTTGTAACGCAGTTGAGGGAGACTAAAATTTGGTCAGACGCAACTTGGAATTACGTCCCAATCAGGCGCAATTCCAAATCTCGTCCCTTTTTTTTTTTTTTTTTATTGTTGGGGCGTAACTTTGAGTTACGCCCCATTTTTATTTTTTATTTTTTTTATTGTTGGGGCGTAACTTTGAGTTACGCCCCAATCAGGCGCAATTCTAAATTGCGTCCCTTTTTTTTTTTAATTCGTGCGTAACTTTAAGTTACGCCCCATCAGGCGCAACTTTAATTTACGCCCGACTAAAGACCAGACTAAAGACTAAATATGGTCTGGGTTTTGGTTATAGTCCCGGTCTTTGGTCTTTAGTCCGTCTCCACTGCGTCTGCTTTTTACCAAAAAATTTGGTTATACTCTGCGACTGTGGATGCTCTTAGAGCAACCACAGTGGCAGACTAAAACCAAATATTTGGTGGAAAACCCAGACAGTACGGAGAGGAGTAAAGAGCAAATACCAGAGTAAAACCAAATACTAGAGTATATTTGGTCTTTGGTTTGGTTTTAGTCGGGCGTAAGAGCAACTGCAGTGGTGCGACCATAACCAAAGAGCAAAGAGCAAAAAAAAACTAAAATTTGGGTTTAGTCCGTGTTGTAACGCAGTGGAGGGAGACTAAAATTTGGTCAAAGGCGCAACTTTGAGTTACGCCCAACCAAAGCAATTCCAAATCTCGTCGCATTTTTTTTTTTTTTTTTTTTTTTTTATATTATTGGGCGCAACTCAAAGTTGCGCCCAATTATTTTTTTTTTTTTTTTTTATTGTTGGGGCGCAACTCAAAGTTGCGCCCAAATTTTTTTTTTTTTTTTATTATTGTTGGGCGCAACTCAAAGTTGCGCCCCATTTTTTTTTTTTTTTTTTTAATTGTTGGGGCGCAACTTTGAGTTACGCCCCATCAGGCGCAACTTCAATTTACGCCAGACTAAAGACTAAATATGGTCTGGGTTTTGGTTATAGTCCGGTCTTTGATCTTTACTCCGTCTCCACTGCGTCTTTTTTTTACCAAAAAATTTGGTTATACTCCACGACTGTGGATGCTCTTGATTTGGGCGTAAGTATAAATTGCGCCTGATGGTGGGGCGTAAGGTTTTGAGTGCGCCTGATGGTAGGCGTAAGGTTTTGAGTCCGCTTGATGACTGGCGTAATTCATAAGTTACGCCTAACAAAAAAATATATATATATATGGGGCGTAATTTGAAAGTGCACCTGATTCAAGCGCACTTTAAAGTTATGCCCCACCAAATTTGGTTTTCCCACCGTAGCGTCTGTGCACGGAGTAAATCCATTTCTTTCAAATTTTTTTGGTTTTTAGTCATTGGTTATAGTTACCCCGCTGGAGTTGCTCTTAGAATCTAATTCCTAGCTAACTATCGAGTTAAATATTGTCTTGACTCTTGACCAATAAGTGGAATTGGACGCGATCGGAACAAACAGAACACGAAAGAAGACATCGGTTCCAAGTATTAATAAAACAAAAGAAAACATCCTTACGCGTTTTCGGTGGAAAGCAAAAAGAAACCAAAGTCTCGGCAAGTTTTGTCAAGAAAATTAAGAGCTTAAGTATCTGAAATCAAAACTAACTTTCTCCATCCGTGGGTCAATGAAAGAAGGCAAAATGGCGTCAAAATGTGGGTGGAGGAATTACATCCGGAGCGAAGCCAACTAAGGACAAATGCCAATTAGCTCCTAAAAATTTCACAAAATTGGTCAATTAACCCAATAACGATAATTCCTGGGTGAAAAAGACATGTAAAATTTGATACTGTTTAAATGGACGAGAATATAAAAAAAGTCATGATGTAAACAGTTTCATCCTACATATTTTCAAATATTTTTTTTTTATTTTTAATTTACATCAGGATGCATCCAGTTTCATCCTCGCTCTTTTTTAAGTTTAAAACAGGATGAATCCAGTTTTATTCTTGTTATATTTTTTTTTGTGTCCATTTCACCCATCTTGACTCCAAGGGACCTCATCTTGACTCCGACCCTGGCTACAGGGAAAAGTGGTGGTGCAAGGTTCACTAACTTTTTCTACTAGTGGGAATCGAACTCTGAAACCTTTTACTCACAAGAAAAGGAGGGATTGGCATATAATCTGATGTACTAGAAAAAAAATATAAAAGCAAGTTTCAGTTTCCTACCGGTCCTTTTGAGAAAGCAGTTCTAACCTCACATAGACTCGTACCTCTTGGATAGAGTGTCACCCATAAATGCCAACCACTAAATATTGTCTATCAAGAGGAGATGCTGTCATGGAAAATTTATTAAATGCCTTTACTAGCTTCTAAATTTTGAAATTAATAATATGCCGATGCCAGGCCGGCCACCACCACCACCACTATAGTATTTGCAATAACCGTACACTAGGAAATTAAAAGCACCCGAATCAGCTGGGACTGTAAGAAAAAGCTAGCTAGCGATCTGTTCTTGATTTGCTTGGATCTCACTGTTTCAAGAAGGTTATTGTAAAATTATCAATTTTAAGATTTGATAGTTTATCAACAGGGCAATTTGATTAGCCTTTTGTTTTTGGAGATTTGATTTCTTGGACCTTAATTTTATTTTTTTGCTGGAAGATATGGATAGCTCGGCGACTACAACTCTCTTTCCGTTGCACCGTACTAAGACTTTGCATCTGGTATTGAATTTTGAATTGATGGTTTTTTGAAATTTATGTCGAGTCTGAGGATGTTTGTTTCTTCTCCATTTATATTGAATTGGATTGATTCTTCTCAACACTCTAAATGCATCGATCGATCATCATATTAAACTGTATTTCAGGTGAGGCATGCCCAAGGAGTTCACAATGTTGAAGGAGAAAAGGATTTCAGCGCTTACAAATCTGAAGAATTCTTTGATGCTCAACTTACCCCTCTTGGATGGGAGCAGGTAATTGCCTCTTTCATTAATGGAATTCAGCAATTGGATAAATTTCAAGTGTAAATCTTAGCTTCTCAATTAAATATATTACAGGTTGATAACTTGCATAAGCATGTTCATGAATGTGGACTTGATAAGAAGGTTGAATTAGTAATCGTGTCTCCGTTACTTAGGTACTCATTTTCATGGATTCTTTCTATTTCGGATGCTTAGATTACTTAACATTATATGGTGTATTGCTGTGTTAGTATCTCCTAATTAGACTATGGCGGCTATCTGGAATTGCATTTCAGGACCTTGCAAACAGCTGTTGGATCATTTGGTCCTGGAGGATACGCGGATGGGACGGATGTCACACCACTAATGGTGGCAAATGCAAAATATAGTAATCGTTCTGCAATTTCAAGCTTAAATACCCCACCATTCGTAGCAGTGCAGCTTTGTCGAGAACAATTGGTAATGTCTTGTAACTAGAAGCTTGAATTTGTGCCAGTTGTGAGGAGATCATCATTTTAGTAGGGAAAATAACAACATATCTATAGAGATTTCTTCTTCTTAATCTTAATTAATTTCTTTGAACAATTGAGGGATTGATTTCTAAGTTGAAATTCTTACTACAGGGTGTTCACCCATGTGATAGGAGGAGAAGTATATCCGAATATCGGACCATCTTTCCTGCGGTCGATTTCTCACTGGCAAGTATCTGATGATGCTCTATATGATCCCATCGTCACACAGTTTGCGTATTATTTGCTTTGCAGTTAGCTGTAAACATATATGTTGCGTGTTTGCTGCAGATAGAAGATGAAGAGGATGTTTTGTGGGAGGCTGATGTAAGGGAGTCAAGAAAAGCTGTGGCTGCCAGGGGAATGAAATTTATCAATTGGTAAAAAAAAAATTTATCCCACTTTCAAGTTAAGGATTGTTGAGAATTTTATAGGAAAGTAATTTCTAAGAATAGCAAAATCTAATATCTTATATCTAGGCTGTGGACTCGTAAAGAAAAAGAGATTGCAGTCGTCACCCATAGCGCATTCTTGCTTCAGACCCTCGGTGCATTTGGAGACGACTGCCACCCAGCGGTGCAGAAAGAAATCCACAATCGGCAAGTGTTATTGGACTTCCCTATTTCTAGAACATAAATTGCACTTTTGGCCTCAATTTTTCTGTCAAGTTTTAGCATTGACATTTTTGGTGTTTGTACTCTATGTTTACAGCTTTGCTAATTGCGAGCTTCGTTCTGTGGTGATCGTTGATAATGGGTAAGCATGTTCGCTCCTCTGCTCTACTTTGCCTGGCTTATTATTACCGGAGGGAAGGACCTGTTGGCACTCCTTGTGTATTTTTTTCATGATGCTGAATCCTTTTTTCTTCCCTTCTGAATTTGTAGTTTGATAGGGTCCGATACTTCAGTTACCAACTATCCTTGAAAGATTCCTAGCGGACTCGATCTTCCTAGTGCTGCTGCAACCGACAAGCACCCAGAAAAAGGAGCACCAAATTCCTAAGCCTAGATTGCTTATCTTGATTTGAACTTGCATGATATTGTATTGTTCTTCTGATGAAGCCATTTTCGCTTCATAATATGGTTACCATTTCTGTGTTTTTATCTGAACTATACACGACTATAGTGATGTAAGATCAACTGAAATTAGATTACAAGGTCTGACACACACACTCACACACCATTGTTGGTTGAACGAAATTACAGTTACTATCTAGATCACCCTCTTGTCTTATCTCGTTCTTTGATAGGATCCTTCTTGTTATGTGATGAAAGTCGAGAAACATTCCCTGTTTTTGCAGTTCTTGCAACTCTTGCCAATGCTTTAGGATCTACTGGAAGAAGCCTAGCTTTCTTCGCTTCCACAGGCCTTATGTTCTTCTCGACCAAAGAATTGGATGGACCGTCACTAAGTTTTCTTTTCCTTCTTACCTTCAACTGGCTTCCGCTTTCACTCACATATTCCTCGAAATTAGAAGAATGCGACAGTTGGGGCATCGACTTTAATTGTTGTTCTCGCTCTCTTAGTTTTACTTCAAGCTCCTTATTCTGACATAGCATGCACAAAAGAAGTTAGAAATTCCAACAAATGTTTTTCTTCATCTACTGCACACAACATTTGTGTAAGCCGAAAAATTGTTTATAGCAGCGGCTTAATCAAACATACAATTAGCAGAGTATAAAAAAATCGATTTTCAGTAAGAACACCTTTTGATGAAGAAGTGCTGAATCCGCATTCTGTTCTCGATCTTTAAGCTTGTTTTCGAGCTCCTTCACCTATGTAACAGCGCGTTTATAGAATCTAGATTTTCAGTTTATAGAATCTAGATTTTCAGTTTCAATGAAAACAAATTAAAGCCTTGTTTAGTTGCAACAAACCTTTTGTTGAAGAATCACAGACTCAGCCTGCTTTTGCGGTGTTTCCTTCAGCCTGTTTTCGAGCTCCCTAACCTGTACAGTAACAAAATTTTCAGATGGACAAATTTCACATGGCCTATCAACTTAGTGTAGCCTCGCTCCACCTAACTTTTCATGTCTTCACGAAATAGCTTTTGTTGAGGACACAGAATCAACAAACCTTTTGTTGAAGGTCCACACGGTCAGATTGCTGCTGAGCTTTCTCTTTCAGTTTGATTTCGAGCACCTTAATCTGTGCACAGCAAACAACATAAAACTAATAGTATCAATTCTATGAAGTCCATTAATGCAATATATTGGCACCCTGAATTGTGATTGATATGATACGATATAGTTATCAAGTTAAGAGAAATATCTAACTAGAAGAATATATGGCGTTAATATTTGTGGCAGAAAAATGAAATGTATACAGAACAAACCTTCTGTTGTAGTGCCGAAGACTCCATGTGTTCCCCTTCTTTCAGTTTACTTTCAAGCTCTTTGACCTTGTGTTGAAGACCGCTGCAAATTTGTTCTCTGCTCTTCAATTTCTCATTAAGTTGCAAAACTTGTTTCTCAGATTGTTTGTGCACCGCCATCGTTGAATCTATTTGTCCTTCTAGCTGTTTGACATTTTCCAGTTGGCTTTTGCACAGCTGATCCTTGGTTCTCGATTTAATTTCCAAGTTTTGTAAGTTCTCTTCTAACTTTATTAAGGACTCGTCTTTAAATCTAGACTCTTGCTTTACTTTATCAAGCTGAAGGATAGGTAGAAACAAGAAAGAAGTAAGTAACAAACTTATACAGCAACTCAGCCACTAAAACTCAAGAAACATCTGAATCATCAATTGCTTTTCATACCATTGTTTTCAACTTCTGAAGCTCAACATTGTCGACTTGCTTCTTTGCAGGACCTGACTCAACTTTAGATTCCTGAAGTTGGTTATACAGTTTCTTTCTCATTGTTTGTTCCTCCAAGTACTTGCTTTTGAGATCATCACATTCCGTAACTACACAAATAAATAAATAATAACAATTCAATGAGATGCAGCATATTATACCAAATCTGCCGATCAATTGGAGCTGAGCTTAAGCTTACCCAATGCTTGAACAGCAGACACCATTTGATTTAAATCAGGAATCGAATTAGCACATTCATGGGCTTCATGAGACACCTGTGACTGCTCTGTTTTCATAAGCTGCAAAAGAAAATCTAAGTGAATTTTAATATGTTATTCATTTAAGGACCGGAATTTATCTGTATAATCATGGAATCAAATGTTGTACCTTGATTTTTCTTTCCAAGTCATTAAAAGCTACGACCCACGACTTCTTATCACATTCATATGCACAAGAAACATTATTCAACTCCGCTGCTTGTTTTTCCATGGTTTCATCTACAGATACAAAAAGACTCATAATAAGCTGCCCATTTCCCCAGACACGAAAAGTACATTAAGTCACTGTCTAATGGATCTAATAAACAAGAAAATTGTATGTAATTTTACCAAGAGCATGGAGTTCAATCATCTTGCCATCAAGCTCGGTTTGAACCTTCTCCAACTGCTCATTGGCAGCTGTAAGCGACATCGAAGCTTCGTAGTACTCATTAGTCTTCATCTGGCACTGGCTAGTCAATTCTTTTATCTTCTTTTCAAACATAGCCGTCGATTTTTTCTACAACAAATACATCAACCTAAAATTACATAAATTCACACATATAGAACAGTATGAAAATTATAATCTACAATCTTAAAATTAGTTCTTCCTTACCTGAATGTAAGGAACTTCAATCTCAGTTGAACAATTCTTGCAGGTAAGGTATTCCGGCGGTACCACAAAATCCTCTATAAGGAACAAAATATTATGATTCTGGGGTGGTGCTTCAATTAGTACAAATTAACAAAATCCCCGATTCATCAAACTCCTCGAAATTAACACAATCAAGAAAATAAACATTTGAAAACCCTAAAATCTAAAACCCCCAATTCATCAAACTCCCTCAAATTTAACAGTCAGAAAAATCGAAATTCGAAAACCTAAAAATCTAAAACCCCCAAATCTTATAAACCTTCAAACAAACATTTAAGAGGGAAATCAAAGTGACGAAAATACTTACCCATAGAGTTGAAATTTAAAAACCCAGAAGGAGCCAATCTGGAACCAGGCATACAATGAAACGATTCCAGTAAACCGGCTGTATCAGATACTAACTCTTTTTCCCAATCATACACCGTAGAACCAACATCTAGGGTTTCTAATGTGTTTTCTTCATCCATTGGAATCGAGAACGTCTTTGAAACACTTCTTGGTAAAATTCAGTGAAGATTAAAATCCTTAATAATAGTTGATGACTAAGAAAAATGAGATCTGTGATTATTAGTTTCCCCCTTTCTTCCTTCTTCTTCTTCTTTTTCTTCCAATTCAAATTTTAAAGAAAGAAAGTATCATTTCTGTCTGTATTATCCTTTTTATTTATTTTTTAACTCTCCGCAATGTTAAGGTGGGCCTTAATATGTGTTATCGGAAATGATAGAGGCACCGATTTGGAGTCCCGACTAGGGATGAGCATTGGCATGTATGGACCGGTTTTCATCTTATCTGCATCCAATCAAATTCATTATGGATTTCAAATTTAGCATCCGCATCCATATCCACTTTCGTATTAATAAAAATAAAAATAAAAAATTAGCATCCACATCCAATCCAATGGATTTGCATCCCATGGATGCACGAACTGACAGATTGAATACGGATAATCTAATAGATTTGTTCAAGTTCAATTTTATAGTAAAGAAATAAAACCAACATAAATGATTTCTTTTAAAACCTACACATTCTATACATGCATATAAATTTAAAAGTTTCATGGACAACGCCCCCAAGCAAACGTATTTAAAATTCCTAAATTATCCATATAATTTCTAAGCACTATATAGATCTCCTTCGTCTAACGGGTATGGATGTCCAACGGATTTTCAAGGTCGCGTCAGGACTCAACCTATAATCCGTTGGATTCTAAAAATTCCATCCGTATCCAACCCATTAGCGAACAGTTTGGTCATTCATCCGTAAAAATACGGTTGGTTCCAATCAAATCCGCGGATTACGGGTCAAATGCTCACCCTTAGTCCCCGACATTAAATCCCAACTGACAGTCTGAGACAAGCAGTGGGCCCATTAGCCCGCACAGAGCTGGATGCTTTGAGCACTACCCTCCTGCCCGTTGGATGTGCAGTCTGGATTTCAATTGGGAGCCCACTCGGTCTGTGTAACTACCCTATGTGTTATTTTTCGGTGGAACTTCAAAAATACCCTTACCATCTTTACAAATACCCCTAAGGAATCAAGAATGAAACTATTTTGTCGATGATTCCCTAAATACCCTCCCCGTATTAGTGAAGTTATGAACTATTTTTCCATTTTAAATTCAGATTTGAAAAAGAATTATGTCTCTTGTCTTTCCTTCTCCTTCTGCATCACCACAACTGGCACCTCTGCCATCAGCACTACCTTGCCGCCTTCGCTCTGTTGCAAGTTTAATCTCAACTGATTTCAACCAGCTATCATTTATTTTTCGTCTTTTTAGGTTAAAGGTTGATTTTACAGATTCAGAGATCGACTGATTTTTTGAGTTTTCGATTTCATAATTTCAGACAAAATTCAGAGAGATCATTGCATGTTCGATTCATTGAAGCTAAATACTAATTCAGTGTGTAGGATTTTGAATATGGTTGCAAAAATTTTGGAAGTTTAGTTTGTGTGAATTTAACTCCATATTTATTTTCTTTACTTATTTCTAATGAATTGAGCTCCGGATTGTTGATTGTGAAACAGGTACGATTCAACTTTATTTTAGGTTTTGATTTTGATTTGAATTTTAGTTTCATGATATTTGTAGAGATTTTTAATTTTTAATTTATAATGTTGACGCTGTGGGAAACAGTGAAAGAAGAAAAAGAAGTGGTAGCCCTAGGAAAACCTCCATTAGAAAATGGGAAACACATCAAAAAGAGGCGCTTAGAAACAAAGCTCTATTTATTGGCTTCAACGGTAAAGATCTCAATTACGTTATTTCTTTCCCATTTTCAAAACCCTAGATTTGTTTTACTATTTGTATGTTGTTTATAATCTAATTTGTAGTGTCCCCAAAGCTAACAGCTGACTAATCCAAGAGATTAACTAAATACAGAGGCACAAAGAATCTAAATTATAAACTTAAGCATTCAATTAAGAAATCTGCTACATAACTTAACCCAAAAACTAGCCCCTCAAAAATATATATATATATATATATATATATATATACAAGAAACTTCTCTCAAATGATACATATACAATAGTCATTTGGTTTACAAACATAATATACAACATATAAACATAGCAGAAGTTAACCACTAATTAACGAACTCAACCCTTGAAGCTTTCGCCGCGCAACTCTGATCTGTCTCAAACCAAAGTGGGAAAGGGTGAGCACATCATCCCTAAAATTGGTGCCCAGTAGGAATAACATTTAACTTTCAAGTAATCATTAGAATGATGTAGAAAACAATACATGTTTTTCCTAAACATCAAAAGACAATCAATTCACGGAAATAAAAACTCATGTATATGGAACTAACTCCTTCATCAAACAATGTAGAATATCTGTGCTAACCACACTCAATAATAATATTGTGGTGTATCGCCCTAGCCATGTGCATAAAAGCTGAATTCATGTGGTATAAAAGAAGGAGCAGATGGAAATTCTCATTTCCAAACATACAAATGGAAATTCTTACTTCCCAAACAATTCATAAAGACAAACAAAGTATTACAATTCCTTTCCAAATAATGGAAATATTAAAAGAGCTAACAGAACTTTCGGAATTTAAAACTAAAAAATACAAGGAATGCACAATCAGAAATTGCATGAATTTGTTAAACATAAACTTTTGTAAAAGAAAACAACAATAATCACAAAATATTTAAATATAGATTCCCACCTCTTTTGATGACAAGTCACGCCTACCTCGAGATCCACGATTCACTGGTTCATCCTTTGAATTGATCGTTGTTAATAAAGACTAATTGTTAATCACACAAGAACTCTAAGAGTTTATCCAAAAGGCTCACACAAGGCTCATAACATAATTTCATACAAGTTCGAGTTATAAGCTAAGTGAACTATCTAATGGTTCTAAGCCCATTTATGGATCTACACATCTTCATTATCCATCTCTTGCATATCTAAGAGTTACTAATTCAATTAGATTGGTTCTATAGTCCATTCGTTAAGTCTTATGAATATCTACAACTTTGTAGAAGAACCAAAGGCTAATTCAGACCATAAGGGTCTAACTCATCAAACTAGTAAAACTAGTCATAAGCCCAAATCTACTGAACAATCCCATTACACAAAGCTTGGGCCAACCGAGTCAATTAACGGTCACTGACGGCCAAAGGGTTCAACTAACAGTAAACGTCCAGTCAAGGTCAAGTCCTGGTCAATGGTCAAACTCGGTCAACTGGTCAAGGTCCACTGAGTCGAATCGGGATCAAATCATAATTACTGAGTTAACTCAACTCAGTCAAATAATTGAGTCAGCTATGATCAAACCGAAGAGAAGAAATCGAAGAAGAAGAAGAAGAATAAAGAAGAAGAAATAGAAGAAGAAGAAGAAGAAAAAAAAAAGAAATGAGAATGAGTTTATCCTCTCGGCTAGATTGGGGATAAGGACGACCGAAATGCTAAAGGAACCCGACCAAAAGATAAGGGCAGCCAGGTCGACTAAATTACAAAGACTATTTTACCCTTCGGACTAAAACAATAATATCCTCTTCGTCCGGTATCCGAATGACACGTTCGAGTAGTCCATTCCGCATAACTTTTCGAGACCTATTCAGCGGTACTAGTTTCAAATCTAAATCGTTGTTAGATTAATTTCTATTAATTAACTTTCATGTTAAACTAGTCGACTCATTAACGGCTAAGTCGTCTCTTGACTATCACTAGACCAGTCAAATAGCGTTGACGAGCTTGAGGGTCTTTACATTCTCCCCACCTTATACATTTTTGTCCTCGAAAATCGAACCATCCTTCTAGTCTTCAAGACTCCCTACCTTATAGAGAAATCATATCTCGTCTATGCGCAAACAAAATGAAACAAAGCACAAACCTATATGGCTTTCTACAACTAAAATTTGTGGCTCTAGGTTCAAAAGACTAGTTTCTATTTCAATAAGTTACTGGTTCTAATTACGAGAGAAAATACTTTATAACAAAGTTTTTAGGTAAAATTTGGGATCTATCAGTTTCACTAATAGAAGCAAGTCCCCCTTTTCTGCCTAGTGATACAAGAATGCAGTTGCCCTGTCTAGGTTCGCGACGCCTGACAATGCCTTCCTACGTGACAAGAATCACCCGAACACATCAGAATTACCAACCTCACTATTCAGCAGTGGGGATTAACTAAATTTTAATTTATTAAGATTAATTAATCTCTAAACTTTTATCATAACTGGTTAATCTTCAAAATTTATTTTCTTTTATTTTTCTTTTTTTGTTTTTATTATTATTTATTTGTTATATCAATATAAGTAATCCAAAATCGATTTCACGTCAATTTATAATATCTGATATTATAATTTTTTATCTAATACCATACATAAATTAAATTTTCCAAATACTATTTAATATAGATTTGCTACTAGCTTGATTACTCAAATAGTATTTATTAATTGTGATATTATTCTCATTATTCTTAAGTTGCTAGTCCAGTTGATACACTAAGCCTTAATCTTCTAAATATAATTCTACATTCATGTAAAGGTTGATATAACAAATTTTATTCATTCAGATTGAATCCATATAATATGTCTTGTTAAATTCTGGCGTTGTTAATTTAATATAATCTAAATTTAAGTCTGCATAAAATTATAATATATCATAATAGTTTTTAGATTTTGCTATTGGTGGTTACTTTCAATGATGTTGTAGTAAAAGGTTCGTTGAGACTTGTGAAGGAAGATTTTTTAGACTTAATTTTTATAAATAAAAATAACAAACTCAATTAAAAAAAATGTTATAAAAAATATGGAGAGACCGGGGCTAGGATTCCACCAATTTCCACACCCATATGGTTCATATATCAATTCTAAACAATAAAAGCTCAAATGATAAAGTTTTATTGACTCTAGTTCATTGCCTAAGGTAGATTTTGAAAGTAATGGGTGTAAAACTAAAGCATGGGACATCAAAACTTCTAAGCTAAGCATAACCCATCAACTGTAATCACAACCATTCAATGAAACTCATAAATCAATTAAATAACAGTGCAAATAGTCATAACAAGAATTGATAGAATTACCACATTTGTGAAAATTGGCTTCCTCCATCGCCCCAGAGGATGGGATTAGCTTCTCATCATGGAAACACGCTCTAAAGGTGATTTCATTGCTCAAATAGGTGTTTACAAAGATGAAATGGAGAGAAAATGATTAAAACCGGGTGTTTGCAACGTTTATAAATGTTGCAAAACACCGTTACAAAGAACGATAACAAATATGCGTCACAAGCTCTGTAGTAGCACGACCCTCAAGGTTCTGTCGTTGACACTGTTGAAGAACGACGGTCTTTGGCTGTCTGTTCTTCGTGTTCTTGGTGCAGCAGCAGCAGCAGAAAACAATTCTGCAACTCGATCAATCTTCACTCTGTTGTGCTCCAAACTCTCCCAAACTCTCCGTATCCACTCAATGAGACCCCACGAACCTATTTATACCGAACAACACCAATAAATCTCGCTCATTAACCCACAATAATCCTCCATTACTCGGTGTTAAAGAAAATATTTTCGGGAATATTTTCTTCCCTGATTTGACCCTTCACGCGTTTCCTGGTGTTGACACACTCCCAGTTGGATTAAAACTCTCTTAAGATACACTCTATCCTCTAATACGCACAGGAAATCCCATGAATATCTCGTGCCAACTCGTGAATATGTCCCGTCCTCTGATTTCTTCCAACCGAGTATCTAGCCAATTTTAGCTGACGAAATCAACCATACCCTGCCTGTTAAGACTAGTCAAGTCTTCCCAATAATTACCAGCCGTTGAGTCTCCTTCAATCCCGTCCAAAATTCCAACCCTAATTCTGCCGGTGAAGAAAAAGAATTCCCACCAAAACTGTTTTCAAACGAAGAAGAAAGGTTTTCCCCTTATCCTGTTCTGGGGTGCGAATAGCAGGTGCCCAACTAAGGTGCCCCTTATCAATTAAGGTGCCCTTTATCCAAAAGCGAGAGTCCGAATAACACGTGTCTTCCGGAGGTGCTCCGAGCAACTTTTCGAGCCGAATTTTCCAACAATATTTATTTCCAAAAAATACCTACAAACACACAAAACACCATAATAAGGACAAAAACGAGTACTAACAATACAAAACATAGAGGATAAATTAGACACATAAATGCGTCTATCAAATGCCCCAAACTTATTATTTGCTAGTCCTCTAGCAAAACTAATAAAAAATAAAATTCTAACTCACTAGGTGGCCCCAAGTGGCCAAGAGTTAATCTTCGGAGGGTTTACCAGAGGTGTACCCACAAAACCTTTACTCCATACCCTAGATATCTACGCAAAACCTTGGAAGGCACTAAAGAATCTCCTTGGTTGGCATACTTATTGACTACATGAGGAAGTACCCTGATGCGAAATTCCAATTGATGTACACGAGTTTGCACTCAAGCATACTAAAATTCATATAAACTGACAGAGCCTTACTCAGATAGTTTTTGGACATCATAAACCGGAGTCAACCAATCACATGGATAGATTAAGAAGTTGGATGTAGAGAAAAACGTGGATGATGTTGACTAAGGTGAACCTATCCTAATGGACTGAGATACTGGTCTGGACTACTATCAACTCACTGGCATATACAAGGGAACCAGTGGTCGATAATCCTAACTCTAGGTCAACTCAGCTGGCATATACAAAGGTACCAGTGGTCGACTTTATTGAATTTATTCCGGTTGGTCTGATGATCTGGTCTCAATTTTTTTTTTTTTTTTAAACTCAGTCACTCTGTTTCACCCTAGCAATGGTAAAAAAGAAAAATAAAAAGAAGTGATCCGGATTCTTTCGATGTTTCCATCACGAGGATATGGCGAAACTACCATGTTTTCTTTTTCTAACACCTGAGCTCTGTGCTTTTATAAATAGACTCTTCTAGATGTTTCCATCTAATCAGAATGGTTCCTCAACTCCTACAACCAAAATGTTTCCATCCACTTAGATTAGTTAGTGCCAAACTTAATAAGCATAAGTTTCTAGTCTCTGGAGTTTTTTTATTGCAACTAAAAAGTTTCTCTCATACCCCCAAACTTAATTCTAACATTGTCCTCAATGTTCTAAAGATGAAATTAAAAGCATGAACAATGAGAAACTGTTACCACTAAAAGGAAATGAGGAAAAATATTACCGTGTTGCATGAGCAAGGGATACCTCCCAATGAGTGCTAAGTTTAAAGTCTTCAGCCAGACATCAAATACCTCAAAAACGATCTTCAACTTCCAAATTCATACACCAATAGCCGAAATAGTTGTGGGTCCATAAGACCAAATAGAGCTAACACCAATATGATACAATTGCATTGGTTGAAAAATGAATAGAAGGAGCACATCCTCATCTAAGGTTTCACGTCAAGACAACTTTGGTTTATCTGGGGAGCATAATTGAGCTTCATATGTGTGTCTTGATAAATAGATTCATCCGAAAAACGGTCTCTAAAAACTGGCTTACCTCCGGACGATGATCGGGAGGATCGGGTCACAGAGTCTGAATAGACTCAAGTAATATCCCAGACGCACAAAGCTCGAGTCCCAAGTTAGGGACTCTAATTAGGGATATTTGACTATCACAAGAACCATCACTACCCCCAAACTTAGGGTTTTCACTACTCACAGAGAAACCTCTAACTATGGCTTGAATTTCCGGATCTTTAGAGTCCTTAAAATACTCAAGAGATTCTGCTAGTTCTCTACCCCCAAACTTAGGGTCATCATTATTCTCAGAAAGACCTAACATTATTGCCTAGATTTCTGGGTCCGTAGAGTCTTTAAAATACTCAGGGGCTTCTTCTAAAGATTGATCACATATCTGGTCTATGAGAATGGTTTCCTCAAATTTATCTAAAAGAATCTCCCAGTAGAGTGTCATGCCAATTATCCTGAACCAAATCCTGAACTAAAGCGTTAATCATATTCACTTCTTCTAAATCATCATTCTCAGAAGGTTGTATAGTAACATTAAAGACATTTAGTTCAGTGGTCATCTTACCAAAGGATATGTTCATACGCCCGGTCCTATAGTTAATGACAGCGTTAGCTGTGGCTAAAAATGGGCGACCTAAAATCACCGAGATTTGAGCACTTGGGTCCTGAACAGGCTGGTTGTCTAGAACAACAAAATCCACTAGATAAATAAACTTATCACCCTCAATCAGAACATCCTCTATGACACCACGAGGGACTTTTACAGACCTATCAGCTAATTGTAGTGTCCTTTTAGTCGGTTTCAACTTACCAAGACCTAGCTGGGTGTATACATGATACGGGAGTAAGTTAACACTAGCTCGTAAGTCAAGTAAAGCTTTATCAACCATGTGATTACCAATCGCACAAGAAATGGTGGGGTATCCGGGGTCCTTATACTTAGGGGGTGTTTGGTTCAGAAGAATGGAACTTACTTGACCAGCTAAAAAGGCTTTCTTTTGGACATTAAGCTTACGCTTTCGTGTACAAAGATCTTTAAGGAACTTGGCACAAGTAGGCATCTTCCTAATTGCTTCTAATAACGGAATATTAATGTTCACCTGTTTAAATGTTTCCATTATCTCGTTGAATGTCGACTCCTTCTTTGTTGGGGCTAACAACTGCGGATATCGGGCTCTAGGCACAAAGGTAGTCTTATCAGGAATTTCTTGGGACTCCTTAGGGATTGTTTCAGTTTCCTCAGTTACGGGTTCCTCTTGGGAAGTAGAAGGTGGAACTACAGTATGTTCACTAGGCATGGATACCTTATTGTCTCTTTGTTTTACCAGCTCCTAAGGGTTTTTATCGAGTTCACATGGTTTGATGATTCCTCACCAACTAAGGATATTTGATGGACCCCCTAGGATTGGGTTGAGATTGACTAGGAAACTTACCTTCTTCTCTCTCACTTAAATACTTAGCTATTTGGTGACTTGAAGTTCTAATTTAGCAAGAGTCTGGGAATTATCCTTATGGTTCTATCTGGTTTCTTGTTGAAAGATAAGGTGGTTAGCTAATAACATATCATGGTTCTTTACTAACATAGTAAAAGCTTTTTCTAAGGTAGAATTTTTTTTTTCAGAAGTGTTATGAAACTGGGTTTGACCTGAAGGGTTCTGAGTATAACCAAAACCTGGGGTAGGCTGAGAATTACTAGGATGACCTTGATTTTGGCCCTTAGACCAAGAAAAATTAGGATGGTTTCTCCAACCAGGGTTGTAGGTCTCTGAGTATGGGTCAAACTTCTGACGGTTCTCAAACCTAGCATTGTTATAGACAACATGAGCTTGCTCTTCACTAACCTGACCTTCCCAAAATGAGTTATCGGGCTCTACTCCACAACTAGAGACTTGAGAGGCTCTATTAGGTTCAACAAGGGACCTATTCTTAGAATGACCACCCATTTCCAAAACTTCTAACCTTCTATACAAAGCAGCAAACTTAGCATCTGACGCAAAACTCGTATCTACCATATTGGTGCCACTTCTATTAACCAAGAGTTTTTTAGGGGGTTCAACACAAGGCCACTGTTGGGATTTCTCAGTAACAACTCCTAAGAAGGTAAAGGCATCCTCAACACTTTTACTAGTGAACTCACCAGCGCACATAGACTCGACCATGGCTTTGGTCGAATAGTCTAAACCATCACAAATAATCTCTACGAGTTTTATCTTGTCAAATCCATGATGAGGATACTGGGATAAGAGATCATTGAATCTCTCTAAAAACCTATAAAGAGACTCTCCCTCTTGTTGCACACTAGCACTAATATTCTGCATAACAACTGCAGTTTTATGCTTAGGGTAGAATTTCATATAGAAAGCAGCAATAAGTTCCTGCCATGTTTCAATGGATTCAAATGGAAGGTTGTTTAGCCAGGTCTTGGCTTTATCTTTCAAGGAAAAGGGGAACATTTTAAGTTTCAAAAATTCATCAGTAAGGTCTTTTATTCTAACTGTCCCACAAATTTCCTCAAAATCCCTAATATGAAAATAAGGGTTCTCATCATCTTTTCCTAAGAATATAGGGATCATACGAAGAAGACTAGGTTTTATCTCGAAATTAGCCGTATTATTTGGCAATTTAATGCACGAAGCTCGGTTGGTCCTAGTTGGGAACATGTAATCTTTCAAAGTTGCCATGTTTGCACAAATTGAAGTACTAGGGGTACTTTTCTCAAAAAGAGACATGATTCTCAAACTGAAAGTTTCCAAAAACGGGGCTCTCAAAAGAAGAGTCTTCGAGCTCCCCGCTTCCACAAGAAGAATTACTAGGTTTTTCACTAATCAATCGACCTAGATTGTCTCTTTTCCAAGCCCGTTCTCTAATGACCTCGGGCATACACTATAAAAATAAAATAAAAAAAAAAAGAAAAAATCCTAAAAGGAAGGGAAGTTCTATGCAAACACAAACAAGGTTGACTCCACCACAGCAAACCTACTGATTTCTAACAAACAAAAAGCATGATGGCTCCACTTAGATTGTTTCTAGACCATCTTCTAATCTTTCGAAAAGGAATTCGTTACAATCCGAGCAAACCCCTCTGGAATCAATCCGAGTTAAAGTAAGTTGAATAGAGGCGAGGGAAGCTGCGTGGAGTTTTGATACCCAAGGCCTCACCGCATTACAAGGCGGCGTAGTCACGCATTCAACTCACAGAAACCATCATGAACTTTGAAGTATGCTTAAAAGAGTAACCAATATTTTTCGAACGACTTTCCTATTAAGCTCGTTACCCTATAAGTCTCGTTCTATTCCAAATTTTAAAGCTTAGGTTCGCGTTAAGTATCGTTTTCCTAAGGCGGGCAAGAAGAGAACGGTGATGAAATCCGAACCCTTATCTTGTACGGCCAGGCCTTGCCCTTTACTAGGAAATTAAAGCAGCCGTATTCAGTTCCCCGACATATATGCAAACGAAGGAATACAGTAACCCGCTGACAGGGGATTCGCGAGTGTTTCGACAAACTTACCTCCCGTTCCAGACGGGGTATGAACCGTTGTAGTCGACTCGGGCCACGACTCCAATGTCGTGTACGAACTCAAGAGTCCGAGGCGATATCGTAATCGCCGTCCTTCTCTACACACAGTTTATATTTAAACTACCCTTCCGTTGGGTTTAAAAATAATGTCCCAAAGTTTAAAGTCCAAAGTCCAAAAATAAAGTGCAAAAGAAAAGGAAAGTCTAAAAAAAATAATCTCTAAAAAAAATAAATTAAAAATGTCTCTCTTTTTTTTTTCCTCTCTTTTTTTTTTATAAAATAAAAAAATCTTCTTCTTTCGCTCCTTTGGCTTTGCGTTTTACTCCAAGTCTTTAAGTATTCACCAAAAGCTTTGGCAAAATTTTCTTTCGCTCCAAATTCCAAATTCTGTAAGGAAAAGACAAAAACCCAAAAACGTAAAGAAGAACAAAAACAAATAAAAACCTAAAAAAAGAAAAAAATCTAAAATCTAGCCTAAAGACAAGTCGTCATTTACGTCAAAAATTGATGGTCATTTTCAATGATGTTGTAGTAAAAGGTTCGTTGAGACTTGTGAAGGAAGATTTTTTAGACTTAATTTTTATAAATAAAAATAACAAACTCAATTAAAAAAAAATGTTGTAAAAAATATGGAAAGACCGGGGCTAGGATTCCACCAATTTCCACACCCATATGGTTCATATATCAATTCTAAACAATAAAAGCTCAAATGATAAAGTTTTATTGACTCTAGTTCATTGCCTAAGGTAGATTTTGAAAGTAATGGGTGTAAAACTAAAGCATGGGACATCAAAACTTCTAAGCTAAGCATAACCCATCAACTGTAATCACAACCATTCAATGAAACTCATAAATCAATTAAATAACAAGTCTGCAAATAGTCATAACAAGAATTGATAGAATTACCACATTTGTGAAAATTGGCTTCCTCCATCGCCCCAGAGGATGGGATTAGCTTCTCATCATGGAAACACGCTCTAAAGGTGATTTCATTGCTCAAATAGGTGTTTACAAAGATGAAATGGAGAGAAAATGATTAAAACCGGGTGTTTGCAACGTTTATAAATGTTGCAAAACACCGTTACAAAGAACGATAACAAATATGCGTCACAAGCTCTGTAGTAGCACGACCCTCAAGGTTCTGTCGTTGACACTGTTGAAGAACGACGGTCTTTGGCTGTCTGTTCTTCGTGTTCTTGGTGCAGCAGCAGCAGAAAACAATTCTGCAACTCGATCAATCTTCACTCTGTTGTGCTCCAAACTCTCCCAAACTCTCCGTATCCACTCAATGAGACCCCAGGAACCTATTTATACCGAACAACACCAATAAATCTCGCTCATTAACCCACAATAATCCTCCATTACTCAGTGTTAAAGAAAATATTTTCGGAATATTTTCTTCCCTGATTTGACCCTTCACGTGTTTCTGGTGTTGACACACTCCCAGTTGGATTAAAACTCTGTTAATATACACTCTATCCTCTAATACGCACAGGAAATCCCATGAATATCTCATGCCAACTCGTGAATATCTCCCGTCCTCTGATTTCTTCCAACCGAGTATCTAGCCAATTTTAGCTGACGAAATCAACCATACCATGCCTGTTAAGACTAGTCAAGTCTTCCCAATAATTACCAGCCGTTGAGTCTCCTTCAATCCCGTCCAAAATTCCAACCCTAATTCTGCCGGTGAAGAAAAAGAATTCCTGCCAAAACTGTTTTCAAACGAAGAAGAAAGGGTTTCCCCTTATCCTGTTCTGGGGTGCGAATAGCAGGTGCCCAACTAAGGTGCCCCTTATCCAAAAGCGAGAGCCCGAATAAAACGTGTCTTCCGGAGGTGCTCCGAGCAACTTTTCGAGCCGAATTTTCCAACAATATTTATTTCCAAAAAATACCTACAAACACACAAAACACCATAATAAGGACAAAAACGAGTACTACCAATATGAAACATTGAGGAAAAATTAGACAGATAAATGCGTCTATCAGCTATTAATGTAATGTATCCTATTAATATATGAATTTATTTTCTTTTAAATCTAACATTACACTAAGCATCAAAATTCTATTATTACTACATGTATATTTGTTTCATTTTAAAGATTTACTGAATCACTTGTTAAATTAAAATAATCTCGGTACAAGGTTACTACAAGTTAAGTCTTTTAAATTTCATTCATTATATCTTACCTTTTACGTCTAACACCTAATAAGAGTATTATATTAACTATCTAGTATAGAGAAAAAACATATATCTTTAATTTGTAATTAGTTTAATTTACAAAACTTAATCATAAATAACCGCTACCAGATTCCCATAACTATTTACTAATAATTTTTTTTTTTTATCATTATATGTCCTTAGTAAAATTTTAGTTAAGTTAAGTTCAATATGATACTAATTGAGGGATGCTAAACATCACTTTATTAAAATTATTATTACTTTAATTTTTATTAATAATTAATATTATAATATATTTATTATTAACATTGATGGTTAAAGTATTATTCTAACTACCCTTACAAATATTATTGAGTCCCAAAATACTATTAAACTGTTGATTTTACGTACAAGTCAAGGTATTCAATAAGTTTCTATGTGTCTTACAAGATTTATCAATTGTTTAAATTTCACTAGTTTTATAGTATTAGATTGTGTACGTGTTCATACTCTTTAGACTGATTATTCCCTAACCTTTATAAGCTAAAGTTATTGGTGTACCCTACAATTTTTACTTCATTACATAAACAAACAATCAAACAAACAAATCAATTAATCAAATAAATCTTTTAATTATCGATAGCTTTTAGCGATTAATATTTATCTCACGACCCAACCCAGTTCTAAACTAATCTAGTTCACTAATTGGCACTGGATATTCCTATCTTTCCCATATAAGATCTAATATTGAGCTCTGATACCAACATTGTAGCGCCCCCAAAGCTAGCAGCTAACTAATCCAAGAGATTAACTAAAACATAGGCACTAAGAATCTAAATTATAAACTTAAGCATTCAATTAAGAAATTTGCTACATAACCTAACCCAAAAACTAGCCCCGCTCTGAAATATATATATACAAGAAACTTCTCTCAAATAATACATATACAATGGTCATTTGGTTTACATACAGAATATACAACATAATAAACATAGGAGAAGTTAACCACTAATTAACGAACTCAACCCTTGAAGCTTTCGCCGCAACTCAGATCTGTCTCTGAAACTGAAAGTGGGAAAGGGTGAGCACATCACCCCTAAAAGGGGTGCCCAGTAGGAATAACATTTAACTTTCAAGTAATCATTGGAAAGATCTTGAAAACAATACATGTTTTCCTAAACATCAAAAGACAATCAATTCACGAAAATAAACAATCATGTTTATGGAACTAACTCCTTCATCAAACAATGTATAATATTTGTGCTAACCACACTCAATAATAATATTGCGGTGTATCGCCATAGCCATGTGCATAAAAGCTGAATTCATGTAGGTATACAAGAAGGAGCAGTATCCTATACACCACAGATGGAAATTCTCATTTCCAAACATACAAATGGAAATTCTTATTTCCCAAACAATTCATAAAGACAAACAAAGTATTACAATTCCTTTCCAAACAATTGAAATATTAAAAGAGATAACAGAACTTTCGGAATTTAAAACTAAACAATACAAGGAATGCACAATCAGAAATTGCATGAATTTGTTAAACATAAACTTTTGTAAAAGAAAACAACAATAATCACAAAATATTTAAATATAGATTCCCACCTCTTTTGATGACAAGTCACACCTACCTCGAGATCCACGATTCACTGGTTCATCCTTTGAATTGATCGTTGTTAATAAAGACTAACTGTTAATCAGACAAGAACTCTAAGAGTTTAGCCAAAAGGCTCACACAAGGCTCATAACATAATTTCATACAAGTTCGAGTTATAAGCTAAGTGAACTATCTAATGGTTCTAAGCCCATTTATGGATATACACATCTTTATTATCCATCTCTTTCATATCTAAGAGTTACTAATTCAATTAGATTGGTTCTATAGTCCATTCGTTAAGTCTAATGAATATCTACAACTTTGTAAAAGAACCCAAAGGCTAATTCAGACCATAAGGGTCTAACTCATCAAACTAGTGAAACTAGTCCTAAGCCCAAGTCTACTGAACAAGCCCATTACACAAAGCCTGGGCCAACTGAGTCAATTAACGGTCACTAACGGTCAAAAGGTTCAACTAACAGTAAACGTCCAGTCAAGGTCAAGTCCTGGTCAATGGTCAAACTCGGTCAACTGGTCAAGGTCCACTGAGTCGAATCGGGATCAAATCATAATTACTGAGTTAACTCAACTCGGTCAAATAAGTGAGTCAGCTAAGATCAAACCAAGTCAGACTGAATAAGCTCAGTCAAACAGACTAAAGCTCTACTACAGACTTCATTCCATCTCTTTTCTAATAATATAAATATCTATCTCAAATCTTTCTTAACAATCAATCAATACAACAATACATATCCTTAACTTAAACTTCATAAATCATTTACAAACAACAACTTTGATTACCTGCAATATATAGCAGCTTTAAGCAATACTCAGATCACCTCAACCCATTCATTTAACTTTCCTTCTAAAACTTCACTCATACGACAACTCATACAACCTGAGTTCAGTTCAACACATTCACACCCAATACTCATCTCCTCCCCTGCAATATCAACACCATCAGACTCCCTCATTAAATCAGATTACTGCATCTGAAACCCATATCAACAACAACTCAGTTTAATCATAACTCCCATTGCCTTAACACAATTCTCATTTTCAGCCATAATCTGATCAGTCAACAATACTCTTTGTAGGTTAACTTCAAACCTTAAATTCCCAATTTCAACACCAATAATATCTATCTCCAAACTATACCATTTGTCTTTCATTAACACCACAGTATTAAAACACCATAAACATTACCCACTTACTTCAACACTAAAACAATTTGCAACTCCACCAGCCATTACAATTCTCTCATTACAAGCTGCAAACCCCATTGTAACAACACATGTAACTTCAGAGTCACTCAATACTCAAACCATTACACAAACATTATCGCTATCTTTATCTACCACTATAATCATCCACCTGCAACAGTTCATACATCCCTTAACTCATTCATCTAAACTCCAATATATGCAACCCTGCATATTCAAACTAAATCTCCATCAACACAACACAACACAAATGAATATAACAACAACCCCTTTATCTATAGTTCATTCATCCAACTCAATGACTAAAATAGTTCAAATCCAAAATACTAAAATTCAGATAATTTAGAGGCTTACCCAAAACACCAACATCCTATGATTAATACTTCACCACTTACTTCAATTGGAACCTTAGAATTAACATTCTAGACCCGAAGTTCATCACCATCACCAATTTCATCAATTGAAACTCAATTCCCCCTGTAACTCCACTTTAATCCACATAACCACCAAATACCCAAGTCTAATCATCCTTTAGGAACATCAATTTCATCTTCTAGTTAATCTTCGAGTTCTTCTTACAAACCCTAACTCTTCGATTCACCTCTGTCGTTTGAGAAACACTTACTAAATCCCCCTCTTTGCAAATAACCATAAAAACCCATCCTCAATTGATTGATTTCACATTCACATTAAATTACTGATTTCATCAATCCATCACCGAATCAACCTCAATACCTCATTTAAACCTCTACCCATTCTTCTCAATCTAACCATAGCTCCATATTCATCTTCTAAATCTTCATAACAATAACCTAATTCTATAAACCCTAATGTCTTCCATTCTTCGCTGATTCATCACTTCAAATAGGAACCCTAAAAATACCTACTTGTTCTCATTTATGATTCACAGCCTTATCATCTCCCTCTTCAATTGATTCTCTCGAACTGATTCACAACCTCACTCTCAATCGATGAATCTCTCGCAGAAAAGAAGAACATGAGAAGAGAAGAAACTGAAGAAGAAGAAAGAAGAAGAATAAAGAAGAAGAAGAAAAAGGAAATGAGAATGAGTTTATCCTCTCGGCTAGATTGGGGATAAGGACTACCGAAATGCTAAAGGCACCCGACCAAAAGATAAGGGCAGCCAGGTCGGCTAAATTACAAAGACTATTTTACCTTTCGAATTAAACCAATAATATCCTCTTCGTCTGGTATCCAAATGACACATTCGAGTATTCCATTCCACATAACTTTTCGAGACCTTTTCATCGGTACTAAATTCATATCTAAATCGTTGTTGGATTAATTTCTATTAATTAACGTTCGTGTTAAACTGATCGAGTCATTAACGGCTAAGACGTCTCTTGACTATTGCTAGACCAGTCAAATAGCGTTGACGAGGTTGAGGGTATTTACATAATTCTTACAATTAGTTTAGTGTTTTTGTTCAGTAAGACTGAAAACTTATTTAAACGAAGATTAAAGACCTAAATGTCATATATTTTGCTTATTAGGGATTATATTATCAGGCTTCATAAGAGAAATAAGCAGAGGAGGAGAAAAGAAGTGCATCATCAAATAAAAGAAAATGAGCTACAATTGCATATCAAGAATCGAAGAAAGGTGCTACTTTTTGTTATAATTTTTAGGTCTCCGTTCAAGAAATAATTCTTGTTTATGCAAACAGTGTGATGGTAAACTTCATGATTTTTGGTGCATCCGTGGTTCTTTTACATTTTCCCCTTAAAACAAGTCTCCTCTTCAAGAGCTAAAAGTGCGTCGAAGAGATATCATGGTTATATTCATTTTTGCATGTCTTTTTTTTTTTAATGCGGTGTTTTTTTCTCCACTCATTTATTTTGGAAGTAATTGTACTAAGTTTATGTTTGAAAAAACTTGTAGTCACGTCTATACATTTGCTTACAATTCTGTAACTTCTGTTATTGCAATGCTTTTTCTACATAAGCATGAAGCAACTGATTGTTGATTTATAATCTAGGATGCTGATACTGTTGATTTTTAATTAGAATGTTGCAGAAATAGAATCCTAGCTACATTGCCAAACTACGATACGTAAGTGTGAACTATATATAATTCGATCATTCAACAAACCAAATGCAAGTGATTTAAGATCAAGATTTTATCTGCTCAAGTCCAATCTATGTGAGTTAATTTCTATGTTTCCCTAGTTATCAATTCAAAACACAAGTTCGTAATACTCTAACAAATGAATAAAGCATTGTAGTACTGTAGAAAGAGGTATTATGACAAAATTAGACAATTAGGGAAACATATTTGAATGTACATGGTGTAGAATTTATTATAATTTGATAAGAGGGTTGTTTAACTTAAGAAAATTGATACTCAAAAATTGTGGTTATATGTATTCTTGTAATACTAGTACTAATGGAGTTGGACTAGTTGTAGTGCTGGAATTGATGGTAATATATGCATGACGATATAACATTTCTTTCTTATTAGTCATTTATCCTTTTTTCCAAATAGGTGGCTTATTCTTGTTATCTTTACTGTGATACTTTCTTGTTCAAGACTTTGATTTCAGTGAACTGAATGAAGTGCTCAAACAATATT
This sequence comes from Papaver armeniacum, assembly GCA_023531295.1. Classification (NCBI taxonomy): domain Eukaryota; kingdom Viridiplantae; phylum Streptophyta; class Magnoliopsida; order Ranunculales; family Papaveraceae; genus Papaver; species Papaver armeniacum. The sequence continues at coordinate 939,272 of JAJJWW010006838.1, forward strand.
CCCAAGAGCATCATGAATTTATAAGGATGGCTAACCAGTTTAATTATATTTTGATTCTCTTTCACACTCTTTCATGTCTACTCTCTCTTGATGCATTTATTGATATTTGAGTCTATTTAGTTATAGGCCTTAATTCAGTTCTTGTAGTAGAATTACCAAGCTGAAGAACAAATCTTTTTTTTTTTATCCTTTTCAACATTTTAACCGTCATCTGCATACATAGAAAACACACATGAAAATGAATTAAATAGAAATCACCGTTACATCACTCTTGGATCCATGCTAAACAGAATGTACTAATTTAGTTTATTTATATGGACTCAAAAAACAACCAAACACTGTAAGCATTTTAAAGGAACATGGAAATTAAAGAATATCTATCAAGGAAATCATGTCAGTTTCTCGAATGTTAACCTCTTTTGAAGAACCACCAAACATCTGAAGAAAATTTTATGGATTATTAGTTCCATCATCGACATAATCACAATGAAGTTTTGAATCAAAAACTTATATCATTAATCCAAAAATATCATTAATTTTGTTATACATAAAGATTCTTTCACTCCCGTCGTTAAAATGGATGGAGCAAAACCATAATGCTACACATTCAGAAAATATGCAAATACATTGAGGTCTTTGTACCAACTGATCATTGTGAAGCAAATTCTGATAGCTCCAACCTTGTTGAGGGAAGTTACTTTAGTCGTTATGAAATAATTTAGACAATAAATAAATTTATGAGACATTCTAAAGAATCTTAACTCGAAAGTACTCGAAGTTGGAACATTAAAAATCCTCAACCAAATATGTCCAAGAGTTATGTATTTCTCTAGAGGTCTGAAACATTTCAATCTTTAAACTAATCCACCAACCCACTAAAAATTACAAAGGTATCTATGGAAGAGGGAAAGTAGTTAGACACTGAAAGTAGTTATTCATTAACAATCAATTAGTCTTTAGATTCTTCCCAAAACTAATAAAGAAAAATCAATTTCAAATTTCAAAATCTGATTAAACATACCTAAGTTACATCCTCGGACTGTTGTTCTCATTCTTGTTAGTCATATATAACTAATACATATGTAAGTTGACAATCAAATGCGGAAGCGGGTTATTAGTTCGTACCTTGTAATCGCCCAAATGAGGATGACTTCGAACCAACAAATCACTTGCGTTTCACGTTCTTTAACCTCCAAACTCGGCGGTGAGTAGGTGCCACAAAAATGAGCACAAATTATATTTCCACAAACTAAATACCGTATAGAACTTCAACTTCTTCTGCAAAGGACACTAAGGGATTTTGGTGATTCTACAACTAATGTTTGAATACTAGAAGACTTTGCTAGATAACTAGAATGGTCACTTAGAAATCTCTAGCTTATTCTCCATACTTGGTTTATCTCTTGCTAAACTCACTACTATTGAGTTGTAGTGTTTTCTTCTGCTTTTTATTATTATTATTATTATATTTCAACAAATGAAACTAGAAGCCTATGTATACTTAAACTCCAAGTATCCACTCTTGGCAAGTGTCAAGGAAGAACCAAACACATGGAGAAAGTTCTAACACTTATTAGCATGGACTAAACACATGGAGTAAGTGATTAAACACTTGTTAGCATCATGCAAATACATGGTGGCAAGAAACAAGACACATGTTTCACCATAGCTTGGTTAGTTAGAGAAGGATTTTTCCTTTGACAAAGTCAAGAATATGACTTTACTCATCCACTCAAGATGGACTTTGGGCATGTACACACATAATGGGTGCCCATATTTCCAACATCTCCCACTCACACAAAGCGTGTGTAACGCCAGCATGTTTCCCAATCAAAAGTCCTCAGAGAAAAATGTTCATATTAGTAAATAGTTTGTGCGACCGCCGAGATACCTTCATTTTGGGAGCTCCATACTAGAACCTCATTACAAGTCAGCATGAAGACATCAATCCTTCACAAAGAATGTTTGTATCTCATTACCTCAGATAATTTGACTACACCTGACACAATACTCTTAATCCCTCTAGCAAGCAGTATTGCACCCATGTACATTTTATCAATTGTACTCATGATTTTTGACAAACGAAAAACGCTGGCCAGCTATGAGTCACAATTCATGGTGTATCATCAAATTTTCTTCCAAGAAATTCATATCGTTCCAATTCAACTTAACAACTTTCCCAGACATGTATCATCATACAGGAAGTTGCATAGTATTAGAAAACATGCTAAAGTAGCATCATTAAGTATCCTCTTCATGACATAAACTCAAGTCAAAGGGGTAAATGAATTGGATATTAATCCAGTGGCTCACACAAAGAATGAAGTTGTGGAATCATTCATCGCTCTCACAATCGGTCGACTTAGCACATACATCACAAAGTGTATTCTATGGCGTTTCTCCCACTCAAATGGGCATGTCCAGCATAAAAAGCATACGCCATACAGATCTTAGTCTAGTCGCCATTTAAGCGCCTAACTTGACTTTCTGTTCCAATAGTCATTCACATAGTAACTGTTCAGAAAATCACATCTAGCTTTATAACAAGCTTCATTAAATGGTGGTCACATTTAATGATCGATCTCTCTGTGAGATCTCATCTTAAACATACTAAGGCGACTTATACATGTATATAAAAGTATGCTACAAAAGCACATGGTTTTCGAAAAACATATTTTCCAAAAAAACCGTCTTTTCTTCTGTCTCATCTTGCTCACTATACTAAGCGCCAAGGCGAATCACCTGTGTGAGTATGCCGATTCTTGCCTGTGGACAAATTAATCATCCATGTACACATAAAGAGTATCCACAAAGGTTGTTAAAATCTTATTTTACACTCAATACTCATTCACCTAATAATAATGTCATCAAATGCTCTTCATATCGAATCCTGCTTAATCTCATGTTCTCTGCATAAGATTAAAAAGCAAATATCGTGCAGATATGTCTAAGACCACCCTTTATTCATGCAACCATATCACGTATAACATGGAATCACATACCAATGTGTTTGGACTTCCATGGTATTCGAGACTATCTTTCGGACATGCAAGAGATGACGTGTTATCACTGTGAAGCAACACCGCATCCTTTGCATGTTATGAGACACCAAGTCTCATAGGTATCTCCTTAACCAAAAACCTTTTGAGAGTGCAACATATTATGCTTCTAGTGTAAACAGAGAAATACACTTTCTCTTGACTACACCAAGTGATTGCATGCATTTCTTCCAAGAGCATATCCTGAAGTATTCGTATACTGATCTTCCTAGAATTTCTTTCAAGATAACGTATATCCTGTTGATCGTTTCCACTAGGTTGGATCTAGGTCACTAAGGTAACGATTTACTAAATCCACTGCAAAAATTATGTCAGGCCTAGTACACAACATAGCGTACATTAGGCTCCCGACTGCAGAGGCATAATAAGGTACTTCAGACATATAATTCTTTTCTTTTCTATCCTTAAGAAAATGATCCTCCCATAGGAGTGTCGATGGGTTCCAAAATATTCTTTTATGTAAGTATCTTGAGACAAACTAAGAATATTTCTTGAGAGATATCGTGTGATCTCAAACACATAATACATAATTAGTCATACCCATGTCCGTCATTTCAAAAATTAGAGGACAACCATTCCTTAGTGGCGACAACACCTTCAAGATCATTAACTGCTAGTAGAATCTACATACAATGTTATGACAAGAATATTTCCTTGGATCGTTTAACGTACACACAATGGTCTTCATCAATCATCTCGTAACCAACATAGGTGACAAAGTGATGAAAACTCATATACCATTGTCTAGATGATTATTTAAGGATAACAAAAGGATATTTGAGACGGCAAACTTTGTTCTCTTATTCCTTGAACCCAAATCTCGTAGGTAAAGACACAAAATCTCATCATCTAGTCCTCTGTTGAGTAATGTAGTTTTAACATCCCTCTGGAACAATTCTAAATCCAAATGTGCAACTGTAACATGAAGCGAATTGAGGAAAACACCTTACTACAGAGGAAGAGGTTTTCTCATAGTCTATACCCTATTGATGAGTATATCCTTTTGCCACTAAACAAGCTTTGTATTTTTCGATTGAACCATCTGCCTTGCGTTTAATTTTAAATACCCATTTGTTTCCAATGGCCTTTCGCCCAGGCGGTTATCCATTGATTTAATTTCCTCTTGCATTGCAAAAAGCCATTTATTGCAATCGATGAAGAGATGGCTTCTCTAAAAGAAGTAGGCTAGATACACTACTTCCCCTTAGTCTATGCTTTCACTCTTTCATTAGATAAACGTTTACGCTCAATTGTTCTTTTCCTTAGTGATACCAATCAATATAAAATCAATACCAGTATCACTTGTTTATTCCATATATTTCTCCCCATTTTTGTCACAAAATGACAAAGAAACGAAAAAATAAAGGACAACACGAAAAGAATCTTACAAATCTCAAAATAGACTTTCAAAACTATAGAGTTAAGCACGAGGGTTCCACACACCATTTTTGATAACCAGTATCAAAACCGAAACTACAAAGTAATTTTATTTTGATATGTTATCAAGGAAACAATTGTCCGAAGAAATTTTCCAAATTTAGTTTAACAAACCAAAAATCAACTAAGCACCTTAGTCCCTTTGCTAAACCGATTGTAAAAATTCAATCGCTTCATTCGATAAGACCAAAATAAAGATAACTCTATTTTTCTCATCATGTTCTAATTATCCATATAACTCAGACCTTTAAGTTTTAAACAAGACAAGTACTAGGTTAGTTAACTAGCATTTCTTGTTAAGGCATTCGATTAGACTTGAATAACGGAAACCTCCACTTTGATAAGTCTAACTAAGATAACCTTAGTTTCTCTTATCCAGAATCGAATTGGACTAAACAATCCATCCCGTAAACCTTTTCTTTCGTTAAGCCATAAATAATTCATACAAACCAAATAAATTAACTTGCATAATTATTCACCTCAACCGGAAGCAATCAAAACAACATAGACATTATAGCGCCGCAATTGCACCGAAAATTTGTTAGCCTAACCAATTGATACCACACAAAAAAGCAAGATAACAATAGTTTTTCTTAACCAGAAACAATTGAATCACACACACATCCATACATACATCATGGAATAAAACATCAATTGTACCGAAATTTTGTTAAGCAAAAGCAACATATATGAAATAAAATCAGGCTTTTCTTAACCAGGAAAACAATCAACTAACAACATTGTTACCTCAAATTTCGCATCCGCTTATCCAATATATTTGCATCTTCTTCCAGGGAGAATTGATATCGAAAAATCCTTATGTTGTCATCCTTATGAAAAATAAAAGAATAACAACAACCAACACTTACCAGAGAAAGGTTGAAAACCGGTTTTAACAATTGCAAGCCTAAGTTGAAAACCGTCGAAACACATATGCTTTTATGCTAAACCAAAAACTATTCAACGTATTGTGACTTTTTCACATATTGTTTCTACCAGAACCCCTCATGATCCTTTGATAAAGCCTACCAACATGGGATAGAACTTAATCCTGCTAAATCAAAAAGTCACCCAAACCATAAGGGTTCACAACATTATGAGATCGAGTATCAAGGTAATAAAACCAAAATCAAACATCCCATAAACATCCATAGCAATAATAAGCATTCAAGCACAGGCTATGTAAATCAAAAACCATCACAAGAAAAATTATAAATCAAATAATTTTATTTAAAATAGACTTAATACAATCATTGAAAGAAATCAAAAATTGATGTCTATTTTCCTTTTTCTAAATTCTGCCTTTTAGATCATCCTTCAAGGTTGAAACCAAATCTGAGGATTTTTCCGGATTCCAATCATCTTCTATAATCACTAGTCTTGATTCAAGACTAACAATATTGTCATTGAATTCCTTAACTTCCTTTTGCAAATCCTATTCCATGTTCCTTACTTCACATAAAATTAATTAGATCTAATTTTAGTGAAAGATTCTTGAGAAGATTATCATTTAGAGAAGAGATCTCTTCATTAGGAGCATCCTGTTGAAGTTCTGGAGACGAATCAGAATCACCATTAGAAGATTCGAGACGAAGTTTCTTGTTGGGAAACAATATAGTCCAGACTTTTTCGGTTTTGCGAGAGCTGCAACTAGAGGTAGACATACTGTCAAATCTCTATGAAAATGAAGTAAGAGGTCTTCCATCTTATAAGTTCTAAAACTTTTTCTCAAAAATCTTTGAGAATATTATTTCACTTAAATTTTTAACCGCAAATCAATTTTTAGAAATGTTTTATCCAAAAATATTTGCATCTATATCCTTACTGTATACTTTTAAGGGTAATAAGTAAGGATCCATGATAACCAGTTAGATGGTCACCTTTTGGTTGTTGAATTTCTTCCCTTGAAGATTTCAACAATCATACATGGTTGAGGAGACTTTTCAAAACTAAACACTCCGGAAACCTGGCCGGATATCTCGTTGGGATACCGGTATCTCGGCATCTCGGACCTGGCCGAGACACCCCGAGATGCGAGATTAACTACCTTGGGTCATACCAATTATGATTTATGAAAATTCCGAATATGATTTCTCAGCTACACAATTAAGAATCTTTTTTGTTTGTATATCAATCTTACTATAGGGGAGGCATGGTTTATTATAGGGGCGGCATTCTAATAGAACAAAAAGGGTCGATACATGATCATTCAAGGCGTCCCTTATAAAAAAAAACTGGAAATGACAAATTAACCCTCATTATTGATAACCTATTTTAGTGATGATAATCAAATTTAGTATTAATGATTAATTTCACTTATATTAACTCAAAGTCAAAACAAAATCAGATTTTTAGAGATTAAAAAAAAGTTTAGAGGAGAAGAAAAAGAAAAACTTTTGTGATATTTGTGAAACCCTAGATTTTTGATTCACTCAACCAAAATGAGTGATTCCAGTTGCAAATTTGAGATGGGTGAATCTCTATATGATAGAAAAACAAGTACTACATACCTCTTGATGGAGATCCTGATATGGAGTATTTGTTAGATGGTATAGATATTTTAACCCCAAGTGAAGGTCAATCTCAACCAATTGAAGAAATTAACCAACATCATGTTGTACGAAATTGTCATCTTTACTCCATCCGAAAGATTCTGTGAGCTCCTTGGTCGATACTCTATCGTTACTTCACTGAAGCTTACAAAATAACTTCTGTAGAGCCAATGAAAAGCTTCTTCCTGAAGCAATATCACTATCACTTGTTGGCATACAATACACAGCCTTCCTGAAATATGGAATATTGTAAAGAGTTTGTAGAAGACAGTTCATATAACATGTTTCTTCCTGATTCGCAAGACCAACATAACTTGAATCACCCTAACCCCTTTGTGGTGCAGTAACTTTTTGTTTGGAAATCTGAGTAAAAAAATGGACAATTACAAATTGAGTTTAGGGAAAGAACAAATTGAGTTAAAAGATAAATTAGGAAAGTAGCATACATTATAGGCTGATAAATTATGCAGGGCTCGAATCTCATTTTTGAGGATGGAATTGTTATCTTTCAGCGCTTGCATTTCGGGTTTGAGACTCGCATTGTCATCTTTGACCTCCATGAGCAACCCCTTGAGTTCTTGGAATATATGGGTTGTCATTTCAGTCGATTTCTTACCATCTGTGGACACGAAGAGGCTAGATAATGTTTTCTCTTGGGCAAATGCCGACCTTCGTATTTGGGATAGTTTCTTTGTAATGTAAGCCTGAAACAAAGTTAAAAATTAATATCAAATTGAAATGAGATCACATGCAAATTGAATAGAACTAAAACTTACCTGCACATTTCTGAAGAAGGAAGTAAATATGAAAAGGCCACTCAGGACTGTAAAAAGAGTGAACCACACTTCTAAACGTTGGTCTCTTGGTTGTAAATTTCTTAAAAATTTTGCCACAGTTGTGATTCTCTTTCGATTTTTTTTATAACCTAACACAACTCTTTCTTGTGTTGTAGAAATATCTTGGACAACATAAGTAGGTATCGTAGAAACATATGTAACAACAATTACTAGTATTATGAATAAGATTTGCACAACGCTTGTGTGAATTGTCGAACTATCTTGGACAACACAGACTTATGTTGTAAAGAAACTGTTTCACAATATCTAGCTTATGTAGTTGAAAACTGGAAGACAACGTCAATTAGTATTGTGAATACTCCTCTCACTACACTTCCTTGAGTTGTATAACTATTCTGAACAACTCCTGCTGATGTTGCAAGATTTGATTTTACAATGATTGTCGTGGGTAGTAGAAAGTTTTAACACAACACTTATTAGTATTGTGAATATTACAGTCAGTACACTTGTTAGTGATGAGTGCTAAATAGTGCATATTTATACACCTTTTTATTGGCATTTTACTCATCTTTTGCGCTTAGAAATCGATATTATCCCAGCATTCGTATTTTCTTTGTTTTCAAGAATAAATATTTGTATTAATTAATTTTGTGTTTTTAGGTACTAAATAAAGCTCGGAGAATCTGAGGAGCCAAAAGAGCAGAAGAATTGGAGTCGAGCATCTATGAAGCAGATAGCCAAAGCCCGCGCGCGAATCAGTTGCAACCCAACAAGGAAGACATGGGCTAGAGCTACCCATGACCCGGATCCGAACCCGCTCATCCCGAGCCGTTAAGATCTTCACTCGCCACATCCAACGGTCGCTCCTCCCTACACATCGTTCTTTGATGCACTCGCCCAACAGCAAAACCCCCTCAGCCGTTCAGATCTTCACTCGCTGCATCCAACACTCGCTGATGCCTTCTCATCAAACCTTGTTGTGCCCGCCTTACACCCTATCGACCTAACCCTATACCTATCGAGAAAAACTCATTTCTCTTCTTCTTCTTCTCTTTCTTCTCTTCTCTCTTCCACCCGACCTCTGCAAAACCCTTACCACCTCCATCACCTCCTGACATTAGCCTCTTCCACCACCATCCTCATCTCCTCACCCTGACACCATTAACAGAAGCCGCACCACCTTCTCCCTCTCTAGACCTAGACATCTCTTTCTTAGCTTCTATCATAACCCTAGAAGCTAAATCAGAGATGACTAGAGCTAGGGTTTCACCAAACAATCCATCAATGATGTTCTCAGAGCCGCACAAGAAGAGGAGAAGCTATTGAGCGACGTGGGTGAGAGTAATTTGTATTTAATTTCTATTTTAAAGTAAATTTAGGGTTTGGTCTTTTGGGTCTGTTGCATGTATAAATAGGGATGAACTGGGTTGATAGAAAGTATGCCTGGGCTAGCCAGTGCTTCAATTAGGTTTAATTTTGTTCTTTGTTATTTTATTTTGATGTTTTAATTTAGTTGTTAGGGTCTCAATGAAACCCTAATTCTATGTTTTGTTTTTAACTCTATGAACTGTTCTTGAGTACTTAATCTTATCAAATGTCTTCAGTTATCAATACCCAATGCTTTTCTCTCACAATGGATGCCTTGCATCCATTGTAGTTAGGTCACAACTGTGTTGAGTGTATTGCAACTCAACCTTAGATACAAATGCTGATTCCCTTGACTAGTTGTACTTAATTAGACAACTAGTGCTCTGGGTTAGCACTTTAGCTGTTATTTGAGGCATTACAGGGAGAGATAGGTGGTGGAATTGACACCCTGCCCTTATCAATCACAGGACAACAAGAACCTCAACTTAGTTAAGAACACAATAGGAGTTAGTAGTGGATTTGAAGACTTTAGCATTCCCTTGTCACTGTTTACCTTAGTTTAGGTCCACTTCGGTTCAAAATCAGTCAGTATCGGCAACAAAAACACCAACTTATAGTTCTGTCACATTACCTTGCCTGAATTCAGTGGAAGTAAGCCTTGATCAACCTTAGAGCACCACAAGTCCTTGTGGGATCGACCCGTACTTGCCGCGTCTCCAATAGACGCCGTGCACTTGCGGATTATAACATGTAGGCTAAATAGAAACACCTTTCGAGGCCTACCAAGTTTTTGGCGCCGCTGCCGGGGACTTGGCGTGTGCCCTGTGATTGTTGGCTTTTCTTTACTGCTTTTTCACCCTGTACATATTCATTTTGCAATATTGTTTTTGGTCTCTTCTTAGTATAACTTAGCTTAACCACTGTCTTTATTTTGCATTTTTGCACTTGTTATTCTATTTGTTATTACATCAATGCATCTGTAATTTTCCTTTTGTGAACTTAGCGTAACTTGTAGTGTATTTTGTAGCATCATAACCCTGTAGTAGTGTAACTTAACATGTAGGTTTCCATTTCGCATCTGTCATTGCATCTTCAGTTAGCTTGCATTCATGAAAACTGCACCCTTGTTTTAAAGCAATTTGCATTTACACTCTGTAGTTTTTAGTTTTGATCTGAGGTTGGTATAATCCATTGGTCATTACAACTTTGTAGCTTCTTGTCACTTGTAACTCTCATTCCTGTCAGTCAATAAGCATAACAGCTTGTTGTCTTTCCCCGTGTCAAGCACTATTATCCCGTGGCTCATTTCTTGAACCGAGATTGCTCTGTTGAGATTGACAGTACGTGTCTTTGAAAGGCTCGAGAAAGGCCAAGGAACCCGAGTTCACAAGCCCCGAGCAACCGCAACTCAGGTAAGTGGCTTCTTGGTAGTCAATTTGTAAGCATGATAGCTGAGTGTGTTTGAGAACCCTGTTAGCTGAACCATGTTAGCTCAGTATGTTTAAGTGATCTGTGCTTCTTTGTCCTGAGAACCTTTGGCCTTGACAAGGCTTGTGTTCAACTCCAGCCCCTGCTGCTGTGAGTTTGAGACACAACAAGTACAAACATCTACCCTGTCAACCCTGTGCCTTTGCATTTCTTGTGCTGTTAAGCCTGCAAGTCTGTGTAATGCCCTGTTGTGTGTTCTGTGACCATAGTGCCATCAGCCCTATGCTCAGCTCCATCCCCTGAAGTGTGAGCTTGAGCAGCAACCCAGATAACCCTGCTGAGGTTTCCAAGTTTGCATGCTTGAGACCTTGTGTGAGTGCACCTTGACCTTGTGCTGTATCTTGAACCTTGCACTTTTGGTGCATTCTCATGTGCACAGCTTGTTGTTAGCCCTGCTGAAATCTTGAGCCACTCAGTGCTTCTCACCCAGGTCTTGTTTGTCTTGCTCTGTGCTGTGCTGTGTAATCTGTGCATGAAATTGCTGAGATTTGTTGCTTGTGAGCCATCACTTTGTTGAACCAAGTGTTGTTAAACCCTGAGCATAACCTGTGAAGTAGTGACCTCAAGCCCCTGTAGCTGTGAGGTTACACTTAGGTAGCCAGGCTAGGTGAAAACCAAGAGCATTAACTACCTTGTTGTTTGCCTTTGCATCTGAATAGCATACCTGTGATATCATAGCATCTGAATGAATATTGAGCAACTTGTGTAAACATTATCACCTGCCCTGCACCCTTGAGCATGCTCTACTAGTTTTGTTGAATAAACTTGTCACTGAACCTTTTGGGCCTGAATTTGACAACCCTGTTGAGCCAAGTAGTAAAATGCTAGCTCTGATCATGTGCTGAATCATTTGCCAAAATTGTGAAATTCATATCTGAAATATGCTGAGCTATAAGCCTCATGGTGCTTTGAACTGATTATGCTATATCTCTGGTAACTCCAATCTGTGCTTGTGAGCTGCTCTTAATCTGGCCTGTGCTCTGTCTTTTTGTGTGAGTGTGTGTTGCTATAAGTTGTGCTTAAGCTGAGAAATCAGGTATCATTTATGCTGCTGTGTGTGTGATTCACTTGCCAACCTTTCCCTGTGCTCAGCTTGACCAGTGCATAAGCTGCACTGCACTCAGTCCTGTGCGGTGCAAACCTGCATAAACTGGGATGTGCAACCTGTGCAATATACTAAGCCCCATCACCTGGGCTGATCACAACCCACAGTTCCACTAGGCTTTGCACAATCACTAGGCTCTGCTCCTGTCACATCAAACTGAGCCCACAGTATAAACTGGGCTGTGCACAAAACTTTCAGCCCACATAAGTTCAGCTGCTGGGCTGTGCATAACTGAAGCCCGCAATCACTGGGATGCACCTAACTGAAGCCCACTTAAAGCAAAACTCAGCCCACATACTGGGCCATTCAATTGCTGGGCTGCACATGTTCATCTAACTTGGGCTTTGCATAAATATGAAACCCAGTACCACTCAACCTGGGCTCTACACAAATCTGAAGCTCACATAAGCCTGTGCACCTGGGTTGCAATCAAACAACAAGCCCACAACAAACCAAAACCCAACAAACCAAATGAAACCCAATAAACCAAACCAATCCCACTAAAACCAAACTTAGTCCACTTCAACTGGGCTTTGAGTTCAATTTGAGTACTAAATCATGTCAGGATTTTGGTCTGCAACTGGGGATATAAACAAATCAATTAGAGAGCTTGCTTACGGGCACGCTTCACAGTATGAACTCCCCACATACCATAGTGATTTTAGGGAATTTTATGAGCCTTCTCCGGCCCCGACCTCACATACCCTAATCATTATGATCACATACATCATCCACCACAGGTTGAAAATGAACACTTTTCTCATACCCAGTCATCATTTTTATATCAATTAGAAGCTCGATTATCTGCTTTAGAAAGGCAATCTGTCAAATCTAATTCCTATAGGCAAAATGAAATTTATGCATGTACCTTATGTGGTAACTTAGACCACCTCCTAGAGACTGTTATATTTTGCATGATTTTAGACAGTCTAGGGAAAACCATGATAATCCAATGTACGAAGTGTCTAGAAGTGACTATCTTTGGCAACTATTGGGACCATAATCAACCCGCACACATGCATCATTCACCACAGTGGGGAGATGAACAATTTTATACTCCCCAACTCCTAGTTTGCAATCAATAATGGAAACACTCATGGAGCAAAATGCTAGGCTTGAAATGAATGCAATGCATGACCATCCACATAGCAACATGTTTGAACTTCCCTCTCTAGTGAACCTAATGCACAACCATACAATGAATATCCATATGAGGAATGCATACCCACTAGTGAAGACTCTCCTTCAATAGAAAAACTCAAGATGATTCTTCAAAGGAACCTGATTGAGTTACAAAATGATAGGATTGAAAATAGTGTTACTCATGCAACTAACATTGAATACGAACCTAATCCAGAGGTAGATGAGTATACTAAAAATACTACAATTTTGAATGGAGAAATGAATTCTTGCTATGATGATGATGATGAATATGAAGAGCATGTGTATTTTGAAAATGTAGTAGAATCTTTAGGTTCAGAGACATTAAGTGTCTCTTCTGTGAACCCCATGAATGATGCTTCTTCTAATATTCATATATGTGATGATGATGTGGAACCTGTGCAATTATCCTGTGAAAATGAACATGATTTACCCTCTTTTGACTTTAGGAAAGTGTGTGATGGTACAAATGATTTTAAAAATGAAAACAACCTAGATGTACCTAACCTCTCTCCCCGAGTCACAAATTGATACTCCTCCACCAAACCTAGGTGTAGTTTGTCACAAAATTGCAAAACCAACTTTTCTGAAAATGCCTAACTTAGGCCTAGAGCTTTGTGCTTCCCAAGACCTCTTGGACTATTTTGCATCAAAGTATAACACTTTTAGGGAACCACAGTTGGTATGTGTATGTCTGCCTGTTCTTAGCAATACTCATTTTGAGTTAGACCTTTTGCATGATGTACCGTTAAAATTGCAAGATTTTGTGCTCCCAAACACACCCGTTCACAAGTTTAGGTTTGGGGGAAACTCATTCACATACAAAGTCTTACTTGCACTCTCATATTAAATCTGTGTAAGGCTGTTGATGTGTGTATATATTTTCTATTGGGTTGATCCTCAACTCTTTAGACTGTTGGTTTATGGTGAATTTTCATTGTATATATCCAGTAGGACTTGTTAAATTTTTCTTTTCTTGAATCGGTTGAGTCTTCTTGCACATATATTATGCTAATCCGATATGATCTCCACGGAGAATGTTGGATTTTGCCTTGATTAATGAAGCTCAACCTTGCTCCTGCCGATATCCGGTAATCTCTTCCCTTTTCTCTTCTCAACATAGTTCTCATGGTATGTGACTGTTTAAGTTTTTTCTATATGTAGACACATTGAGGACAATGTTTGATTTAGGTTTGGGGGTGCATTTGCATTTAGAGTTTTTAGTCTTTTATTGTTTTTAGTCTTTTATTTTACCTTTTATTAAAAAAAAAAAAAAAAAAAAAAATTCAAAAATTCAAAAATTCAAAAACTTTTTGCAAATAAAAACCTCCAACTTTTAGAGATTTTAGAGTCAATAGCATGCTTCTAGCTATGTTTACATAGAGAATCTGACCGAAATAACGAACTTGGAAGTACTAGGAGAACACAATCGGGTTCCTTAGTTGATTAGAGCGTTAAAGTTGGATTTAACCATACCGAGAGCGAATTAGGTGTGTTTAGATATTCGGTAGTAGAATTGTGATCAACCATAGTGGAGACTACCCATTTTACATCAAGTGAGGCACCAACCTTCAATTTTTTGCAACTTTCTAGAAAAGCTGTTAGAGTGTGTGTCACCGTACGTAAATTCCGGGTAGGAATGGTGAGCTACCCAACTTCGCACCAATTTCAGCACTACTTTTGATCTCTTGAGTGCTAGTTTTTGTCAATCATGAGGGTGACGTCTAAAGATGAAAACTCCTTCTAAATATCGATTTGAAGTTAGCATCACTCTCTCTCTCAATCAGCAGACCCATAGAAACACATCATCGTCAACAAACGGAGCATCATCAGAATATGGAAAGAAAAGTTGAGATAGTCCAAGGTTTATATGCAACAAAGAAAATAAGATGAGAATTAATAAAATTTATAAAATCAAGATTATACAAGTTGTGGAAAAATTGAGTGATAAAGTCCTTTGTCCATGGAGTTAGTTGTTTCATTATTTGTATTTTTATTTTCACTTTTTTTAATCTAAAAAAAAAAAAAAAAAAAAAATTCAAAATTCAAAAATCAAAAAAATCAAAAAATAAAAAAAATAAAAAAAATAAAAAAATAAAATAAAAATATATTGTAGTTTATTTTTGCTACCACCATGGTAAAGAGAGTTCAAGAAGAAAAAAAATCCAAACAACAAGGAATTTGAGTAGAAAAGTCAAAAATTGTCAAGTTTTGTGAAGTTTAGAAGTTCATCATCAACATTTGAAGACCGAAGCTTAGAAGATTGAAGACGTTTCTATGGTTCTTATGAGAGAGTGATATTAATTGCCGATCGGGTGAAAAGTGAGTGAGTACTCCACCCCTTGCTAATGGTTGATTTCTTTTCTTAGAGATCATCAAAAAAAGATTCTTTTTATCCACATTTCTGTGGAGTCTCCAGAAATTATTTCGGAAGGTTATCCTTCTTACCTACAACGTGTGCGGGGATTTCTCTCTTTATTCCTGCCTGCACACATGAGAGACTAAAAAAATGATCTTTTTGAGTGCAATTATCATAAAACCCTAATGGTGAGGCAGAAGTTGAGACTTATGATCACAATCGAATCCGAATTCTTTCATATGGTATGGTTACTTCTCGCTCAAAGCACTTAAGGATGAGAATGCGTTCTTTGGTAGTTCTAACATGTTACTAGCATGCAAAAACTCTATGTCCTCATAGCTCCTTGGATGCTTGAGACTCTTTTACACTCGAAGTTGGAGAAGGTTTTGTGGGTACACCTCTGGTAAACCCTCACGAGACTACAACTCGTCCACTAGGGACACCTAGGGGTTTAAAGGCTTAGTGCATACGCTAAATGCATTCGAGAGACTGCGACAGGGGTATAGTTAGGATTTCTTATTTTCTGTTTCACTTGAGGACAAGTAAAATTCAGGTTTGGGGGTATTTGATGAGTGCTAAATAGTGCATATTTATACACCTTTTATTGGCATTTTACTCATCTTTTGCGCTTAGAAATCGGATATTATCCCGCATTACGTATTTTCTTTGTTTTCAAGAATAAATATTTGTATTAATTAATTTTGTGTTTTTAGGTACTAAATAAAGCTCGGAGAATCGAGGAGCCAAAAGAGCGAAGAATTGAGTCGAGCATCTATGAAGCGGATAGCCAAAGCCCGCGCGCGAATCGGTTGCAACCCAACAAGCAAGACATGGGATAGAGCTACCCATGACCCGGATCCGAACCCGTTCATCCCGAGCCGTTCAGATCGCGTCTAGATACATACAACGGTCGCTCCTCCCTACACATCGTTCTTTGATGCACTCGCCCAACAGCAAATCGCCTCAGTTCTCCCTCGAGCCGTTAAGATCTTCACTCGCTGCATCCAACGCTCGCTGATACCCTCTCATCAAACCTTGCTGTGCCTGCCTTACACCCTATCGACCTAACCCTATACCTATCGAGAAAAACTCATTTTTCTTCTTCTTCTTCTCTTTCTTCTCTTCTCTCTTCCACCCGACCTCTGCAAAACCCTTACCACCTCCATCACCTCCTGACATTAGCCGCTTCCACCACCATCCTCATCTCCTCACCCTGACACCATTAACAGCAGCCACACCACCTTCTCCCTCTCTAGACCTAGACATCTCTTTCTTAGCTTCTATCATAACCCTAGAAGCTAAATCAGAGATGACTAGAGCTAGGGTTTCACCAAACAATCCATCAATGATGTTCTCAGAGCCGCACAAGCGAGGAGAAGCTATTGAGCGACGTGGGTGAGAGTAATTTGTATTTAATTTCTATTTTAAAGTAAATTTAGGGTTTGGTCTTTTGGGTGCATTGCATGTATAAATAGGGATGAACTTGGGTTGATAGAAAGTATGCTGGGCTATTGAGTGCTTCAATTAGGTTTAATTTTGTTCTTTGTTATTTTATTTTGATGTTTTAATTTAGTTGTTAGGGTCTCAATGAAACCCTAATTCTATGTTTTGTTTTTAACTCTATGAACTGTTCTTGAGTACTTAATCTTATCAAATGTCTTCAGTTATCAATACCCAATGCTTTTCTCTCACAATGGATGCCTTGCATCCATTGTAGTTAGGTCACAACTGTGTTGAGTGTATTGCAGCTCAACCTTAGATACAAATGCTGATTCCCTTGACTAGTTGTACTTAATTAGACAACTAGTGCTTTGGGTTAGCACTTTAGCTGTTATTTGAGGCATTACAGGGAGAGATAGGTGGTGGAATTGACACCCTGCCCTTATCAATCACATGACAACAAGAACCTCAACTTAGTTAAGAACACAATAGGAGTTAGTAGTGGATTTGAAGACTTTAGCATTCCCTTGTCACTTGTTTACCTTAGTTTAGGTTCACTTCGGTTCAAAATCAGTAGTATCGGCAACAAAAACACCAACTTATAGTTGTCACATTACCTTGCCCGAATTCGGTGGAAGTAAGCCTTGATCAACCTTAGAGCACCACAAGTCCTTGTGGGATCGACCGTACTTGCCGCGTCTCCAATAGACGCCGTGCACTTGCGGATTATAACATGTAGGCTAAATAGAAACACCTTTCAAGGCCTACCAGTTAGCATTGTAGAAGATTTGTTTTTAAAATTATTGTCGTGGGTAGTAGAAATTTTTAACACAACACTTATTAGTATGGTGAATATTACAACCAGTACACTTGTTAGCATTGTAGAAGTACCTTGATACAACTATACTATGTGTAGTAGGACTATCTGGGACTACAATCATATGTTTCAAATTCCAATATTCAAATGTGATTGGGCTCACACCAGTTTTGGAGTGAAGGTAGAAGATGACTTTACATTAGTCAATTTAAAGCAGCATAAGAACCAATACTGTAACGATCCATTCATTTTAGCAACACAAGCGCGACAAGTTTTCTATTCTCGAGAGTCAAATACATCTAACTGGTATGTGATGGTGAAACCACCACCTAGGGGTTTCCATTAATTAGAGGAATACAATGAAAAGTACGACACAAATTGCCAACCAGTGGATACTTCAACTCTTGGTTTCCAAATGGATGACGAGAGCGAGAGCTACTTAAGAGAAGATGGTGAATATATCATAGTGGTTCCGACAAAGAAGAAGAACAAAAAGAAGAAGAAAAGGAAGTTCACAAGTTAAGTCAGTATAGTGTATAATTTTTACTGTCATGGTCGCTCTTGTTGTATTTCCTTTACTAACACTAGTATTTTTCTTGCAAAATAGACAGTTAACAGCTCCATTTGGGTACTTAATTTATAAAATGCTAGCTCTGTTACCTTTATAATCTTTGTTCTGAGTAAACACCCATTTTTAACTCTGCCAATGTAAATGATATATCATTTCATTGCTGGATAAAGGAGGACGTGCCAATCATTTTACTCGTTCCCTTTCTCTACGATAGAATGTTGTTAAGTACTCCTAAGTCCCCTAGTTAGCGATTCGGGATACGGAGGGGAGTTCGGGACTGCATACGTACGGGAATTATATGGATTCGGGGAGATCGGATTTTGTCAAAAATCCGGTCAACGGTTCGTTGTTCGGTAGTAATTCGGAACGGCATACGTACATGTATAATTCTTTTTTGAGATATGAGTTCGGCAATGAAAATTCGGCATACATTAAATTAATAGAAAGTAGACTTTTAAGATTTCTTTGACGGAGAAACATGATTTTAATCAAGTTTTGTGTGTTCTATAGATAATACATTGAATATATACAACAACAAACAACATAGCTCAATGGTTAGAGATTTACTAAGCACTAAGGGTCATGGGTTCAACTCTCACGGCCAACATCTTTTTTGTTAGTCATACGATAATTATTATGAAGGAATAATTCGAAATACCCATATTGTGCGCGAACCAGGTACGGTGTTTCAATAATTCGAATTCGGATTATGAAGGAATAATTCGAAATACCCATATTGTGAGCGAACCAGGTACGGTGTTTCAATAATTCGAATTCGGAACGGTTCGCGAACCATTCGCCGAATTACTAATTAGGCCAAGTCCTACCATACCGAATAATTCGAAATATCCATATTGTGCGCGAACCCAGTACGGTGTTTCAATAATTCGAATTCGGAACAGTTCGCGAACAATTAGCCGAATTACTAACTAGGCCAAGTCCTACCATACCGTTCCGAAACCTGATGATGAATAATTTAAATTAGATTTGACACGGTTGCAGTCAATTTTTTAATGAAGAGAAAGTGTCCAGCTAAGTAAAAATTAACTTTCAAAAATGAACGCATGGATGTGCTGGCAGCCCGACACGTATCAGTCTAACCCTCTACTTAAGGAAACACGTGTCAACACATGATCTCCATCAAAATGTCTTTCAGTTTCCGATCAGCCTTCTTTTCTCTCTTGAATGAGGTGCAGTGGTGCACTAATAATGGGAGTTTGAGAATCATAGTGGTGTACATCTCTGTTTCGGATTTGAATTTTCGTCCCAAATGTAGTAGCAAATATATGTCTTTTTCTACGTTCATTTCAAAATCAAAAATATAAATGTCAAACTAAGTATCTCAATTTGTGATCTTATTTTAATTGTGTTGTCTATTGATTTCATGTTTTTATCTAAAAAGATTTATGCATTTTTGTAGCGGAAAAGAAGAAGAGAGACGATAAAGAGGGAATAAAAAGAAACAAAAATGTTCCTCGGCAATATTGATTTTACCTTTGAAGGAAAGGAGGGAGGTATTGATTTTATCTGTGAGAGGAAAGGGATCATCTCTGTTTTTCTGTGTTCTGATTTTATTTGAGAGAGAGACTAAAACGAAGAAGATGAGATCAATTAAAACGAAGATAATGTGAAATAAACAGGGAAACAAAAATATCCCTGCCCAAAATTGTCCTCGGCGGGATTCGATATTTGAACCTTTGCTTGTCAATTTGACAGATATAGCCATTATAATTTTTCTTTGTAAAAGTGGCGGACGTGGGATAGCTTAGATTCCATGGGGCATTTTTGTCATGCGAAAAATCTTCACCAAACAAATGGGTCATTTCTTTAGATTAGTAAGATTATTATTATATTTTCAACAAATGAAATTAGAAGCCTATTTATACTTAAACTCCAAGTATTCTCTCTTGGCAAGTGTCAAGGAAGAACCAAACACTTGGAGCAAGTTCTAACACTTGTTAGCATGAACTAAACACAAGGAGTAAGTGATTAAACACTTGTTAGCATCATGTAAATACATGGTGGCAAGAAACAAGACACATGTTTCACCTTAGCTTGGTTAGTTGGAGAAGAATTCTTCCTTTGACAAAGTCAAGCATATGACTTTACTCATCCACCCAAAATGGACTTTAGGCATGCACACACATAATTGGTGCCCATATTTCCAACAATTATTAATTCTATCTACTTCGGCCTATATTGCCACATTAATTCCATGAAAGATCTATCTACTTCTTTATATATAGTGAGGGAGACTAAAATCATCATCACCTCATGCTTAACATCCCATGACTTGTGCACTGAAACTTTATGGTATTTACAACTGGTTAAACAGTCTGAAGTCTTGCAATCTCTTTTTGTAAAACTATAACATATACCTCGATGATTAAAGCGGCGGAAACACTCATTTAAGTGCAATTGAACTTAAGTTTCAATTGTTTACATCCATTTATCGTCAGTACAAAACAAAAGAAGAAGATATATAAACTTGCGACCGTGCTACACTTCCCCCACCCATGTCCCCCATCTATGTCCACCATGAGGTGTCAAATTTTTAGACCCTTGATGAGGTTAGCAGGGGGCCATTTTGTGTGGCATTAGATCACTATCTTCATGACACCTCATGGTGGACATGGATGTGGGACATGGGTGGGGGTTAGCTAGCATTTTCTTATAAACTGTTCGTTGGGACTTTTGCTGTGTATCTTTCTTGTTTATGTTGAGTGACAGCGTCACAGTGGTGCAGTTGTTATTATTGGGTTTGAAACAAATATGATTAATTGAAGAAAACTTCTAATCGAAAAATTAAAACACCGCTCATAAGAACCCCCAAAATCCATATTCTCAATTACATATTTAAATACAGTTCAAAAGAAATCCACAAGTACTTGATATAATAAAAATCAAGATAATTGATGATATGAAAATAAGATCAAATCTTGAAACTGAATGAATGTAATCAGAACCCAACCCATTCATCCAAATTAAAATTTGAGCTGAAAACTAAAAAGTTTCACCCGATCATTAAGTTGATTTCCTCCTAAGATTCCTTTACTCTAAGACTAAGTCTTATGGGGTGCTGGTATAGCGCCTAGATTAGCAGTCAGGACTACCTCCTAAGTCTTATGGGAGTGCTAATCTAGCAGCTAGATTAGTGATCCACGTCGACCCAGCCAGAATCATTCGCGCCCGGCGCTAAACCATTGGCGCTTTAAATCTCGGCCGTCGGATCAAAAATAAATCTCTCGTATTGAACCATTCGCGAAAAGGTAGTTTTTATTTGAATCATTCGGCGTAACTATCTAGCATGCTAGGTCACATACTAGCAACTGGTAGGAGAGAGAACTAGTGTTAACTTTTTTGCCACACTTTTTTTGAATTGCAACACTTAAGTGCTAATCTAGCACCTCCAATCTAGCCCATAAGACTTAGTCTAGATTGGGGGCTAGATTAGCACTTAAGTGTTGCAATTCAAAAAAAAAGTGTGGCAAAAAAGTTAACACTAGTTCTCTCTCCTACCAATTGTTAGCATGTGAACTAGTAGCTAGATATTTTATTTGAATGATTCGGCGCAAAAAATACCTTTTATTTGAATATTCATTACTGGACGATATATCCTGTTAATTTGGTGAGATTTAAATATTTCGAACCATTCATCATTGGTATTTGAATGGTCCATCATTGGCCGACGTGGACCGCTAATCAAGCTGCTAGAGTAGCACTCCCATAAGACTTAAGAGGTAGTCCTGACTGCTAGTGATTAACACCCCATAAGACTTAGCCTAAAAGAAACAATAGTGGTCTTGGTCTCTGCGTAGAGATAAAGCTAAAGGACAATAGTAAGCCCCGTTTGGGATTGTTTTTTTTCAACTAAAAGCACTTTGTAACAAACTTGTAACAAACTTTTACCAAAAATTGTGTTTGGTAAAAAAAATTCAAAGTGCTTTTGGAGAGAAGCACTTTCATTTTAGGCTCGCTTTTAAAAGCTACTCAAGACTAGCTTTTAAAAATTTGGAAAACTTTATTTGTGGATCCACATAATTCGATTTAAGCGATTCTCTATTTTAACCTTGTTAATTTATTATAAAGACAAGTTTTACCCTCAAATATTGTACATTTGACCATTATAATTATAATTTCATTTTATTTCTCTATTTTTTTTTATATTTTTTATTTAAAATAATAAAAAATAATAAATATTTAATAACTATTAAAATAATAAATGAAAAAATTAATAAATTTAATAAATATTTTTTTTGGAAAAAAATTTAAAATAATAATATTTTCATAGCAAACCATAATCATAAATTTTTTATAATTAAATAATAAAAACAATTAAAAAAATATTATTTATATTTTATTAAATATATTAAATTTAGAAATATAATTTATTATAATAAAATTGTATTAAAACTAATTTTTGAAATATGTCTATTTTCTTCATTAACTACATCACCAAAGCACTTTTAAATACCGGTTACCAAACAGAATTTCTGATTTGTTAATTGCCAGTGCTTTTTAAATTATAGTTTACCAAACGTCATGCTGATTTATTTCGACAGCACAACACAGCAACGCACATCACATCACAACAGAAAAGCACTTTTCTAAAATTCACAGCAATACCAAACTAGCCTGTAGTCTTCTTTTCTGCTAGGGATGGCCATTTGCCCCACCCAAACCCATTCCCGTGGGTACCCGCCCCGTTTGGGTAGGGTTTTACCCGCACAAATGGGGATGGGGTCGGGTATGGGTAATACCCGAAACCTAAGCTACGGGGATGGGGCGGGGATGGGATTCAAGGTACCCGCCCCATACCCGCCCCGTTGCTTCCATATTATAAGTGTTTCGACTTTTATGCAAGAATTTGTATCGAATTTTATACTTCTACCACTTAGTCGAGCTTTCTTACATTTATTATATTCTTGATCGTTCTTGTATATTCATCATTTTCGTTTCTTTGTTGTGATCAGACACATTCTTTGATCGTTCTTGTATCGAAAGGACAAAGTAGAAAGCCTAAGAAGACATTTAAAGATTCTTTTGTTCACCTTAAGATGAATTTCTGAATTTAAAATTTTAGAATACATTATTCTTATGTTATTAATTTTGTTTGCTTCATATTTAAGTTTTGATTATAAATAAATTTATGTATTAACTTCGTGTTACGGGTAACCCATGGAAAACCCGCCCCAAACGGGTATTCCCCATACCCGCCCCGCCCCAATTCATGTGGGTAGCGGGGCGGGTATGGGTACTTTTTTTACGAACAGGCGTGTCGGGATTGGCATACCCGCCCCATACCCGCCCCAAGACCATCCCTATTTTCTACGTAGAGATAAAGCTAAAGGATACAGGAGGAAATGAGAAAATTTAAAAGGACTTAATTTTAATACATTACATATGCCAGCTGTTGTTTTTTTAATAAAAAACAGAAATGGATCTAATCCAACGGCGGGGAGATGATCTTACGGTCAAGAAGCTGTTTGCTTATTAAGGGGTCCCGCGCAACACTGTTTTAATAAGTAAAGTAAGAATTAAATAAAGCTGGAGAGCGATGAAACGAATCATGGAGATTGAAGTGCATGCCACTCACTTTCATTAAAGATAATATATATATAATAAACTTGTTGTTAAGTGCTAACTGCAAAACTGGAATAAATTTGTCTATATAAGAAGCCCTTCTTAAGTTTCCTGATATCACACACTAGTAAGCTAGTTGGTCATTTGCCAAATGACTGAAATTCACCAGCTAAATGCTCAAGATGAGTTGAACAACTGCTCGGCAGATCAATTTTATAGTTTTCTTAAGAATGATATGACCAAGCTTCCTCAAGTTTGTCCACAAATCTTTAAGAGTTTCGAAATTCTTGCTGGAGATGGAAAGAGTTGTAGAAATATGGGTTTAGGGTTTTATCTCACACAACTGTGTTGAGAGTTACTTCATTGATTTGTTTATATACACGGTTACAACAGTAAAGAGATTACGTTTACAACCGAAATATGCACAAGACTAGGTGCAGCTAAGACTAAACAAAGTGCTGAAGAATAGGAGTTACAGCAGAAGAATAGAAAGACTAAGTTATAGTACAACAGACTTGTAATCGTGACAACCTGTACGTGTTGAAGTTTAACACCCCCCCTCAAGTTGGAGCGGTAGAGCCTGAACGGACGCCCAACTTGCCCACTAGTCGACCAAATTGTGGAGCTCCCAGAGGTTTAGTGAAGACGTCTGCCAGCTGATCAGAAGATTGGAGATGTTTTGGAAGAATCAATCCACTTAGTAACTTTTCACGAACAAAGTAACAATCAATCTCAATGTGCTTGGTACGTTCGTGAAATACAGGATTCTGAGCAATATGAATTGCTGCTTGACTATCACATGAAACTGTGATAGGGAGAGTACATGGAAAATGCATGTCTTTAAAGAGATAAACTAACCATTGAAGCTCAGCAGTTAGATTGGCCAAAGCACGGTATTCGGCTTGAGAAGAACTGAGCCACGGTTAGGTTTGTTTCTTGGATTTCCATGAAATTGGACTGTTACCTAAGGTAATAAAATATCCGGTGGTAGAACGACGAGTCATAGGACAGCCAGCCCAATCAGAGTCTGTGTAACCATGGATAGAAGGAGAACTGGATGAGGACAGGAATATACCATGTCCAATAGTGCCTTTGAGATATCTTAGAACGCGATGAGCAGCATCCATATGAGCAGATCTTGGATGTTGCAAGAATTGACTCAGATAATTAACTGAGTATGTAATATCCGGTCGTGTTACTGTTAGATATAACAAACGACCTATTAAACGACGGAAGCAACTTGGATCAGTTAATTCCGTACCATCGGTAGGAAGTAACTTGAGTTTTGAATCCATTGGAAAAGCGGATGTACGAGCCCCTGTGAGGCCAGAATCCTTAAGGATATCAAGAATATACTTTCTTTGACATAGAAATATACCCTTGGATGAGCGAGAAACTTCAATGCCCAAAAAATACTTCAAACAACCCAGATCTTTGATTGAAAAATGAGAAGCAAGACGCAATTTGAGAGAATTAATGAAGGTATCATCTGTGCCAGTGATGATAATATCATCAACATAGACAAGAATAAAGATAGAGGTTGTACCCTGATGATATGTGAAAAGAGAATTATCACATAATGATTTGGTAAAACCTTCAGATAATAAAACTGAAGAAAGCTTTGCAAACCATTGACGAGAAGCTTGCTTTAAACCATAGAGAGATTTGTTGAGTTTGAAAACTTTGGACTCACCTGGACGTGCCATACCTGGTGGAATCTTCATGTAAATCTCTTCATCCAGATCCCCTTGAAGGAATGCATTGTTTACATCAAGTTGATGAAGAGACCATCCCTTAATAGCGGCAATAGATAATAAGACACGAACAGTAACCAACTTCGCCACTGGGGCAAAGGTATCATAGTAGTCTATACCCTCTTGTTGCGTGTAGCCTTTGGCTACCAGTCGAGCCTTGTAACGTTCCACGGTGCCATCAGCATTGAACTTGATTTTAAAAACCCATTTGCAGCCAATGGCTGTTTTACCAGGTGGTAAATTGACTAATATCCAAGTATTATTAGCCTCCAAAGCAATGATTTCTTTGGCCATGGCGGCGCGCCATTTGGGACATTTATATGCTTGTGAGAATGATCTTGGTTCATCAGTTAGAATGACGGAAGCTAAAAAGGCTTTGTGCGAAGGAGTAAATTTGTCAAACGACAAATAATTTGTCATTGGATACGGTGATGCAGATGTATCCGTAGTGGCAAAACAATGATAATCCTTTAAATAGGACGGTGGATTACGAGAACGAGTGGAATGAGAATTTATTGCTTTGTCTACGGAGGAGTGATTACCTGACTAGGTGTAGATGTGGATGGTTGGTCAGGCAAGACATCAGGTGACGAAACTACCGGAGAAGGAGTAGTTTCAGAAGAAGCTGAGCCTGCAGGATTGGCAGGAGACATGCTACTCAGTGAATTACGTGTAGTAGCATGTTGTTGTGCAGCGGAATTGTGAGAAGGTACGCTAGGATCGAAATGCTCATGAATAGGCTGTGAGCATGAAATTGAAGAATGTTCAGAGCGTGGAATATCACGGCATGATTGTGACTGAAATAAAGAGTCACAATAAGAGTACTCGGACTGTGGATTGTTAACAGGAACGGATGCTGATGGAGAAGCAGAGATATCTTGAAAAGGAAATGTATGTTCATGAAACACCACATCACGTGAGACATACACAGATTTAGAGGATAGATCATAAATTTTGTAACCCTTCTGACCATGTGGGTAACCAATGAAAATACCAGGCTTGGCACGTTCATCGAACTTGTGACCAATATGTGTATTTCTGCCAAAACACAGGCACCCAAACACACGTAACTGTGAATAATCTGGTGAAGAATTCAGAAGTAATTCATGTGGAGATTTATGAGATAATACTGGTGTTGGTAATTTGTTAATCAAGTAAGTTGCAGCTAAAATGCAGTCTCCCCAAAATTGAATGGGTAAATTAGCTTGAAAACGCAAGGACCTTGCAACATTGAGCAAGTGACGATGCTTGCGTTCAACGATACCATTTTGTTGTGGCGTATATACACAACTAGTTTGATGTAGAATTCCATTTTGATGAAACCAAGACTGAAGCTCAGTGCATTTGAACTCGGATCCATTGTCAGACCTGAAAGTCTGTAAATGGGGAATAACCAATGATTGAAAACCAGAGGAGATGCTGGTTATCTTGTGGCCAAATTGGTTAACAACAAAAGAAAAAAAATATTTGAGAAACTTTAAAGTTTCAGATTTCATCTTCATTAAAAAGACCCAAGTACATCTAGAGTAGTCGTCTACAATAGTGAGAAAATACTTGGCACCAGTTAAAGAAGGGATAGAGAAAGGTCCCCAAATGTCAGCATGAACTAATTGGAAAGGATGCTTAGATAAAGAAACACTATTATTAAATTGAAGGCGAGATTGTTTTGCCCGTGGGCATACATCACACAAGTGTTTGAAGGAAGAACGAACATAAGAAAAATTACGAGATAAAAAATTAAAACAATCCATATTAGGATGGCCGAGACGGCAGTGCCATATATCCACTGGCTTATTTGCAGCTAATGCAGAAACTGATGGTTGAAAACTGAAATGATAAAGGCCAGCGATACGCCTACTCCATCCAATCTCCTTGCTCGTGAGATGGTCCTGAAAGGTGCAGGATTCATGAGAAAAATTGATACAACAATTTGCTGTTTTTGTAAGTTGGCTTACAGAGATCAAGTTGAATTTAAAACTTGGAATATGAAAAACATTAAGTAATTGGATGGTAGGAGATAAATTGACAGTACCAATATGAGTTACAGAGGTGATGGATCCATCTGGTAACTGAACCGTGATTGGGTTCGAAACAGGTGTATATGACGTGAAACAAGATAAAGAAGAGCAAATATGGTGAGTTGCACCACTATCTACATCCAGATATAAGAAGAGCAAGATAGAGTAATACCGGCGAAGTTAGCATATGAGGGTATATCAGTTCCTGTCTGACCAGGTTCAAGCAAAGATACTGAATGAGCATGCGAGTCTGCAGTGATACTTGGCAAAGCGAGTGGAGCGGTGCGGCGGAAAGAAAGCGGCGCGTAAGCCAGAGAATCAGCTTCTCGAGACCTAGGTGGGTCTTTGGGATATCCGTTAAGCTTCCAGCAGGTCATTCTAGTGTGGCCATGCTTGTTGCAATGATCACAAAATGGTCTCTGACGCTTGTTAGTACCATTGCTGCTGTTGGATGTTGCACCAGGATTGGAGAAAGTACGCTGATGCTGTCTGTCTGAGTTGGGAGTACTGCGAGAAACATTTAGTGTGGCAGATTCAACCTGAGTAAGAGAGGATGAATTTATACCTTGCTGCTGTTTCTCCTGCCTCACAAGATTATAGAGTTTGGAAGCTGATGGCAATGGTTCCATCAACAAACACTGGCTGCGCAATGCAGAGAAGCGATCATGCAGTCCCTGTAAAAATTCCATGGCTCTATCTTGGGCATGATGATCAACAAAATCCTTTCCGGCACCACAAATGCAAGGTTGAATAGGTCTGAATGAATCAAGTTGATCCCACAACGTCTTGATTTGAGTAAAGTACATCGCAACAGTGTTATTCTCTTGTTTCAGAGATGAAATTGATTGCTTCAGGGCAAACAATTTTGGAGCATTGGCATGAGAAAAACGATTCTTAATCTCCAACCATTGTGCGCGTGCAGATGGAAAAGCCATGATCCGGATCGATAACTGGATCGACCGAGTGTTCAACTTGACTACCAACCAAATCGCCCGCACGAGTCCAATGTAGAAGATCAGTTGGATCCGTGGGTTTGGTGATGGTGCCATCTATGTAACCTAGTTTGGCTTTGGCACTTAGGGCTTTCCGAATACCTCTTTCCCAGATGCAATAGTTATCATCTGTGAGGAGAGGAGTGAATATGACAGTGGTTGGGTTATCAGCTGGGTGTACGTAATAGGGACTCGATGGAGGAAGAACTGAATCTCTATTAGGTGTTGATTCACTGGCAGATGGAGGGATTTGAGTATCATCTTCACCAGGCATGACGACGCAGTTGTAGATAAAAGAGAAGAGAGAAAAAAAAAAATTTAACCTAGCTCTAGATTACCATGTAGAAATATGGGTTTAGGGTTTTATCTCACACAACTGTGTTGAGAGTTACTTCATTGATTTGTTTATATACACGGTTACAACAGTAAAGAGATTAGGTTTACAACAGAAATATGCACAAGACTAGGTGCAGCTAAGACTAAACAAAGGGATGAAGAATAGGAGTTACAGCAGAAGAATAGAAAGACTAAGTTATAGTACAACAGACTTGTAATCGTGACAACCTGTACGTGTTGAAGTTTAACAAGAGTGCCGGCACCATATGGATCGTGAACTTTACTACGGGTAAGCACCAAAAGTTTATCAAATTGTGACCAAAATACCGTTTTGTTTTAACGCAGAAAAAATATTCGGTAGATGTTTTGCAAAATGTTTTTCCGTTTTTTTAAATCAAAAAAAAAAAAAAAAAGGTTTATTTCAGATTTTCAATTTTTATAAGTTTTGTGTTTGTTTTCTTTTGATCGACCAAGTTTTCTATTTTTGAAAACTGAAAAAAGACGAAAAACAGTAATTTAGGGGTTTCTCTTGTTTTTTTCTAGGGACTTCTCATCAGGAAATGGTGAAGGAAAAGATCGTAGCCATGGACGATGAAAGTAGGACTATTAGCTTCAGTATCATCGATGGAGATCTCTTGCATAAGTTTCCAAAATTCGATTACATAATGACTGTAACTCCAGTAGTTACACAAGGACGTGAGCAAAGCTGCTTGGTGAAAGTGTCCGCGAAGTATGAGAAAGAAAATGAAGATACCCCTCCTCCACATGAGTATACGGAGATGACAACTTGTATGAATAAAGCCATTGCTAGCTACCTAGCCAAGAAGACCTAATTTATGTACACAACCTGGTTGCACTAATGATGCGTCAATATTATTAGCTTAAACGTTATCTGCAAAATAAAACTTCAATCGATCCGTTTAATGCATGGGGTCGCTAATTTGCTTCGCTTTTTGACACGATAACTGACTTCACTAACACGCAACATTAGACAATTCAGCAAAATCTATTTTAAGTGGCTCAATGTATCAAATAAACTATACAACAGGATTACGGCTGGCACGGTAGGAAGCCGCGACATTAGAAGAAGAAATTGGAATATGTTGGAATGAAATTGAACTAGAAACCATTGACAAGAGCTTGTTCTAGTTCCACAAGGGTTTTGACTTGTTAGCACGCCTTTGGCATTCTTTGGGGCTAAAAAATATTTCCCAAGGGTAATGGTATTTTTTGAGGAACCTCGTACTAACATTTGGGATTTCAACTACCATTTTTCTGTATTAGCAACAAAATCTAGCAACAGCTGTTATGTAATTGCGAATTTGCAACGATATTTGTAACGGATTAAAAGCAGTTCTGAATTTTGCAACTGCTCTTTGAGCATATCACATGTGCTACCTGCTTATGTGCAAGGTAACACCAGCATTCTACATGTGCAATGAGTTTGAGTCGATGGTAACACTAGGTTCTATGGTTAGGATTTGCTTTAACACAATTGAACGGTTGGATCAACAATCTCGATTCAACCATGGACGGAGCTACATGCGGCTCAAGGGTGGCCCCCACCCCCTATTTTTGTTAATTCATTATAAATTCTTTTAAAATTTTAATACTCCCTCCGTTCCATTTTAGATGATGTTTTAGGGTTATTTTTCTGTTTCACTATACTTGAAGGTTTTCATATTTTTCCACAAAACTTCCAATAACACCCTAACATTTTTTCTTGGAACTATAAGTTTATTTTTAAGTTCCCTAATAGCAATTAATGTTTGAAGACTTTTCTTAAGGGTATAGATGGAAAATCTCAATATCTCTCTCCATTTCTTAATCTGTGTGAAAACTCCAAAAACATCATCTAAAGTGGAACGGAGGGAGTATATATAAGAAAATTTTCTTAATTAGCCCCCTAAATATATTTATTGTGGATTAGCCTCCCTTTAAACGGATTTCTGGCTCCTTCCCTGAAACCAACCATATCATTTATCTTTGAGGAGATTGGGAAAACACGTCATTCTCTCCACCTCTGCTATCACTTCATTGCACTCTGCTGCAAAGAAAAAAATCACTCACTTCTGTTATCACCAAAACACCATCACCATGAGCTATGCTTGACAGAAAAATATTAACACAAACCATTTTCCCTTCAATCTTTCTCAAAAAGCCATTTTCACTTCAATCTTTGTCTTAAAAATCTACCACCATTAAACCCTTCAAGAGAAATATTTGTCTTGTAAAATCACACCACTATTGATATATATAAATAGCCATAGAGAAAACCTAGTAAAAGCGCACCAGAAGTTCTCTTCTTCTCTTCTAAGGCTTTGTATATTGCTACCTCCTACACGGTGATATATAAAATTACTTATTCCTTTCCGAAGATTCAACCTCGTTAAATACTTGTTCTTCTTGTGCGTGTGTGTGATTGTGTTCTTGGCAATATTGGAGTACCGTTGTAGCAGTGCAAACTTAACACTTCCGTAGGTTTTGACGCAACACCACATTCCCTTTAAGGGGTAGTTTGGGGTTATATTTTCCGTCAAGAATGATGCTCATGCCCCCATATAAACAATTTTTGTAAAAGTGGCTCTGGACATACAGTCCCAAATAAATGTGAGTCCCAACAATATGGGTTGTCCACTTTTGGTGGTTTGAGTTTGTGTGGTTTTAACTGAATTGTGGTTTTAACTGAATATTTCGTGTTTCTCCCTAAGGCGGCGGTTGCAGAAACTAATTAATTTCCACACCAATATCTTTTATTAGTTCGGTATCATTTGTGTTTTTTAGTTTTCCTTAGAGAGAATTTGTTACATAGAAAAGAATAGAAGATTTGAGCCATCAGTTTACACTTTGAACCGATTACTAACAATTTTAAATTTTACCATCATTGTTTGCTCCCACAAGCGATTAAAATGAAATGACACCCAAACTCTTTCTTGTTGAAATTCAAAACCTAGTGGGGGCAAGTCCACTTGCACCCCTTCGCTCTGTTTCTGGTCGGCTTATTCAGTGGACTAGCACATGATTTTCTTTTTCTTGATACCGGATAGATATAGATTCGCCGATGGTAGCAGACCAACCCCAGCATCTGCCATTTTAGTAGGTCTTGCCTAAACCCCAGTTTATCATGTCAACATGCTTCAAGGGGCCTCATCTCCGACTCCCACCCTTCTGGGAAAAGTGGTTGTGAAATGAATCAAAAGATTCATCAACTAGTGCGGATCTCTTAACCTCTTCACTTACAAGAAAACGAGGGATTGGCAAATAATCTTGTGTAATTAAAAAGAACAAAAAGAGCAGTTTTAGTTTCCCACCGCACCTTTTGAGAAAACTATTCTTATTTCACATAGACTCATACAAACCACTAAATATCGTCGGAGTTTTAAATGATTGGGGGACCGTGGTAACAAACTATACCAAAAAAACGCCTCTCAGATCAGTCTGTTTCACCGGGTCTCATGGCATTTAGTCTAGGACCCGCCACTTCTAAAAAAAGGTTCCATATTCCCTTTAGGGAGCGGTTTGGGGTCGATGCCGATCGAAATGGGTTTTCACCACGGTCCAATAAGAATTATTGCTAAAATATTGTCTATCAAGAAAGATGCTCATGGCCCATATGAAAGAAAAAATATGGGAACATTATTTATATACCCCTGCTATGAGGCCCATGGAAATATACCCCTAACCTTCTGGAAGTCTTATCCTCTTTCACATAGAAAATTTCATCTAATCCATCAAACACCAACGTCATCAAACCACCGTTACTGCCCACCACAACCACTGTCCACTACCACCGAAGACCACCAACCGCCGCCGCCAGCCACTGACCACCACCACAGCCACCATCGACCACCACCGCCGCCACTAACCACCACCGATCACCGCCGACAGCCATCACTGACGCAAAGTCAACTAGCACAAAGTTGCTTCCATATACTTTCTAGTGAAGACAACTAGCACAAGTTACTTCCATATATTGTCAAGTTGCTTCCATATACTTTATCTAGTGAAGGCAACTAGCACAAAGTTGTCTCAGAATCCGAGGCAACTAACATAAAGTTGTCTCCAATAAGTGAAAGCAAAACTAAGCCAACTAGCCCGAGTTGTCTCCATATATGGAAGCAACTTGTTTAAGTTGTCTACAAATATGGAGGCTACTAGCACAAGTTGTATACAAGTCTCCAAGAAAAAACTATAAAAGGATAAGTTATTAAAAAACTGAAGCCAACTGGCCCAAGTTGTCTCCAAATCTAGAGGCAACTTGTTCAAGTTAACTCCAAATACGGAAGCAACTAGCACAAGTTGACTCCAAATACGGAAGCAGCTAGCACAAGTTGTCTCCAATTTATATACAAATGAGTGAACCTGGCGTGAGTCGAACACACATTTTCTGACATAGAGTCAGTCGTGCTACCATTGCACCACAGGTTTATGAATAATACGGGAAAACATGCATATAAAACATCACTTTAGACAGTGGACATACCCGGAAACATTCTTCAAAACTGAAAATCCACCAGTACTTTTTTCACCCATTGAGATACTCGACATACCTGAAAACATTAATTGTTTAAGAATCAAGACAATCTATTACAAGTTCCAGGATACTACTTACAATTTACTGAGTATAACAAAGCATAAATGTTGTCCCATCAACATGTGAGACGCAACCAACAATGATAGTTGATACACAGACCAATGCATAAAAGATAGTTCATACACAAACCAATGCAAAAGAACATCATAAAAAAAGAGTTGAAACAAGATGGTTCTCCAAAGTACAAGACAGCTGTTTTTCTAAGCACATTTTCCTTTGTAAGTTTCCTCTGAAGAAGTTCTATCATTTAATTTTTTTTGGCAGAAAAAAGTGTTGTTGGTTATATGGTTAATTTTGATGGAACCAAGTTTGGTTTCATTCTTTAGGAAGAAACAAAACAATTGCATATTTGTCACTCATTAAGGAGCTGTTTTCATTCTTTCCGTTGCTAACAACACTTGGAAATGTAAACCATTGGACGCTGCTTGCTTTTGATATGGAGACGACAGAATTTTATCACTACAACTCCTTGGATTCCACCGAAGAAGAATGCTGAAAAAGTTCTGAAAGCATGAGACAACGAATAATATCAGCATTTGCACAGCACGACGCAAAGCTCCCACGTGACGAGCAGACTAGTCAACCAACACCGTACACTCTACACACCCCTTCATGTTGTCAACAAATGGGGTAAGCTATGTTTGGAAGTTTATTAGTCACATATGCTTGAAACCATTTCATGTTGGTATGTTTACTTAATGTTTGTTTGATTTAACCAGATTTGGTTTCATCATTTCAATGTCAGAACACTTTCAAATCGTCACTCGTAACCATTTTTGAGACATTATTTTGGTTTTTCAGGAATGATTGTGGCCTTCATGTTTGCTATTACATGAAGAGCCTCTTGAAGGGGAACTTGTCTCGTGGAGATGATGTACGAGAAAAGGTGCATAAAATGAGACCAAAGTTGGCGTTGAAGATACTCCTTGACGATATAGAATAATACTCACATGTCGCGCCTATGTTTTTGCAGATTCAGTTTTAGTCGAAGTTTAAATTACTTGTGAAATGGTTATCAAGTAATTGTAATGATGATATACAATTCTTCTTGCAGATTCAAGTTTTAGTTGAAGTTTAAAGTACTTGTGAAATGGTTACAGTTTATATAAAAAACGATTTCGTGCGATTTCAGTTGTGTTCCCTTAAAAGCTTATGTCTACAGAAATATGATATCTCATTTTTATAAAACAGTATCCATAAATGTTGTATCATATATTTGCGGCACCAATAAACAGTATACAAAACATCATCTTTTGTGTTGTCAAAAGATGCAGAAGAAAAGTGACAGTAAAACAATGGTGAAACCAAAAAGGGTTCCATCAAAATATGATGAAACCTATTTTGGTTCCATCAAAAAATGATGAAACCTAATTCGGTTACACCAAATTATAAAGGCCTGCAAAAATTCTGACAAACTTAATCGAATAAAAAATCTAACAAACTTAATCAAACTTATTTATTCTTAGACAAATTATAAAATGAAAACACCTGCAGCACATTAACTTCTAAAACAAAAATCTAAAATAGTAGATGAAACACATATTGTAGTCTAAAAACGAAACTAAGAGTGAAATTCAGTTCCCAAGTACTCATGAAATCTGACGAGAAGGGTATGTCCGTTTGTTATGGGTGGTCAAAACCTTGTAGGAACCACAGGTTCTCATCTTCTTATTGGGAACTGAACCTGTATTAGGAATCCTCTTCTTCTTCGATGGACGTCCTGACTGTGATCCATTATTCGGACCAAAAACCATAGATTTCGAAGACATTGTCACGGGCTTTTCGACTGTGGGAACATGATTGATTGCATGTTTATATGATTCTCGGTAGAACTTTACTGTAAAGTAGTGTTCAACATACTTGTAAGGATCTTCTCCATTCACCATGATACAATGGACAACATGGGCACATGGGAAATCGTCAATACGCCAACGGTTGCAAGAACATGTTCTTCTTTTCAAATCGACCGTATGTGTTAATGAAGCATGAACTTCAAACACATATTCCGACGACTTGGTGACTTTGTAGTTACAACCATGCATCTTGTTGTCGTGGAGCAGAGCTTCATATTCTGGACATAGAGTTTGACGCCAATTCATTAAGTTAGCAGAGTCCTCGCGGCGTTTACATATTTGGTCCATAAGCTTGACCCTGATCTCATCAACCATGATGGATATAGGCTTCTCTCTCTCTTCAACAACTGAACCATTGAAACTCTCAGCAATATTTGAACACAACCTACCATATCATCTACCCTTGAAGAAAAAGCATGCCCATTTATCAACAGGAGCCCTACTTAGATAGTCTTGTAACTTCTAATTTTCAACCTTCCTCAACTTAACCCAATTCTCTATAAATTCTTTATGAGTAGAAGCATACGCACATTTCTTAAACAGTCCCAATAAATATTTGTTATAAACCTTGCAATTCTTTGGTAAGCATGTATTGATATTGCATTCCATATGCCAGTAGCACCAACCATGAAAAGCTTCAGGAAATACAACAGGAATTTGAGTTACCAATCCAATACCTCGATCACTCACAAAAGTAAGCTTTGGTCGCAAAGGAGAAAGGAATTTCTTCAAATTATCCAAAAACCATTTCCAGTTCGCTTCATTCTCCGATGAAACCACACCATAAGCAAGAGGGTAGATTTTTGTAACATGAAAAAAAAGCATAACACAAGCATAAGATGCGATGAAAACCAAACATAAAAATGATGAAACCAAAAATAAAAATGATGAAACCAAACATAAAAATGATGAAACCAACATAAAAAAAAATGATAAAAACCTTACCATCATTTCCGGTTAGACCTGTTGCTGCCATCATATGACAAAGGTACTTGCTTTTCAAGTGAGCCGCATCAACGAATAATACAGGACGACAGAAATTGAATCCACGACTACAAGCTTCAAAACAGATAAACATCCTGTGAAATTTTTGAGTCCCTTCTTCAACTTCCAAAACCATGTGAGATCTTGGATTGGTTTCAATCAACTTGTTTTTATACCAGTTCAAGAACATAAAAGATCTCTCGTTCTCTCAAAATGTACTATTCAGTGCATGCTTATTCCCTGAGTACATAATAACGACTAATGTCAAAGCCATATTCTCTCGTAAACTGTTCCATAATATGCTTAGTTTTCTTATTAGGATACTGTTTAATTTCATCAATAATCAAGCTACTAACTAGTTTCTTCGATATCTGTGGTCTGTTAACAAATCCACCAACACAAGTATGCTGATTATTTAGTTCCTTGATAATAAAAGGACTTCCTACAACACCATCAACACACACAGCATATAAATGCCAGTTACATTTCTCCTCTTTCTTATTAGAACAACATAACCAGCTGCTGCATGATACTTTTGTAAATCACAACGAACTTGTTGAACACCTCCCGGAAACAACTGTTCAACTCCTTGAAAAAGATGTAACCAGTGAGCAGACTTCAACGGTTCCTTAATTTTATCTGGAACATCATAATCAATTCATGGCTTCTCAAAAGGTATAATTCTAGAACTCCGTGGCTGGTCATCAAAAGCTATAATTCCTGAACTTATTAAACCAGAACACTAAACTTTGTGACTTCCGTGTAACTCCATAATTCCTTCTTTATTATACAGACTAAATAGAGCCAAAGATTGAAGATCAAAATCAGAATGAATGACCTTTTGCTGATCATCAACCATGTAAAAATTTCCATAGAAGTAGGAGAGAATTCACACCAACTTGAGCATATACTAGTCTTCAAATTAGCAAAAGACTCTTGGAGGCCAATACGGAAATTTAAACAATCTTCTTTGTGACATACAACTGCGAGAACAAAATCCATAATCTACAGAACAAAATGATGAAATCAAAAACAGTTTCACTAGATGTGAATATCAACAACAACAAAAAATTGAAAAATAGTTCCAAAGAGATGGAATCCTTCATAAGAACATCAACACAAGCATAAAACATCATATGCTAACATCAATTTAGTTTATTCGACAAGAGTGACTAGCAAATTCACAAAAACAAATCAAAAATCAACACAAAAAAGAGAATTGAATACCTGAAAAGTCGATTGATTCCTTGATGAATAATCCGAATACTACACACAGATTAATATGAAGACGAAGATGATCAACACGAAGTTGATTGATTGTTCAGCTGGATTCTTCAATTCAATTTCAACTTGAAAAGCGGAAATATGACTTCAGCTAAACTGAATTGCAACCAGATCTTGAATAAAACAGCTACGTTTATCTTCTCTTCTTCGAATAAACAACTGAATTGGATTCTTCTACGTATCTCGAATAAACAGATCTCAAAACTTGTAGCTTCTTCTCCGGTTCTTCAATCAAACCTAAAATTTCTCTCTGAATCTTTGAATTGAAACTGGGAGAAGATGATGACGAATCTTTGAATTGAAACAAGATCTGGAATTGAAAAAAACGAAGAAAACTGGGAAAGAAGAATGATAATTTTTATGAATCTGATTTGTTTGGATTCAGAGAGAACAAATATCGTTTTTACTGTTTTCTTCCGCCAAACTTTCCTTTGTAAGTGTTTTTATATACGGAAGGTCAGTTTTGGAATTTAGAAATCAAATAAAAACTGAATTTTAAAATATTTATTTGAACTGGGGTTTTTGTCCCAGTTTTATTTGAAACGATTTTTATTTGTTAAAAATAATATGACCGGTTTTTTTGTATCAGGAGTTTGTTCACCTAGGGGTTTTGTCACTAGTTTTATTTTTTTATTAATAAAATTTAAAGGGTACTAATGGAAGACTAATCTCTTTGTTAGAGAAGATTAATGTATTATTATTTAATTAACTAATTTCTATTCCCAATGTAAATAAAAGACAATAATATCCCTTTTAACTTGTATACGGGTATACAAGTTAACAGGACCCATAAAATAGTGAACTTGTCTAAACATGTAAACGAGCGGACAAAGGGAAATCAATCGAGGTCTGGCATAATTTCAAAACAGCATTCATATCAAATCATAGAATAAATCATGATAAATAGTTTAGTTTTGAAGTATTACGATGAACTCCTACATGAAAAGTTATTCAAAAGATCTTGATACAAATCCGCACGTTGTCCAAACAACAGAAAATAAGGTTTTCTTTTTGTTTTGTAAAAGATGGAAGATGGGTGTGGAGGAATCAGGGAGACAGAAAGAGGTAAAAGACGTCTAACTTTCTTTTAGCTAGAGTTTCGTTTACCTGGTCTGACTCTTCTCCTGAGGAGATCAAAGCTCAGTTATTAGAAGATAGAAGTCATGTACTGAACTAATCTTCTTTCAATACAAATCTTCTTTTCGTTTCAAAAAATAAATGAATATATATTTTACACAAAATTGGTCAAAAAGACCAAAATCAACAATTCCTGGGTGAAAAAGACACTTAGGTTTTGATACTGTTTAAATAGCCAAAAATTAAAAGATATTTGTTTTAAATGGACAAAAATTTAAAAATAGGTAGGATGTAACCAGTTTCATCATGTCAATTTTCAAATATTTTTTCTTATTTTTAATTTACAGGATGCATCTAGTTTCATCCTTGCTATTTTTTTAAAGTATAAGCCAGGATGAATCCAGTTTCATCCTTGCTATTTTTTTTGGCTATTTCACCCGTACTTTTTTTTACTCGTCCATTTGAACCGTGTTTTAAATTTTTTTGGACAAATGACCCATTTTCTCTTCTTGTTTTATATTCTATTTGGGAATACTGAATACACCATCACAGTTTACATGCGAATAATACCTTCGCTTATTGAAGCTTAGGTCTGGCGTTCCAACTGTCCTTGTGAATTTTTGGTGCACAACTGTCCTTTTTCGTCCAATGCTAGTAGACCACGCATCTCGATAGTTACCCGTCAACGCTAAAAGACCACGCGTCTCGACAGTTTCCCGTTACATATCCAGAGTAGACGTCTTTAGATGTTTCTGACTCCCGACAGTAGTCACGTCTCTAGGCTATTACTTTACTCAGATCACCACAGTTGGTTAAGATCTCCCCTAGCCTGGGTTGCACAGACGCGGACGCAGACACTACAAAATTCTCAAAAAACTAGGAAGCGGACACGTATATACATATTTTATTTATATATATAATCATGTATTTATACAACAAAGTCAAGTGTTTCGATCCTAAAAATTAGAAAATAATGCTACATGTGTATAAATTTCAAAAGAAAAGAAGATATCGTTTGTTTATACATGTTGAAGGTCAAGCAATCAATCACTATTAAACACATGACACAATCAAAATGCATTCTTAGAATAACACATGCCCAATTAAGGGTATACGTGATGTCATTTCCAATTACAAAACCCTAATAAAGACCTAAATGATCGATCTAAATGTTTGTCTTTCCTTGTTTACTTAACAATAGTGAAAATATAAAGGAAGAAATTTAAATAAAAATGGAAAAAAAAACGCATCAAATTCGAGTCATCGGTGCGTCCAAACCAGACGCGCAAGGACGCGCAAATTGATGCGTCAGATACGCGTCGTGTCAGAGTCCAACGCGCGTCCCATATCTGACGCGAATCGGACGCGGACACGGCTCTAAAAATGGAGCGCCCGTGCAACCCAGCCCTAGCCTATCACAAAACCGTTGGTTAAGATCTCCTCGTAACATAAAATGAGCAGAAAAGGGACCCCTACTTCGTGTATGTGTATATATATCAATGAACTCATAGGTCGGTGGGGCCGCTTCGCTTTGCGTGTCCGAATTTGTGTACACTCTTTGACGAGTGTGCATGTAACATTTCAAATTACCCTTGATTTATGTTAGGGAGGAAGACAAGGATGGTCGAGATTTTAAACCTGGAGGGTAATGCGGCCACCTGTTAAATAATCAAACAATCAAAAAAAAAATATATTATATATACACTCCTTAGAAGTGTGGACAAATTTGGACTCACTTTACTGTCTTGCATACATGAATCATGACACATGTACGCCCTATATTAGGTGTTCACATGGGTCATCCACGAATGGTTGAAATAAAAACCTCTTTGGTAAAAAAATCACTATTACTGCATTAAAGCTGGAACACTTTGTCGATGGCTATGAAGCACGGATACTTCAAAATTGGTGACGATTCGTATGGGTAGCCTCGATCGAGAATCGGATACTTGGGGATATCTGGGGATACGTATCAGATACTCCATTTAAAGTGTCACCTTTTTTTAATTACAAAAAGGGTAGGGGATACTCTGGAATACCTCTCAGATACTCTATAAGGGGATACTTCCTATAATCTAACATTTTTTTTTATATACAAAATCTATATATTTATAAATTTATACATAAAATCTAAAATTCTAAATATTTATAGTTCTTTATAATCAT
This sequence comes from Papaver armeniacum, assembly GCA_023531295.1. NCBI lineage: Eukaryota > Viridiplantae > Streptophyta > Magnoliopsida > Ranunculales > Papaveraceae > Papaver > Papaver armeniacum. The sequence continues at coordinate 980,067 of JAJJWW010006838.1, forward strand.
GATCATATTGAATAATTATATCCAAACATAATAACTTGTTATAAAGAAAAAAGACTTGGTATTTATTTTTATGGTGCTTAAAAAAAATGGTGCTAGAAAAATTTAAAGCTTATTGGGTAGTCATGTTTTTCATGTTGTTTTAGAGAGAAATCGGAGTACATGTGATTTTATCCATTCAATTAACATAAGTAAGACTGAAACCCAAAATGCTTAAAATTTAATATTTGCTCACTTTAATAATCAGAGTAGTATCTATTGGATTCTTTTATTTTATGATTTTTTAGTAGAGTGAATTATTATTATATTAAATATTTTTGATAAATACACGTATCCCACCGTATCCGTATCCCCAATTTATGAAAATTTGAACCCAGTATCGGTGTCACCGTATCAGTATCCCCGTATCAGTGTCGGTGCATCATAGGTCGATGGCTTTGGCTGACAATATCTGGACGACTTTGTTCAAGTCTTTGCCATAATATCTTCTTCCGAGTGATATTATCCACAAGTAGAGGTGTAAATTGGGCTGTGCCAGCACGAGCATAGCCCTCAAGACAAACACACTAAAATTTGAGCACAACCTGGTGAAGACGTGACTTAGCCCAAAGACGGCCAAGCATGTTAATTAAATGGGACGTCTTTGGGTTTGACTAATTGGCACAGTAGCACAACGCAGCACGCGACACGGATAAGTACGTGGCCCAGCACAGCACGTTAAGAGGGAACGTCATAACATGTACAAATACACCATATAATAAGGCATAATACAACACATTTTTTGTATATTTCACAAAAGAGTCACTATTCTAGCTAGTTTTTAACATTTTATGTTGGCTTATTTATAACAACACATATAATACCTTAATATTTGGAAAATATATTTCAATATCGTTGTTATAATGTCGTCACCTGTATTTAACTAGAACTTTAATTTACATGATAATAATCCAATTTTATATTTGATGAGCTATTTCTTTTTATTGAATAAACTTGTTAATTTTACTTGAAATAATTTCAAATGATATGTTGTCTAATTAAATTCTTGTGATAATGTCCGACTTAATGTATACATTAAGTGATTTCAAATTCTTTATAGCACGTGTGCCAGCACGGCACTGCACGACCCGTTTATTCGTGTGTTGTGCCCGTGGGCTGTGATGTGCCTAGCTTTTGACTAGTAAAGCACAGCACGGCACAACACGTTTAAATCGTTGGCACAGCACAGCACGACACATGGCACGTGAAGCACGCGACTTCGTGTGCCGGGCTGTGCCGGGCCAGCACGTTTTACACCTCTATCCACAAGTAATGATGCTCTTTTGAAGCAGCCATCGTAGGTATACTATTCTTTCAATTAATAACATGAAGAAGAACCCTCCAAATCACATTAGTTTGGTCCCGCCTATCTGCCAATTGAATGTACCAGGTAATGCCCACTGGGCCACTGCCATGCACACTCTCCCTCGTGCTTGTTCCGCTCTTTGAACATTTAGCTATAAATATGTGCATCCAACTTAAGAAGAAAACACACATTTTCAAGAAACCTAAAATTTTCTCATTTTGCAATCTATCTTCAAAAGGAAGACCAACCTGAATTACTGAGTTTACAATTTTCTTCATTTAGCAAGGGATCCAGTACTAAGAACTCACTATCTGTGCTATTCACGGCTTTCGTTCTCATGGCTGTAGTAAGTTCGTGCATCCACATCTAGTATACGTTCGAGTTTCACCCCTGCGACCTCCTAAACAACATACAGTTATCGAACTTGTATTTTCCAAATCGCTTACTACAGCCATGAGGACGAAGGCCATGATTAACACGGTGAGTGAGTTCTTATTATAAATATAAAGGAGTTATTTATTTATTTATTTTTTTCTTTGTTCTAGAGAGGTAATGTGACTCAATATTCAATGGGTACCCAAATATCCGGACCCGGCCCGGAACCGGGTTAATGGGTCTGGGTCCTAAAACTGGACCCATTAGTGCATTCGGGTCCTAACCGGGTAGACCCGATAGTAAACGGTTCCATCCGGGTACCAGTCGGGTACCCGCGGGTATTGTAAATTTTAACTTTCCAAGGGTTAAATTTGTCATATACAGGGTTATATATCTTATCTTATCTTATCTTATACTATACTAATATAAAGAAAAGAGGTATTTTTGGTGAAGCCTTTTCACATGACAATAATACCCCGTTAACTAAGCTTTTAATTAATATTTGTATCTTACTAATATTTTGGTAATAACGTAATATTAAATAGGCTAGTCAAGGGATAGTCATGACATTTTATAGGATTTTCTTAATATCTTGACAAAGTCAAAGCGGACTCTTAAAAATGGACAGAGGGAGTAATAAACTAAAAAACAGAGCAAAATTTTCCAAACCCATATTTCCGCTCCGTATAATTTCCACACGCTTATCACCCCTACAACATGAAAACTAGACTAGATTTGAAAATCAGAAAAAACCTATATTCCTGAATTAAGCACCATGACCACACATTTATTTATAGATTTACACCCTTTATTTTTCAAAAAAAATAAATAGACCCAATTCCTTCAAAGCTCTGGTACTACCTATTCTGATCATGCAGCAAATTGGGTTTTCAGTTTACTATAAACCCAAGGGTACTTCAATCCCTTCATGTTTTCACTGACGTGGGTACCCAATTGATTGGGATGGTGTTAGTGTGAGGTGAAACCTATGAAGCACGGACACCTCAAAACCGGTGACGTATCCGTGTCGGACGCCTTATCAGTGTCGGACACTTGGGGACACTTGGGGATACGTATCAGACACCCCATTTAAAGTGTCCCTTTTTATTAATTACGAAAAGGGTAGGGGATGCTTTTGGGATACTTCTTCGGATACTCTAGAGGGGACACTTCTTATAGTATATATCTATATATATAATATATTGCCAAATATTTGTATACATAATATGTTAAATATTCTTAGATATGTAATATATTCGTATTTATCAAAAATTATTCTATAGAAGCAGTATATAAATGTCTAATCCTAACATTCTTATTCAATATTGATGAGTGATGGGTTATCTTTTTTTTTATCTTTTTTTTTTTTTTTTGATATTCCAGATAGTATTTTATAATTTTCTTACTTTATGCGATTTTTTTCACTATTAATAAATTAAATATTTTTTAATTAATACACGTATCCCAACGTATCCCGTATCCCCATTTTTTAAAAATTGACGAATCCCCGTATCAGTATCCCCGTATCCGTATCCCCGTATCAGTATCCGTGCTTCATAGGGTGAAACATTTAAAATCAAAACTATCCAAATTGATCTTAAAACTTCATTTCTTCGACAAGAATATTGATTTAGGCAAACCATTTCTTCACTGATGCACTTCTTTTCAAAATTTTGTATGGGCAGTGATTAGTAAGAAAGGCTCCATCACCAATTCACGTACATCATCTAGGAATGAAAAAGAACGAGAGATTTGTTTCTTCTTCAATTTCAATTAAAGAAATAAATTTCTTTTTTTTATCGAAGTACCCAGAAATATTTTGGACACTTGTTAATCGTGTATTGAATATAACGACACGTCACATGTAAGCATAATTAGATTTTTAAAATATACATTTTAAATGGGCCTTCTGTTGAGCCTAGAAAGTTGGAAGCTATTCTTTATTTGGAAGACGTAGGGGACGCCGGGGTGGCATTTTAGCTAAAGGGGGCGCAGGAGGAACATTTAGCTATTGATTTGTTCAGTTACGCCGGTCTTTTTCGGCCAGCCTCCCCACCACACACGGTCACCTAGGGAAAAAACGGAGTTGATCATCATCAGAAAGGGAATATTGATGCCCTTCTGATACCGGGTAAGAAGATAAAATAGCTGGCCGAGATAATCCGAGATTGGCATGGAAAGCCGTTTTTTTATCCCAATTAAAAATTTCGCATCTAATAGATGGTTAGGCCCCACTTAGCTCATCAATGATTCCAATGGTGAGAACGCGCCATAAATTATCCATTTTCCTCTTTAGCGACCGCGGGATAAAAAATCTGGCTTGATTGGGGTATACCCAGATTAATTGGGGTATACCCAATAAGACAAAATAAGTTGATTTTACTTCAATACCCTTGAACTAATTAACTTAAAATTAAACCCTAAAATTAAAAATTAAAAAACTCCTAATCTTCCCTAATCTCTCTTCTCTAATCTCTCTGCTCTTCCCCTTCATCTTCTTCTATTTCTTACATCAAACGAAAATCTTGAACTTTGATTTTCTAAAAAAATCGTTGACTCTACCGGCGAAAAGAAGACTATAAATGATATTTAAACTCAAACCCATCATTGTGTTGTGTGATTTGATTGTTATATTAGGTTAGAAATCGAAAATTATGATTTCTGTGTTTTTGGCCGGCAAGGTTGTAACATGCATATCTTGCCGACTTTTCATAATGACCATGTATACATCAAATTTTTTCAACAGGAAGGAAGGCTATTTTTTGAATCCGTGTCTTAGGCCAAATCTGTTGGCGGGGTATTTTCAAAATACCTTGCCGTCTAAAAAACAGCCGGAAGGGTATTTCTAAAATACCTTGCCGGCCAAAAAACAGCCGGAAGGGTATTTTCAAAATACCTTGCCGGCCAATATTTTTTCAACAGTCGGCGGGGTATTTTTGAAGACCTTTAGGCTAATAAATTTTTTTCTGTCTTCTCCGTGTGTCAAAAAATAAATTTGGCCTGCATGATCTTCATTCGTCGACCTTGCCGACTTTTTATACTTTCAGAACTGAAAGTGTTGATTTTTGATCTAATTTTGAGTATGATTTCATACAACAGCTTTGCAATCCCCTTCTTAGAAGTGTTTGGGTTGTGTGCTTTCATTTCCGTTGCAAAAGATTTTCTCAAAACAATTTTTTTCATAAAAAATCTTCCCAAATAAGTTCAATCAAAAACAAAATTTCAATTCATAAGTTTTATTCCACTCAATTAATCAATCTAAACTGAATTAATTAAGCTAATCAAATTTTTTTAGTGTTAATTAAACAAGGGTATATTAGCCATTTAGAAAAATATATTGCTAAGGGGTGGCTTCTTTTATTTCAAAATGACCATATTTTGTCTTATTGGGTATACCCCAATTAATCTAGGTATACCCCAATCAAGCCAGGATATAAAAGCATACAATAATTGGTGAGTATCACAAGAAAGAAAAAAAAGACGGGGAGTGTTATAAGTCAAACTTCTTTGACTTTAATTTAGAATTGAATTTTTTAATATAATAATATACTCTATATGTGTTTCAAATCTTTTACTATAATAATATTACTATAATAATATGTTCTATATATCTTTCAAAGTAATAGGCTCGTTATGTGCAAACCAATGGAGAAGTATTGAAAAGGTTCCAAAATCCATATAAAGGAACTGGCACCCTCATTAGCAACCATCATTTATACGAAAGCAGTTTTGAAATATGTTGTTTAGCGAAGGTTACTTCAACCAGTATGTAGTTCTTTTCTTTTTTTTGATGCTTTTTCAGTCGACCCCACTGCTATAGCAGTAATCTAGTTGGCCGACCTTAAGGAAGGCCTTGTATGTGATGAGAAATCTGCACTTTGTCGGTCACAAAGAATGTACCAAACTTTTCAAATTGAAATTTCTGATTTCTCAATTTCACAAAATTAACAAGAACCTTGAAATAATTGATCCAATTGATCGCAAATTTCGTTCAAATACAAACAATCAAACAAATTAAAAGACTAAACTTTTTCAAAATCTCCATTACATTGTTCGCAATCGATCAATTTCAGCTGCTCTGTTATTCAAAAAAATAAATAAAATCCATTCTCAGTTCTTAAAATCCAAATCAAGAATTCAATAAGAGATAATTCGACTTCAATTCAATACCAATAGAACATGGAAGTCACCATTTAATCTATTGACCTCTTATTTTAGTTAATGCGAACAAATTTCATATTTAGAAATCAAATTTTCAGTAAAAAGACAGAGTTCAGAAGGAACTTCCATGAAGAAGACGACGGGCTAATGGGCCCGGTTTATCAACCAATTACTGATATACGAACCGAACCGACGAGTTTAGAAATCTAATTTTTTTCTTTCTTCTTCTGCTTTTGATTGATCAAACACTTCAGACCTAATTTTCAGAATACTTCAGTTTCACTTATAAGGAACAATATAATCACCCTTTCACGATTTAAATCCTTTGATTGAGTCGATATCCACAAAATTCACATTTCAAAAATTTTCTTCTTTCCTGCAAAAAAAGAGCAAAATTTTGGGTTAAATACCTGAATCTCAACTCAACCCTTTTATTTCACTTCCCTGAGTAACTCGGTGGCGCAGCAGACTCACTCACCACAGTGAATCAAATCCAGACATCCATAAAAAATAATCAAAGAAATAATTTCATTCTTTTTTTTTTTTTGGCAACCATGGAGTCAAGCATCAAAGAAGAAACTGGTTTCATTCTATTAGGAGAGATTTGATAATCAAAACCTCCACCAACAAACAATATCGATTAATATTTTATATAGAGATTGAGGTTTTATGGTTAAGATTTTGTAAAGGGTGAAGGAAATATGGGTTTAGAAGAAGACCCATGTTGCCATTTATCATGTATTATTAGATTCTTGAAAATTTTAATTCAATATTTTTACAAGAAAACAAAGACCTACACTTACGGAAGCAGAGATGCTGAAAGAGGAGGAGATGAGAGAAGAAGAAGGAGACGGAGAGATCGAGAACATTTTTTCCTTCCTATATGATTTGTTGACTTGACAATGGGACACTTGGACTTGGATATGCTAGCCTATACTACACACGTATCACTATTCAGAAAAAAAGGAAAACTATACTACTGTATCGTAATTGCCGAGCATTTGCCGTATATGCTGTATCGTATTGTGTTTGCCTCGCAGTGTGCACTTCTATGTTACCTATTTCATAGATGTATCTTGCAGGCCTTCTATATCATGCAGCTAATTCTTTTTTGACTACTAAGAGGATGTTCGTAGGTTCCATACTGCGTCGGCCCCCCACGGCTTTGCAGTCATCTAGTATATGACGACTTAGTGCATATTTGTCCGTCACGATTTTTGTACAAAAAAATCATAAAAAGTTTAAATTTCTGGAATTTGAGAAACAGATGTTGATTATTCATAAAATTGATCACGGATTTCGTTCGAACACAGAAAAATAAACATCTTTTAAGTTCAAAATTCTCAAAAAAAATCATTACATCAATTGGATGATTCGGCCTTTAACTAAAAGCTCTGTTTCACGGGAAAACAATGTTCTTGAACTGCGTCGGGTAGAGAAGATGAATTTTCGGGTCGGGCAAAACCCATATACCACCACACTTTATATTTTCACCCTCCGCCAACAACAAGTGTTCTTATTAAAAAAATTAAGCAAAAAAGAAAAACGAAAACTTAAAATACCCATGATGAGCTTTCCTTGTGTTTTCTCTATATGGCTCAATGTCTGAAAAAATGGGACTATCGATAAGAGGCTGTCAGTGGGAAAAGAAAAAATGAGTGGAAGAAGAGAGGAAAAAAAAAAGAACAGGGCGGAGGAGAAGAAATGAGTGTAAGATAGTCTTCTGATTATCTTCTATGACAATGCATTTGAAAAGCTTATTCACATCACACCTGCATTGTTTTTGTGACACGTTGAACAAAGTACAGTCTTAAACTAACTCAAATTTATCGATGTGGGCTACCCAATAAATCAGTGAGCAGCATAGGTCCATAGGTATCGGCTCGCATTATTCAGCTGGTCACTGACTTCTTGTGATTGAATTTTGGTGGGCCGTCATTTTTTTTATGTAGAAATTAACGTTTACTCCTATTTTTAGTGGCCTTTGGACGCTCTAGTCCACCTCTCCAAAGCCCAGGACGCTCTGGTCCAAATATACCAGATTTAAAATGGGTCAATCCTTTTCTAAATGATTCAATCCAAATTGATTATTTGGACTGCTGAAAATGCCCATCATTGGGCCGATCGAGCGAAGCGAGGGAGGACCTTTATATGGCCACTTTTTTGTAAATCTAAGTGATCAATTACCACAAAAAGATTGAGAATGGTCCATGCTGAAAAACCAAAAATGTCCCTCCCTTTTAGTCCAATTAGTATAACTCTTTGTGTATCCTATCTTTTCAGGGGTATAATTGGAAAGCAAACTTTAATATAACATATCTAAAAATCCGTGCCTTAGAATTTTACAAATTTTATCTCGTTGGAAAGGTCATAAAAAACTCTACGCAACAAGTACAAACAGCAATATCAAATTTAGAGTTTTTACGAAAAATTCGGAGGAATTTATCATTTTAGGCACAATTTTAGAAAATTAAATGTATATCCATTATGCAAACCACCACAAATTTATGTAGCAAAATTTTGGTTTATGCATCAACTAAATTTCCGTTGCAATTAATAAAACGATGCTCTCCCTTCGTTTCAAGAAAAATGATACTTTAATTTTAGGCATAATTCTCGAAAATTGAATGCATAGTCATTATGCAAACCACCACAAAGGATGCATAACACATCATGCAACCATATTTTGGTTTATGGATCGACTAATTTTCTGTTTCTGAAAAAGTGATACTTTCACAACCCGTTTCAGAAAAAGTGAAACTTTCGCTCCGTTTCAGGAAAAGTGATACTTTCGCTCCAAAATGATCCGAACAGAAATCCCGAATCGGTTTATATGTTTATTAATGTAACCCGATTATAGTTGATGTTCATCACATCAACCCAGAATCGGTTTATGTAGGTTCACATTAAAATCTGATTAAGATTACAATAGGATTACTATGTTGAACATATAAACCGATTCTGGGTTGATTTTCAGAAAATTTGATGAGTGAATTTTTAAGATTTAGAGGTAAATCATTGTAGAGTATCTCTTAGAAGGGATTGTTTAAAGGGATTTAACTCAATCACTTGAATGTCTGTTTTTGGGTTTTCTTTTTACAAACAACAAAAGAAGATTTTAATTGTTGTTTGTGTTTGATTAAGATTTAGTTTTGGTTTAATGGAAATTGAAAAATAAATTGAGTTTTGATTAATAATTTTTGTATTTGTTAATTAAGTTATGATTTTGTTTTTGTATTTGTGTTAGAATAATTAAGGTTTCTTTAAGGGTTAGTTTAGTATTTTTCCAATATTTAGACACCCCTTATCATTCTTTATTGGGTGGATGAAGAAATCCATAGGCCCCAATTAAGTGACATAGGCCCCAATTTAGCCTGGATAAATAAAGATGATAATTAATGAGAGTAGCAAGTACGAAAGTCATGGGTGGCAAATAGGTGGAAACATATAATATACTTTTCATTTTGATAAACAAATAAACCATTGTTTTTTTTGTTTTTTTTTGTTTGAAGCATAATAAACCATTGTTTAATCAAGAGCTATAGCATTTATTTACTTGCTATTGGTGGGAAACAATAATATCATATGGGAGACAAAATTGCATGACTTACTTTGTTTTCAAAAGAAAATCACAGAGATGAGCATTACTCCTGCACTGGGTTGCACGGACGCTCCATTTCAATAAGCCTGAGATTACTTGGACTCATATTATTTGGTTTAAAGGAAACATCCCTAGACACTCTTTTATCTCTTGGATTGCTTGCCATAGAAGACTAATGACTAAAGCTAAGCTAAAAGGGTGGAAAGTTATTGAAATTGATTCTTGTCTCCTTTGTCAGCAGGGGATTGAAGATGAAGATCATTTATTCTGTAGATGCCCTTCTTCTGAACTTGGGTTATCACAGAGACATTCTATATGGATGGAGTCTAGAGATAGAGTGGTGTGTGACTTCCTTTAGAAGGTCTAGTGCTATAGCTACCATCAAGAAATTGGCTTTTAACAGTTTTATCTATCATATATGGCAGGAAAGAAACAAGAGATTTTTCACAGGGGTTAGCAATTCTTTGGATGCTGTCAGCTATCAGATTGTTAATGATATTCGAATGAAGATGGCTAGCAGTAAAATGACTAACATTGAGAATCCTTATAATTCAAGATTCTTGGAGAGATGGGGAATATCTTGCCATCTTGTGAAAAAGAAAATTACTCCTTGCAGATGGAAGTATCCTGCAACAGATTAGGTAATGGTTAACACTGATGGTTCCAAGAATGAAGAATCAGGTAGTTGTGCTGCAATCATTAGAGATAGTCAGGCTCTTCCTATTGTTGCTGTTGTTGCAGATTGTGCTTCTGATTTCGTTCTTAACATTGAGTTGAAGGGGGTTGAACTGGGTTTGACCCTAGCAAAGAAGTTTGATTTACCTAAGGTGCATCTAGGTACTGATTCTATGGATGCCTACAGTTTGTTAACTAGCAAACATCCTAAACCCGTGTAGAGTGACTTGCATGTCTGGAGAAGAATTAATCAGTTAAGAAGAAAGTTTGTTAGAGTTATATTTTCTCATGGTTTTCGAGAAACCAATAGAGCTACAAATTTGCTGGCTGCTACCCATCACAGGAAGGGGTTCATTCAGATTGATCCAGGAGACTTTAGTGATGATTTAAAGAAGATAATTGAAGAGGATAGAAACTTTAAAGTGTATTTCAGGCATTCTTAGAGTGTGGTTTTTTGGCTTTGTTTGTTCTTTTTTTGTTTGGTTGGGGTCTCCTTAATCCCGCAGAATGTTTCAAAACCAAAAAAAAAAAAAAAACCTTCCAGGGATCGTTTTTTTTCTTCTTATAATTTATTTCTCTAAGTAATTTTTGTGAGGCGAATTGTGCCCCTTGCTGAATACTTCTAGTGTACTGAAATAAAAATCAATCTACCGACAATGTCAATAGAATCTCATCATTGCCCTGTGAAGTGCCAGAATCCTCGGCAGTATGCAAGTGTTGTATAGTATGCCCATTAGATGCGGTTAGAGACGGGATCCATAATAAGGTCCGGTTGTCCATTATTTCTTATCCCAGGAAGGGGACTTTCGGGTATTTCTGGTAGGAGTGACCGTTGGGAGATTAACTTCCTGGGATTGACACATTCACACAATATTGCATTGTTCCTCTACTAGTGATGCTGTTGTTCGTTGAACAATTCTTGTTTTATATTCTATTTGGGAATACTGAATACCTTCACCATCACAGTTTACATGCGAATAATACCTTCGCTTATTGAGGCTTAGGTCTGGCGTTCCAACTGTCCTTGTGAATTTTTGGTGCACAACTGTCCTTTTTCGTCCAACGCTAGTAGACCACGCATCTCGATAGTTACCCGTCAACGCTAAAAGACCACGCGTCTCGACTGTTGCCCATTACATATCCAGAGTAGACGTCTTAGCTATTTCTGACTCCCGACAGTAGTCACGTCTCTAGGCTATTACAGTATAACTTCTATAAAATAATAGGCTTAGGACCAAGAAAAATTATTATTTTAAAGAAATATTATATTATCGATAATATAATGAATTATTATTTTATAATTAAGTAATATATAATTATTTAAGAAAGTAATTCCTAGCTTGGAGGTTGAATAATACTTATAGGTTAAGTAAAATATCGACTAATTTTATAAAAGCATTATATTATTGACTAATTGCAATACAAATACTCGCACTCCAAGTATTAATGACACTTCAAAATTACTTCTTGTTGCAGTATAACAACGTGGCCCCGGATACTTTGATTGCATTACGAATTATTTGGGATAAACTACAACTTGATTTGAGTTTTAAAGAAAAAGAAACCAATATTAAATTATATTTTGGGAAAATTTAATATGTATGAAATTAATTTTTTTATTTTTCTAGTAGCATTTATTATTTTATATATTATTTGGGACCTAACAATCATTAAGGAGAACTTTTGAAATGTATTATTTTATGATTTTATCTAATTTATTATTTTAGCACTTACGGCCCGAATCGGGACCAGGAAATTTTATTATTTTAACGAGAATATTATATTATCGAGTATCACTTTAAAGAAGTTATACTGTACTTTACTCAAATCACCACAGTTGGTTAAGATCTCCCCTATCCTGGGTTGCATAGACGCGGACACGACACGATGCGGACGCGGATACTACAAAATTCTCAAAAAACTAGGACGCGGATACGTATATACATATCTTATTTATATATATAGTCATGTATTTATACAGCAAAGTCAAGTGTTTCGATCCTAAAAATTAAAAAATGATGCTACATGTGTATAAATTTCAAAAGAAAAGAAGATATCGTTTGTTTATACATGTTGAAGGTCAAGCAATCAATCACTATTAAACACATGGCACAATCAAAATGCATTCTTAGAACAACACATGACCAACTAAGGGTATACGTGATGTCATTTCCAATTACAAAACCCTAATAAAGACCTAAATGATTGATCTAAATGTTTTTCTTTCCTCATTTAGTTAATAATAGTGAAATACAAAGGAAGAAATTTAAATGAAAATTTAAATGAAAACGGAAAAAAAAAAAAAACGCATCAAATTCGAGTCATCGGTGCGTCCAAACCAGATGCGCGCAGGACGCGCAAATTGATGCGTCAAACATGCGTCGTGTCAGCGTCGAACGCGCGTCCCGTATCTGACACGAGTCGGACGCGGACACGGCTCTAAAAATGGAGCGTCCGTGCAACCCAGCCCTAGCCTATCACAAAACCGTTGGTTTAAGATCTCCTCGTAACATAAAGTGAGCAGAAAAGGGACCCCTACTTCGCGTGTGTGTATATATATACATGAACCCATAGGTCAGTGGGGCCACTTCGCTTTGCGTGTCCGAATTTGTGCACACTCTTTGACGAGTGTGCATGTAACATTTCAATCATTACCCTTGATTTATGTTAGGGAATGAGACAACGAGGGTCGAGATTTTAAACTTGGAGGATAATGCGGCCACCTGTTAAATAATCAACCAATCAAAAAAATGTATTATATATACACTCCTTAGAAGTGTGAACAAATTTGGACTCAGCTTTAGTGTCTTGCATACATGAATCAGGACACATGTACGCCCTATATTAGGTGTTCACATGGGGCCATCCACGAATAGTTGAAATAAAAACCTCTTTGGTAAAAAAATCACTATTACTGCATTAAAGCTGGAACAGTTTGTCGATGGCTTTGGCTGATAATATCTAGACGACTTTGTTCAAGTCTTTGCCATAATATCTTCTTCCGAGTGATATTATCCACACAAGTAACGATGCTCTTTTTGAAGCAGCCATATACTATTCTTTCAATTATTAATAACATGAAGAAGAACCCTCCAAATCACATTAGTTTGGTCCCGCCTATCTGCCAATTGCTCAAATGTACCAGGTAATGCCCACTGGGCCACTGTCATCCTGTAATTCTTGGAATTTTCTTCTGAATGATATCATCCACTAGTTTTTTCGATGCACACTCTCCCTCGTGCTTGTTCCGCTCTTTGAACATTTAGCTATAAATATGTGCATCCAACTTAAGAAAAAAACACACATTTTCAAGAAACCTAAAATTTTCTCATTTTGCAATCTATCTTCAAAAGGAAGACCAACCTGAATTACTGAGTTTACAATTTTCTTCACTTAGCAAGGGATCCAGTACTAATAACTCACTATCTGTGCTATTCACGGGCTTTCGTTCTCATGGCTGTAGTAAGTTCGTGCATCCACATCTACTATACGTTCGAGTTTCACCCCTGCGACCTCCTAAACAACATACAGTTATCGAACTTGTATTTTCCAAATCGCTTACTACAGCCATGAGGACGAAGGCCATGATTAACACGGTGAGTGAGTTCTTATTATAAATATAAAGGAGTTATTTATTTTTTTCTTTGTTCTAGAGAGGTAATGTGACTCAATATTCAATGGGTACCCAAATATCCGGACCCGGCCCGGAACCGGGTTAATTGGGTCTGGGTCCTAAAACTGGATCCATTAGTGCATTCGGATCCTAACCGGGTAGACCCGAATAGACCCGATAGTAAACGGTTCCATCTGGGTATCCGCGGGTCTTGTAAATTTTAACTTTCCAAGGGTTAAATTTGTCATATAAAGGGTTATATATCTAATGTTAACGACCACAGACAAACATAACCTAACTTAACCTAACTTGCCGCATCCGACTCTTCTAATTTCATCCTCTCTTCCAATCTCCACTCAAAATTGGCGTTTTTCATTCTCTCTAACTGCGTAATTATTCCTCGTCTTGATAAAAATTTCTTGTTTTTATGTGCTACAAGTCATTTTTACTATGGGTTGTGCAATTATGAGGGAGTCCTTATATATGATGACTTAGACACTTAGTACATATTTGTCCTTCACGATTTTTGTACAAAAAAATCATAAAAAGTTTAAATTTTTGGAATTTGAGAAACAAATGTTGATTATTCATAAAATTGATCACGGATTTCGTTCGAACATAGAAAAATGAACATATTTTAAGTTCAAATTTCTCAAAAAAAAATCATTACATCAATTGGATGATTCGGACTTTAACTAAAAGCTCTGTTTCACTAGAAAACAATGTTCTTGAACTGCGTCGAGTAGAGAAGATGAATTTTCGGGTCGGGCAAAACCCATATACCACCACACTTTATATTTTCACCCTCTTCTTCTTCTTCCGATTCCTTTCGATTTTTTTAAGCTAAATTGAGTCTCGATTTCGAACAGACCCATCACATTGAACCGTATACTTCGATCACTGACTTCTTCATTAGTCATTTTCTTCCGTAAAGTAGCGTCCATCTCACTCAATCAATTACATCAGCTATACAATTCTGAATTACCCCTACAAACATCTTCTACTAATTACTCCCTCCGTTACTTTTTAATAGGCTGGTTTCTATAAATAAATATTTCAAAAAAATAGGCTAGTTTCCTAATTGAGAAAGTCAAATGTTACTTTAGGTTTTTGGGACCATTTTTCTCTTAACTTCTTTTGATGACAAGTGTCATGTGGACCATTTCACTTTACTTCTTTTGCCGACAAGTGTCATGGGGACCATTTCAATTCACTTCTTTTATTGACAAGTGTCATGAGGACCACTTTCAATGATTAGTTTTCTTAATTTCCTTAATTTTCTCTAAAAACCAAACCAGCCTATTAAAAAATAACGGAGGGAGTATTTGATTATTATTTCCCTCCTCCTTCTGTATTAGTGTATTGCTCTCCATTCCTTTATTTTTATTTTTTTCTACACAAATTTTCCTTGCAGAAACTAGGTTAAAATAAAAACACCCAGAAAATCAAAATCAACAAAACCCACCGCCAACAACAAGTGTTCTTATTAAAAAAATTAAGCAAAAAAGAAAAACGAAAACTTAAAATACCCATGATGAGCTTTCCTTGTGTTTTCTCTATATGGCTCCATGCCTGAAAAAATGGGACTATCGATAATGAGTGGGAAAAGAAAAAATGAGTGGAAGAAGAGAGAGAGAAAAAAAAGAACAGGGCGGAGGAGAAGAAATGAGTGTAAGATAGAGTCTTCTGATTATCTTCTACAAGATTTCTCCGCACGTGCACATGCACGTGCAAGTTGGAAATGAAGCCCATTGTTATTAGAGGGAGTGGGATGTTTAACACATTACTCAAATTACTAATTTACCCTGATTTTTATGTGTAACACATTATTCATGTAGTCAAGAAAGAAGGGCAACTTAGGAAATTGAAATTCTTTTCTACGCACATGCCTTTTCTTTGGGCTTGTGTATAAATATTTTTCACCAGTTTATGGAGCCCCCAATGTTTCTTAAGACTCTATTCTATTCTATTGATTCTTATTTTTGTGCTTTTACCATTTTATCCTCATTTAATTCAAATGATATTTTTGAGAAAGTTATAAAATTAAGGGCAAAATTAGATTTTCCCAAATTTGCAGCTTCACTTACTATTCATGAATAGTGCCTAGGGGAGTTCCCTTTATAATAGTAATAGATGACAATGCATTTGAAAAGCTTATTCACATCACACCTGCATTGTTTTGGTGACACGTTGAACAAAGTACAGTCTTAACTACCTCAAATTTATCGATGTGGGCTACCCAATAAATCAGTGAGCAGCATAGGTCCATAGGTATCGGCTCGCATTATTTAGCTGGTCACTGACTTCTGCGATTGAATGTTGGTTGGCCGTCATTTTTTTTATGTAGAAATTAACATTTACTCCCATTTTTAGTGGGCTTTGGACGCTCTAGTCCACCTCTCCAATGCCTAGGACGCTCTGGTCCAAATATATCAAATTTAAAACGGGTCAATCCTTTTCTAAACGATTCAATCCAAATTAATTATTTGAGCTGCCGAAAATGCCCATCATTGATATTACTTCTTCATGATTCAAGTTTCACATTTTCATTTCAATGTCCGAAATTATTCTCCAGTGAAGAAAGAAATCTCAGACCTAATCTCTTTCCGTGAAAGTATCTCCAAATATAAATCTGAGAATCAAATAAGCAATCGATTCAATTTGAAAGCCTAAATCATTATCATCGGTACCTTTTTTTGAAGATTAATCATGCCAGGGAAAACTTGATGAGATTCAATTTCAACATTGACGAGTTCTTCGTTGAAAGCGATTGAAAAGTTAAATGTAATCTTTTCTTTTCATTTAATTAGATCCAACTATTAATTTATCGATTAAGAATATTTTTTTACAATTTCAAAAACCTAATATTTTGATTCGATATTGTCTTTGCGTTTTTCGGATTGGATTTAGGTTTTTATTTTTGATTTTGATCGTGTTTTGGTTTTGATGTATAGATCGTCAGATTTGAATTTGTGATTTGGTACCGTATAGAAGGAATGCCTAAAATTATTGGAATGTCGTCGTTGTAAAATTTGGTGGTAAGAAACTCAAAATATCTATGCGTAGTTGTTTGAAGGCACATGAATAGTTTAAAATATGAATTGTTAGATAGATTAGAATGTACTATAAAAATAATGAAATGCTGATATGTGTAATTAGTTAACATAGTATGTCTGGTATGCTTAGATTATTGGTTTTAAATTGATGATCACTTTAAAGTTTTAAAAAACTGTAAGAATCTTAAGAATTTCCCCTTATGTATGCATGCCTCTTATATGTTTTAGCATCTGTTATGAAGGAGCAGAAGAATAAATTAAATAGGCCACTATGATAAAAAAAACTTATGTGGATTAGTCTTGGTAGTGCTCGTAAGCAAGTCATAAACAAGTATGATTAGTACAAATCACATACAAGTTTGGTTTATAGATACGATAATTCCCTACATGCCTCTCTAGAGGTTAGCATCATATTTCAGTTTGGCGTGATTATTATAGACTAGTTTCAGTTTATTGAAATCAGATGATAGAGTTGCTTTTGTGTCCCTTCTTGCATCGTGATGTCTACACATGTTGCATCCATCATCTTGTTGTGGACCTGCAATTTGTACTGGGATTTGAATCTACCTTCCCAGAGCTATCCACCTTAATCTAATCCATTGGTTCTACGTTAACTCAATTAAATCCTGACGTAAACGTCCTCATGAATTGCTTGAATTGGAATATGAACTCTTTCTGATTAATGAAAAATGAAAAATTTACTTGCAAATTCTTGGAAAATGAAAAATAATTTAATTATGAGTACGGAAAATATTTGTTGTTGTTATTAATAAGAAAGTTGGGTATGCATGATTTATAATAATTCTTGTGAGTGAGAGTTGTGGTCTGGTATGTGGGACGAATCTAGTCCTTTGTTGTACTGGAGGATGGCAAAAAAGAGGAAGGCGTTTGTGGTCATTACAGGAAGAGCAATAAAATACAAGGGAACTGTAGTATGTAGTGATGTTGGCATGTTGTCATTAAAATTTTTCCATGATCAAGAAAGTAATCGAGACCAAATGCTTTTTATTCTGTTAGTGTACTACTGGATTGGTTAAACTTTATGACCACTTACTTGGTCAATTTGGGGGGAGAATATCCAGATTCGAATATATTAGTATGTACTTTACTTAGGTTTGAACCTTACACCAGGGTCCATTTTGTCTCTTGTACTTTGAATTAACTTTAACAAATTTATCCATTATGCCATTTAAAATCATTCTAGCCCATTTATTATGATTAACATTTTATTATTCTAGTTAGACGAAGCCTAAGTGCAGATTTGGTCGATGGCTATTAGGTAGCTCATACTGTTTAGTTGTTGTAATTGTTAAGTGAAGACAATGCTAAATAATTTTAGGTTATAGAAGAAATAGAATTTAATGAATTATGATACCTTAATGGCTTTTTTTTTGGCTGTTAGAGATTTATATTCTCTTACCTACTCATGAATGGTTGATCAACTTGGTGTATTTAACTGTACACATATTGATTTCAAATGTGTACACAATTGTACACATGTTGATTTTTAGTGTGTACATATTTGTACACCTGTTTATTGGTAATGTGTACATAGATATACACACTAACAACTTTCGATTTTCCTGTTTTGTTATTTTAGCTCTTTTAGAGATATTCATCTATGTTCGTTATATTTTGATTTTATATACTTAGTTAAGAAGTGTTCATTTGTTGCACGCACCGAATTCAAATGCTAATTCTATTTTTAACTAGTGCACTAAAAAAAGCACACCACTTGTTTTGTGGGTGTTAAAACCTATATATTTTTCTAACTTAAATTAGGTGATACATTTTCTGTCCACTTATACTGGTTGACAGGTCTGAGAATTTGAGCTTCTTGCATTAGTGAATTTGAAGAAAAAGAATTGTACAATGTGATATAACTTTGATCAATATATGAAGTTGGGATTTGATATGAATGTTTAAACGTGAAAACAATTCATTTTTTTTTCAAATTAAATTGGTTGTCGAGTTAAGGAACCATGAAATGTTTATCTTTGTACTGAGTTATTTGAAGGGATGATTTCTAAAGATTAAAGTGTTGATATATCCTTTTTTTTTTTTTTTTTTTTTTGTGACAGACTACAACAAGATAGAGTCTGTAGGTTCAATGCTTAATCATTGGGGAGGTTTAACTAGTAAGCTTGATGATTATCGGGGGAGTACTAACTAGTGTAGACTTGTTGGTAAGCTTGTAGCTTCTAAAATGTAAGCAATGCACAATATCTTATTTAATTTGTGGTTCTTACCCAAGGATAGCATTTAATTTCATTGAAAAGCATTACATGGAAACTAGGGTGTACAAACTAGTGCACATGTGAAAAAATAATTCCATTAACTTATACTTGACTAGGGTGTACAAACTGGTGAAAACTTAAACTTGAAATGATGATTTCTATCTGTGTAAGATTGCGTGGTTTCTTACACCTAAACTTATACTTGTATGCATGCTCTTATAGGATAGTGTTATATATGCAATTATAAAATACAAGCTTGATGTGTCCAAAAATATGTGTGTTGACTGAAGGTCTCAAGTAAAATCTGACTTTCAACTATTCTTATATTGAAATTTTAATATGTACATAATTGTACACGTGTTGAATTTTATGTGCAAACCGTTGTACACCTGTTAATCAATGTGTACATAATTGTACCCCTATTAATCGTTATTATGCACATAATTTCACACATGTTGATTTTTAATGTGCATATAGTTGTACACCTATATAAAGCTCTAGTATGTATCAATTTGGTTTGCGGCATGTGATATATTTGTTAGGAAGGGAAACTATGATTCTTGTTTCTGGTATGAAATTGTTTTAGTTAATTATTTCACAATTTTGCTTGATTTATCTAGTAGTTTTGAGTGTTATGCATGTAGTTATGTTTATGTTGTTCTTATGAGATGTATGTTCTCCCAGGAGTGTTAGAGCCTTGTTTCTATGTCTTTTGCTTATATCATATGTTAAAACTTTTGATGTGGATGGAGATCAAATGATTGTTTAGGCATTAGATCATTAGTAAAATATATGTGTCTCAAAATTCTTAACCTTTTTCTTTCTCTCAATTGCAGGGTAAAAAAGTTCAAAGCTAATAAAGATGGGTCCTCACCTCATGCTTCTATGCTTGCAACCCTAGATATTGCAACTTGGTGATAGGTATTTGGTTTAATTGTATACTTGGTTCCCTATTTGATGCCCACTTTAATGTTGGTCTCACCTAATAATAGGATTTTGTGTATTAGGATATCTTAGCTGAAAAATTAGGTTTTATACATATTTTGGAGGGGTGTACATCTTGGTAAACTAGTGCAATGTCCAAGAAAAAGTAGGGTTGTGTGTGGTTATGAATGATTGTCTTTATGCATGTTTGCAGTGGTGTACATATTGGTGCACCCGTGTATTTTACATTAAAAATAGGTTTGTGAGTGGTTATGAGTGATCGGCTTTTGTACATGCTTGGCAAGGGTGTACACATTGGTGCACCTGTGTGTTTTATATGAAAAAGTAGTTTTCTCGTGTTTTACAGCGGTGCACATATGTAATTCCCATGAAAAAAATAGGTTCGTGTGTGTTTATGAATGATCGGCTTTATGCATGTTTTGAAAGTTAAGTTTTTCTGTGTAAGTTGTATTAAACTATAATATCTTTCAATTTGGTTTGCAGCATGTGACTGATTTGTCAGGAAGGAAAATTTGGAAAATTTGGTTCATATTCGTTGATATCAAGTTTGTGTGGTTAGGCCAAAATGGATTGCGTCTCTTTAATTTATAACTGCCTAACTTTTTATTTTCATCATTTTCTTTGCTTTGTTTCTTATGTGGTTGTTGGTGAAAGGCTATCATTTTTTTCAAGCTGTGGTTTGTTATGTCTTATTATTATTATTATTTTTTTTTTGGATTCAGGTTAACTGCTAAACCATCCTATGCAAATCCTGCCATTATTCAACAAGAGCTTGGCGTGTTTGATATTTTTGTCAGTCTATGTAGACTAGAGTAGCAGTCTGACTATCATGAATGGTGGATTTTATGTATTTTACCGATGTGTACATAGTTGTACACTAGTGTGAATTAAAAAATATTAAAAAGTGAAAATTATATAGTCATGTGGGTACTCTTTTTGTAGATCTCGAAAAGAGCCTTCCGAATATATGAAGTTTGTGAATTTTGGACGAGCGGTTCAAAAAATAAATTATTTTTTAGTTATTTATATATTATTGAAAATTGCTGACATCATCATGATTTATTTTGAACTAAAATGCAAATATTTGGACGAAATTATAAATAATAAGGGTATTAGTGTATTTTTCATATATTTGGACTAATATGTACCTAGTTGACTCAAGCTGGACTAAACAGTATTTTTGGACTGATTTTTGGACTAAACCGTATTTTTTCCTTTTTTTATTCGGTCGGCCCCCCATCGCGCGCGGTAATCTAGTTTAAAGTTGTTTTATTTTGCAATTTGTAGTTGTTTACTGCAAATTTGTTCTCTGTCTTGATAAATTTGTTCTCTGTCATGATTTCTTGATCAATTAGAGGATTTCGACTGAATTCCTTGTTTAGTTTTTGAAATTGTTGGTGACTATATTTACTCATTGACTAATTAGCTTCTACTCATGCTCAATCAGTAGTTCATCTTAACTAATAGATCTTGATGGCGATGGTATAATGCTCAATCTATTTCCAAGAGTAGTTCTACTCGTCATGGATGATGGCGTCGATTGTTTATAGACTAAGAAGATAAAGATTTAAATAATATTTACACTATTGCAGTCCAATCTACAACTCAGACTCAGAGGAATGGTCCGAAAGTGGTGATAAGTACGCTGGAGGTGTAATTGGAGGAGTTGTCCTTTTTTATAACACCAGTGCTCTTGCTCAGTAGATGATGTCAGTCGAATTGTTGTAATCCCATAGAGTAGTTTGATGTTCTTCTGTGTATGATTTCTACAAGTATGAATTTGATTGGTGACATATATTACATTTCCCTAATATATTAATTGTATAGGAACTGGCGTACTTAAAGCTGGGTGAGTTGACAGTAAAGAGAGTAAGAAGAATCTAATATATGAAAAGAGCAGTCAATGAACAACGGACTTGAAAAGAGACATAGAAGAAAGTAAGAAGGAGTTCAGGGAAAAGGAATATCGGACTCAGCAGTCAATGGCAATTGTTAAAAGGGGAACATCGAGTGGAACAACGAGCAATGTCTCAGCAAGGGAAAAGGCACTAGAATTGACGGGGCCGCTGGAAATGATGAATAAATGTGCAAGAAGTGGACCATACAAACCCGAGATTGCATCATTATTTTCTCTAAGGCAAAGGGATAACGTTGACGAAGATATTTTGCTCACTACATGCTTCGTCATTTAGATCATTACATGTAACACGACACCTTGCTACTTCTCACCAACAGGAAGAATCAATTACCAAACATACAAGGGAAAAATCGAAGCGAAGCAATGAATGGTTCCAACAACAACTTATGATCGACAACAACAAGATCAAGGAATGGTGCTTCTATACAACAACGAAGCTTCGGAACTTCGCAAAAGAATAAGAGGCAAGTATATACTTTTCAAGTTATTATTCTTTCGCTCGTTCCTTCATCAACAAAGGTCAAAGTCATCCACTCAAGCACCACACATCTCTCTCCAAGAACTATATCAAGACGGATTTTTCATTAAGGATCGCTCTCCAAGCAATACTCAAGGAAAAAAAGGGCAAAATGTAGATACCAAAATACAATTCGCCACGTTGACATAGGGAAGATGCGAGAATCCTGCCGAAAGATCTTGTACCATGCCCCAATAACCATCGTCAGTGACTTGTCAAATCAAGTCAGGGTCGCCATTATTGACTAACTGACGAAATAAAAGCCGTGTGCGAGATAACATCTTCTGACGAAGTAACTCACTAGGAGAATCTGAACTACGAAAGATCAATTGGAGTACCCAACAAGATATCGGCCACGAAATGAGGACGGGCGAAATAAGGTTACTTGGCTAGAAAGGTAACTTGCGAAGTAAGTAAATTATTGAGCAAGAAAAGAGACAGCTGTCCCGACAGAAACGAAAGTTGTCAGTGAAAGAAGGGGAAAAACTTTATGGAAAATCGTCTGGGCGAAGTATAAAGCACCTCCACGAGAACGTAGCGAAGTAAAATGAGTTGTACACCATTAGGGTTGACTAGCCTATAAATAGAGGTCCTTGGGCTAGGTATGAGGGATCGGATTGGGGAGAGAGGGGAGAGCTTAGCTTAGAGGGTGAGATTAGGGTTTCCTTGTATTGAAGAACTTGTATTTTCACTCCTTGGTGATTAATAAATAAAGAATTTCTAATTTCAAAACACTTATCATGTCTTAGATCGGTCTTCTTATTTACTTGGGTGTACTACTGGATTTCCAGTAGTTACAATAGAAGATAAGGTTGAAGCCGTGGACGATGAAAGTAGGACTCTTAGTTTCAGTATCACTGATGGAGATCTCTTGCGTATGTGTAAGAAGTTTGCCTATAAATTGACTGTAGCGCCAGGAGGTGACAAACAAAGCTGTTTAGCGAAATGGTCCGTGGATTATGAGAAACAAGATGAAGGTATCCATAACCCAATTGCGTATTTGAAGTTGTCAAGTTATATTGCTAAAGCCGTGGCTAGCTACTATTGAGATTATTAGTCCCACATTTTCTGGCATCTAAGATCCTGCGGTTTATAATCCCTTAGAGCATCCACAGTCGTGGAGTATAACCAAATTTTTTGGTAAAAAACAGACGCAGTGGAGACGGAGTAAAGACCAAAGACCGGACTATAACCAAAACCCAGACCATATTTAGTCTTTAGTCTGGTCTTTAGTCGGGGCGTAAATTGAGTTGCGCTCGATGGGCGTAACTCAAAGTTGCGCCCAACAATTAAAAAAAAAAAAAAAAAATGGGGCGCAATTTGGAATTGCGCCCAATGGGGCGCAACTTTGAGTTGCGCCCAACAATAATAAAAAAAAAAAAAATATATTTGGGCGCAACTTTGAGTTGCGCCCCAACAATAATCAAAAAAAAAAACAAATTGGGCGCAACTTTGAGTTGCGCCCCAACAATAATTAAAAAAAAAAAAAAAAAAAAAAAAGAAATGGGACGAGATTTGAGTTGCGCGATTGGGGCGTAACTCAAAGTTGCGCCCGACCAAATTTTAGTCTCCTCCATTTGCGTTACAACACGGACTAAATCCAAATTTTAATTTTTTTTTGCTCTTTATTCTTTGGTTCGTCACCACAGATTCTCTTAGGGCCTCTCCACTTTATATTCATTCTGTTCCGTTTTACTTGGTGTTTTAGAACACGCAGAATTTTTCACTAAGGATGGACCGCAAACACTTCTTTTTCCATCGATAAAATGGCTAATTCCACAAAATTTACTCCTCTCAAACAGCCTAACTGTTCTACTAGTGGGGATCGAACACTGGTTACTCACAAGAAAAAGAGGGAAAAATAGGAAAAAAGAAAACAGCATTTTTGAGATTTCCACTGAAAAAGGCAGTTCTAACCTCGCGTAGTATACCTCTTGGATAGCATGTGACCCATAAATGCCAACCACTAAAATATCGTCTATCAAGAAGAGATTCTCTCATGGATTTTTTTTTTTTAATTTCAATTATTAAATGCCTTTACTAGCTTCTAACAATTTAATAAATAATATGCCGATGCCAGGCAGGCCACCACCACCACCATTATGGTGATGAGCAGTACTCTTTCCGGGAGCATTCATAGTATTTGCAATAACCGGATTCCAGGAAACTGAAAGCACCAGAATCAGCTGGGACTGTAAGAAAAAGCTCGCTAGCTATGCTCTTGATTTGATTGGATCTCTCTGTTTCAAGAAGGTTATTGTAAAATTATCAATTTTAAGATTTGATAGTTTATCAACAGGGCAATTTGATTAGCCTTTTCTTTTTGGAGATTTGATTTCTTGGACCTTAATTTTTTTTTGCTGGAAGATATGGATAGCTCGGCGACTACAACTCTCTTTCCGTTGCACCGTACGAAGACTTTGCATCTGGTATTGAATTTTGAATTGACGTGTATTGAAATTTATGTCGAGTCTGAGGATGTTTGTTTCTTAACATTTTAAATATATCGGTGGTCATCGTATTAATACATCAGGTGAGGCATGCCCAAGGAGTTCACAATGTAGAAGGAGAAAAGAACTTCAGCGCATACAAATCTGAAGAATTTTTTGATGCTCAACTTACTCCTCTAGGATGGGAGCAGGTAATTGCTTCATTTATTAACAGAATTCAGAAATTGGATAAATTTCAAGTGTAAATCTTATTAGCTTCTCAATTAACTATATTACAGGTTGATAACTTGCATAAGCATGTTCATGAATGTGGACTTGATAAGAAGGTTGAATTGGTCATCGTGTCTCCGTTACTAAGGTACTCATTTTCATGGCTTCTGTCTATTTCGATGCTTAGATAGTACAATATTTTGTGGTGTACTATTGTGATAGTATGTCTTAATTATATTACGGCGCCTATTTGGAATTGCATTTCAGGACGTTGCAAACAGCAGTGGGATCATTTGGTCCTGTAGGATACGCGGATGAGAAGGATTTCACACCACTAATGATGGCAAATGCAGGGAATAGCTATCGTTCTGCAGTATCAAGCTTAAATACCCCGCCGTTCGTAGCAGTGGAGCTTTGTCGAGAACAATTTGTAAGCTTGAATTGGTCCCATCATTTTAACTTTGGAGGAGATCATTATTTTAACTTTGGATCCCCAAACGATGTCGATCCCTACTTGTTGCATTTATGGAGATTTATTCTTCTTAATCTTAACTTCTCTGAAAGTTCGAAGGTTTGATTTCTAACTTGAAATTCTTACTACAGGGTGTTCACCCATGTGATAGGAGAAGAAGTATATCCGAATATCGGACCATCTTTCCTACAATAGATTTCTCACTGGCAAGTATCTAATGATGCACTATTGACATGATAGTAAATTTTGTAGTTGCATTTGCTTTGCAGTTAGTTTCCAACCTCTATGTTATGTGTTTGCTGCAGATAGAAGACGAGGAGGATGTTTTGTGGCAGGCTGATGGAAGAGAGTCAAGAGAAGCTGTTGCTGCCAGGGGAATGAAATTTATCAATTGGTGATTTTTTTTTATCCCACTTTCAAGTTGCAGATTGTTGAGAATGGTGTAGTTAAGAACAGAAATTGATAGTAAAATCTGATATCGCATCTAGGTTGTGGACACGTAAAGAGAAAGAGATTGCAATCGTCACCCATAGAGCTTTCTTGCGTCAGACCCTCGCTGAACTTGGAGATGACTGCCACCCAACAGTGCAGAAAGAAATCCGCAATCCGTAAGTGTTGGATTTCCCTGTTATATAGCTGTTAATGAATTCATCATTTCCACAAGTACTATATATATTTTCAGGACACGGAATCCTGTCAAGACGTTTCTTTTATGTTTTGTCATTGACATTTTGAGTGCTTATCCTATTTATTTACAGCTTTGCTAATTGCGAGCTTCGTTCTGTGGTGATCACTGATAACGGGTAAGCATGTTTTCTCCCCTGCTCTACCCCATGTTTATTTTTCATGATGCTGATCTTTTTTTTCTCGTTCTGAATTTGTAGCTTGATAGGGCCTGATACTTCAGTTACTAACTACCCTGGAAAGATTCCTAGTGTGCTACATGTTCCTAGCGATGCTGCACTTGACAAGCACCCAGCAAAGCGGGGAGCACCAAATTCTTAAGCCTAGATTGGTTATCTTGATTTCTTTGTACTTGCTACTACTCTTCTTATAAAACGGGATATTTTTGGTTTTGGCTTCATAACATTGTTTCATTCTGTGTTTCTGGAGATTTGCAACATTGGCGAATATATGAAATAATGAGTTGAGATGGCTACTTAGAGACCCATAATTCATTTCCTTGGGATAGGACTGTAAATACAACACATTACTTATAATTCTACAAAAACCAACTGATTCTAAAAGAGAGAACTAATAGTTACCATGGATTTGAAGGATGTCTTTGATAAAAGCGTCCAGGTTGGTGTCGGATGAACCACCTTTAGCCAATGCTCTTCTACACATCTCCTTGAGTTCACTTGATCTTCTTCTCATCTCCTTAACATCATCTGCTGCTGCATCATTTATGTTCATGAACCTTTTCACAATCTTTTCAACTTCATCCCTTTTGACCAATGCTTTTGCTCCAAACTCCTTTGTGACTTTCATTCCAACTTTTAAATCATCTACAATCAGTTTTCTGTTTGGAATTTGATCAAATGATGTGGGAAATGTAAGCATGGGTACACCTGCATATACTGATTCCATTATCGAATTCCATCCACAATGAGTCCAAAATCCTCCAACCGATGAATGGCAAAGTACCCTTAATTGATCACACCATTGCACTACTAATCTCCGATTGCTAGTATTTATATCGTCGCCGCCTCCTTCCCAATAGACACCTGAATTATGATGCCCACCACGTGAAACCAACAAATACCGAACCCCAATTTCAAGCAACCCAACCAAGATCTCCTCCATTTGTTCTCCTGGAGTTGATACAGTACTGCCAAATGCGATATACAAAACAGAACTTATAGGCTGGGAGTCTAGCCATTCTATGTAATGAGGTTTCTTGTTGTTTACATATTTAGTAGTGCTTGATTCCACATTCTTACCGTGATTGTGATGATCCTGCTCAATGATAGTGGTGGTGTTGGGTATTGAAGGGCCAATCGCATAAACTGGAAAGGGAAATATAGTCTTTAGAGTGTCAGTGACTTGAGGTTCAAGCTCGTAAAAGGTAGGAATAAGAAGACATTGTATTTTATCTAACATAGTGAAGGCTACCATTTCTGGGTTGAATTTTGGATCATTTCCTCGCGGAATCAATGGCATGTCTGCTAATCGTGTTGGCGAAATTCCCGGAATGTAATCTATCACCTCATCGCGGCAATCTGTAGCACAAAATAAAGGACAATATCGACATGGTTAGTACTTTCTTGTGACAAACTATGCCAGGATATTAATCTAATAAATGCCATACCCGATATGTTAGCAAGGCTATGCCCATTCTTGGTTAGAAGGTCAGCATGACACAACACGAAGAACACAAATGATGATGTTGTCCAGAATGTAACCACTGGAATATTTCTTTGATTGCCGATCGAATATGCCCATGTCAAGTAGAAATCTGTTATGATACAACTCGCTGGTTCAGATGTGTTTAGAACGGCCTTGAATGGAGCTTCCATTTCTGCAACTACGATTTCCAGAAAGCTCTCAAAGTCTAAGGTTAATGACCTTGAAAATTCTGAAGGAATCACATTCGGAATTGATCGAAGAAGAATTTGAGGCGGCATTGGAGTTGATTCAAGTATGCCAAGCCACTCTTCTGTGACTACAAAGGTGATTTTGATGTTATCGCCTAACTTATTAGCTAAATGCTTGCAAAAATTCATCATTGGGTTTATAAGTCCTCTTCCTGGAAATGGAACTGCCACAATGTGGCATCTCGTCACTGATTTTGGTTCCTGGTTGAGTTCCTCCATGTCTCTCACAAGTGTAACACGTGTAAAAAAAAACAATCAACCTACTAAAATTAGTAAAGAAAATAGAAAGAAACAATCAAACCTACAGATGTTGCAGAGATTAGAATACTTGCTGAGATGGATCAATTGAGGAGACTCTTTGAGCTTCCAACTTGGGATGTGATTTCCACAAAATCTAGATAGAGATTGTTAGAGGTTAGATTAGAATGCATTTAAAGAGTTTTGCATTTTTCATACTAACATCTGGATGGATGCTTAAACAAGAGGTAATGAAAATGACAGAAATCCAGATAATCCCTCGATTCCTCTATCATTTATGTTTTCTAAGTGGCGTAGGGGGAATCAAACAAAGTTACTTTTATTAAAGTATGAGAAAATAAGCGTGGTACTAATTGCAACAGTTGTGCAATTTTCATTAGTTAATGTACGGATTTATTTGTCGATATAAGCCCTCCTGAGAGAGTCGATTTATTTGTCGATATAGGTTCCAGATAGAACTGGTATGCTAGCAGCATGTTATATATAGTAATTGGCTCTGGGAGATCAATCGAGTACCAGGACCCAATTGCACTGGTATCTCCTTCCTGATGAGAATTTTCCACTGTTGGGGCAGTTCTATCTGGAAGATTTTACCCTAGATAAATTAGCCTGATTGGCTATGGGAGTATGTATTTCCGTTCTTGCGTTTTGAGTATCTCATGAGCCTAATCAAAAAACGGGATTAGATAATTTGGAATAAGCTAGGGATTAAAAAGGAAAGTTAGAGCATCTCCAACCGAAGGTGCAAAAAATCCTATGTGGCTTTTCTATTTAGTCATTTTATTTATGGTGTCTATACATGGAGTAAATATAAGACTTCATATATAAAAAACAAAAAATTGGTCAAAAAGACCAAAATCAACAATTTCTGGGTGAAAAAGACACTTAGGTTTTGATCTTTGTTTAAATAGCCAAAAATTAAAAAGATATTTTGTTTAAATGGACAAAAATTTAAAAATAGGCAGGATGTAACCAGTTTCATCCTGTCTATTTTCAAATATTTTTTCTTATTTTTATTTTACACAGGATGCATCCAGTTTCATCCTTGCTATTTTTTAAGTATAAGCCAGGATGAATCCAGTTTCATCCTTGCTATTTTTTTTTTGGCTATTTCACCCGTACTTTTTTTTAGTTGTCCATTTGAACCGTGTTTTAAATTTTTTTGGACAAATGACCCATTTTCTCTATAAAAAATCATCTCCAACAGTAGAGAATTTTAATAAAAAAAAAAAACAGAAAGAAGCGAAATTGAAAGAGAAAACAGAAAAAATAAAATCATCCTGCCTATTTTTAAACTTAGTACATTAGTAATCAGAGTTCATTTTAAAAAAAAAAAAAAAAAACAGAAAGAAGCGAAATTGAAAGAGAAAATGGGTCATTTGTCCAAAATAATTTAAAACACGGTTCAAATGGACAAGTAAAAAAAAGTACGGGTGAAATAGCAAAAAAAAAAAATAGCAAGGATGAAACTGGATTCATCCTGGCTTATACTTAAAAAATAGCAAGGATGAAACTGGATGCATCCTGTGTAAAATAAAAAATAAGAAAAAATATTTGAAAATGGACAGGATGAAACTGGTTACATCCTGCCTATTTTTAAATTTTTATCCATTTAAACAACATCTTTTTAATTTTTGGCTATTTAAACAGTATCAAAACCTAAATGTCTTTTTCACCCAGAAATTGTTGATTTTGGTCTTTTTGACCAATTTTGTGAAATTGAAATTGGAAATTTTGTGAACAATGAAGAATTTGAGAGAACACCAGCCATTATCATCGGCTGCTCCCAAAAAGGTAACGACGACGGGGAAATTAAAGATAAGGCTTTAGTCCATAAGTCATTTAGAGCAACTCCAGTGGTGCGACTATTACCAAAGATCAAAGACCAAAAAAAAAGACCAAATTTTAGTTTGGTCCGCAGTGTGACGCAGTGGGTGCCGACTAAATTTGATGGGCGGAACATATAAGTTCGCCTGGTGTGGGGCGAACATTTTATCCCCACCCGACTAAAAAAAAAAAAAAAAAAAAAAAAAGGGGGCGAACATATAATGTCCGCCTGGTGTGGGGATCACATATAATGTTCGCCCCACACCCGGCGAACTTTATATGTTCGCCTCAACAAAAAAAAAAAAAAAAGGTGGGGCGAACATTTTACCCCCGCTTGGTGTGGGGCGTAAACTTTAAGTTCGCCTGGTTTTGGGGCGAACATTATATGAACGCTCGACTATATTTGGGTTTAGTCTTTGGTCCCCGACCAAATATAATCGCCCACTGTTCATTTAGTCTGGTATTTGGTCGATGGTACATCCCGCTATGCCTGGTTCAGAGACCAAATAAATGGGTTTAGTCGCCCACTGCAGTTGCTCTTAGACCAAAAGACCCATTATTTGCTCCACCTGTTGAAGACTTGGCTAAAATAACAAGCTTGGTAAAGGGGCGGCAAGAAATGGTAGAGGGGCGGCAACCTAATAAGACAAAAAAGGTCATTACAAGGAAATTCAAGTGCCCCTTATCAATGAATATATGGAAATGACTAATTAGCCCTTATTGTTGATAATCAAGATTAGTAATGATAATCAAGATTAGTGTTGATAATCAAGATTAGTGTTGATAATTAATTTTCACTTATTATAACTCTAAAATCAGATTTTAGAGTTATAAAAAAAAAAAAAAAAAAAAAAAAACTTATGTGATATTTGTGAAACCCTAGATTTTGATTCACTCAACCAAAATGAGTGATTCCAGTGACCCGATATACTTCTAAATTAGTTCCAATTAGCTTTTTCTCGCTCAAAATTATCTAAATTACATAACAAAATCAAAAATTTTGAATTTTCGGAAGAACTTACGGTTTGCAATTTTGCTCGTGACCAACCAGTAACTCTTAGTTACGGTTCGTAAGTTATTGAATACCAACCGAATCGGTTAAATTTGGGGAAGATCCAATCGTAAAACCGATTCTGGTTGGTAATTAAATTTGGATAACAACCGTAACTAAATTACGGTTGGTAACTAATGAATCGAGACCAACCGTAACTACCCTACGGTTGGTGTGTCAACTTAACTTTTGAACCTGTTGATGGTGGTTTTTAGACAAGGGGTAAAATCGTAAAACCCCATGACCTAGTGTTACCCACAACACATTAACTAAGAGCATTTAACTCAGGTGTAAATAATTAATAGGGGTATTTTTTCAAAATACAGATTAGGGTTTTCAACACGTAACCCTAATTCCAAAACCAAGCCGCACTCTCGCGCACCATGGCAAAGAATGCCAAACCAAGCCGCACTCGCGCACCATGGCAAGCAATGCCAAACCAAGCCGCACTCTGCGCACCATGGAAACCATGCCAAACCAAGCCGCACTCGCGCACCATGGCAGCAATGCCAAACCAATCGCACTCTGCGCACCATGGCAAAGACAATGCCAAACCAAGCCGCACTCTGCGCACCATGGCAAAGAATGCCAAACCAAGCCGCACTCTGCGCACCATGGCAACCATGCCAAACCAAGCCGCACTCTCGCGCACCATGGCAACCATGCCAAACCAAGCCGCACTCTGCGCACCATGGCAAAGCAATGCCAAACCAAGCCGCACTCTGCGCATCATTGGCAACAATTCCAAACCAAGCCGCACTCTGCGCACCATGGCAACCATGCCAAACCAAGCCGCACTCTGCGCATCATTGACAACAATGCCAAACCAAGCCGCACTCTGCGCACCATGGCAACCATGCCAAACCAAGCCGCACTCTGTGCACCATGGCAACAATGCCAAACCAAGCCGCATACTGCACACCATGGCAACAATGCCAAATATCCAAGTCGCTATGCCTTTGGCACACGCCAAATATAGCGCCCTAGGCTTGCAAGACTTGCAACTAGGTCAACATGGCCGCACATGCCATTGGCACATGCCAATACATGCCGCAAGCCATATTCCAAGTCGCTATGCCATTGGCACACGCCAAATATAGCGCCCTAGGCTTGCAAGACTTGCAACTAGGTCAACATGGCCGCACGTGCCATTGGCACATGCCAATACGTGCCGCAAGCCATATTCCAAGTCGCTATGCCATTGGCACACGCCAAATATAGCGCCCTAGGCTTGCAAGACTTGCAACTAGGTCAACATGGCCGCACGTGCCATTGACACATGCCAATACGTGCCGCAAGCCATATTCCAAGTCGCTATGCCATTGGCACACGCCAAATATAGCGCCCTAGGCTTGCAAGACTTGCAACTAGGTCAACATGGCCGCACATGCCATTGGCACATGCCAATACGTGCCGCAAGCCATATTCCAAGTCGCTATGCCATTGGCACACGCCAAATATAGCGCCCTAGGCTTGCAAGACTTGCAACTAGGTCAACATGGCCGCACGTGCCATTGGCACATGCCAATACGTGCCGCAAGCCATATTCCAAGTCGCTATGCCATTGGCACATGCCAAATATAGCGCCCTAGGCTTGCAAGACTTGCAACTAGGTCAACATGGCCGCACATGCCATTGGCACATGCCAATACGTGCCGCAAGCCATATTCCAAGTCGTTATGACATTGGCAGACGCCAAATATAGCGCCCTAGGCTTGCAAGACTTGCAACTAGGTCAACATGGCCGCACATTCCATTGGCACATGCCAATACGTGCCGCAAGCCATATTCCAAGTCGCTATGCCATTGGCACACGCCAAATATAGCGTCCTAGGCTTGCAAGACTTGCAACTAGGTCAACATGGCCGCACATGCCAATACGTGCCGCAAGCCATATTCCAAGTCGCTATGCCATTGGCACACGCCAAATATAGCGCCCTAGGCTTGCAAGACTTGCAACTAGGTCAACATGGCCGCACATGCCATTGGCACATGCCAATACGTGCCGCAAGCCATATTCCAAGTCGCTATGCCATTGGCACACGCCAAATATAGCGCCCTAGGCTTGCAAAACTTGCAACTAGGTCAACATGGCCGCACATGCCATTGGCACATGCCAACACGTGTCGCAAGCCATATTCCAAGCCGCTATGCCATTGGCACACGCCAAATATAGCGCCCTAGGCTTGCAAGACTTGCAACTAGGTCAACATGGCCGTACGTGCCATTGGCACATGCCAAACACACACGCTGGTAGCCTAACTTGCAAACCGTGCAACCTACCACCAAGGCATTCCGCACATGCCATTGGCACATGCCAAACACACACGCTGGTAGCCTAACTTGCAAAACCATGCAACCTACCACCAAGGCATTCCGCACATGCCATTGGCACATGCCACACGCGCCATTAGCAGCACCACTTGCACTCAAGGCGCAACCAACGAGATATCAACACAAAACTGGGGGATGCTTCTTTAGGGTTTTGGTTTGGCGGTCACAGCATGCAGCGTACACTACGCTCACAATTAAGCAAGCGTGAATAGGAATAAAGCGGTCAAATAAAAGAGGAAATAATGGTGAAAAACGTTTTCACCCATTAAACCATGCGGTTACCACCTCCTCCCATTATTTCACCCTTTACTCTCTTCCTTCATGAGGCCAGGGTACGTTTCAATCTCGACTTGTATAAATAGGTCTTACCTATTTCCACAGAACAAAAGTGGTCTCGGTCAGAGAAATATACTACACTTACACTCTCAGAAAGGCAACTTTGCAAGCTCTCCAAAAGCTTTCATCTCTTGCAAGCTTCCTAAGCTTTCACTTTCTAATACAAGTCGAGATACTACTCTCCTCAACACCTTTCTTTACTTCCCTCCCCAAATCAACCCTTCTCCTCCACTTTGTGACCGAAGCAAGTCTGGAACGGCCATTTCTTGGTTTAGGCCGGACTTGCATGCATTGATCTCTCGAATCTATAAAGTGCTCACGTGCAGACATTTGTTTAGGGTTTGAACCAGTTTCTCACTCACCTACCGAATTTACCGAAATCGGCAGAAACGATTTTTACCCATAAACAATTGGCGACCACAGCGGGAGGATTGATCTATCGGCTACAATGTCAGACTGTCGATCTCGTTCTTCGACCCAGATGTCAATATGGTAGGGGAAGGCGACTCAATCCGATGCAACTACCAGACAACCCGGTTACCAGTTGTAAAAACTACACAAGAAAACTGGGGACTCGCTGAAGATGCTACCAGTGATTGGGGACTTGCTGGCGATGCTACCAGCAAAACCGCCTTTTGCATGAAGAGGGGCATGTTCGCAAAAACCTATGAAGTGAGTAAATTCGACTACGCAAGATATATGATTTATTTTAGGTTTTTAGTAAAACCATTATACTACCGAGTATTGTGCCTATTGCTAGCACACACTTTCATAAAAGCAATATTCCTTTCCCAAAACATAATCAGAGTTATATTATCAAAACCATTCATCCCAGAAATAATCCAATATCCTCAAAAGCTACCAAATTGCCTATCAAAACGGTCAAACCTTGAACCAGACATCCAATATGTCTTTCAAAAAAAAAAAAAAAAAAAGAACCTAAATGAAAGTTTAGCAGAGAAACGTTCAAGGAAAATTATCCAACAAAAGTCTGCTCTTCTTGGAGAAAGTCAATTTTGCATCTTCGAGAGCCGCTCTCTTCATAGTCAACATCTTGGAAAGCTCTTCGAGTTCCACCTCCCCGTCGTGCAATCTCCTCGGCGGAAAGGTTTTCGATTGCCGCATCTTTCAACTTTTTGATCTCAAAGAAGGCCTTCGACAAACCACGAAGTGTTGAACTCCTTTTCTACGCACACGTCGCGATGGTGCTCCCATGGTCAATAACATCTTTTAAACGGTGTGACCGGTCACCACGCATATCCTCGATGGAAGATAAAGCCTCTTCTACACGCTTAGCCCAGCACAAATCGACTAGTGACTTTCTTGGTTGTGGCCATATGTCCGTACTTCTCCCGGATCCTCGGTGTGTACAACGCCTCGTGCTTAGCCGGCACGCTGAAGCCGCCAACCAGCACATGGCCCGGATAAAGAACCAAGTACGGAGGATCAAAAATGGCGCCTGCACCTGGCCTCACAACTCGCAAAGAGTTTTCCTCCATGTCTACGGCAACAATCATCAGAGAATCATCCACCGTTTGAGCCACAATTGTGCCCGGCAATTGGCCAACGTCCATCTCCAAGTCACCAGCGGCGGTCACCAAAGGCAAGCTTTCGTGTGCCTCTACCCCAGAATCATCCTCCGAATCGGATTCCTCCTACGAACTTGAGTCAGATATTTTCCCAAAAGAGGAAACAAAAGAAGAAAGAAAAGAAGTGCGAAACTCACCAAACCACTTCCCGAAACAGAACCAGTACCAGTGCTGCCGGAGGAATCACTCTCACTTGTCGAACCCTCTTCTCTCTCTGACTCATCATCGCTACGAAAAGGCTCAAATCGCTGGAGTTCTTTGAAGAAATTGCCGTCTCCTGGCAACGTGCAAGAGCAGCAAAAGCATTAACACTACCGAAGCCCTGAAGGAAACAAGACACATATTCTCAGCCGAAATTCGCGTGTTTTGAGACAAACCAAAAAGGAGGCGACACATACCGGGTTATTGGAAGAATCGAAAGACACAAGAGCCGTGGGAGGATCTCGGTGAAACCGTTCGGAACCCGCCAAAGACGATTTTTCGTTCTCAGTTCCTTGGCCCGGGGACTTTCCGATTGCTAGGCGACTTTCGCTTGGGATCTCTCAACATTGGATACTCCTTCAGAACTGCTGGGGAAGGTTTGCAACGAACATTTTCTACCACGTTATTCACAAAAGCTTGGATCATGGTAAACTCGTCGCACCAGAACTCATTATAGCCAAAGGTCGTCGAAGTTACTCTTCCCATTTGTAAGAAGGGAAGACGGATGCCTGGCTCGAGGGCACTGGCATTGAGGGCGGCACGCAACGAATCCTTAGGAAGCACCTACCGGTAAGCAAGAGGTACCCTTGATCGAAACCCATGTGACGAGCAAAGACGGTCAATATTGTAAGCGCAATCCGGAAAGACCCCACGAAGAAAGACGGCATATAACTGGGCAAGCAACTTTGAATAAACAAGTTTCTCACCAACGCTCAAATCGCCATCGGAAGACAAAGACATGAGCGGAGCGTAAGCAAAAGTGTCAATTTGAGCCACTGACTTATGGACCGGCTCCCATGGACGGAAATTGATTTTGTGCAACTTGTCAAGGAAACTAACCAAGCTCACGCCAACTCTTGGACGCCTGTTCACCCATCGAAGAATTCGGGAGCCACCCCAACTCACGGGAAGCGAAGGCAACGGTTTCGAGTATACTTCTCAAAGTGCTCCCATAGCCGACTTGCGAGAAAAGCAACGTTCACATATGAATCCACTTTCATGAAACCATTCGAAACTCGCATGTT
The DNA here is from genome assembly GCA_023531295.1 of Papaver armeniacum. Taxonomy (NCBI): domain Eukaryota; kingdom Viridiplantae; phylum Streptophyta; class Magnoliopsida; order Ranunculales; family Papaveraceae; genus Papaver; species Papaver armeniacum. The sequence continues at coordinate 1,016,857 of JAJJWW010006838.1, forward strand.
CGCAACTAGGTGATCCAGATGCACATACAGTGGAACCAAGGAACGACTTGCCAATGGGAAGAACTTCACCCTTTGCCAACTTCACAGCAATCGCTAACAACTATGGTCTTATTCCTTTCTTGCCAGAGCCGTCATCAAAAATGTCTCTAAACAACCAGAGAGCCAAAAACGCTGCGACATTAAGATCACTGCTTTTCTGTTTAGGATCCAACTCATCCGGAAACCATTGAGATATCCACCAACCGTAAGGGCACCTCTCATCTTCTTTCCGGGCATAGTCCTTCGACTTCGCAATGGAGTCTCTCCGAGCGAAATTCCCAACTTAGCGGCAAGATCATCCCGCATCTTCACTTCACTTTCAGATAATTGGATTTTAAGATTCCCGATTCTGGGAAGATTCAAAGAAGAGAGCCACACTCTCCAAGGAGAAAGTTATCTCGCCCCATCTACATATGATTGTATGGGTGTTCGAACACCATCGGAGAGGAAAGCAACCAAGCCCGGGATGTCCTTCCTAACTGAGATTTATCAAGTCTTGACAACATCAATGACTCCGCGCTCGAGTCAAGTTGGTATTTATACGCTCCTCGCTCACCATGAACTCAACCCATCCGTCAAAAGAACGCAATGGCCTTTGACACATCCCCGAAGTCAATGTTGGAAGAGGAATATACTCCTTTATGAAGACAGAACCGAATGGTGCTCTCTCGGGCAAACCGAACGTGTCTTCTGTCATCCTCACCACCGGTTAGCAAAATGGGCACGAAACCCGGGTGGTTCTTCCGAGCGTGGGCGAGGGCTCTAGTGAAGAATTTATCATCTATGTTCGGCTTGGAATTATGAGCATCCTTCGACGAAGTGAAATTTGGTTTAGGTAACATCCTATCGAATTCCTTCATAACAATTTGGTAATAAGATATCTGCACAAAACAAACGAAGAAAGGCGAAGTTATCTCCCTAACACATAATCGTACCCAACAAAAAAAAAAAGAGAAAGGGGTAGGAGGACGTATTTTCTTCGGGTTCGAGACTATATACGCGGCATTCTATACGGGTACAAGTGTGTCTACAGTAACTTTCTTCGGGTTCAAAAATATATATGGAGCATTTTTCTATTGGTTCGAAACTGCGCGCGTGGTACTTCTCTCAAGAAGCAAAAATCATATATACAATATTTCCTGCGGGTTCGAAGTCATATGAAGCATATACACGTATTCTTCTTCGGGATTCATACGGGGTTCTCTACGGGTTCGAAATACACACGCAGTATTTTCTTCTGTGGTTCAAATATTTCTTTCAGAACCGAAAATTCATATATGCAACATTTCCCACGGGTTCAAACAATATATGCAGTATTCCCTTGGTTGCATACGTACAATATTTTCTACAAGAGGAACGCTAAGGAATCACATGCAAGGATTGTGGAAGCGCCTACTCTTAAGGTTTATACCTATGTGAAAAAAAAAAAAAAAAAAAAAAAAAAAAAAAAAAAAAAGAAAAAGAGAAGAGTACTCTTAAGTCATACACTGAAGCTGGTTTCTCTTTGCCGCTAGTATGAAAAGAGGAAAGAATAAAGCGCATGAGGGGGAAAAAGGGGGCTTTATGTATATATATATACATATATAGGCGTGAAAGACTTTGAAATAAGGAAGGATTCCCCTTTTCACCAAAATCACGCGTGTAAGAAACGGGCCCACAAAGGGTGCGACTTCCCAATGCCGCCCAAAGTCACGCCTGCAAACACGGTTTCTACACTTTGTGCCGGTCCCACCATCTAGCACACTCAGTTTCCCAATTCACGCCAACTTCCCAACGTCGCCCAAGCTGCACCGGCCCCACCAATTGCACCGACCTGCAAGCACACATGGCTTCTACACTTTGCGCCGGTCCCGCCAGCTAGCCAACTCAGTTTCCCAACTCACGCCAACTTCCCAACGTCGCCTAAGCTGCATCAGGCCCACCAATTATGCCAGCCTCCCGATTTGTGCAAAACTACCGGAGGCAAGGATTCCAAATCCTATTTATAAAAGGTCGACAAGCCTCTTTCAATTTTCTTTACGGGTTTGTTGTTAATAGTTTGTCACCATCTTATGCTTACCTCGCAACAAAGCCCCGTTCCGAGCTAGCGGGCGACTTAATGTTGATGGTGGTTTTTAGACAAGGGGTAAAATCGTAAAACCCCATGACCTAGTGTTACCCACAACACATTAACTAAGAGCATTTAACTCAGGTGTAAATAATTAATAGGGGTATTTTTTCAAAATACCAGATTAGGGTTTTCAAATACGTAACCCTAATTCCAAAACCAAGCCGCACTCTGCGCACCATGGCAGCAATGCCAAACCAAGCCGCACTCTGCGCACCATGGCAGCAATGCCAAACCTAGCCGCACTCTGCGCACCATGGCAGCAATGCCAAACCAAGCCGCAATCTGCGCACCATGGCAGCAATGCCAAACCAAGCCGCACTCGCACCATGGCAAGCAATGCCAAACCAAGCCGCACTCGCGCACCATGGCAACCATGCCAAACCAAGCCGCACTCTGCGCACCATGGCAGCAATGCCAAACCAAGCCGCACTCTGGGCATCATTGGCAACAATGCCAAACCAAGCCGCACTCTGCATGGCAACCATGCCAAACTAAGCCGCACTCTGTGCATCATTGACAACAATGCCAAATCAAGCCGCACTCTGTGCACCATGGAAACCATGCCAAACCAAGCCGCACTCTGCGCACCATGGCAGCAATGCCAAACCAAGCCGCATACTGCACACCATGGCAACAATGCCAAATCTCCAAGCCGCTATGCCTTTGGCACACTCCAAATATAGCGCCCTAGGCTTGCAAGACTTGCAACTAGGTCAACATGGCCGCACATGCCATTGGCACATGCCAATACGTGCCGCAAGCCATATTCCAAGTCGCTATGCCATTGGCACACGCCAAATATAGCGCCCTAGGATTGCAAGACTTGCAACTAGGTCAACATGGCCGCACGTGCCATTGGCACATGCCAATACGTGCCGCAAGCCATATTCCAAGTCGCTATGCCATTGGCACACGCCAAATATAGCGCCCTAGGCTTGCAAGACTTGCAACTAGGTCAACATGGCCGCACATGCCATTGGCACATGCCAATACGTGCCGCAAGCCATATTCCAAGTCGCTATGCCATTGGCACACGCCAAATATAGCGCCCTAGGCTTGCAAGACTTGCAACTAGGTCAACATGGCCGCACATGCCATTGGCACATGCCAATACGTGCCGCAAGCCATATTCCAAGTCGCTATGCCATTGGCACACGCCAAATATAGCGCCCTAAGATGGCAAGACTTGCAACTAGGTCAACATGGCCGCACATGCCATTGGCACATGCCAATACGTGCCGCAAGCCATATTCCAAGTCGCTATGCCATTGGCACACGCCAAATATAGCGCCCTAGGCTTGCAAGACTTGCAACTAGGTCAACATGGCCGCACATGCCATTGGCACATGCCAATACGTGCCGCAAGCCATATTCCAAGTCGCTATGCCATTGGCACACGCCAAATATAGCGCCCTAGGCTTGCAAGACTTGCAACTAGGTCAACATGGCCGCACATGCCATTGGCACATGCCAATACGTGCCGCAAGCCATATTCCAAGTCGCTATGCCATTGGCACACGCCAAATATAGCGCCCTAGGCTTGCAAGACTTGCAACTAGGTCAACATGGCCGCACATGCCATTGGCACATGCCAATACGTGCCGCAAGCCATATTCCAAGTCGCTATGCCATTGGCACACGCCAAATATAGCGCCCTAGGCTTGCAAGACTTGCAACTAGGTCAACATGGCCGCACATGCCATTGGCACATGCCAATACGTGCCGCAAGCCATATTCCAAGTCGCTATGCCATTGGCACACGCCAAATATAGCGCCCTAGGCTTGCAAAACTTGCAACTAGGTCAACATGGCCGCACATGCCATTGGCACATGCCAACACGTGCCGCAAGCCATATTCCAAGCGCTATGCCATTGGCACACGCCAAATATAGCGCCCTAGGCTTGCAAGACTTGTAACTAGGTCAACATGGCCATACGTGCCATTGGCACATGCCAAACACACACGCCGGTAGCCTAACTTGCAAACCGTGCAACCTACCACCAAGGCATTCGCACATGCCATTGGCACATGCCAAACACACACGCCGGTAGCCTAACTTGCAAAACCATGCAACCTACCACCAAGGCATTCCGCACATGCCATTGGCACATGCCACACGCGCCATTAGCAAAGCACCACTTGCACTCAAGGCGCAACCAACGAGATATCAACACAAAACTCGGGGATGCTTCTTTAGGGTTTTGGTTTGGCGGTCACAAGATGCGGCGTACACTACGCTCACAATTAAGAAAGCGTGAATAGGAATAAAGCGGTCAAATAAAAGAGGAAATAATGGTGAAAACGTTTTCACCCATTAAACCATGCGGTTACCACCTCCTCCCATTATTTCACCCTTTACTCTCTTCCTTCATGAGGCCAGGTACGTTTCAATCTCGACTTGTATAAATAGGTCTTACCTATTTCCACCGGACAACGGGGTCTCGGTCGGGAGAAATATACTACACTTACTCTCGTAAAGGCAACTTTGCAAGCTCTCCAAAAAGCTTTCATCTCTTGCAAGCTTCCTAAGCTTTCACTTTCTAATACAAGTCGAGATACTACTCTCCTCAACACCTTTCTTTGCTTCCCTCCCCAAATCAACCCTTCTCCTCCACTTTGTAACCGAAGCAAGTCTGGAACGGCCATTTCTTGGTTTAGGCCGGACTTGTACTGATTGATCTCTCGAATCTATAAAGTGCTCACGTGCAGCACATTTGTTTAGGGTTTGAACCAGTTTCTCACTCACCTACCGAATTTACCGAAATCGGCAGAAACGATTTTTACCCATAAACAATTGGCGACCACAGCGGGAGGATTGATCTATCGGCTACAATGTCAAATTGTCGATCTCGTTCTTCGACCCGGATGTCAATATGGTAGGGAAGGCGACTCAATCCGATGCAACTACCAGACAACAGGTTACCGATTTGTAAAAACTACACAAGAAAACCGGGACTCGCCAAGATGCCCGGTGATTGGGGACTTCTTTGGCGATGCTACCAAAGAAACCGCCTTTTGCATGAAGAGGGGCATGTTCGCAAAAACCTATGAAGTGAGTAAATTCAGACTACGCAAGATATATGATTTGTTTTAGGTTTTTAGTAAAACCATTATACCACCGAGTATTGTGCCTATTGCTAGCACACACTTTCATAAAAGCAATATTCCTTTCCCAAAACATAATCGAGTTATATTATCAAAACCATTCATCCCAGAAATAATCCAATATCCTCAAAAGCTACCAGCTGTCTAACAAAACTGGTCAAACCTTGAACCAGACATCCAATATGTCTTTAAAAAAAAAAAAAAAAAAGAACCTAAATGAAAGTTTAGCAGAGAAACGTTCAAGGAAAATTATCCAACAGAAGTCTGCTCTTCTTGGAGAAAGTCAATTTTGCATCTTCGAGAGCCGCTCTCTTCATAGTCAACATCTTGGAAAGCTCTTCGAGTTCCACCTCCCGTCATGCAATCTCCTCGGCGGAAAGGCTTTCGATTACCGCATCTTTCAACTTTTGGATCTCAAGAAGGCCTTCGACAAACCACGAAGTGTTGAACTCCTTTTCTACGCACACGTCGCGATGGTGCTCCCGGTCGGCAATAACGTCTTCGTAAACGTGTGTGACCAGTCACCTCACGCATATCCTCGATGGAAGATAAAGCCTCTTCTACACGCTTAGCCAGCGAAAATCGACTAGTGACTTTCTTGGTTGTGGCCATATGTCCGTACTTCTCCCAGATCCTGGTGTACAACGCCTCGTGCTTAGCCTAAGCACGCTCAAGCCGCCAACCAAAGACATGGCCCCGGATAAGGAACCAAGTACGGAGGATCAAAAATGGCGCCGCACTGGCCTCACAACTCGCAAAGGGTTTTCCTCCATGTCTACGGCAACAATCATCGAGAGAATCATCCACCGTTTGAGCCACATCTCGTGCCGGCAATTGGCCAACGTCCATCTCCAAGTCACTGGGCCGGCGGTCACCAAAGGCAAGCTTTCGTGTGCCTCTACCCCAGAATCATCCTCCGAATCGGATTCCTCCTGCGAATTTGAGTCAGATATTTTCCCAAAAGAGGAAACAAAAGAAGAAAGAAAAAAAGTGCGAAACTCACCTAACCACTTCCCGAAACAGAACCAGCACAGCAGTCGCGGAGGAATCACTCTCACTTGTCGAACCCTCTTCTCTCTCTCGACTCATCATCGCTCCGAAAAGGCTCAATGCTGCTGGAGTTCTTTGAAGAAATTGCCGTCTCCGGCAACGTGCAAGAGCAAAGAAAAGCATTAACACTACCGAAGCCTCAAGGAAACAAGACACATATTCTCGGTAGAAATTCGCGTGTTTTGAGACAAACCAAAAAGGAGGCGACACATACCGGTTATTGGAAGAACTGAAAGACACAAGAGCCGTGGGAGGATCTCGGTGAAACCGTTCGGAACCCGCCAAAGACGATTTTTCGTTCTCCGTTCCTTGGCCCGGGACTTTCCGATTGCTAGGCGCCTTTCGCTTGGGATCTCTCAACATTGGATACTCCTTCGTAACTGCGGGGGAAGGTTTGCAACGAACATTTTCTACCACGTTATTCACAAAAGCTTGGATCATGGTAAACTCGTCGCACTTGAACTCATTATAGCCAAAGGTCGTCGAAGTTACTCTTCCCATTTGTAAGAAGGGAAGACGGATGCCGGCTCGAGGGCACCGGCATTGAGGGCGGCACGCAACAAATCCTTAGGAAGCACCTATTTGGTAAGCAAGAGGTACCCCTTGATCGAAACCCATGTGACGAGCAAAGACGGCCAATATTGTAAGCAGCAATCTGGAAAGACCCCACGAAGAAAGACGGCATATAACCGGGCAAGCAGCTTTGAATAAACAGTTTCTCACCAACGCTCAAATCGCCATCAGAAGACAAAGACATGAGCGGAGCAGAAGCAAAAGTGTCAATTTGAGCCACTGACTTATGGACCGGCTCCCATGGACGGAAATTGATTTCGTGCAACTTGTCAAGGAAACTAACCAAGCTCACGCCAACTCTTGGACGCCTGTTCACCCATCGAAGAATTCGGGAGCCACCCCAACTCACGGGAAGCGAAGGAAACGGTTTCGGAGTATACTTCTCAAAGTGCTCCCATAGCCAGACTTGCGAAAAGCAACGTTCACATATGAATCCACTTTCATGAAACCATTCGAAACTCGCATGTTCGCAACTAGGTGATTCAGATGCACATACATGGAACCAAGGAACAGCTTGCCAATGGGAAGAACTTCACCCTTTGCCAACTTCACAGCAATCGCTAACAACTATGGTCTTATTCCTTTCTTGCCAGAGCCGTCATCAAAAATGTCTCTAGACAACCAGAGAGCCAAAACGCTGCGACATTAAGATCATCTTTCTGCAGTCAGGATCCAACTCATCCGGAAACCATTGAGATATCCACCAACCGTAAGGGCACCTCTCATCTTCTTTAGGGCAGAGTCCTTCGACTTCGCAATGGAGTCTCTCCGAGCGAAATTCCCCAACTTAGCGGCAAGATCATCCCGCATCTTCACTTCACTTTCAGATAATTGGATTTTAAGATTCCCAGTTACCGGAAGATTCAGCAAGAGAGCCACACTCTCCAAGGAGAAAGTTATCTCGCCCCATCTACATATGATTGTATGGGTGTTCGAACACCATCTGGAGAGGAAAGCAACCAAGCTCGGGATGTCCTTCCTAACTGGAGATTTATCAAGTCTTGACAGCATCAATGACCTGCGCTCGAGTCAAGTTGGTATTTATACGCTCCTCGCTCACCATGAACTCAACCCATCTGTCAAAAGAACGCAATGGACTTTGACACATCCTGAAGTCAATGTTGGAAGAGGAATATACTCCTTTATGAAGACAGAACCGAATGGTGCTCTCTGGGCAAACCGAACGTGTCTTCCTGTCATCCTCACCACCGGTTAGCAAAATGGGCACGAAACCTGGGTGGTTCTTCCGAGCAGGGGCGAGGGCTCTAGTGAAGAATTCATCATCTATGTTCGGCTTGGAATTATGAGCATCCTTCGACGAAGTGAAATTTGGTTTAGGTAACATCCTATCGAATTCCTTCATAACAATTTGGTAATAAGATATCTGCACAAAACAAACGAAGAAAGGCGAAGTTATCTCCCTAACACATAATCGTACCCAACAAAAAAAAAAAAGAGAAAGGGGTAGGAGGACGTATTTTCTTCGGGTTCGAGACTATATACGCGGCATTCTATACGGGTACAAGTGTGTCTACAGTATCTTTCTTCGGGTTCAAAAATATATATGGAGCATTTTTCTATTGGTTCGAAACTGCACGCGTGGTACTTCTCTCAAGAAGCAAAAATCATATATACAATATTTCCTGCGGGTTCGAAGTCATATGAAGCATATACACAATATTCTTCTTCGGGATTCATACAAGGTTCTTTACGGGTTCGAAATACACACGCAGTATTTTCTTCAGGGTTCAAATATTTCTTTCAGAACCGAAAATTCATATATGCAACATTTCCCACGGGTTCAAACAATATATGCAGTATTCCCTTGGTTGCATACGTACAATATTTTCTACAAGAGGAACGCTAAGGAATCACATGCAAGGATTGTGGAAGCGCCTACTCTTAAGGTTTATACCTATGTGAAAAAAAAAAAAAAAAGAAAAGAAAAAGAGAAGAGTACTCGAAGTCATACCTGGAAGCTGGTTTCTCTTTGCCGCTAGTATGAAAAGAGGAAAGAATAAAGAGCATGAGGGGGAAAAAGGGGGCTTTATGTATATATATATACATATATAGGCGTGAAAGACTTTGAAGCAAGGAAGGATTCCCCTTTTCACCAAAATCACGCGTGTAAGAAACGGGCCCACAAAGGGTGCGACTTCCCAATGCCGCCCAAAGTCACGCCTGCAAACACGGTTTCTACACTTTGTGCCGGTCCCACCATCTAGCACACTCAGTTTCCCAATTCACGCCAACTTCCCAACGTCGCCCCAAGCCGCACCGCCCCACCAATTGCACCGACCGCAAGCACACATGGCTTCTACACTTTGCGCCTGGTCCCACCGCCTAGCCAACTCGGTTTCCCAACTCACGCCAACTTCCCAACGTCGCCTAAGCCGCATCAGGCCCACCAATTATGCCGACCTCCCGATTTGTGCAAAACTACAGAGGCAAGGATTCCAAATCCTATTTATAAAAGGTCGACAAGCCTCTTTCAATTTTCTTTACGGTTTCTTTGTTAATAGTTTGTCACCATCTTATGCTTACCTCGCAACAAAGCCCCTGTCCGAGCTAAGCGGGGGACTTAATGTTGATGGTGGTTTTTAGACAAGGGGTAAAATCGTAAAACCCCATGACCTAGTGTTACCCACAACACATTAACTAAGAGCATTTAACTCGGTGTAAATAATTAATAGGGGTATTTTTCAAAATACCAGATTAGGTTTTCAACACGTAACCCTAATTCCAAAACCAAGCCGCACTCTGCGCACCATGGCAAGAATGCCAAACCAAGCCGCACTCTGCGCACCATGGCAAGCAATGCCAAACCAAGCCGCACACTCGCGCACCATGGCAAAGCAATGCCAAACCAAGCCGCACTCTGCGCACCATGGCAGCAATGCCAAACCAAGCCGCACTCTGCGCACCATGGCAAAGAATGCCAAACCAAGCCGCACTCTGCGCACCATGGCAACCATGCCAAACCAAGCCGCACTCTGCGCACCATGGCAACAATGCCAAACCAAGCCGCACTCTGCGCATCATTGGCAACAATGCCAAACCAAGCCGCACTCTGCGCACCATGGCAACAATGCCAAACCAAGCCGCAGACTGCGCATCATTGACAACAATGCCAAATCAAGCCGCACTCGCGCACCATGGAAACCATGCCAAACCAAGCCGCACTCTGCGCACCATGGCAAACAATGCCAAACCAAGCCGCATATCGCACACCATGGCAACAATGCCAAATCTCCAAGCCGATATGCCTTTGGCACACGCCAAATATAGCGCCCTAGGCTTGCAAGACTTGCAACTAGGTCAACATGGCCGCACATGCCATTGGCACATGCCAATATGCCGCAAGCCATATTCCAAGTCGCTATGCCATTGGCACACGCCAAATATAGCGCCCTAGGATTGCAAGACTTGCAACTAGGTCAACATGGCCGCACGTGCCATTGGCACATGCCAATACGTGCCGCAAGCCATATTCCAAGTCGCTATGCCATTGGCACACGCCAAATATAGCGCCCTAGGCTTGCAAGACTTGCAACTAGGTCAACATGGCCGCACATGCCATTGGCACATGCCAATACGTGCCGCAAGCCATATTCCAAGTCGCTATGCCATTGGCACACGCCAAATATAGCGCCCTAGGCTTGCAAGCCTTGCAACTAGGTCAACATGGCCGCACGTGCCATTGGCACATGCCAATACGTGCCGCAAGCCATATTCCAAGTCGCTATGCCATTGGCACACGCCAAATATAGCGCCCTAGGATTGCAAGACTTGCAACTAGGTCAACATGGCCGCACATGCCATTGGCACATGCCAATACGTGCCGCAAGCCATATTCCAAGTCGCTATGCCATTGGCACACGCCAAATATAGCGCCCTAGGCTTGCAAGACTTGCAACTAGGTCAACATGGCCGCACGTGCCATTGGCACATGCCAATACGTGCCGCAAGCCATATTCCAAGTCGCTATGCCATTGGCACACGCCAAATATAGCGCCCTAGGCTTGCAAGACTTGCAACTAGGTCAACATGGCCGCACATGCCATTGGCACATGCCAATACGTGCCGCAAGCCATATTCCAAGTCGCTATGCCATTGGCACACGCCAAATATAGCGCCCTAGGCTTGCAAGACTTGCAACTAGGTCAACATGGCCGCACGTGCCATTGGCACATGCCAATACGTGCCGCAAGCCATATTCCAAGTCGCTATGCCATTGGCACACGCCAAATATAGCGCCCTAGGCTTGCAAGACTTGCAACTAGGTCAACATGGCCGCACATGCCATTGGCACATGCCAATACGTGCCGCAAGCCATATTCCAAGTCGCTATGCCATTGGCACACGCCAAATATAGCGCCCTAGGCTTGCAAAACTTGCAACTAGGTCAACATGGCCACACATGCCATTGGCACATGCCAACACGTGCCGCAAGCCATATTCCAAGCCGCTATGCCATTGGCACACGCCAAATATAGCGCCCTAGGATTGCAAGACTTGCAACTAGGTCAACATGGCCGTACGTGCCATTGGCACATGCCAAACACACACGCTGGTAGCCTAACTTGCAAACCGTGCAACCTACCACCAAGGCATTCCGCACATGCCATTGGCACATGCCAAACACACACGCTGGTAGCCTAACTTGCAAAACCATGCAACCTACCACCAAGGCATTCCGCACATGCCATTGGCACATGCCACACGCGCCATTAGCAAAGCACCACTTGCACTCAAGGCGCAACCAACGAGATATCAACACAAAAGCGGGGATGCTTCTTTAGGGTTTTGGTTTGGCGGTCACAAAGATGCAGCGTACACTACGCTCACAATTAAGAAAGCGTGAATAGGAATAAAGCGGTCAAATAAAAGAGGAAATAATGGTGAAAAACGTTTTCACCCATTAAACCATGCGGTTACCACCTCCTCCCATTATTTCACCCTTTACTCTCTTCCTTCATGAGGCCAGGGTACGTTTCAATCTCGACTTGTATAAATAGGTCTTACCTATTTCCACCAGACAACGGGTCTCGGTCGGAGAAATATACTACACTTACACTCGTAAAGGCAACTTTGCAAGCTCTCCAAAAGCTTTCATCTCTTGCAAGCTTCCTAAGCTTTCACTTTCTAATACAAGTCGAGATACTACTCTCCTCAACACCTTTCTTTGCTTCCTTCCCCAAATCAACCCTTCTCCTCCACTTTGTGACCAAAGCAAGTTTGGAACGGCCATTTCTTGGTTTAGGCCGGACTTGTACAGATTGATCTCTCGAATCTATAAAGTGCTCACGTGCAGCACATTTGTTTAGGGTTTGAACCAGTTTCTCACTCACCTACCGAATTTACCGAAATCGGCAGAAACGATTTTTACCCATAAACAATTGGCGACCACAGTGGGAGGATTGATCTATCGGCTACAATGTCAGACTGTCGATATCGTTCTTCGACCCAGATGTCAATATGGTAAGGGAAGGCGACTCAATCCGATGCAACTACCAAACAACCCGGTTACCAGTTGTAAAAACTACACAAAAAAAACTGGGGACTCGCCAAGATGCCGGTGATTGGGGACTTGTCAAGCGATGCTTACCCAAGAAACCGCCTTTTTGCATGAAGAGGGGCATGTTCGCAAAAACCTATGAAGTGAGTAAATTCAGACTACGCAAGATATATGATTTGTTTTAGGTTTTTAGTAAAACCATTATACTAATGAGTATTGTGCCTATTGCTAGCACACACTTTCATAAAAGCAATATTCCTTTCCCAAAACATAATCAGAGTTATATTATCAAAACCATTCATCCCAGAAATAATCCAATATCCTCAAAAGCTACCAGCTGTCTATCAAAACTGGTCAAACCTTGAACCATACATCCAATATGTCTTTCAAAAAAAAAAAAAAAAAAAAGAACCTAAATGAAAGTTTAGCAGAGAAACGTTCAAGGAAAATTATCCAACAAAAGTCTGCTCTTCTTGGAGAAAGTCAATTTTGCATCTTCGAGAGCCGCTCTCTTCATAGTCAACATCTTGGAAAGCTCTTCGAGTTCCACCTCCTGTCGTGCAATCTCCTCGGCGGAAAGGCTTTCGATTGCCGCATCTTTCAACTTTTGGATCTCAAAGCAAGGCCTTCGACAAACCACGAAGTGTTGAACTCCTTTTCTACGCACACGTCGCGATGGTGCTCCCGATCGGCAATAACGTCATGAAACGGTGTGACCAGTCACCTCACGCATATCCTCGATGGAAGATAAAGCCTCTTCTACACGCTTAGCCAGCGAAAATCGACTAGTGACTTTCTTGGTTGTGGCCATATGTCCGTACTTCTCCCAGATCCTGGTGTACAACGCCTCGTGCTTAGCCAAAGACGTCGAAGCCGCCAACCAAGACATGGCCCGGATAAGGAACCAAGTACGGAGGATCAAAATGGCGCCCGCACTGGCCTCACAACTCGCAAAGGGTTTTCCTCCATGTCTACGGCAACAATCATCGAGAGAATCATCCACCGTTTGAGCCACATCTCGTGCCCGGCAATTGGCCAACGTCCATCTCCAAGTCACTGGCGGCGGTCACCAAAGGCAAGCTTTCGTGTGCCTCTACCCCTTAATCATCCTCCGAATCGGATTCCTCCTGCGAACTTGAGTCGATATTTTCCCAAAAGAGGAAACAAAAGAAGAAAGAAAAGAAGTGCGAAACTCACCAAACCACTTCCCGAAACAGAACCGAAGCAGTCGGTCTTTGAGGAATCACTCTCACTTGTCGAACCCTCTTCTCTCTCTGACTCATCATCGCTACGAAAAGGCTCAATGCTGCTGGAGTTCTTTGAAGAAATTGCCGTCTCCTGGCAACGTGCAAGAGCAGCAAAAGCATTAACACTACCGAAGCCCGAAGGAAACAAGACACATATTCTCGGCCCGAAATTCGCGTGTTTTGAGACAAACCAAAAAAGGAGGCGACACATACCTGGTTATTGGAAGAATGAAAGACACAAGAGCCGTGGGAGGATCTTGTGAAACCGTTCGGAACCCGCCAAAGACGATTTTTCGTTCTCCGTTCCTTGGCCTGGGGACTTTCCGATTGCTAGGCAGCTTTCGCTTGGGATCTCTCAACATTGGATACTCCTTCAGAACTGCTGGGGAAGGTTTGCAACGAACATTTTCTACCACGTTATTCACAAAAGCTTGGATCATGGTAAACTCGTCGCACCGGAACTCATTATAGCCAAAGGTCGTCGAAGTTACTCTTCCCATTTGTAAGAAGGGAAGACGGATGCCCGGCTCGAGGGCACCGGGCATTGAGGGCGCACGCAACGAATCCTTAGGAAGCACCTACTGGTAAGCAAGAGGTACCCCTTGATCGAAACCCATGTGACGAGCAAAGACGGTCAATATTGTAAGCAGCAAGAACTGGAAAGACCCCACGAAGAAAGACGGCATATAACCAAGGCAAGCGGCTTTGAATAAACAAGTTTCTCACCAACGCTCAAATCGCCATCGAAGACAAAGACATGAGCGGAGCGAAGCAAAAGTGTCAATTTGAGCCACTCGACTTATGGACCTGGCTCCCATGGACGGAAATTGATTTCGTGCAACTTGTCAAGGAAACTAACCAAGCTCACGCCAACTCTTGGACGCCTGTTCACCCATCGAAGAATTCGGGAGCCACCCCAACTCACGGAAGCGAAGGCAACGGTTTCGGAGTATACTTCTCAAAGTGCTCCCATAGCCGGACTTGAGAAAAGCAACGTTCACATATGAATCCACTTTCATGAAACCATTCGAAACTCGCATGTTCGCAACTAGGTGATCCGGATGCACATACAGGGGAACCAAGGAACATCTTGCCAATGGGAAGAACTTCACCCTTTGCCAACTTCACAAAGCAATCGCTAACAACTATGGTCTTATTCCTTTCTTGCCGAGCCGTCATCAAAAATGTCTCTAGACAACCAGAGAGCCAAAAACTGCGACATTAAGATCACTCGCTTTTGCATTCAGGATCCAACTCATCCGGAAACCATTGAGATATCCACCAACCGTAAGGGCACCTCTCATCTTCTTTCCGGGCAGAGTCCTTCGACTTCGCAATGGAGTCTCTCCGAGCGAAATTCCCCAACTTAGCGGCAAGATCATCCCGCATCTTCACTTCACTTTCGAGATAATTGGATTTTAAGATTCCCGCCATTCTTGGAAGATTCAAAGAAGAGAGCCACACTCTCCAAGGAGAAAGTTATCTCGCCCCATCTACATATGATTGTATGGGTGTTCGAACACCATCCGGAGAGGAAAGCAACCAAGCCTCGGGATGTCCTTCCTAATCCGGAGTTTTTATCAAGTCTTGACAAGCATCAATGACCGCGCTCGAGTCAAGTTGGTATTTATACGCTCCTCGCTCACCATGAACTCAACCCATCTGTCAAAAGAACGCAATGGACTTTGACACATCCTGAAGTCAATGTTGGAAGAGGAATATACTCCTTTATGAAGACAAAACCAAATGGTGCTCTCTGGGCAAACCGAACGTGTCTTCCTGTCATCCTCACCACCGGTTAGCAAAATGGGCACGAAACCTGGGTGGTTCTTCCGAGCAGGGGCGAGGGCTCTAGTGAAGAATTCATCATCTATGTTCGGCTTGGAATTATGAGCATCCTTCGACGAAGTGAAATTTGGTTTAGGTAACATCCTATCGAATTCCTTCATAACAATTTGGTAATAAGATATATGCACAAAACAAACGAAGAAAGGAGAAGTTATCTCCCTAACACATAATCGTACCCAAAAAAAAAAAAAAAAGAGAAAGGGGTAGGAGGACGTATTTTCTTCGGGTTCGAGACTATATACGCGGCATTCTATACGGGTACAAGTGTGTCTACAGTAACTTTCTTCGGGTTCAAAAATATATATGGAGCATTTTTCTATTGGTTCGAAACTGCGCGCGTGGTACTTCTCTCAAGAAGCAAAAATCATATATACAATATTTCCTGCGGGTTCGAAGTCATATGAAGCATATACACAGTATTCTTCTTCGGGATTCATACAGGGTTCTCTACGGGTTCGAAATACACACGCAGTATTTTCTTGTGGTTCAAATATTTCTTTCGTAACAGAAAATTCATATATGCAACATTTCCCACGGGTTCAAACAATATATGCAGTATTCCCTTGGTTGCATACGTACAATATTTTCTACAAGAGGAACGCTAAGGAATCACATGCAAGGATTGTGGAAGCGCCTACTCTTAAGGTTTATACCTATGTGAAAAAAAAAAAAAAAAAAAAAAAAAGAAGAGTACTCGAAGTCATACCTGGAAGCTGGTTTCTCTTTGCCGCTAGTATGAAAAGAGGAAAGAATAAAGCGCATGAGGGGGAAAAGGGGGCTTTATGTATATATATATACATATATAGGCGTGAAAGACTTTGAAATAAGGAAGGATTCCCCTTTTCACCAAAATCACGCGTGTAAGAAACGGCCCACAAAGGGTGCGACTTCCCAATGCCGCCCAAAGTCACGCCCGCAAACACGGTTTCTACACTTTGCACCGGTCCCACCATCTAGCACACTCGGTTTCCCAATTCACGCCAACTTCCCAACGTCGCCCCAAGCCGCACCGGCCCCACCAATTGCACCGACCCGCAAGCACACATGGCTTCTACACTTTGCGCCGGTCCCACCAACCTAGCCAACTCGGTTTCCCAACTCACGCCAACTTCCCAACGTCGCCTAAGCCGCATCGGGCCCACCAATTATGCCAGCCTCCCGATTTGTGCAAAACTACCGAGGCAAGGATTCCAAATCCTATTTATAAAAGGTCGACAAGCCTCTTTCAATTTTCTTTACGGTTTCTTTGTTAATAGTTTGTCACCATCTTATGCTTACCTCGCAACAAAGCCCCTGTTCCGAGCTAGCGGGGGACTTAATGTTGATGGTGGTTTTTAGACAAGGGGTAAAATCGTAAAACCCCATGACCTAGTGTTACCCACAACACATTAACTAAGAGCATTTAACTCGTGTGTAAATAATTAATAGGGGTATTTTTTCAAAATACCAGATTAGGGTTTTCAACACGTAACCCTAATTCCAAAACCAAGCCGCACTCTGCGCACCATGGCAAAGAATGCCAAACCAAGCCGCACTCTGCGCACCATGGCAACAATGCCAAACCTAGCCGCACTCTGCGCACCATGGCAGCAATGCCAAACCAAGCCGCAATCTGCGCACCATGGCAGCAATGCCAAACCAAGCCGCACTCTGCGCACCATGGCAACCATGCCAAACCAAGCCGCACTCTGCGCACCATGGCAACCATGCCAAACCAAGCCGCACTCTGCGCACCATGGCGACAATGGCATCATTGGCAACAATGCCAAACCAAGCCGCACTCTGCATGGCAACCATGCCAAACCAAGCCGCACTCTGCGCATCATTGACAACAATGCCAAATCAAGCCGCACTCTGTGCACCATGGAAACCATGCCAAACCAAGCCGCACTCTGCGCACCATGGCAGCAATGCCAAACCAAGCCGCATACTGCACACCATGGCAACAATGCCAAATCTCCAAGCCGATATGCCTTTGGCACACGCCAAATATAGCGCCCTAGGCTTGCAAGACTTGCAACTAGGTCAACATGGCCGCACATGCCATTGGCACATGCCAATACGTGCCGCAAGCCATATTCCAAGTCGCTATGCCATTGGCACACGCCAAATATAGCGCCCTAGGATTGCAAGACTTGCAACTAGGTCAACATGGCCGCACGTGCCATTGGCACATGCCAATACGTGCCGCAAGCCATATTCCAAGTCGCTATGCCATTGGCACACGCCAAATATAGCGCCCTAGGCTTGCAAGACTTGCAACTAGGTCAACATGGCCGCACATGCCATTGGCACATGCCAATACGTGCCGCAAGCCATATTCCAAGTCGCTATGCCATTGGCACACGCCAAATATAGCGCCCTAGGCTTGCAAGACTTGCAACTAGGTCAACATGGCCGCACGTGCCATTGGCACATGCCAATACGTGCCGCAAGCCATATTCCAAGTCGCTATGCCATTGGCACACGCCAAATATAGCGCCCTAGGATTGCAAGACTTGCAACTAGGTCAACATGGCCGCACATGCCATTGGCACATGCCAATACGTGCCGCAAGCCATATTCCAAGTCGCTATGCCATTGGCACACGCCAAATATAGCGCCCTAGGCTTGCAAGACTTGCAACTAGGTCAACATGGCCGCACGTGCCATTGGCACATGCCGATACGTGCCGCAAGCCATATTCCAAGTCGCTATGCCATTGGCACACGCCAAATATAGCGCCCCTAGGCTTGCAAGACTTGCAACTAGGTCAACATGGCCGCACATGCCATTGGCACATGCCAATACGTGCCGCAAGCCATATTCCAAGTCGCTATGCCATTGGCACACGCCAAATATAGCGCCCTAGGCTTGCAAGACTTGCAACTAGGTCAACATGGCCGCACGTGCCATTGGCACATGCCAATACGTGCCGCAAGCCATATTCCAAGTCGCTATGCCATTGGCACACGCCAAATATAGCGCCCTAGGCTTGCAAGACTTGCAACTAGGTCAACATGGCCGCACATGCCATTGGCACATGCCAATACGTGCCGCAAGCCATATTCCAAGTCGCTATGCCATTGGCACACGCCAAATATAGCGCCCTAGGCTTGCAAAACTTGCAACTAGGTCAACATGGCCACACATGCCATTGGCACATGCCAACACGTGCCGCAAGCCATATTCCAAGCCGCTATGCCATTGGCACACGCCAAATATAGCGCCCTAGGATTGCAAGACTTGCAACTAGGTCAACATGGCCGTACGTGCCATTGGCACATGCCAAACACACCATTTGGTAGCCTAACTTGCAAACCGTGCAACCTACCACCAAGGCATTCCGCACATGCCATTGGCACATGCCAAACACACACGCTGGTAGCCTAACTTGCAAAACCATGCAACCTACCACCAAGGCATTCCGCACATGCCATTGGCACATGCCACACGCGCCATTAGCAGCACCACTTGCACTCAAGGCGCAACCAACGAGATATCAACACAAAACTGGGGGGATGCTTCTTTAGGGTTTTGGTTTGGCGGTCACAGCATGCAGCGTACACTACGCTCACAATTAAGAAAGCGTGAATAGGAATAAAGCGGTCAAATAAAAGAGGAAATAATGGTGAAAAACGTTTTCACCCATTAAACCATGCGGTTACCACCTCCTCCCATTATTTCACCCTTTACTCTCTTCCTTCATGAGGCCAGGGTACGTTTCAATCTCGACTTGTATAAATAGGTCTTACCTATTTCCACCAGACAACAGGGTCTCGGTCAGGAGAAATATACTACACTTACACTCTCAGAAAGGCAACTTTGCAAGCTCTCCAAAAAGCTTTCATCTCTTGCAAGCTTCCTAAGCTTTCACTTTCTAATACAAGTCGAGATACTACTCTCCTCAACACCTTTCTTTGCTTCCCTCCCCAAATCAACCCTTCTCCTCCACTTTGTGACCGAAGCAAGTCTGGAACGGCCATTTCTTGGTTTAGGCCGGACTTGTACAGATTGATCTCTCGAATCTATAAAGTGCTCACGTGCAGCACATTTGTTTAGGGTTTGAACCAGTTTCTCACTCACCTACCGAATTTACCGAAATCGGCAGAAACGATTTTTACCCATAAACAATTGGCGACCACAGCGGGAGGATTGATCTATCGGCTACAATGTCAGACTGTCGATCTCGTTCTTCGACCCAGATGTCAATATGGTAGGGGAAGGCGACTCAATCCGATGCAACTACCAGACAACCCTAAGTTACCGATTGTAAAAACTACACAAGAAAACTGGGACTCGCCAAGATGATCTTGCCCGGTGATTGGGGACTTCTTTGGCGATGCTACCAAAGAAACCGCCTTTTTGCATGAAGAGGGGCATGTTCGCAAAAACCTATGAAGTGAGTAAATTCAGACTACGCAAGATATATGATTTGTTTTAGGTTTTTAGTAAAACCATTATACTACCGAGTATTGTGCCTATTGCTAGCACACACTTTCATAAAAGCAATATTCCTTTCCCAAAACATAATCAGAGTTATATTATCAAAACCATTCATCCCAGAAATAATCCAATATCCTCAAAAGCTACCAGCTGTCTATCAAAACTGGTCAAACCTTGAACCATACATCCAATATGTCTTTCAAAAAAAAAAAAAAAAAGAACCTAAATGAAAGTTTAGCAGAGAAACGTTCAAGGAAAATTATCCAACAAAAGTCTGCTCTTCTTGGAGAAAGTCAATTTTGCATCTTCGAGAGCCGCTCTCTTCATAGTCAACATCTTGGAAAGCTCTTCGAGTTCCACCTCCTGTCGTGCAATCTCCTCGGCGGAAAGGCTTTCGATTGCCGCATCTTTCAACTTTTGGATCTCAGCAAGGCCTTCGACAAACCACGAAGTGTTGAACTCCTTTTCTACGCACACGTCGCGATGGTGCTCCCAGTCGGCAATAACGTCTTGAAACGGTGTGACCCGGTCACCTCACGCATATCCTCGATGGAAGATAAAGCCTCTTCTACACGCTTAGCCGAAAATCGACTAGTGACTTTCTTGGTTGTGGCCATATGTCCGTATTTCTCCCAGATCTCGGTGTACAACGCCTCGTGCTTAGCCGGCACGCTGAAGCCGCCAACCAAAGACATGGTCTTGGATAAGGAACCAAGTACGGAGGATCAAAAATGGCGCCGCACTGGCCTCACAACTCGCAAAGGGTTTTCCTCCATGTCTACGGCAACAATCATCAGAGAATCATCCACCGTTTGAGCCACATCTGTGCCCGGCAATTGGCCAACGTCCATCTCCAAGTCACCAGCGGCGGTCACCAAAGGCAAGCTTTCGTGTGCCTCTACCCCAGAATCATCCTCCGAATCGGATTCCTCCTGCGAACTTGAGTCAGATATTTTCCCAAAAGAGGAAACAAAAGAAGAAAGAAAAGAAGTGCGAAACTCACCAAACCACTTCCCGAAACAGAACCAGTACCAGTGCTGCCGGAGGAATCACTCTCACTTGTCGAACCCTCTTCTCTCTCTGACTCATCATCGCTACGAAAAGGCTCAATGCTGCTGGAGTTCTTTGAAGAAATTGCCGTCTCCTGGCAACGTGCAAGAGCAGCAAAAGCATTAACACTACCGAAGCCCTGAAGGAAACAAGACACATATTCTCAGCCGAAATTCGCGTGTTTTGAGACAAACCAAAAAGGAGGCGACACATACCTGGTTATTGGAAGAACTGAAAGACACAAGAGCCGTGGGAGGATCTGGTGAAACCGTTCGGAACCCGCCTAGCGATTTTTCGTTCTCCGTTCCTTGGCCTGGGGACTTTCCGAATTGCTAGGCAGCTTTCGCTTGGGATCTCTCAACATTGGATACTCCTTGTAATCTGCTGGGAAGGTTTGCAACGAACATTTTCTACCACGTTATTCACAAAAGCTTGGATCATGGTAAACTCGTCGCACGGAACTCATTATAGCCAAAGGTCGTCGAAGTTACTCTTCCCATTTGTAAGAAGGAAGACGGATGCCCGGCTCGAGGGCACCGGCATTGAGGGCGGCACGCAACGAATCCTTAGGAAGCACCTACTGGTAAGCAAGAGGTACCCCTTGATCGAAACCCATGTGACGAGCAAAGCACGGTCAATATTGTAAGCGCAACTGGAAAGACCCCACGAAGAAAGACGGCATATAACCAAGGCAAGCGGCTTTGAATAAACAGTTTCTCACCAACGCTCAAATCGCCATCGAAGACAAAGACATGAGCGGAGCGAAGCAAAGTGTCAATTTGAGCCACCGACTTATGGACCGGCTCCCATGGACGGAAATTGATTTCGTGCAACTTGTCAAGGAAACTAACCAAGCTCACGCCAACTCTTGGACGCCTGTTCACCCATCGAAGAATTCGGGAGCCACCCCAACTCACGGGAAGCGAAGGCAACGGTTTCGGAGTATACTTCTCAAAGTGCTCCCATAGCCAGACTTGCAGAAAAGCAACGTTCACATATGAATCCACTTTCATGAAACCATTCGAAACTCGCATGTTCGCAACTAGGTGATCCAGATGCACATACAGGGAACCAAGGAACATCTTGCCAATGGGAAGAACTTCACCCTTTGCCAACTTCACAGCAATCGCTAACAACTATGGTCTTATTCCTTTCTTGCCAGAGCCGTCATCAAAAATGTCTCTAGACAACTAGAGAGCCAAAAACGCTGCGACATTAAGATCACTGCTTTTCTGTTCAGGATCCAACTCATCCGGAAACCATTGAGATATCCACCAACCGTAAGGGCACCTCTCATCTTCTTTCCGGGCAGAGTCCTTCGACTTCGCAATGGAGTCTCTCCGAGCGAAATTCCCCAACTTAGCGGCAAGATCATCCCGCATCTTCACTTCACTTTCAGATAATTGGATTTTAAGATTCCCAGTTACCGGAAGATTCAGCAAGAGAGCCACACTCTCCAAGGAGAAAGTTATCTCGCCCCATCTACATATGATTGTATGGGTGTTCGAACACCATCTGGAGAGGAAAGCAACCAAGCCCGGGATGTCCTTCCTAATCTGGAGATTTACTGAAGTCTTGACAGCATCAATGACCTGCGCTCGAGTCAAGTTGGTATTTATACGCTCCTCGCTCACCATGAACTCAACCCATCTGTCAAAAGAACGCAATGGACTTTGACACATCCTGTAGTCAATGTTGGAAGAGGAATATACTCCTTTATGAAGACAAAACCAAATGGTGCTCTCTGGGCAAACCGAACGTGTCTTCCTGTCATCCTCACCACCGGTTAGCAAAATGGGCACGAAACCTGGGTGGTTCTTCCGAGCAGGGGCGAGGGCTCTAGTGAAGAATTCATCATCTATGTTCGGCTTGGAATTATGAGCATCCTTCGACGAAGTGAAATTTGGTTTAGGTAACATCCTATCGAATTCCTTCATAACAATTTGGTAATAAGATATCTGCACAAAACAAACGAAGAAAGGAGAAGTTATCTCCCTAACACATAATCGTACCCAACAAAAAAAAAAAAAAAAAGAGAAAGGGGTAGGAGGACGTATTTTCTTCGGGTTCGAGACTATATACGCGGCATTCTATACGGGTACAAGTGTGTCTACTGAAGAACTTTCTTCGGGTTCAAAAATATATATGGAGCATTTTTCTATTGGTTCGAAACTGCGCGCGTGGTACTTCTCTCAAGAAGCAAAAATCATATATACAATATTTCCTGCGGGTTCGAAGTCATATGAAGCATATACACAGTATTCTTCTTCGGGATTCATACAGGGTTCTCTACGGGTTCGAAATACACACGCAGTATTTTCTTCAGGGTTCAAATATTTCTTTCAGAACCGAAAATTCATATATGCAACATTTCCCACGGGTTCAAACAATATATGCAGTATTCCCTTGGTTGCATACGTACAATATTTTCTACAAGAGGAACGCTAAGGAATCACATGCAAGGATTGTGGAAGCGCCTACTCTTAAGGTTTATACCTATTTTAAAAAAAAAAAAAAAAAAAAAAAAAAAAGAGAAGAGTACTCGAAGTCATACCTGGAAGCTGGTTTCTCTTTGCCGCTAGTATGAAATGAGGAAAGAATAAAGCGCATGAGGGGGAAAAAGGGGGCTTTATGTATATATATATATACATATATAGGCGTGAAAGACTTTGAAATAAGGAAGGATTCCCCTTTTCACCAAAATCACGCGTGTAAGAAACGGGCCCACAAAGGGTGCGACTTCCCAATGCCGCCCAAAGTCACGCCTGCAAACACGGTTTCTACACTTTGTGCCGGTCCCACCATCTAGCACACTCAGTTTCCCAATTCACGCCAACTTCCCAACGTCGCCCCAAGCTGCACCGGCCCCACCAATTGCACCGACCTGCAAGCACACATGGCTTCTACACTTTGCGCCGGTCCCACCAGCTAGCCAACTCAGTTTCCCAACTCACGCCAACTTCCCAACGTCGCCTAAGCTGCATCAGGCCCACCAATTATGCCATCCTCCTGATTTGTGCAAAACTACCAGAGGCAAGGATTCCAAATCCTATTTATAAAAGGTCATACAAGCCTCTTTCAATTTTCTTTACGGTTTGCTGTTAATAGTTTGTCACCATCTTATGCTTACCTCGCAACAAAGCCCCCTGTTCCGAGCTAAGCGGGGACTTAATGTTGATGGTGGTTTTTAGACAAGGGTAAAATCGTAAAACCCCATGACCTAGTGTTACCCACAACACATTAACTAAGAGCATTTAACTCAGGTGTAAATAATTAATAGGGGTATTTTTTCAAAATACCAGATTAGGGTTTTCAACACAGAACCCTAATTCCAAAACCAAGCCGCACTCTGCGCACCATGGCAGCAATGCCAAACCAAGCCGCACTCTGCGCACCATGGCAGCAATGCCAAACCTAGCCGCACTCTGCGCACCATGGCAACAATGCCAAACCAAGCCGCAATCTGCGCACCATGGCAAGCAATGCCAAACCAAGCCGCACTCGCGCACCATGGCAAAGCAATGCCAAACCAAGCCGCTCTGCGCACCCTGGCATCCATGCCAAACCAAGCCGCACTCTGCGCACCATGGCAGCAATGCCAAACCAAGCCGCACTCTGCGCATCATTGGCAACAATGCCAAACCAAGCCGCACTCTGCATGGCAACCATGCCAAACCAAGCCGCACTCTGCGCATCATTGACAACAATGCCAAATCAAGCCGCACTCTGTGCACCATGGAAACCATGCCAAACCAAGCCGCACTCTGCGCACCATGGCCAACAATGCCAAACCAAGCCGCATATCCGCACACCATGGCAACAATGCCAAATCTCCAAGCCGCTATGCCTTTGGCACACGCCAAATATAGCGCCCTAGGCTTGCAAGACTTGCAACTAGGTCAACATGGCCGCACATGCCATTGGCACATGCCAATACGTGCCGCAAGCCATATTCCAAGTCGCTATGCCATTGGCACACGCCAAATATAGCGCCCTAGGATTGCAAGACTTGCAACTAGGTCAACATGGCCGCACGTGCCATTGGCACATGCCAATACGTGCCGCAAGCCATATTCCAAGTCGCTATGCCATTGGCACACGCCAAATATAGCGCCCTAGGCTTGCAAGACTTGCAACTAGGTCAACATGGCCGCACATGCCAATACGTGCCGCAAGCCATATTCTAAGTCGCTATGCCATTGGCATACGCCAAATATAGCGCCCTAGGCTTGCAAGACTTGCAACTAGGTCAACATGGCCGCACGTGCCATTGGCACATGCCAATACGTGCCGCAAGCCATATTCCAAGTCGCTATGCCATTGGCACACGCCAAATATAGCGCCTTAGGATTGCAAGACTTGCAACTATGTCAACATGGCCGCACATGCCATTGGCACATGCCAATACGTGCCGCAAGCCATATTCCAAGTCGCTATGCCATTGGCACACGCCAAATATAGCGCCCTAGGATTGCAAGACTTGCAACTAGGTCAACATGGCCGCACATGCCATTGGCACATGCCAATACGTGCCGCAAGCCATATTCCAAGTCGCTATGCCATTGGCACACGCCAAATATAGCGCCCTAGGCTTGCAAGACTTGCAACTAGGTCAACATGGCCGCACGTGCCATTGGCACATGCCGATACGTGCCGCAAGCCATATTCCAAGTCGCTATGCCATTGGCACACGCCAAATATAGCGCCCTAGGCTTGCAAGACTTGCAACTAGGTCAACATGGCCGCACATGCCAATACGTGCCGCAAGCCATATTCCAAGTCGCTATGCCATTGGCACACGCCAAATATAAAGCCGTAGGCTTGCAAGACTTGCAACTAGGTCAACATGGCCGCACGTGCCATTGGCACATGCCAATACGTGCCGCAAGCCATATTCCAAGTCGCTATGCCATTGGCACACGCCAAATATAGCGCCCTAGGCTTGCAAGACTTGGAACTAGGTCAACATGGCCGCACATGCCATTGGCACATGCCAATACGTGCCGCAAGCCATATTCCAAGTCGCTATGCCATTGGCACACGCCAAATATAGCGCCCTAGGCTTGCAAGACTTGCAACTAGGTCAACATGGCCGCACATGCCATTGGCACATGCCAATACGTGCCGCAAGCCATATTCCAAGTCGCTATGCCATTGGCACACGCCAAATATAGCGCCCTAGGCTTGCAAGACTTGCAACTAGGTCAACATGGCCGCACATGCCATTGGCACATGCCAATACGTGCCGCAAGCCATATTCCAAGTCGCTATGCCATTGACACACGCCAAATATGGCGCCCTAGGCTTGCAAAACTTGCAACTAGGTCAACATGGCCGCACATGCCATTGGCACATGCCAACACGTGCCGCAAGCCATATTCCAAGCCGCTATGCCATTGGCACACGCCAAATATAGCGCCCTAGGCTTGCAAGACTTGCAACTAGGTCAACATGGCCGTACGTGCCATTGGCACATGCCAAACACACACATTTGGTAGCCTAACTTGCAAAACCGTGCAACCTACCACCAAGACATTCCGCACATGCCATTGGCACATGCCAAACACCCACGCCGGTAGCCTAACTTGCAAAACCATGCAACCTACCACCAAGGCATTCCGCACATGCCATTGGCACATGCCACACGCGCCATTAGCAGCACCACTTGCACTCAAGGCGCAACCAACGAGATATCAACACAAAACGGGGATGCTTCTTTAGGGTTTTGGTTTGGCGGTCACAAAGATGCGGCGTACACTACGCTCACAATTAAGAAAGCGTGAATAGGAATAAAGCGGTCAAATAAAAGAGGAAATAATGGTGAAAAACGTTTTCACCCATTAAACCATGCGGTTACCACCTCCTCCCATTATTTCACCCTTTACTCTCTTCCTTCATGAGGCAGTGGTACGTTTCAATCTCGACTTGTATAAATAGGTCTTACCTATTTCCACCAGACAATGTGGTCTCGGTCGGGAGAAATATACTACACTTACACTCTCGTAAAGGCAACTTTGCAAGCTCTCCGAAAAGCTTTCATCTCTTGCAAGCTTCCTAAGCTTTCACTTTACGATACAAGTTGAGATACTACTCTCCTCAACACCTTTCTTTGCTTCCCTCCCCAAATCAACCCTTCTCCTCCACTTTGTGACCGAAGCAAGTCCTGGAACGGCCATTTCTTGGTTTAGGAAGGACTTGTACAGATTGATCTCTCGAATCTATAAAGTGCTCACGTGCAGCACATTTGTTTAGGGTTTGAACCAGTTTCTCACTCACCTACCGAATTTACCGAAATCGGCAGAAACGATTTTTACCCATAAACAGAACCGTAGATCATTATTTGATAAATTCTTAAGACACAGGATTATTTACGGTTGGTATGGTTGTTTGAGTAACAAACCGTAACTCAATTACGGTTGATAAATATGATGCAAATAAAAACCGTAACTGAACATATTCTCAAAACTCAGAACTTACGGTTGGTATTTGAGTTTAACCAACCGTAACATCAACCCAATCTACAGTTACGGTTCGTATTTGAGTTATTACCAACCGTAACTAGCATAAACCCAGAAATTTCAATTTCAATTTTCATACAAAACCCTAATTTTTGATACAAAATTAACTTAAATCCAACACGATAAACTAAACCTTAACTGGGTTTTTCCAAATATTTTTCAAATCGTCGATTAATCGAAGACGATGAAATCTTCGGTTTTAATGGAGGTTAGGGTTGATGGAGGAGAAGAGAAGATGAAGAAGAAGATGAAAAAAAAAAACTGATTTGATTTTGGTTAATTTAAGGTGAAAAGGGTAATCTAGTCAATCTACACCACCTATAAGACACCCCCTAACCAATAAGAGGGACATTGCTATCACACTTGCCGCCCCTCTACCATTTATTGCCGCCCCTTTACCAAGCTTGTAAAATAATTGCTCCACCTGTGGAACATGCATATAAGGTCATGGTGTGATTCTATACATTGATGCCTGATTTCACCAACATACTCCCGTTTTTGTAGAACATTTGGCAGCCATTGATGTAAGCACGTGGGCATGCACGTGCCCAAACCTCTTTATACCTCAAAGAGGACGTAGGAAATTAATGGGATGAACAGCTGTTAGATTGTCGTCTTTGTATGAAATTAGATTGTTTCGCCTCTAACTTAAGTTGGCACTGGCCATATGGAAGCATTACCTTATTGGGCACGTGTAAAACACGTGCGTTACATTCTTATTTGTGTTATCAGCTTAAACGTGGTCAGCATAAATAAAACTTCGATGGATCCGTTTAATGCATGAGATCGCTAATTTGTTTCACCTAACTGACACTTAATAAAACCAATATATACTTATATAGTAGTTTTCCATACATACGGGATGGCACGTGTCCTTGCTAATTAGGTTAAACAAGATCTACATATAATCCCTTTGGATATATAATGAATTAATTACTTAATCTTTATCTATTGTATATAGTGATATATCTTCACCAGGTGGTCCTTCTAGATTAGATGGTGGTAGGTCAGCCACATATACGCACGCCAACAATATATTTGAAAGGATTTGAGCGGTGAATCTAGACGAAGTAAAGGAGATTGCTAATAGGGGTATTAATTTACTGGGAAATAAAACATTATATACCCTTGGAATTGTACACCCCCTACCGAATTGGAACCCCTGTTAGCAGCCATGGAGATTAAAAATCCTTCTTTTTTTGTTGTAAAAACTGGTTGGTAAAAAGATCACTATGAATTGAAGCTAGGACACTTTGTCGATCTTTTTGACTGATAAGTTTTGGCCGGCTTTGTTGAAGTTTTCACCTTACTGACACTTAATAAAACCAATATACAGTAGTTTTCCATACATACGGGATGGCACGTGTCCTTGCTAATTAGGTTAAACAAGATCTACATATAATCCCTTTGGATATATAATGAATTAATTACTTAATCTTTATCTATTGTATATAGTGATATATCTTCACCAGGTGGTCCTTCTAGATTAGATGGTGGTAGGTCAGCCACATATACGCACGCCAACAATATATTTAAAAGGATTTGAGCGGTGAATCTAGACGAAAAAAAAGGAGATTGCTAATAGGGGTATTAATTTACCGGGAAATAAAACATTATATACACTTTCGAGTTCCAAAGTTGTTTATCTGGAAATCTCAGCAGACCCCCATCTTCCAAAGCAGTATATGCATTAGCCACAGTAAAAGAATCCCTATATCTCCAAGCTCTAACATCTTTATCAGTATTCTGCGGAGGCTCCCCAACCACCTGCAAAAGATTTGCCACCTCCAACACCTCATTATCTTGCAGTCTTCTACAAAACTTAAAATCCCTGGCTCCATTAGAAGTAGAAAAGTCTTTCACCATCATATGCTTTGATCTTGAAATCCTGTACAAATTCTGAATTATCACCTTGTGACTTTTTTCAATAGATTCTGAATTATCAAAAGAGATAACATGGCTTGATTTTATGTGAGAGAAGACCATTTTCACACCCCAATAAATATCTCGACAATCATCTGACCCATAATAGAAGGCCTATTCACAATCAAAACGAACATGACTTGGTTTAAGATCGAATGAAATTAGTATCTTAACCCGAGTTTTCACCTCTTAAAGAGAATGAATGGTGATGATGGATTGTATTATAGATTGGCAAATGAACTTCTTTCAGAACAACCACATGGAATATAATGGCTCTTCCTCTCCTTGGTCGTCCAATTCCCTTTCTGATAAATGTAGAAAATAACTAATTTTTTAATAACATGGCACAATAAAAACTACGTTTATAAAATATAAGAACTATTTTAAAAAACAGGAAGAAATCCTAATAACAAGTTGGGCTCCAACCCCTTTCTGCATAACAATATCTAATCTATGGAAAAAGTAATTACATTTTTTAGCATTAACATCGAATCTTGATAGATGTTTATGCATTCATAATAAATCAACCACATATCCACACGCCAACAATATATATATAAAAGGATTTGAGGGGTGAATTTAGACGAAATAAACAAGACTGCTAATAGGAGGTATTAATCCACTAGGGGTATAAAACATTATATACCCTTGGAGTTGTACACCCCTACCGAATTGGAACCCCTATTAGCAGCCATGGAGAATAAAAATCCTTCTTTTTCGGTTGTAAAAACTGGTTGGTAAAAAGATCACTATGAATTGAAGCTAGGACACTTTGTCGATCTTTTTGACTGATAAGTTTTGGCCGGCTATGTTGAAGTTTTTGCCATCATATCTATGACCAACCAACCACCCTTTCAATTAATTAACTAAAACACATATCCTCATCCGCAGTCAATGAATGGAAAAACAGATCCCCATCCATAATCAATGAACACAAGCATATTCGCTTACGTTTTTTTCTTCTCAATCATATTATATTATGCACTAGTTTTTACCATGCAAGTTTCCTCATTCTTGTCGCGTTCCCTGAGCATTTGGCTATAAATACGTGCATCCAACTTCAAAAGCAAACACACAGTTTCAAGAAACCTAAAAAAATATAAGGAAGCAAAATTCTCATTTTGCTTTCTATTTTCAAAAGGCAATTAAGCTCCTTCACTCAACAATGACATCTAGTAAGAGCTCACTCTCCATGCTATTCATGGCTTTGGTCCTCATGTCTGTAGTAAGTGATAGCTGTATCACTACGTGCTATATATGAGACAGACATTATGTATGTGTTTAAGGAATGGGCCTTGCAATATGCTTATGTATTGTAATGATAGCTGTATCACTACGTGCTTCTCTTAAGCCTAATAAGTTTTAAATAAAGGAAGGCCATTTCATTACGTGCTCTTTTAAGTTTTAAATAAATTTGGGATATGGCCCGTGCCTTCATGACAAACTTTGTGTTGTTTCTAAAGCAGACCGTTGCTTTCTTAATGTGTATTCGATGTTTGTCCTATAAATGTCTGTTTTATACTGTTCAACATATTTCCCTCGTTATGGTTGGTTCTCAATCCTCAATACACAAACGCAATCGGCCGGTAACCGGCGACATGTTGCATGAATATGTTTCCCATATACCCATCAAGATTTTACACGAAATCCATATACCACAATCACTCATTAATTAAACATAGTGTTTAGGATAATGTATTTTTTTCATTTAAGGTCACTAGCCACCTCTTGGAGCATGTCACAGATCTTGATTTACGTAGTATACTGTTTGCTGATCGTGGAAGGTGGAGGGCACGTCTAATTAGGTGGAGGGAGTTTCAAATCTTAGCGTCGCTAATACAATTGCCTCCCTTAATTTAGACTATTTTTTAACCAAAGATACTTGGTAATATGCGATTCGATCTGAAGTTCTGATGAATCTAATTTATAAATAACTTTCAGGGTCTCATATTTGGATCTGTAATACATTCACAACCCAACTAAAGGTTTCAGCGTTTCCGACCAGAGAAGAAAGAAAACCGTTGCCAAGGACATCAAAGGTTTCTAGAAGAGTGCAAGTGAAGACATGGCGTGTTGTATACATCATTTTCGCTGGCGATTTGTATTTGAGACACCATTTTTATTTAAATCAAATAAGCTTTGAATATGCAAGGATTAGGGACATCCGCACGCATATACACGTAAGGCTAAATATACCTGCACCTTTTCGCGACTCATGCTTCAGGTGATCAGTCATTGGTATGTACAGGCAGAACATGATTTAATATTGGGTGGGTTTTCAAGTGAATATCAAATAATAAAAGATTCGCGTTGTACACCCAGGTGCATACAGTTTACGAAATTAAGTGCGTAATGCATGATATATAGATGCACAATGCATGCTTACATTTTGAAGAAATGGTAATTTTGTTTTCATTAATCTCACTAAATATATGTTTGGTTCTTGATAACAATAAACATCTTATAGATAAATGTACGCAACTAACAAACTATTGATTTCCTATAGTTAAACAAGCTTTCATTGATCAGTCACCGGAGACTTTGGAGAAAACTAAAGATCAACGAAGTAGTGTGGTTAGTGATAACTTCAATTACCTGATTATTTGCAGACAATTACCATCGCCGAGTTTTATAAACTTCGGGTCCCGCTAGGATTTTTCTAAGATTTTTGGTCCGCAGTAGATCTTTCTGTGTACTACTTCATATGTTTATTGCAAAACCAATTTTCCTTCAAGTGTTCCATTTAATAAAATCAAATATTTATCATTTTTTAATCATTATGCGTAACATCTATATTATAATGGATAATGGTATTTTTCTATTTGGACGAAGATCTACAGTCTGGACACATAAAGAACGGCCCAGATTGAGGCACATATTTAAGTTATTCAGTTACATTTCTGGCGTATAAAGAATGGTCCAGATTGAGCTACATATTTAAGATTTTCAATCTATATTTTAGGCATATCAAGAAGGGTCCTGATTAATTCACATAATATTAATTTTACCTAAGATAATGAATTTAAATTGCTTGCATGTTAATTTAATGTCATTTATTTGTGAGTTATTCCTCTTATTTATGCATATGAAGGGAATTGTTCATTTATTTGGGAGTTACTTTTATTCCTCCCATTAACTTAACTCTTAATTTAATCCTTTTTATAATCAAATTCCTTTCCCAAAGTTTCATCCTTTGCACAACTTTATTCCCACGGTATGATTCCCTATTCACTATTGTTTTGGTTGATTAAGAAAATTGTTGTTAGCTTTTCTCTATAATTTTTTATTTAACGTCAATGAATTCATGGTGCCTTACGCCTAAGTTTTATGTCATTTATGTAGTGAAAAGATATTGATCAAATATTGTATTTGATCAGTTTAGTTTCTCTTTGATTTTTCCATTTTATCATTGACGAAGATGAAGAAGTTTTGGTATTCCAGAAAGGTACAAGTCTAGTTTTTGATAGGATATGTGGTTCATTTGCACATATGTGATTGCCATGACTAAAATGTCGAGTTTTCTAAAGATTATCTTGGTTCAAGAGAGCTTGGTGCATAGGAACACATCTAGATCTTGCATCTAAAGATACCATGATTAATACTTGATCCATCACCTTTCTTTTATTCCATGGATATCATCTAATACTTGAGATTCTTTTATTTCATTTAAGATACCAACAAACCAAACTATGTATAAATATATTAAACTTTGTAGAAGGTGATTTAAAAAATATTTTAATATTCAGTTGCAATGTCATGTTCATTTTGTGCTAGAAAAATGAAGAATTATGGTTGTTTTAGGTCTCGTATGTACTCTTAGGTCAAGGTATAATATCAGTTCAATCTGTAAGTTTTCATACCATTGGTATTTAGACTGAGTCTCTTATTTACTTCTAGGCCTCAAACGCATGTGCTGACAAAAAGAGAAACTCTCATATACATGTACGGTTTATCGATTCATGTATTAGAGGGGGAAATTTCTTTTATTTGGATCTGTAATTTATTTAATGCGAGTCTTTCACTATTTAGTAAGACAGCGAGATTGTATTATCAATTTGCAAGGAAAAGCATAATTGGCATATGATGTATGCAATTTCATCAGGCGCATCATTCTTCACCACTAAGAAAGATCCAGGGACGCTTCATATCAACAATATCTAAGGAAATGTTGTAGGATTTAATGTTTTACATTTATTTTTATTTTTATTTTTTTTGTATTTTATTTTTGTGACATTGTAAGCTGGGTGTTTTTCATGTATTACTTTAAACCATAAATGTATAGTTATCATTCTTTTTCAAGAGGCTTCACAGTACAATGTAACGTCTCTCAAACCTAGAACACTGTAGGGAATGATGAATGTCAATTACCATACCTATATATATATATATATATATATATATATATGCAAATGACATTTTTAATGGCCGTAAAATGACTAGCCGTAAATTATATTAACCTAGCCAATTAAACTTTTTTACTATGGGTTCGAATAAAACTAATGTGTAACCTCGCCAATTATACATTGACACTAGCACAAAGTCAATATTCATTTTTAAAAAATTCAACGGTTCCAAAAACTATTAAATGCCTTTTTTTTTAATTTCAATTATTAAATGCCTTTACTAGCTTCTAACATTTAATAAATAATATGCCGATGCCAGGCAGGCCACCACCACCATTATGGTGATGAGCAGTACTCTTTCCGGGAACATTCATAGTATTTGCAATAACCGGATTCCAGGAAACTGAAAGCACCAGAATCAGCTGGGACTGTAAGAAAAAGCTAGCTAGCGATCTGTTCTTGATTTGCTTGGATCTCTCTGTTCCAAGAAGGTTATTGTAAAATTATCAATTTTAAGATTTGATAGTTTATCAACAGGGCAATTTGATTAGCCTTTTCTTTTTGGAGATTTGATTTCTTGGAGCTTAATTTTTTTTGCTGGAAGATATGGATAGCTCGGCGACTACAACTCTATTTCCGTTGCACCGTACTAAGACTTTGCATCTGGTATTGAATTTTGAATTGACGTGTATTGAAATTTATGTCGAGTCTGAGGATGTTTGTTTCTTCTCCATTTATATTGTATTGGATTGATTCTTCTCAACACTCTAAATACATCGATGGATCATCATATAAAACTGTATTTCAGGTGAGGCATGCTCAAGGAGTTCACAATGTTGAAGGAGAAAAGGATTTCAGCGCTTACAAATCTGAAGAATTCTTTGATGCTCAACTTACCCCTCTAGGATGGGAGCAGGTAATTGCTTCTTTCATTCATGGAATTCAGCAATTGCATAAATTTCAAGTTTAAAACTTAAGAGTCTCCATTAAAACAACTTGCATAAGCATGTTCATGAATGTGGACTTGATAAGAAGGTTGAATTGGTCATCGTGTCTCCGTTGCTAAGGTACCCGTTTACTTGGTTCCTCTGTTTGAGATGCTTAGATAGTACAATATTTTGTGGTGTACTATTGTGATAGTATGTCTTAATTATATTACGGCGCCTATTTGGAATTGCATTTCAGGACGTTGCAAACAGCAGTGGGATCATTTGGTCCTGTAAGATACGCGGATGAGAAGGATTTCACACCACTAATGATGGCAAATGCAGGGAATAGCTATCGTTCTGCAATATCAAGCTCAAATACCCCGCCGTTCGTAGCATTGGAGCTTTGTCGAGCACAATTTGTAATGTCTTGTAACTCTTGTAACTTGAAGCTTGAATTGGTCCCATCATTTTAACTTTGGATCCCCAAACGGGTGTCGATCCCTACTTGTTGCATTTATGGAGATTTCTTCTTCTTAATCTCAACTTCTTTGAAAGTTCCAAGGTTTGATTTCTAAGTTGAAATTCTTACTACAGGGTGTTCACCCATGTGATAGGAGAAGAAGTATATCCGAATATCGGACCATCTTTCCTACAATAGATTTCTCACTGGCAAGTATCTAATGATGCACTATTGACATGATAGTAAATTTTGTAGTTGCATTTGCTTTGCAGTTAGTTTCCAACCTCTATGTTATGTGTTTGCTGCAGATAGAAGACGAGGAGGATGTTTTGTGGCAGGCTGATGTAAGAGAGTCAAGAGAAGCTGTTGCTGCCAGGGGAATGAAATTTATCAATTGGTGATTTTTTTTTATCCCACTTTCAAGTTGCGGATTGTTGAGAATGGTGTAGTTAAGAAGAGAAATTGATAGTAAAATCTGATATCGCATCTAGGTTGTGGACACGTAAAGAGAAAGAGATTGCAATCGTCACCCATAGAGCTTTCTTGCGTCAGACCCTCGCTGAACTTGGAGATGACTGCCACCCAACAGTGCAGAAAGAAATCCGCAATCCGTAAGTGTTGGATTTCCCTGTTATATAGCTGTTAATGAATTCATCATTTCCACAAGTACTATATATATTTTCAGGACACGGAATCCTGTCAAGACGTTTCTTTTATGTTTTGTCATTGACATTTTGAGTGCTTATCCTATTTATTTACAGCTTTGCTAATTGCGAGCTTCGTTCTGTGGTGATCACTGATAACGGGTAAGCATGTTTTCTCCCCTGCTCTACCCCATGTTTATTTTTCATGATGCTGATCTTTTTTTTCTCGTTCTGAATTTGTAGCTTGATAGGGCCTGATACTTCAGTTACTAACTACCATGATGCTGCACTTGACAAGCACCCAGCAAAGCGGGGAGCACCAAATTCTTAAGCCTAGATTGGTTATCTTGATTTTTTTGTACTTGCAAAATATTGTACGGATATTTTTGGTTTTGGCTTCATAACATTGTTTCATTCTGTTTCTGGAGATTTCCAACGTTGGCGAATATATGAAATAATGAGTTGAGATGGCTACTTAGAGACCCATTCATTTCCTTGGGATAGGACTGTAAATACAACACATTCCTTGTAATGGGAAATTAAGCGAAAGATGGTTGTTCTTTTATCATGAACTGTATAATTCTACAAAAACCAACTGATTCTAAAAGAGAGGACTATTAGTTACCATGGATTTGAAGTATGTCTTTGATAAAAGCTTCCAGGTTGGTGTCGGATGAACCACCTTTAGCCAATGCTCTTCTACACATCTCCTTGAGTTCACTTGATCTTCTTCTCATCTCCTTAACATCATCTGCTGCTGCATCATTTATGTTCATGAACTTTTTCACAATCTTTTCAACTTCATCCCTTTTGACCAATGCTTTTGCTCCAAACTCCTTTGTGACTTTCATTCCAACTTTTAATTCATCTACAATCAGTTTTCTGTTTGGAATTTGATCAAAAGATGTGGGAAATGTAAGCATGGGTACACCTGCATATACTGATTCCATTATCGAATTCCATCCTGAGTGAGTTCAAAATCCTCCAACCGAAGAATGGCAAAGTACCCTTAATTGATCACACCATTGCACTACTAACCTCCGATTGCTAGTACTTATATCGTCGCCACCACCTTCCCAATGGACACCTGAATTATGATGCCCACCACGTGAAACCAACAAATACCGAACCCCAATTTGAAGCAACCCAGCCAAGATCTCCTCCATTTGTTCTTCTGGAATTGATACAGTACTGCCAAATGCGATATACAAAACAGAACTTATAGGCTGGGAGTCTAGCCATTCTATGTAATGAGGTTTCTTGTTGTTTACATATTTACTAGTGCTTGATTCCACATTCTTACCGTGATTGTGATGATCCTTCTCAATGATAGTGGTGGTGTTGGGTATTGAAGGGCCAATCGCATAAATTGGAAAGGGAAATATAGTCTTTAGAGTGTCAGTGACTTGAGGTTCAAGCTCGTAAAAGGTAGGAATAAGAAGACATTGGATTTTATCTAACATAGTGAAGGCTACCATTTCTGGGTTGAATTTTGGATCATTTCCTCGCGGAATCAATGGCATATCTGCTAATCGTGTTGGTGAAATTCCAGGAATGTAATCTATCACCTCATCGCAGCAATCTGTAGCACAAAATAAAGGACAACATCGACATGGTTAGTACTTTCTTGTGACAAACTATACCAGGATATTAATCTAATAAATGCCATGGTTATGTACCTGATATGTTAGCAAGGCTATGCCCATTCTTGGTTAGCAGGTCAGCATGACACAACACGAAGAACACAAATGATGATGTTGTCCAGAATGTAACCACTGGAATATTTCTTTGATTTCCGATCGAATATGCCCATGTCAAGTAGAAATCTGTTATGATACAACTCGCTGGTTCGGATGTGTTTAGAACGGCCTTGAATGGAGCTTCCAATTCTGCAACTACGATTTCCAGAAAGCTCTCAAAGTCTAAGGTTAATGACCTTGAAAATTCCGAAGGAATCACATTCGGAATTGATCGAAGAAGAATTTGAGGCGGCATTGGAGTTGATTCAAGTATGCCAAGCCACTCCTCTGTGATTACAAAGGTGATTTTGATGTTATCGCCTAACTTATTAGCTAAATGCTTGCAAAAATTCATCATTGGGTTTATCAGTCCTCTTCCTGGAAATGGAACTGCCACAATGTGGCATCTCGTCACTGATTTTGGTTCCTGGTTGAGTTCCTCCATGTCTCTCACAAGTGTAACACGTGCTATATACTACTAGCTAGATCACTGCTGCAAATCGCAGCAAATTCACCAAATAAAAATACTTAATAAGCAAAACAGATTGGTCCTAAAAGGTAATGAAAAATGTCTAATGGCGGAGCAAAAGGTGCAACCAATTATGACCATCACAGTGTCATTCACAAAAAAAACAAACAATATGAAGATTACAAGCTACCAAGACCATCAATTGCAATTTGATCGTAGAATAATGAAATTTTGCAGTAGTTACTAAAAAAAACAATCAACCTACTGAAATTAGTAAAGAAAATAGAAAGAAACAATCAAACCTACTGATGTTGCAGAGATGAGATTAGAATACTTGCTGAGATGGATCAATTGAGGAAACTCTTTGAGCTTCCAACTTGGGATGTGATTTCCACAAAATCTAGATAGAGATTGTTAGATTAGAATGCATTTAAAGAGTTTTGCATTTTTCATACCGGAAAATGGGTTATTTGTCCACGGTTCAAATGGACGAGTAAAAAATTTTATGGGTGAAATGGAAAAAAAAAATAGCAAGGATGAAACTGGATTCATCCTGGCTTAAAAGCAAAAAATAGCAAGGATGAAACCTGGATGCATCCTGTGTAAAATAAAAATAAGAAAAAATATTTAAAAATGGACATAATGAAACCTGGTTACATCCTCGTCTATTTTTAAATTTTTGTCCATTTAAGCGAGATCTAAATCATAAGTCCTTTTAACCCAGAAAATTTTGAATTTGGTATTTTTAACCAATTTTGTGTTTTCATACTAACATCTGGATGGATGCTTAAACAAGAGGTAGTGAAAATGACAGAAATCCAGACAATCCCTCGATTCCTCTATCATTTATGTTTTCTAAGTGGCGTAGGGGGAATCAAACAAAGTTACTTTATTAAAGTATGAGACAATAAACTTTTAGTGGGAATCCAACAAAGTTACTTTTATTAAAGTGTGAGAAAATAAGCGTGGTACTAATTGTAGAGATGTAAAACGTGCCGGCCCGGCACAACCCGGCACAGGAAGTCGCGTGCTTCACGTGCCATGTGTCGTCTTTGTCTTTGTGCCAACGATTTAAACGTCTTCGTGCTTTATTAGTCAAAAGCTAGGCACAACATTGACCCACATGCACAACACACGAATAAACGTGTCGTCTTTGTGTCGTGTCAAGCACATGTGCTATAAACAATTTAAAATTACTTAATGTATACATTAAGTCGGACATTATCACAAGAATTTAATTAGACAACATATCATTTGAAATTATTTCAAGTAAAATTAACAAGTTTATTCAACAAAAAGAAATAGCCCATCGAATATAAAATTGGTTTATTGTCATGTAAATTAATGTTCTAGTTAAATATAGGTGACAACATTATAACAACGATATTGAAATATAGTTTCCAGATATTAAGGTATTATATGTGTTGTTATAAATAAGCCAGTATAAAATGTTAAAAACTAGCTAGAATAGTGACTCTTTTGTGAAATATACAAAAAATGTGATGTATTATGCCTTGTTATATGGTGTATTTGTACATGTTATGACGTGCTTTCTTAACGTCTTTAAAATTTCTGGGCCACGTGCTTATCCGTGCCGCGTGATGTGTTGTGCTTTGTGCCAATTAGTCAAACCAAAGACGTCCCATTTAACTAACGTCCGTGCCGTCCGGGCTAAGTCACGTGCTGGGATGGGCTGTGCTCAAATTTTAGCGTGTTGTGCTGGGCTGTGCTCGTGCTGGCACAGCCCAATTTACACCTCTAACTAATTGCAACAGTTATGCAATTTTCATTAGTTAATGTACGGATTTATTTGTCGATATAAGCCCTCCTGAGAGAGTCGAATTATTTGTCGATATAGGTTCCAGATAGAACTGGTATGCTAGCAGCATGTTATATACTCCCTCCGTTCCATTTTACTTGTTTTTTTAGGGTTTCTTTTGTGTTCCAAATTAGAGGATAGTTTTAGTTTTTTCCCAATTTTCACTAATCTACCCCTGCTTTGGAATCACACCAGAGAATTAATTCTCATGGTAATCAACACAAAAACAATTACCCCATGGAGGATATATACTCAATCTTGTACATCCCAAGTACATAACTATGGGATTGATAACTTTCCCTATATTTTAGAAACACAAAATTAGGTTATTAACTCTTTAAGTAGGAATTAATATGGATATTATTGGAAAGATTTTACTCTCTCTGATATTTCTTAATATCCGTGAAAAATTCTACAACGTCAAGTTAATCGGAACGGAGGGAGTATAGTAATTGGCTCTGGGAGATCAATCGAGTACCAGGACTCAATTGCACTGGTATCTCCTTCTTGATGAGAATTTTCCATTGTTGGGGCAGTTCTATCTGGAAGATTTTACCCTAGATAAATTAGCAGTATGTATTTCCGTTCTTGCGTTTTGAGTATCTCATGAGCCTAATCAAAAAACGGGATTAGATGATTTGGAATAAGCTAAGGATTAAAAAGGAAAGTTAGAGCATCTCCAACAGAAGGTGCAAAAAATCCTATGTGGTTTTTCTATTTAGTCATTTTATTTATGGTGTCTATACATGGAGTAAATATAGGACTTCATATATAAAAAACCATCTCCAGCAGTAGAGAATTTTAATAAAAAATTAATGAAAAATATGACGTGGAGGTGGAGTCGGAGGTGTTGATAACACTTTCTTGAACACCTTCATAATTAGTAATTGGTCTCTCCTAATTTGTGGAACCGGAGGTGTAGATAATACTTTCTTGAACACCTTCATAATTAGTAATTGGTCCCTCCTAGTTTGTAGGACCAAACTGTTGGAGATGATTTATGTCAAACGGGTCTAAAATCCTACGTGTCACTAAAAACAGATTCACCCTTCCTTGGAAATGTTGTTGGAGAAGAAGAAACTATTGTTCCCAACCAACCTAGAACTTATCCATACACGTGTTTAGTTTATGTGAGAGAATTACATATGATTTTGTTTCCGAAAAATAGCTTCAAATCCAACGAAAATTTTGATTTCCAAGATGAAAAATTACTTAACCTATATACGGGCATATAATTTTTCTTAACCTATATACGGGCATATAATAGGACCCTAGTAATTTGCTTCACTAATTAATATTGACTAAATAAAACTTAAAACTAAAAAAAATCATCAAAGTTCATTGAGGCCGACTCGGCACAAACCAGAATACATTGGAATGAAAAATTGGAAGACCCTCTTAGAGCAATTCCTATGGAATGAACAAACTCAGAGTTTGTTCATTTTGCTCCCACTATGGAATGAACAAACCAAGAAAATGGATGTTCAAATGAGCAGATCTGTTCATTTGAACATCGAGTTGTAACAACAGACGCGCGTCTATTGTAATGGCGCGCGCCACCCCTACTAACGCTGGCGTCAACAGCAATGACGCCCGCGTTCTTAGCACAGACGCGCGCTTTTACTTTAATCGCCCATTACTTATTTATTCATTTTAATACATATATAGGATATATAAAACAGTATAATAATAGATAATGGGTCCACTAATCATTACAACGTAAAAATAAGATAAATAATTCAAAAAAGAGAGACACCTGTAGAGTTTTATATAAAACCTATTATTATAATAAATTGAATAATATACTTTGTATGGTCAGTGAAAGGATGATGCAGTGAACGTCCAATACACGAACACGGGCGACCAGTTCACGAACGCGCGTGTAGTTATCATTTGCTCAGTGCATTTTCCATAGTGGGAAAACACGTTTGTCCATCCACCTGGCTGAACAAATTTTTTCAGCTGGCCATTCCCGTTGGAATTGCTCTTAGAAATTGGGTGTTGGGGTAACCAGGGGTGGATTAGATTTCTAAAATGGGGGTGCCAAAAAAAGTTTAGGGGTGCAAAAAAAGTTTGGGTGCATAGAAGCAAAATTAGGCCGACTCGGCAGAAACCGGAATATATTGGAATGAAAAATTGGAAGACCCTCGTAAAAATTGTGTGTTGGGGTAAACAGGGGTGGATCGAAATTTCTAAAATGGGGGAA
This sequence comes from Papaver armeniacum, assembly GCA_023531295.1. NCBI lineage: Eukaryota > Viridiplantae > Streptophyta > Magnoliopsida > Ranunculales > Papaveraceae > Papaver > Papaver armeniacum. The sequence continues at coordinate 1,058,873 of JAJJWW010006838.1, forward strand.
AAGTTTAGGGGTGCAAAGAAGCAAAATTATGCTTGTAGATAGCCAGAAAATTCCAATTAGCCTTAAATTAGGCTTTGGAGTTATCTGGGCAGTGGTATAAGTGCACACCCTAGCAATGGGCTGGCTCCACCCATACGGGTAAGTTTTTCTTAAGTTTTGCGAGCTAAGTTTGTGCCATTTTTATGGGTCACTGTGAATACTTTATTATAGTTCATAAAACAAATTTAGGAATGCGATGTCTAGCTATCTACGCACAATAATGAGTGATGTACCGGGAGTTTCTCCCGGATGAGGATACCGTGTGAGGTAAATGGTGGGTCCCACTTTACCTCACCCCTATCCAAATGCTCGGGTTATTAAAGGACAACGTTTGATCCTCACACGGGATTAAACCCGGTAGAAACGGTTGTCAACGTAACATCATTGTTTGCTGAATGCATAAGGTTGTTTGTACCCAAAATTACTTTTGGGCACGAAACACGATGAATGGATAGTTTGGTGTGTATTTTTAGGGTTAGGAGACGAAATGAAGAACAAAATGAAAGACAGAGGTTTAACGTGGTTCGGCATGGTTGCCTACGTCCACGGGTGAATCCCCTTGGGGAGTGATTTTTTTATTGATAATTGTATTACAGTGTATCTCTCCTTCCTCTTGGCTACCTCCGCCTGATTTCTGCTCTCCCCTATTTATACAGTTCCATATCTAAATATAAACATAAGTTACATTAACTGCTCATTCATGCCTTCATCTTAAATTCTGCATGAAACCGCTAGAATTAATATTGCATACCTCCATGTTAAATTCGCATGAAACCGCTGGAATTAATACTGCATGCTTCCATGTTAAATTCGCATGAAACCGTTGGAATTAATACTGCATGCCTCCATGTTAAATTCGCATGAAACCGCTGGAATTAATACTGCATGCTTCCATGTTAAATTCGCATGAAACCGTTGGAATTAATACTGCATGCCTCCATGTTAAATTCGCATGAAACCGCTGGAATTAATTCTGCATGAAACCTCCATGCATGGTTCCTGGCATTAATTTGCCATGCATAACTCCTTGTATTGATTTGTGTGCCTCCCGTGTATTTTATACACGGCACAAACATCGCCCCCTCTTAACCTCCAACTTGTTGGGGGTTAAGAATTTTGTTGTTCCTTCGCGTCGATCGTCGATGACGTAACTCGCCAGACGCCCCCAAGCGTGAGTAGAGACATTACAAAGACGCCCCCAACTGTGATAACCTGCAATAAAATTTGCTCACGTGCTAGGTGAGACTTTTTGCCACATGGTGGACTTGAGATGCTCGATAGCTAGTCGAGTCTTGAGTAGAATGTATTGTGTGCTTGCGGCTGCGGCAAGGCTTTTTGCTCGCAACTTAACAAGGCTAGCGCTTGCTGCTCGGGCAGGCTGGCTGTTGCTTGTGTTGAGTACGAGTCTTTGGACCAATATCGGGCATTGGGCTCGTGGTTGAGACGAGACTTTATGCTTGCCAAGGTGCAAGTCTTTCATACTCGCGTGCAAGACGAGATTTTATGCTTGCGATAAAAGCAATACTTATGTGCTCACGTGCAAGGTGAGGCTTTAGGTGCTTGCGAAGTGATGCAAGGCTAAATATTGAAGGGTCTATCCAATCCTCGTCTCGAACTCGATCATGTCGTTATCCATGAACCTTGAACTCGATCATGTTTCTTCCCCAAATGCATATAAAATTTTCTCGAACACAGAAATTTTTGCTTCCATGCTGTAGGGAAACGGTTCTAACGAGCCAAAAATCATTCAATTCGGACTTCAAACGAAGAAGTTATTGACGAAACAAGATTTGGACGAAGCGCGTGCGTTCACTGGCGTGTCGTGATGACAGTGCAGAAGTGCTGACGTGTCACTGCTGACTGGGATGATATTGCTGACGTACCCAAACTGTGCTGATCACGTGGCACTACCAGGTAATAAACTAGCTGACGAGTTGCTGATATGGCAGCTGACTCGACGCTGATGTGGCAACTGGCTGGTTGGCGCATAGAGTTTGTCGGTGTAACTTCGCAACTATCTTTGCCGTACACTAATGGCCGAAAGAAAAACTGTTTCTTTTCAGCGAAAAATTGTTTCCTTGATTCCAAAACAAACAAGAAGATCAATAATCTGCCTAGAACCAAGATTAGGTTGTTAATTAACTTGGTGTAAGATTAAATCCCAAAGCAAGTCCATTAATAAGTGAAATCATGGTAAAAGAAATAAAAAAAAATATATATATTTTTTTTTAAAGTAACGTAAGGCTTGTTAATGCCACCGTTCACCCTAATACTGTATTTTATGAAAATCAATGCGGAAATCAATTGTAATTAATTCCGACGTTATCAAACACGTTAACTGCACAAGTAAATTCTCACTAATACGAATGAACAGATAAAAACAAACCGACAGCAGAAAAACAAACCGATAGCAGTTTAGGCTTGTGAAGGAATATCATACGAATGAACAGATAAATTTTTATTTTAATAAAATAGGTCAAACTTATCTGTGATTTTACTCCAGGTTGAACTCGATCTGAATTGGGGTGTGCATAGCTCTAATATAGAACGCTTCCCTTAAAGGCCTCTTTTCTTTTAATGGATCAATGGAACGTTACATAGCTTCTTTCAAGAAACAATCCCACGCTTTTGTAACATTTTCGCGACTTTTTATTCGAACCCCAATTTTTCATATTTTTCTGCTGATTGGATTTTTACATGGAACTCATACACGGATTTTGAATTTGTCCCGTACTTTTTTCAACGGGAGAACACGATTCCTTTTCACGTTCCCCTTAGTCGGCGCCAATGTTTGTACCCAAAATTACTTTTGGGCACGAAACACGATGAATGGATAGTTTGGTGTGTATTTTTAGGGTTAGGAGACGAAATGAAGAACAAAATGAAAGACAGAGGTTTAACGTGGTTCGGCATGGTTGCCTACGTCCACGGGTGAATCCCCTTGGGGAGTGATTTTTTTATTGATAATTGTATTACAGTGTATCTCTCCTTCCTCTTGGCTACCTCCGCCTGATTTCTGCTCTCCCCTATTTATACAGTTCCATATATAAATATAAACATAAATTACATTAACTGCTCATTCATGCCTTCATCTTAAATTCTGCATGAAACCGCTAGAATTAATATTGCATGCCTCGTTAAATTCGCATGAAACCGCTGGAATTAATACTGCATGCTTCCATGTTAAATTCGCATGAAACCGTTGGAATTATACTGCATGCCTCCATGTTAAATTCGCATGAAACCGCTGGAATTAATACTGCATGCTTCCATGTTAAATTCGCATGAAACCGTTGGAATTAATACTGCATGCCTCCATGTTAAATTCGCATGAAACCGCTGGAATTAATTCTGCATGAAACCTCCATGCATGGTTCCTGGCATTAATCTGCCATGCATAACTCCTTGTATTGATTTGTGTGCCTCCCGTATATTTTATACACGGCACAAACAAAGGTAAAGTCCAACAATTTTAAAATATTTTTTAACACACTCTTATTTTTTGTTTAATTGTAATTAGATTTTAAAGTTAAAATTTTATAGTTATATTACATCCATTTTATTTTCATGTTAAACACTAAATATGGAACTACATATAGTTCTAATACAGATATACTACAACTATATGTAATTGGTAATGTCATGCATTGCTAAAACTGGCGTGTCGAATGAAGCCTTTTTTTTTTTTTTTTTTGATGAGAAAATATCATATATGAACTAGCAAATATAGTACAAAAGATTTACAAGATCATTTTTATCAAAAACATTAGCATTTATGCTAGATTTATGAACTTTTTGGTGCAGGTGTTTATGGGTGAAAATCGTTTCTGCTGATTTCGGTAATTTCGGTGAGTGAGTGAGAAACTGATTCAAACCCTAAACAAATGTGCTGCACGTGAGCACTTTATAGGTTCGAGAGATCGACCGTACAAGTCCGGCCTAAACCAAGAAATGGCCGTTCCGGACTTGCTTCGGTCACAAAGTGGAGGAGAAGGGTTGATTTGGGGAGGGAAGCAAAGAAAGGTGTTGAGGAGAGTAGTATCTCGACTTGTATCGAAAGTGAAAGCTTAGGAAGCTTGCAAGAGATGGAAGCTTTTGAGAGAGCTTGCAAAGTTGCCTTTACGAGAGTGTAAGTGTAGTATATTTCTCTTGACCGAGACTTGTCGTCGGTGGAAATAGGTAAGACCTATTTATACAAGTCGAGATTGAAACGTACCCTGGCCTCATGAAGGAAGAGAGTAAAGGGTGAAATAATGGGAGGAGGTGGTAACCGCATGGTTTAATGGGCGAAAACGTTTTTCACCATTATTTCCTCTTTTATTTGACCGCTTTATTCCTTTTCACGCTTTCTTAATGTGAGCGTAGTGTACGCCGCATCTTTGTGACCGCCAAACCAAAACCCTAAAGAAGCATCCCCAGTTTGTGTTGATGTCTCGAGTGTTGGTTGCATCTTGAGTGCAAGTGGCGCTGCTAGTGGCGCGTGTGGCATGTGCGGAATGCCTTGGTGGTAGTTTGCACGGTTTGCAAGTTGGGCTACCAGCGTGTGTGCTTGGCATGTGCCGATGGCATGTGCGGAATGCCTTGGTGGTAGGTTGCACGGTTTGCAAGTTAGGCTACCAGCGTGTGTGTTTGGCATGTGCCAATGGCATGTGCGGCCATTAGGGTCGTGACCTTGATAGGGAAATTAGCTAGCGAGCATGTTGGCATGCGTGGCCGTTAGGGCCGTGATTTTGCTAGGGAAACTAGCTAGCGAGCATGTTGGCATGCGCCAATGGCATGCATGGCCGTTAGGGCCGTGATTTCGCTAGGGAAACTAGCTAGCGAGCATGTTGGCATGTGCCAATGGCATGCATGGCCGTTAGGGCCGTGACCTTGATAGGGAAACTAGCTAGCGAGCATGTTGGCATGTGCCAATGGCATGCGTGGCCGTTAGGGCCGTGATTTTGCTAGGGAAACTAGCTAGCGAGCATGTTGGCATGTGCCAATGGCCCGCATGGCCGTTAGGGCGTGACCTTGATAGGGAAAATAGCTAGCGAGCATGTTGGCATGTGCCAATGGCATGCGTGGCCGTTAGGGCCGTGTTGACCTAGTTGCAAGTCTTGCAAACCTAGGGCGCTATGTTGGGCGTGGGCCCAAGGCATAGCGGCTTGGAATTTGGCGTTATTGCCATGGTGCGCAGGGTGCGGCTTGGAAATATGGCTTGCGGCATGTGTTGGCATGTGCCAATGGCACATGCGGCCATGTTGACCTAGTTGCAAGTCTTGCAAACCTAGGGCGCTATGTTTGGCGTGGGCCCAAGGCATAGCGGCTTAGAAATATGGCTTGCGGCGCGTGTTGGCATGTGCCAATGGCACGTGCGGCCATGTTGACATAGTTGCAAGTCTTGCAAGCCTAGGGCGCTATGTTTGGCGTGGGCCCAAGGCATAGCGGCTTAGAAATATGGCTTGCGGCACGTGTTGGCATGTGCTAATGGCACGTGCGGCCATGTTGACCTAGTTGCAAGTCTTGCAAGCCTAGGGCGCTATGTTTGGCGTGGGCCCAAGGCATATCGGCTTAGAAATATGGCTTGCGGCACGTGTTGGCATGTGCCAATGGCACGTGCGGCCATGTTGACCTAGTTGCAAGTCTTGCAAGCCTAGGGCGCTATGTTTGGCGTGGGCCAAAGGCATAGCGGCTTGGAATTTGGCGTTGTTGCCATGGTGCGCAGGGTGCGGCTTGGTTTGGCATGGTTGCCATGGTGCGCGAGATGCGGCTTGGTTTGGCATGGTTGCCATGGTGCGCAATATGCGGCTTGTTTTGGCTTGGTTGCCATGGTGCGCAGAGTGCGGCTTGGTTTGGCATGGTTGCCATGGTGCGCAGTATGCGGCTTGTTTTGGCATGGTTGCCATGGTGCGCAGAGTGCGGCTTGGTTTGGCATGGTTGCTATGGTGCGCGAGATGCGGCTTGTTTTGGCATGGTTGCCAAGGTGCGTGATATGCGGCTTGTTTTGGCATGGTTGCCATGGTGCGCAAGATGCGGCTTGTTTTGGCATGGTTGCCATGGTGCGCAGAGTGCGGCTTGGTTTGGCATGGTTGCCATGGTGCGCGATATGCGGCTTGTTTTGGCATGGTTGCCATGGTGCGCAGAGTGCGGCTTGGTTTGGCATGGTTGCCATGGTCTGCAGAGTGCGGCTTGGTTTGGCATGGTTGCCATGGTGCGCTTGATATGCGGCTTGTTTTGGCATGGTTGCCATGGTGCGTGAAGATGCGGCTTAGTTTTGGAATTAGGGTTCTCGTGTTGAAAACCCTAATCTGGGTATTTTGAAAAAATACCCCTATTAATTATTTACACCGAGTTAAATGCTCTTATTTAATGTGTTGCGGGTAACACTAGGTCATGGGGTTTTACGATTTTACCCCTTGTCTAAAAACCACCATCAACATTAAGTCCCCTGCTTAGCTCGGAACAGGGGCTTTGTTGCGAGGTAAGCATAAGATGGTGACAAACTATTAACAACAAACCGTAAAGAAAATTGAAAGGAGGCTCGTCTGACCTTTTATAAATAGGATTTGGAATCCTTGCCTCTGGTCGTTTTGCACAAGTCAGGAGGCTGGCACAATTGGTGGGCCCGATGCAGCTTAGGCGACGCTGGGAAGTTGGCGTGAGTTGGGAAACTGAGTGGGCTAGTTGGTGGGACCGGCGCGAAGTGTAGAAGCCGTTCGTGCTTGCAGGCGTGACTTGGGCGGCATTGGGAGGTCGGCGCAATTGGTGGGGCCGGTCCAATCTTGGAAACCATGCTTGCGGGCGTGACTTGGGCGGCATTGGGAAGTCGCAATTGGTGGGGCCGGTCCAATCTTGGAAACCATGCTTGCAGGCGTGACTTGGGCGGCATTGGGAAGTCGTAATTGGTGGGGCCGATCCAATCTTGGAAACCATGCTTGCAGGCGTGACTTGGGCGGCATTGGGAAGTCGCAATTGGTGGGGCCTGGTCCAATCTTGGAAACCATGCTTGCGAGGCGTGACTTGGGCGATGGCGTGTCTTTGGCTAACCGAGTGTGCTAGGCTGGTGAGACCGATGTAAACAAGGAGGAGTTTCTTCCGATAGCAAAGTTTCCTTATCTTGCTTTCCTTCACGTGCGGCTTCAATTAGGGCATTATTCATGCTAAAATCTGGAAGCGTTATGTCTCTCATTGCTTCCTTTCCCTTTTCAAGGTTCCGCATTCATATCCAAAAAATAATAGCATCGTCTCCTCGTTTGAGAAAAGGGTTCTTCTTGTTGATTCCCCTTTTCCTTTGCTTTGTCGGTGCGTTTTCTTCTTCTTCCCCCTTTTTTTTTTTTTGACAAAAGGGTAGATCTCCAGGGAAAAAAATACAAACGGTGTATTCATCCTGGGGAAGTACAACTATTAAGAGGAATGATTCAAAGGAAGTACTGAAAAGGGGAGTGATTGGGAAATACGGCATTTTAGGGATTGGATTCCTTGAGCCATCGCGAGTGAACTATCACGCCTTCAGGTGTGTCGGTATTGATGAGCTTGCAATATCCTCCCAAAAGGGTATCCGCAACGGTATAGCTCGCCTTCACCTTCCTCGGGCAAATCCATCTTTACTTGTCATCCTCCCAACTTGAAACGAGCTTTCCTTAATCACTATATCTCCGATTGAAAACGGGTTCGACGTCGTGTAACCATTTGAGCCTTGGCTTCGTTGGTTTCGCCTTAAGCTTCCAAGCTTCTTGCAAAGTGTTCGAATGGTCCAGCTCCCCATTCACATTTTTTGACGAGGCGTTCGTGCGGTTGTTACGCCGAGTCCCCATGACAGAATGGGGAAAGAAAAGGTCGGTTGCAGAAAAGGTTGCTCGGTCAGACTTACTTGCATTTGAAAATCATGGGCTAGCCCCAGCGGGTCCTCTTCGGACTCTTGGGTTCCTTCAATAGCTCGTTGATGTGATAACCCGTGGGACGATTTGCTGGGAATCCCTTCGAGCAGGGATGTCGGCAGAGGGTGTACGCCCGATTTTGCCTTGTTGTCGAGTGCCCATAAGCGTCCCAAAATCATGTCATGATCTAGTTCTTTGACGATGTGGAACTTACTTGTGCGTTATAGCGTCTCCTATCTCGATCTCTAGGTTGATGTAGCCATGCGCGTTCAAAGCCTCTCCTCTCAAGCTCTTAATCACAGACGGAAATAGGTAGCGTCTTGCTTTGTAAATCCAGCTGCCTTTAGTGTCTTGAAAGTGATGATGTTGTCGTCAGAGGTCATGTCGATGAGCGTGTCGTCAAGTTCCGTACCTCTTAAACGGGACATGGTCAGCAGTCCCCAGTTCTCCACTTCGCTTGTTTGGGAAGCTTGGGCCCTTGGCGTGGATTCCGAGGGAGAAAAAGACGTTTGCGGATACAACACGATTGAGAGCTGCGAAAATATCTTGCGCCGAACCTTGGAGAGATAGAGAATTTCGCATATATGTCGCATCATGGATTGCTGTGAGTCTCGTGCACCTGAGTCCCCGAGGAACCGCAGTTTCTTATTGGGAGTGGGTCTCGATGCACTCTTTCGTCTCCTAGCTGGAGTTCTCCTGCTTCTATCCTTTCCTTGAAAATATGCTTTGTCTGTTGCAATCGCTAGTCGGGTGGTGAACGAACCTGTGGTAATGGCAAAGATTTGGGATTTGCCATCTCGGCCTCGGTTGGTGGACGTCTTGGCGGTGGCGGTCGATGACATCATCTTGAACCCAGGCTTCTAGGAGGTCAATCACCTCCTCGATGGGGAATGGGAAATCAAGGACATTTCCTTCGGTCCCACGATGTTGCACAAGAGTTTTAGTGGCGATCTTCCGTTGCGAGGGCTCCCGTTGCGCCGGCGCTTCACGTTTCGGCTGGTGGCTCGTAGTTGCGGCTTTCCTTTTCCTCTTTCGTTCACTATGTTCACGGAGGATGAGCCTAAGCATTAAATTGTTTGCTTGATGAGGCGCCTACTCCCGCGAGTTTCGCGTACGTCTTCGATTCGAGTTGGCCTAGTCCTTTCCGGTAATCCGGTCTTTGTTGTTGCAGATCGTCCGCGGCCTCATGGAGTTCGGAGAATGTTTGGAAACGCAAGTTTTCTAGCGGGCGCGGTAGATCGGGACCATACCATTGATGCACGCGTTTACCAATTGTTGCTCGGTCACGTTTGGGTCGTGGCGATCAGTGCTTGAACCACCGAACCTTTTGACGAAATCATTCGGATGTTCGTTATCCCACCGGTACATTCTCCCGAGGTCTCGAAAGGGTAACTTGTTGGACACGAAGAAATACTTCTGTAAAACGTGGTGACCATGCTACTCCGGTTGGGAATGATGTTCGATGGGATGATGTTGTACCATGTATACGCCCTTAGGTAAGTGATTTTGAAAATTCCCTTAAACGAAGAACGTGATTATATTCATGTTCACCCAAGGATTCCAGGGAAACGAGAAACATGTTCGCGTGCATTCCGGTACCATCATACGGGGTAAATTGAGGGGAAGAGTACCCCCTTGGGAGAGGGTTTCTGTATTTCGGACGGGTAAGGGGGTTGGTGATGATGTACATCGAACTCATCATGCTTGATTCGGTCACGTAGGAGTTGTTCCAAATCCTCTCTCGTGACGAAATTTGGTGGTTGATTTCTCTCCAACGGGACTCTAGTGCGAGTTTCTTCATCCGTGGAGCGTGCCTGCCGAGGTGCCGGCGTCGGGGTTGTTGGAGATGTTTCTAGGCGTCTCGGAGGATGCGACTCACGGGGTAGTCGCTCTGTCGGGGTTTGAGAAAGGTGAGCACCTCCTTTTGTGTTGAAACCATGTCTCCCACGGGCTCGGCGAGCGTCTCTGTCGTTCCATCAAATCGGCGATGGTGACGTAAGGGCGACTTCCTCTGGTCCCTCCGGTCTCTCGTCCCGTCGGCGGGGTAATTGGAGCCTTAGTTGTCGGAGGCACCATGCTGGAAGAAGCATTCGGGGTCGCGGTGGCGGCCCTGGTGACTGGGGGCGTGACACCTGAAGTGATATTCTCGTTGCCGTGATTAGAGGGTTGTGCGAGAGACGCTAGAGGAGGCGCGGCTGGGCCCTGGTGATAGGCGGTGTTACACTTGAAGGAGTGCATTCGATGTTGCTGTTGTCAGCTGGTGAAGTAACAATGTTATGGGGGGAGACGCCAACATCAGGAATGCGTTCTGCGTTGATGTTCTCTGCAGCCGCTCCAGATCTGAGTTCCACCATGTTGGGATTTGACGTTCGGGAAACGAAATCAGGAGTTGGAGTTGATATTGTAGCCGATAGATCAATCCTCCCGCCGTGGTCGCCAATTGTTTATGGGTGAAAATCGTTTCTGCTGATTTCGATAATTTCGGTGAGTGAGTGAGAAACTGATTCAAACCCTAAACAAATGTGCTGCACGTGAGCACTTTATAGGTTCGAGAGATCGATCTGTACAAGTCCGGCCTAAACCAAGAAATGGCCGTTCCAGACTTGCTTCGGTCACAAAGTGGAGGAGAAGGGTTGATTTGAGGAGGGAAGCAAAGAAAGGTGTTGAGGAGAGTAGTATCTCGACTTGTATCAGAAAGTAAAAGCTTAGGAAGCTTGCAAGAGATGGAAGCTTTTGAGAGAGCTTGCAAAGTTGCCTTTCTGAGAGTGTAAGTGTAGTATATTTCTCTTGACCGAGACTTGTCGTCTGGTGGAAATAGGTAAGACCTATTTATACAAGTCGAGATTGAAACGTACCCTGGCCTCATGAAGGAAGAGAGTAAAGGGTGAAATAATGGGAGGAGGTGGTAACCGCATGGTTTAATGGGCGAAAACGTTTTCACCATTATTTCCTCTTTTATTTGACCGCTTTATTCCTTTTCACGCTTTCTTAATGTGAGCGTAGTGTACGCCGCATCTTGTGACCGCCAAACCAAAACCCTAAAAAGCATCCCTAGTTTGTGTTGATGTCTCGAGTGTTGGTTGCATCTTGAGTGCAAGTGGCGCTGCTAGTGGCGCGTGTGGCATGTGCCAATGGCATGTGCGGAATGCCTTGGTGGTAGTTTGCACGGTTTGCAAGTTGGGCTACCAGCGTGTGTGCTTGGCATGTGCCGATGGCATGTGCGGAATGCCTTGGTGGTAGGTTGCACGGTTTGCAAGTTAGGCTACCGGCGCGTGTGTGTTTGGCATGTGCCAATGGCATGTGCGGCCATTAGGGTCGTGACCTTGATAGGGAAACTAGCTAGCGAGCATGATGGCATCTCGCCAATGGCATGCGTGGCCGTTAGGGCCGTGATTTTGCTAGGGAAACTAGCTAGCGAGCATGTTGGCATGTGCCAATGGCATGCATGGCCGTTAGGGCCGTGATTCGCTAGTGGGGAAACCGGCTAGTGAGCATGTTGGCATGTGCCAATGGCATGCATGGCCGTTAGGGCCGTGACCTTGATAGGGAAACTAGCTAGCGAGCATGTTGGCATGTGCCAATGGCATGCGTGGCCGTTAGGCCGTGATTTTGCTAGGGAAACTAGCTAGCGAGCATGTTGGCATGTGCCAATGGCCTGCATGGCCGTTAGGGCCGTGACCTTGATAGGGAAACTAGCTAGCGAGCATGTTGGCATGTGCCAATGGCATGCGTGGCCGTTAGGGCCGTGTTGACCTAGTTGCAAGTATTGCAAACCTAGGGCGCTATGTTGGGCGTGGGCCCAAGGCATAGCGGCTTGGAATTTGGCGTTGTTGCCATGGTGCGCGGGTGCGGCTTGGAAATATGGCTTGCGGCATGTGTTGGCATGTGCCAATGGCACATGAGGCCATGTTGACCTAGTTGCAAGTCTTGCAAACCTAGGGCGCTATGTTTGGCGTGGGCCCAAGGCATAGCGGCTTAGAAATATGGCTTGCGGCGCGTGTTGGCATGTGCCAATGGCACGTGCGGCCATGTTGACCTAGTTGCAAGTCTTGCAAGCCTAGGGCGCTATGTTTGGCGTGGGCCCAAGGCATAGCGGCTTAGAAATATGTCTTGCGGCACGTGTTGGCATGTGCCAATGGCACGTGCGGCCATGTTGACCTAGTTGCAAGTCTTGCAAGCCTAGGGCGCTATGTTTGGCGTGGGCCCAAGGCATAACGGCTTAGAAATATGGCTTGCGGCACGTGTTGGCATGTGCCAATGGCACGTGCGGCCATGTTGACCTAGTTGCAAGTCTTGCAAGCCTAGGGCGCTATGTTTGGCGTGGGCCAAAGGAATAGCGGCTTGGAATTTGGCGTTGTTGCCATGGTGCGCGAGGGTGCGGCTTGGTTTGGCATGGTTGCCATGGTGCGCGCAGTATGCGGCTTGTTTTGGCATGGTTGCCATTGTGCGCGAGATGCGGCTTGTTTTGGCATGGTTGCCATGGTGCGCGAGTGCGGCTTGGTTTGGCATGGTTGCCATGGTGCGCAAAGATGCGGCTTGTTTTGGCATGGTTGCCATGGTGCGCAGAGTGCGGCTTGGTTTGGCATGGTTGCCATGGTGCGCAAAGAGATGCGGCTTGTTTTGGCATGGTTGCCATGGTGCGCAGTATGCGGCTTGTTTTGGCATGGTTGCCATGGTGCGCAGTATGCGGCTTGTTTTGGCATGGTTGCCATCACTACGGGAAAAATCATCATTGACGACACTAGATAAGAGTTGTAGTACCCCTACGACAACTCCATTTCATGCATTGTGGAGCAGGGGTATTGTAGAAAGTCCAAGCTTTTCTACAATGGTTGACAAGGGTTGTAAAGGGTGATGTGATTCATGGTTCGACAATATTTTGCCAAAGTTGTGATTCTCTTTCGATTTTTTTATAACCTAACACAACTCTTGCTTGTGTTGTAGGACTATTTTACACAACAAAGGATGCGTATCGTAGAAATATGTAACACAACACTTATATAAGCTGAAGGACTATCTTAGACAACTTAGGATGTGTATTGTAGAAATATGTAACAACTTTTATTACTATTATGAATAATATTTGCACGACACTTGTTAGAGTTGTAGATCTATGGTGGACAACACCTAGTTATGTCGTCAAGCCATTCTTTCACAACCTTTGGTTTGTGTAGTTGAGATATGGAACACAACTCTTATTAGAAGTTGTGTGCATATAACTATTTTGAAAAAAAAAATTTATAGCCGCAACCGAATTTCCAAAAGCATTTCACATTCATAATTTCATATTAACCTGCCAGTGTAACATTTACATTCATTCAAGACCTACCACTCCAATTGCATTACCTAGATTCTATGAACATGACTAAAAATATCATATAAATCGTAAAAAGTAGATATGGGACTCCGCTACAAATGTGGCAGTAGCATACACATTTCAGTATGGTAGTCTGGATTACATTGTTAAATGGAAGTGATCCGCTTTTGTTGTACACTATCTTATTGGAAAACCAAACGACGATTATGAGAAACATAGCGGTAGATGATACCATAGAGGCACTGGCTTAGACGTGAAGTGTCATAGTTCTCAATGAACTTCATATTAGTTAGCCTAGCTTTAGCACCAGCAGGCAAACACCATTTCTGCATTTTCCTCAACCAGCCAATAACACATCCCGTCCTATACTGTTGTTCATGCAATGGAAAATTTATCAGAAAATGAATACCGCTTAATCATAATGTACTTATACATAGTCAAGAAACCAATTCAACATGAAATTTGTAGTAGAACGTCCAAATTGATGATAAAAGCTAGAAGTGTCAGTTCCCACTTTAATAAAAATTTCAACTTAAGCATTCCTTTACATTTATCTAGATAGTCAAGACGTTAACTAGATACCAACCACATAAATTTTTGACAGTCCTTTTGGTTTTTCTTTTACATAAAACATATTTTCTCCTCATGATTCAAGAACTACGCGATTAAAGTTAGTCATAATCATGTCAATAGACAAAGATACATACCCATAAGCTTTGCCTTTCAGATCGACAGTAGCGGGATAAACAACAGGTTTTCCAATATTTGAGGTTCCAGGACCACGTGCTCATCTCTTTACAGTCATCATTGCCTAAAAAAATCAGAGAAAATTTTATAGTCCACGCCACATAGAGTTCACGCTGCAGTTTGCAGAAAGAGAGGCTTCTTAACTAGCAAGATCAAAACAACCAAGAAGAATATATGCATAATAAGGAAAGGCGCATACCGAGATTGGAGTAGCACCACAACGTCACTTGTTTGACTGGCTTTTCAGGTTGGTAACGGTTTCCATGTAACCATTCAGGCCAGCTGCTAAGATGTGATAGCAGATGTGTCCAAGAACCTGCAGGGACATGACATTGTTAATACCTACTGTCCACACATGAACTATCACACACTCTACACTGAAATGAGTAACATTTTGAAACATACATAGGCGTATTCACAATCGAATTTTGATGGCAAAGATACTCGAGCGATAATCGAAGAAGTGGCAGATGGCATTGAACTTCTTTCCGGTGTATGTGCCCACTTTCTCGTAAAGATCATCAACGCATTAATAAACATATTGCACATAAGAAAATGACCTTCCCAGATAAATAGAACAAACTTTTCTTTGAGTAATACAGATAAAACAAACTTCACAGAGATAGAAAACACTAAAACAAACTTTTTAGATGGAACTACTAAAACAGATAACACTAAACGGACCTAATTCTCTACTCTTCAATAAGTCTTTTCCCTCGGATTCAGTTTACCCCTACATATCCCACAGTTTTCAACTGCTGAATATTTATGCCAGTTAAGCGACAAAAATCATCAAGGAGGACAGACTAATACAATTATAGTTCTGATCTTTGTAGAACCTAGTCGAACCTCATCTAGTAACTAATAAATCTAGAATCTGTCATTGGATTAGACTTTAAATCAATGACCCATACAAAATAAACATAAACATCACTGCAAACAAGAAAAACTAGATATATGAATATAAGGAAAGCATTACAGACCTGAAGAGCACGACAAACATTATGACAAGCATCTCCAGTCCAACTAGCAGCATCAGGACCACAACTAGCTGAAACTAAGTCTTGTTGCAGCACTAGCCTTGCCATGTTCCTTATTCTTATACAGCCAGCCTCTTATAGTACCACCACTTCAAGCATTTGAAGGGACTGTCATCAACTTATCCTGAATATAAAAACATTCAGTACAAGTACTCTAACTAAAAAAGAAACAAACAACCAAATGTTAAATGCCTACCTGACCAAAACCGGCATTTACAAATGCGTTCACAAATGTAACAACTAAATTCTGCCTGGCCGAATCAACACTTGCACCAGCACTAGCCCTACCATCAATCAAGTGCGCCTAAAGAGCAAGACATCCAACTAGGAAAAAAAAATGCAGAGTAAGGATCAACTAAAGACAGGTAACAAAGCTAGAGAACAGCACGAGGATAGAGCAGTGGAGATCTATCACCAAAACTATAAAAGAGCAGTTCAGCCACACATACTTTAATAATTCAGCTGTTCAAATTCTGGCATATCCAAAACAGCAAGGAAGAACAGAACACATACCTTCCACAATAATTCTGGCATATCCAAATGTTGTTGTTCTGCCCGCAAGCTCAAATGCTCTGGTCCGCTCAATCTCACCCAAAGATATCTCCAATTCAGCAAATTTGATCCAAGCATAACAGTTTTCTGGAGCCCAGTGCAAGTATCTCGCATAAACGGTTCGACAATGATCCATGTTGCCAAGTTGCAACTCAATCTCAATAGCAACTATTGTTTGAAGGTTTACGCCACATATCGACATATCCTTAACTTCTTTCTTCACAAGCTCCCAGAAAAGGGTAGTAAGGTCCTCCATTTCTGCAAAGAAAGAAAATTTGTAAGGTTGGGAAAAAATACTTCTCAAAAACGTGTCATGTTAAGAAAAATAACTAGACATTCGAGGTAGAACATCCATAATTACATACTGTGATGATACCTTTCCATTGTTCCTGTAAGGGAAATTCATGCTTATAGACCGTCTATGCTGCCCAAGCAAAATATCCTCCACCACTGAGCATCATGTTGACTTCAAAAAGATAAACTCCATCTTCACCACAATTGAAAGAGAAAAAAATTGCTATCAGTATGAAAAGCTGAAGTCATGAAAAATCTGAAAGACCAATTTCAATCTCTGACATCTTTGCCATTTTTCTAACTAAATGAGTAGGAAACCAATATGATATCTTAGTGGAGATTTTTTAGAGATCACCAACTCTTGAGTTCAAGGAAACAAAGGAAAACAATTTGTAACCATCACTGTCATAGTATATAAGTGCAACAATCACAGTTCTCTGTTTTAATTTATAGTAGTTCATCGTGCAATGACTTACCATCACTAGTCCAATTGATTCTGCACCTTGAAAAATGTATCAACTCGAAAGCCTGGCTTGGATACAACAAACGTCGTGTTGTGAAAACTTCCATAATTGCGGCACGTCACGCTCGAGAGCAAATTGAATCTGATTCTCATGAACTCTTTTGGTGTTATAGATAGAGCAGTCACATTCTTGAAAGCAAAAAAGCTCCAAATGTGACTGCTCTATCTATAGCTCCGCATCCAAAGTCCAATACAACTCGAGTATGATTACCAAATGCTAATTCAGGAACCATCTGACAAGATAACATAAAATCTGAGTTAAGTAAAATCATAATAACATTTTTGTCATATGTTAAGCTACTAGATTAAAATAGTTAAACTAACACTTCATCCATTTGATAAATTGTACCTTGTCTCAGCTTTTTAGCTATGGAATCCATGTTTTATAACCTTCTGGTGGCGGAACTAAACAATTCAACCTCAGTTGAACTAAGCTTATCGATCATCTATTCGAGGACAATGCCATTCAAATTTCTCCCATTTCTCAGTTGAACTAAGTTTATTGATCTCTTCAACATTATCCAAATAAGGAATATAATCCCTGAAACCCTCGGAACATAAAGAAAACTTGCTAATCTTAACTTTAGGAATATGGTATTGCAATTTTTCTCTGTAAATTGCTGGTGATTGGTGTAGAAAACAATTTTTCGGTATCCATTAGACCAGTGTTGTCCCCGATAAAAGAATACGAAAGCAATTACAGCAACTTCTCACATTCGAATACAAATTCTAGCATCCTCTCCCATACATCTAAGCATCCAGTTGCAACTGCACCATGAGCTCAATCATCTCTTTGCGGTTCTTTTGCATTTCTAGCTCAGCACAACCACAAACCACATTTTAAAATTCATATAAAACCCATCTTAATTCCACTATCACCCAATTTGGTATCACCACCAACAAATCAACCACTGGCTGCAACTTCAAATTCATTACTGCAAAGACCCATTAATATCATCAATTCCTTCTCAGACTCTCAAACAGCCATTTATTTCATCACAAACCAACAACAAACACAAACCCTAGATTTTCTATTCTTGATGGAAACCAACAGATCTTCAAATCGTCACTGTCAAATCGAATCACACCAACCCTAGCTTCTATTCAGAGTAATCCTTCTCTTCCCATCGATCTGTAGCAGTAGCAATGACAAAATCTCTACCCTATTCAATCCTCTCTATTCATCACTCGTTTCTCATCTTCTTAACAGCAGCTGCAGCAACGATTTACATCTCGGCTTGATTTCAATCTCAAAACCCCCATACTCATCTTGAATCATTCCCATGAAAATCAGAAGCAATCACCTTCTTAGAATCATTTCTCTACCATAATCAACATCACCTCAAACCCTTGAAAGTCATCACATCAGACAGAGAACGAAAAAAAAAAAAAAAAAAAAAAAAAAAAAAAAGAGTTTCAAAGAAGCCATTGCAATTTCAGCAGAAGAAGACCCAGTCTCAGATGAATCGAATGGAATGGGAATGGGTTTCGGCTGCTAGGGTATACAGTCAAAGTAACTATGGACCGTAGATTAGGATGTCATACGAATTGCAGAAATTCTTGGATGTCTTTGAACGGTAGAGATTTTATTAGGGAAGGTCATACGGATCAACCCCAGTATGTAAGAAGTTTGTGTTTCTTTGCTAAATTGTGCTTCTTTGCTAAGCTAAATTCGGTATAATTATCAACTTTCGACACGAAAAAAATCCAAAAAAAAATATTAATAAATTTAGGACATTGTTATCGACATTCTGATATAAAAAAAATCCAAAAAATGTATAAGAATGAATAGGGAAAATGAAAAATGAATTTGATAATTGGTGTGTTTCTTTGTGCTTTCTCTTTGTGCTTTCGGTTTGAATTTTGACTAGTCACATAAGTCATGAAGTAATTTTGACTAGTCATACATGTCATGCAATATCTTTAGTTCATACTGGTAGACTCAAGTTATAAGATTACTATGGATGGACCACGAAATTCCGGATGGATTCAGACTTTTAAATGTGATATAAAGACATACAAATTATGAAGCACGAAGATCCGGGAGGGTTCTGACTTCAAAGTTAGCATGATACATCAACAAAATCGATAAATATGAATCTCAATGTCGATTCGAACTTCAAATGTGGTATAACGACATACAAACGATGAACCGAGAAGCTCCATGAGGGTTCAAACTTCAAACTTAACATGATACATCATCTAAATCAATAAATATGAAGCTCAGTGTCGATTCGAACTTCAAATGTGGACTACTATAAGTCTGAGAGTTCGCAAAAACGATGAATCTAACCATTTACGGGTAAGATTCCATAGGAATATTCTCAGAAACCTTAAACACACAAATTCGTCAACTTCGAGAAAAAAACTGGCTCCGAGATCGAAACCTGTCCAGGAGCGGACTACTATAAGTCTGAGAGTTCATAAAAACGATGAACCCAACCATTTACGGGTAGAGTCCATGAAAATAATATAAGAAACCTTAAACACACACAAATTCGTCAACTTCGGGAAAGAAACTGGCTCCGAGAATGTAATCTGGCCAGGAGCGGACTACTATAAGTCTGAGCGTTCGCAAAACCGATGAATCTAACCATTTACGGGTAAGATTTCATGGGAATATTCTCAGAAACCTTACACACAAAAATTCGCCAACTTCAATAAATAACCATATTTATCTAACACTTCTAGATCAAATATGATGATCAGTCAATCATAAAAGATAATCAATGAATTTAATTGTGTTTCAAACTTTGCATTAAGCCACTGTATGCATATTGTATGCATACCAGGCTCCGAGATCGAAATCCGGCCGGGAGTGGACTACTATAAGTCAGAAACTTGGTAAGAAGACGAATCCATCCATTTACAGGTAATATTCCTTTGGATTATTCTACGAAACCTTAAACAAACCCTATTTCTGCAAATTGTATGCATACCAGGCTCCGAGATCGAAACCTGGCCGCAAGTGGACTACTATAAGTCAGAAACTTGGTAAGAACGACGAATCCATCCATTTACAAGTAAGATTCCTTCGGAATATTGTACGAAACCTTAAACAAACCATATTTATGCATATTGTATGCATATCAGGCTTCAAGATCGAAACGTGGCCGTGAGTGGACTACTATAAGTCAGAAACTTGGCAAGAACGACGAATCCATCCATTTACAGGTAATATTCCTTCGGAATATTCTACGAAACCTCAAACAAACCCTATTTATGCATATTGTATCCAAATCAGGCTCAGATATCGAAACCTGGCCGCGAGTTGACTACTCTAATTCAGAAATCTGGTAAGAACGACGAATCCATCCATTTACAGGTAAGATTCCTTCGAAATATTCTATGAAACGTTAAACAAACCTTATTTCTGCATATTCTATGTATACAATGCTCCAAGATCGAAACCTTGCCGCGAGTTGACTACTCTAAGTCAAAAACTTGGTAAGAACGACGAATCCATCCATTTAAAGGTAAAATTCCTTCGATATATTCTACGAAACCTTAAAAAAACATATTTCTGCATATTGTATGCATACCAGGCTCACAGATCGAAACCTGGCCGTGTGTTGACTACTATAAGTCAGAAACTTGGTAAGAACGACGAATTCATCCATTTACAGGTAAGATTCCTTCGAGATATTCTACGAAACCTTAAAAAAAAACCCTATTTATGCATATTGTATGCGTACAAGGATCCGAGATCGAAACCTGGCAGTGAGTTGACTACTCTAAGTCAGAAACTTGGTAAGAACGACGAATTCATCCATTTACAGGTAAGATTTCTTCGAGATATTCTACGAAACCTTAAAAAACTATATTTCTGCATATTGTATGCGTACTAGGATCCTAGATCCTGGCCGCGAGTTGACTACTCTAATTCAGAAATCTGGTAAGAACGACAAATCCATTCATTTACATGTAATATTTCTTCTAGATATTCTACGAAACCTTAAACAAACCCTATTTCTGCATAAATGTATGCATACCAGGCTCTTAAATCAAAACCTGGCCGCGAGTTAACTACTCTAAGTCAGAAACTTGGTAAGAACGAAGAAACCATTTATTTACATGTAAGATTCCTTCGAAATATTCTACAAAACCTTAAACAAAACTTATTTCTACATATTCTATGTATACCAGGCTCAGAGATCGAAACTTGGCCGCGAGTTGAATACTCTAAGTCAGAAACTTGGTAAGACCAACGAATTCATCCATTTATAGGTAAGATTCCTTTGAGATATTCTACGAAACCTTAAAAAAACCATATTTCTGCATATTGTATGCGTACCAGGATCCTAGATCGAAACCTGGCCGTGAGTTGACTACTCTAAGTCAGAAACTTGGTAAGAACGACGAATTCATCCATTTACAGGTAAGATTCGTTCGAGATATTCTACGAAACCTTAAAAAAAAACCTATTTCTGCATATTGTATGCGTACCAGGATCCGAGATCGAAACCTGGCCGTGAGTTGACTACTCTAAGTCAGAAACTTGGTAAGAATGACGAATCCATCCATTTACAGGTAAGATTCCTTCGAGATATTATACAAAACCTAAAACAAACCCTATTTATGCATATATGTATGCATACCAGGCTCCGAGATCGAAACCTGGCCGTGAGTTGACTATTAAGGAGATTGTGAAAATTACTAAACTATCCTTATCTGAAATAAGTAAAGTAAATATTTCAGATAGTGAAAATGATCATATTACCCTTCATGGAAATTTGTGCAATAAATATTATGGAGATTGTGAAAGTGACCTGACTACCCTTATCGAAAAAAAGTAAAGTAAATACTACTGCTTGTGAAAATGACCATATTACCCTTCTTGGAAATTAATGCAATAAATATTATGAAGACTATGAAAATGACCAGACCACGCTTATCGGAAAATAAGTAAACTAAATATTATAAATTGTTAAAATCACCATATTAACCTTACTAAAAATAAAGGTAATAAATATTATGGAGACTGTGAAAATTACCAGAGTACCCTTATCTGAAGTGAGTAAAGTAAATATTACAAATAGTGAAAAATGTATGTAATTATTTACAGAGAAGGCGTGTATGTGATTGTTTACAGAAAGGGCTTCGTGCAGTTTGCGGCTCAATCACACGAGCATTATTTTTGAGCATTACATTTTGTTTTACAACTCTTATGAAGGGTTGTCATAAAGTTAGTGTATTAAAGAACCACAAACTTGACAGAACATGTAATAGTGTAGGTATGGTTAGTGGTGTAGACTTCCATACAGGAGGTCGAGGATCAAATCCCCCATCCTCATTTCTTCTAATGTTCTATATTTTTACTTCAACAACACTTATAAGTGTTGTTATACATTTTTATTAAAAAAAGAAAAACAAAAAGCCAAAACTTGTGAACGGTAAGGATGGTTGATGAGCTAGATGTCCATGCAGTAGATTCATGTTCGAATCTCCCCTATAACCTCATTTTTTCCAACATTATATATTTTTACTTCAACAACACTTATAAGTGTTGTTGTAGGTTTCTATTTAAAAAAAAAAGAAAAAAACCGAAACTTGTGAACTGAAAGGGTGGTTGATGAGCTAGACTTCCATGCAGTAGGTTCATGTTCGAATCTCCCCTCTAACATTTTTTTCATTATCATATTTTTGTGTTCTTCAACAACACTTGTTAGAATTGTGATAGGCTAAGTCACTACATATATGGAACAGAGTTGTTATAGCTAAATGTCGTCACAACTGTTTTGCTTAAGGAGTTGTCGTTTGTTTTCTTAGCGCAACCCCTTGTTTCGTAAGGGTTGGCAGTGATGATATACGACAACTCTTCCTTTGAAACCAGTTGTAAAACATAGGAGTTTCTACGATGTTTAGAAAAGTGTTGTAAATCTCCAGTTGTAGATGTATATTTTTCCATGGTGCGTAGAGTGCGGCTTGGTTTGGCATGGTTGCCATGGTGCGCAAAGATGCGGCTTGTTTTGGCATGGTTGCCATGGTGCGCAGAGTGCGGCTTGGTTTGGCATGGTTGCCATGGTGCTGTGAGTATGCGCTTGTTTTGGCATGGTTGCCATGGTGCGCAAAAGATGCGGCTTAGTTTTGGAATTAGGGTTACGTATTTGAAAACCCTAATCTGGTATTTTGAAAAAAAATACCCCTATTAATTATTTACACCTGAGTTAAATGCTCTTATTTAATGTGTTGCGGGTAACACTAGGTCATGGGGTTTTACGATTTTACCCCTTGTCTAAAAACCACCATCAACAGCAGGTTATCTGACATGTGTTATATCTTTTTAATACTTGCCTCCTT
The DNA here is from genome assembly GCA_023531295.1 of Papaver armeniacum. Taxonomy (NCBI): domain Eukaryota; kingdom Viridiplantae; phylum Streptophyta; class Magnoliopsida; order Ranunculales; family Papaveraceae; genus Papaver; species Papaver armeniacum. The sequence goes on from JAJJWW010006838.1 coordinate 1,081,544, forward strand.
GGCAATGTAGTCCGTTGCTGAGTTATTCTTCCTCTTAATATATTTCACTTTAGCTTGAGGTAGATCGCCCAAGATTATCCTTATTTCTTGCAATGTGTTTTCCGCTGTCCACGAAGAATCTGTGCTTACCTTGTTTATATTGTCTGCCAACGCTTTGCAATCAGTTACTATGAAAACACTTGATAAAATATTTTCTTTTAACCACGTAACTGCCTTTAATAAGGATTTTGCTTCTGCGTGGAAAGCTGACGTAGCCCACTCCGAACCCGCAGATAGGTGCATGAAAGTCTCTTCATCTGCTGAATATAGAATGAAAGCATATCCCATCGGTATGCTCAATTGGTCCCTTTTTTTTTATTTTATCTTGAGATGGAAATGAATATAGATCGGTATAATAAAGAGCAATAAAAGTAGTTACTAGTACACAAAATTGGTTAAAAAGACCAAAATCAATAATTCCTGGGTGAAAAAGATATTTAGATTTTGATACTGTTTAAATGGACAAAAATATAAAAATAGTCAGGATGTAACCGGTTTCATCCTGCCCATTTTCAAATACTTTTTTCTTCTTTTTAATTTACATCAGGATGCATCCAGTTTCATCCTCGCTATTTTTAAGTTTAAGCCTGGATGAATCCAGTTTCATCATTTCTAAATTTTTTGTGTCCATTTCGCCCATAATAATTTTTACTCGTCCATTTGAACCATGTTTTAAATTTTTTTGCACAAATGACCCATTTTTTGTTACCAATAACACCCGATTGCATGATGGGTCACATGAGGATAGGCATGAGAGAAGCACTGCTGCACTAGACTGCAAAGGGCATATATGTGACTACCTTAATTTCCAGAGCCAGAACAAGTATTTACAAGAAGAAGAACGTTTCAAGTACTGAAATTTTACTACCGGAAATTAATGCATAAATCATTTTATTTCTGACCGTGTGTGCACTATGACCAAAATGCTTAAAAAAGTAGTAGCTAGCACGCTCCGTGCTACAATACCCAACATGGTTTCGCGAGTATGAAATTGAAAACCTCATAATGTTGATAAACTCTACTTCTCTCAATGAAACGAACTTTGATATCACGAATCTTATTACCCACCTGAGCTAACTTTTCGATATGAAAAAAAAAAAATAGGGCGTGTTATACGGTTGCAGGGCTGCCCCTAAATGGCTAAATGGAGGCGAGTATAAAAAGTAGAGACACTGATAAGTGCAAGATCCTTCTATTTCTTAGAAAATGGAGAGAGAAAGAGCGCAAAATACGTTCTACCTCGACAGGAAAAAGTTTGTGGTTTCCATGGAAACAATAGGGAATACATCAGGAATTAGGGTGGAGGAAAAGAAGAGCAGAGGTTTCAGTTCGTGGATACACTTTTCAGCGGATCCTAGCTTTTGGTTGGTGGAGACTTTACAAGAAGCAATGGATCGCCAAGACGAAAACTTAAGATGGCCAAGACGTGAAGGTGAAGCCTCATATCTTTGTGAGGTGAAGGAGAATGAAGCAGAAAGATACTTTAGAATCTCTAGAGTTAGAAGAGGAGATCAGCCTAGATCATACACTGATAAGAAACGATTTGTTTCTTAACCAACGGCCAGCAGCTCAAGCTCAAAAGGTCATGATTCAAAGAAATCAATAAACCAAAGGGTAGCAAATTGCTTAATAATTCTCTTCTTATCATTAATCAACTGATAAGGCCTATTTATAGGCTACATTACTTGGAAAATAAGAAAACAATTCTACTCCTAAAATACTATTCCAAACAAATATAAACTCTAAATAAAATAATTAAATACTTAGAATATAATAAAAATACCTAAATAAATATATCATCTCTAATAATAAATAATCTATGCTTATCCAATGCCTTGTGCCTCCATTGGACTTGTGTGCTCGTTGCGCCCTTCGCTTGCTAGCCAGGGTGGCTTCCACAGTCTTGAGAGACTTGACCCATATAAAAAATCATATATGCCAAATATGCCTAAGTGACGCATCGGGTCAACACCGTTGACATGTTCCCTAAAACGTGGTCTTATCATACGCCCTATGCATTCCTCCTGGGGATGGGTGTTATTATTGGTTAGTTCCCTGCAAGGAGATTCAGAGAGTTCTCAAGGAAAACAATTTCATAAGGAGACATACTCAGGTAGTTCCTTCAAGATCTGCTTTTCAACAGCTTTTACCAAATAAGTTTGTTCAGGAGAGAAGATGCAAGGGAGTGATCAAGGTTAAGGGTTTTGTTAGATGGCAAAGAATCGCAAAGGAAGTTTTAAAGCAGATGCATTGAGATTCTTTTCCTGGTATGGAGATTATTGATGACCAATCTGCATACATTGATCTGATTAGAGATTATTGGTTAGATATTGTGGAAGCCAAAGAAAATCATCGTTGATGATTCAGTTGTTGTGTTATCTAAGCATAATGACACAGAGGAAATCATTAATAAAATCTCTAAGGCAAATTCCATAATTGAACAAGATATTACAATACCAATTCAGGCTATGTCCAGGTTTGGTAAATGGCTAAAAATTAGAGGCATTCCTCACAAATTCTGGAGTTAAAATCTTTTCAATTCAATTGGAGAATCGCTAGGAGGTCTAATTGATATCACATCAAGCACTCTAAAGAAGAAAAGTCTTAATCTTTTCAGAATATCTGTCAAGGGCGATTTCTCGGAAATTCCGGCGGTTCTTGTGGTTGAAGACGGAGACCAAAAGTGGGTTGTTTCCATTGAATGGGATTACAAATTCAACCCAAAGAATAAGGCATCTTTAGAGGAGTTTAACAGGCTGTTAGATGAATTCGAAAATAAGCAAGTTTCAAATTTAAATTCAAACACAGTCTCTCCCGCTTTTTCAGGTGAAAAATTGGTCAGAGTCTTGGACCCAGTTTAGAGTGATTTGAGTCAGAAAACTCATGAGAACGAGTCAAGACTTGGTTTGACGTACAAGACAATTATGGTCAGCTCGAGTTCTGCTCATTCCTCGCATTCAGAGGGTCGTGTTCAAGTAGTTTTTCACGATCAATCTAATTCTCTTATTTTGAAAGAATCTGATTCCATGATTCTCCATTTCAATCTAGGGAGAAAGGTACTAATGTTTCTAATGAAGGGAGAATTGGAAGGGTATGAGAGGTTCTCATCTCTCAACATGGAGACATCGTGTACTCTGTCAATAAATTTCAGCCTCTAGTTGTTGATGGATGTGAAGATGTAGTGCCTACTTCAATTAGACTGGAAATAATTTATAGCATTTTGGCAGCTGAATCTTATGATATACAGTGGTTGGAAGTGATGATTTACATCCCAAACATTCTTGTGTTAATGAGACTTCGGTTCGTCAGAGTTTTTCCATGCCTAATAATGGTAGATGTGGAGATGTAGTTCCTGCTATTGGGGCTAAGAATCACTCTCACTTGATTGCAAATAATGGGTTTATTTCCTGAGGTGCGCCTGACGACCGTCAAATTGTCTTGCAGAATAATTGTTTAGAAGTGGAGGATTTACCAACGGATACTGTTAAGGATACGCTGCCTCTCTAGGTAAATAATCCTAAACAGTTATTCACTGTTACAGATGACCAAATTGTTATCAGTATAGGTGACATACAAGACACAAATATTGATTCGAGTGAAGTTATCTTCTCAACTTCTAAATTACTGTTTGAGTTATGTTGTCGTTTGGGTGGAATCACTGATAAAGATGAGAAACATGCTAAGGAAGTTATAGAAGAAATTCTATTTAAATACAGGGACAAATATAAGGTTATAACAGATGGAAAAAGAGTGCAGGATAGTTGTGACTCTAATAATTCAGGTGATTCCAGTGCTAAAGAGGTGGAGTTGGATGAGGTAAGTCCAAGGAAGAATATGGATGGTAATGGGGTCTAAAATACTAAATTGGAATATTCGGGGACTAAATGCTTATGATAAGCAAATAGCTTTGAGAGATCTAATTGTTGCTCATAAATGCTTGATTTATACAGTACAAGAAACGAAAATGGTACAAATCTCAATCTGGTTTGCTAGACAATTGTGGTTTGATGCTGATTTTGGTATGGAATTTTCTCCATCGCAAGGCAGTGCTGGAAACAGTGGAGGGCTTATTAATATGTGGGATGCTACTGTTTTGGAGTTGTTGGATAATAGAATGGGTCTCAACTCAATCTCCTGTCTATTTCAGTTTAGAAGTAATGGCTTCAAATTCATCCTTACGAATGCTTATTCGCCGTGTGATTACAATTTGAGGGAGGATTTTTGGAGGGATCTTGCTGAAATAAGAAATTGGTGTTTGGAACCTTGGTGTTTTGTTGGTGATTTAAATTCTGTAAGAAGTGATGCAGAAAGAAACAAGAGTGGTGGGGATGCTAGAAACATGGGCTTTCTTAATGAGTTTATTTTTGAACGGGAACTGATAGACTTGCATCTTAAGGGTAGTTCGTATACTTGGAGGAACAAGCAAGACGACCCGTTGTTATGCAGACTTGACAGGTTTCTTGTGTGCACAACTTTTGATGCAAAATTTAGTAATGCAACACAAACAGTTCTGGTAAGGACGATTTCGGATCATAATGAATTATTGCTGGAGTTATCGGCTAGTGTTAAGGTCAATTCTTGTTTTAAAATAGAAAATCATTAACTCAAACATCCGGATTTTGTTAAGCCAGTGGAGTAGTGGTGGAAGGATTTGATTTTTGTTGGTACTCTTGATTATATTCTCTTTAGGAAGCATCAAAATTTTATGTAGTTCATTTAGAATTGGAGTAGGGCAGTTTTGGTAATGTGAAAAAGGAGGAGAATGACCTGACTGAAAAGATTAAATCTTTAAATCTTTTAAAGGAAAGTGCTGCTTTATCTTCTATTCAATTATAGGAAAGAGCGAATTTTTGGTGAAGCTAAATAACGTTAAGGTTAATAGAGCAAGGATGGCATTTCCATAGAGCAAAGGTTAGGGAATTCAAGGTAGGAGACAAGAATACAAGGTACTTCAATAAGATTGCTAATGCTAAAAGAAGAAGAAATTGTATTACTAAATTGGAGGTGGAAGGAGTAGATGTTTTCAACCAGGAGATCATTAAAAGGGAGATTCAGCAATATTATTCTTCTTCGGTTACTGCTTCTTCTTCGGTTAATCCTACTTTTGATAATATGTCTTTTAAGAGTATTGATATCACTCAAAAATTGTGGATTGAGAGACCTTTTGATGAAGAAGAGGTAATAGAGGCTATCAAGAAGTGTGGTGCCAATAAGGCACCTAGACCATATGGCTATAACCTTGAGTTATATAAAGCTTGTTGGGGATTTATGAAGCATGATGTCATGGCAGCAGTTAATGCATTTCACAGCAACGGTAAGCTCGACTGGAGGCTGAATATGTCGTTCATTAAGCTCATTCCTAAGAAGGAAGACTCTGCTACAGTGAAAGACTTCAGACCTTTCAGTCTTATTAGTAGCTTCTACAAGATTATTTCTAAGCACTACACCAAATTCTGAGATTAGTAACAGAAATTCGTAACGGCTTACTGACCGTTACAAAATCCCCGTTACAAATGGCCGTTACGAAAATTATGTAACAGGCATAAGCCGTTACGAATTTTTTAAAATTTTGTAACAGAGTGTAGCCGTTACGAATTTTTTTTATAGGCGTGCCAGCCACACGCTTCGTCACACCTGGGTCGTAACACCTGGAATTAGTGCGTGTGACATTCACATGCGTACAATTGCATTTCCACCCAAGATGAATAACACTAAGGATATTTCCTCCCATGCGTGTGCCATTCACATGCGTGATTTTGAGGATATACCCTAGTGAAATCCAGATCGAGTTTTCATTTTTTATTTCTCTTTTTTTCTCTTCTAATCCTGCCTCTCTTCTCTTTCTCTTCCTCTTCTCTTCTCATCGCCTCCCCTGAAGAGATTGGGGTTTCATTCAAAGAGATCAGAGATTATAGTTTGACAACAGTTTTGATTGTAACTTTCTCATTAATCGTCTGCTCTTTTAATTAGGGTTTTGTATTTTATGGTTTTCTTCATCTGATAAATCGAATACGATTTCTTTTTCTTTTTTATTTCGTTTTAGGTTTTTGTTTTAGGGAATCAAAGTGATAATTGATTTAGGGTTTCTTGTTCAATTGATTATGAGATCTGGGTTTCTGATTTAGGGCATTTTATTCAGATTTATTTTCAGATGCAGATGGGAATGAAGTTGATAAGTTGACTAAGAAGCTACAAGGGGTTGGGATTGCTTCTGCTAGTGCTGATGGTGCCGTCCTAACAACTTCTGAAGGTAATTTTGATGTTTTAGGTTGTTGGTTATTTTTAGTATTGTGCAATATAAACCCAAATCTCTTGTGAGAGTGTTGTTTGCAGTCTATACTCTTAGTTAGAATCCATTGGAGAAAAATTAGCAAGATGAAGATTTTGCATTATTGGTTATAAACCTTAATCTCTTGCTTTTGTTTGCTCTGCTCTTTGTAAAAATATCATGGTTGTTTTTATCTCTGGTTCATGTCTGTGATTTTGGATATGGAAGTAGCTTATGCTCTTTCTAGTTCTTCCTTCTGGATTTCCAAGAGCATTTTAATTCTAGCTGTTAATGTTGTTGTCTACCTTAATCTTGTTGCATACTTTTAGATGATGTTTCATTATAAGTCTTGCAATGTTTTTTAAACTATATGTTTGGCAGCTTATAGAGTGGGTCTTTTATTGAGAAGCAGCTAGCTACTGGTTTTTGCTTCAACATGTCAATGATTTGCCAGGCCTTCTTTTTTGTACGAGTATTTATTTTGGGAGTCCCTTTTGTTTTGACGATGCTTAGGATTGAAAGGCATGTCTAGTTTGATTGTTCTATTGGTTTCCTAAATTGTTAAGTTGGTTGTGTAAGGCTTACTAGATAGTTTGAAGATTACTAGTTACGAGTCTGTAGAACAACACTGAGGTCAGTAAATGTTTGTGTACGTGTGTGCAGGCGTGTGTTCTATGAAAAAGGGATCTCCCAGGAGGTCAGTAGAGATGCTCTGGGGCATGTAAGTAAGGAGTGTGACAAGCAAGGTTTCCCAATGAAGCAAGGAGTGTTGACTAGAGATACATAGAATGTGAATATGATTGTAGATTGAGTTGTTCGATTGTAATTTCTTGTTCTCTATTGATTTTCATAGTTTTGTAATTTCACTATTCTTTTGTTGTCAGGAACTCCTAGCTTTCGTGGACAGGGAAGATGTAATGGTGAGAGGAGAAGGAAGTCTGTCCGTGGGTGCATCGTGAGCCAAGAGATGTCTGTGTTGAACTTGGTTATCTTGAAGAAGGGAAAGAATGATCCGCCTGGGTTGACTGATATGGAGCATGGGTATGTTGTTAATTTTAATACATATTCCAGATTTCTTCATTTCCGTTATGCTTTCTCGGTTAATACATTTATCGAGAGCGGTTGATCCCTGTAATTGTGGCATTAATGTTGTTCTTTTCCTGCAAAATAAGGTACTGAGGCAGCGGTAATGTGTGCGAGAATGTGGAAAAGAGGAGATCCTTCTAGATTTCTTATCAAGTATAAAGGATATCGAGAATCGGTTTTGAGAGCTTCTGAATGTGGAAAAGAGGTGTCCAGAATGCTTGAAACTAACAAAGTTGTGTCCAAATTTTCGGATGGTGAAGGTAATTTTTTCTGGTTTATGTGTAAAACTTTTCCTTGTAATGTTGAATGTCCAATAGACCTGCGAATTACTTGTTCTTTTCTTGGAATTGTATATTCTGCATGTTACGATATGAGTTTATGTGATGCATATCCTTAGTAGAGTTTTTGTATTCGTAAGGACATCAAGGGCACCTATTTTCTTGTGGCTTTTCATCTAGCTTGTTGTCATAGGGGACTGGACCTTACCTCTCAAGGTATTTCCTTATTCATGTAGATCGATTAAGACTTCTTTAGTTTTTATTGGACATCACATGGATGTTGTATTTTTGATACATGTTGCCCATTTCCAACTTGTGTACAACCTCCAGAACAGGTGACAAAGGCTATTACATGGTACCGATCGCCATCTTCACAGTCGTCTTCATTAAGAAATCGCCTCACTTCATCATTGATAGATGATGGCTATGAGAGCGGGAGCGACTTTAATGAAGAGTTTTCAATGATCACAGGATGTCACTCGTCCACCTTGGACAGAATGTATGCATGGGAAATGAAGCTCTAAGCTGAAGTGAAGGTAATTGTTATGATTCATTTTGATGATAATAGTGGATATTGTGTTAACATTTAGGCACCCTTTGTGCAGCATAGACAGTGTTACTTGTATTAAACAAGCAAAAGAGTGTTTACCACTATCTCAACATCGTAGTTGTGAACACAACTACTCCATATAAAGGTTATAAGTATAAGTTTTTCGTTTCGGTGACTCTTGTATTATGTGCCTAACTTACTGTTACTAGCCTATACTTAAATCGAATCATTTTCTTTTCTGTAGGCCAATGAATGTGTTAAGAAAAAATATGACCAGAAATGCAACCAACTCAGTACCTTCCAGTGGCATTCGATAGTTTAGACCTGCTAATTTTTATTACTTATAATTTGTATTCTGTTCTTTTTCTTATCAGAGAAAACCATTGAAGGTACTGTTGCGTATTCAGGAGACGTTATACCCATTGTGAAGGTAAAGAGACATTCTAATTGTGATAGTGATTGTTTCTATGTACTTCGTTGTCTAATCATATTTCTAGGCCTCTTCTCCATATAAACTGATTGGTTATAATGTAACAGCTTCAGGATATGAACATTGTGCAATAAACAACGCAGGTTGTTGGTAGCAAACTCGTGATGGAAAGACATACTTTGCCTGTGATGTAAGTGGTTCAGCCACTTTGTATTTGTCATAGTTTCTTTGGGGTTTCCATTTTTATTTCACCACCACCGCCGTTTCTGGGTTTAACATAGTTTATCAATGGGTTTGCAGAAAAGTTCTAACGGTTGCAAGTGCCCATCGGGTTTTGCTGGTGATGGGGTCAATTGTGAAGGTATACCTTATCTGTTGTATCTTACTGAGTAATATGTTACCTATAAAAAGTAAAAAAAAATGACCTGTAGTAATTTCTTACGGCAATCTTTCTACTTTTATCATCTTAAACAATGTGCAAGAAATAGCCAAATTTTTGAATTTGAACCGAAACTGTAGGTTCTTTGCTCAAAGTTATTCAGTTGACACATTTATTGGATGCTAGGCTGTATTCGATTTTCATTCATCATTTCTCTGTGATGCTATAAGAACGATAAATTTGATTATTTCTTAGCAGGATCTGACCCAATTGCATTTGCTTTTCTAGGCAAACGATCGACAAAGTTGGAGGGCGATTTATATAGTTCGGTTACATATTACTTGGAATGATTGTTGGACCTACAAGTGCTGGAAAAAGAGAATCATATCTGTTGAACAAAAGAGAAGGTCAATTCATCGCCTGGCATATCGTCTATTTTACTACTAGTCGTCGAATTTACTGCTAGGGTGTTTAATTTCTAAAAAAAATCTCAAGTATGAGTTGGAAGTGTCTAATTTACTACTGATTGTGCCAATTCATTTCCTTGCAGATCGGACGATGGTGGTTGATTGCCTTACAGAAGGTGCTCACAACCAGGACCTTGTTCAGTTGCATAACTCATAAGTGTTGCAGATTTGAAAGACAATAGGGACGCAAGACAAGGCAAATACTTTTATGTGAGTTCTGCGTATGTTAGTTTACCTATATGCTATCTATTTAAGTTTCTAAACATATATTATACTCCCTCAAACTTAGGAATATGAATTCTCTCCAAGTATCAAACTACTTGAATGAATGTAAAAGAGTGTTTAGGAATTCTCATAAGTTTTAAGTCAATGACATGTTTGAATGTGTCATAGAATTTGGTGGGGTTGAATGAAAGAATAGATCAAGTTTTATTGATGTTGAATGTATCGTAGAATGTGGTTTTAGATTGAATGAAAGAATTATACAGGTATTTTTGTTTGAATTTGAATGTGGTATGAATCAAATGAATATTGATATGAATTGAATGAAGAAACTATTGTTGAATGTGGTAGAACGAAAGGAATGCAGGTTATTTGTATTTCTGGCAGAAAATTGACTGCCGGTAAATATGGCCCTGGTCAAAATTGGTCAGTATTGACTAATTTTGACCAGGTCAATATTGACTGGCAGTAATTTTTTTTGCTGTTACAAAAAAATTCGTAACGGCTTGGAGATGTTACGAGTTTCAGGTTACAAACATTTCGTAACGGCTCTTGCCTGTTACGACTCGCCACGTAGTAACGGCTCGTGCCTGTTACAAACGCCGTTGCAACCAAAAATTCGTAACGGCCCCATTGCCGTTGCAAAAAAATTGTAATACCCCTTTTTGAAACAGGCAAGAGCCGTTACAACCCGTTTTAGTAACGGCTCAGTTATGTTTCTAATCCCAGAATTTGGTGTAGTGAAGTTGTTAGCTGAAAGAATCAAACCTGTTATGCCTTTTCTTATCTCTAATTCGCAGGGAGCTTTCATTAAGAATAAGCAAATTCTGGATGGCATTTTAATTGCTAATGAATATATAGATAGCAGGCTAAGACAGAAAAACCAGGAATTTTATGTAAAATAGATATGGAGAAGGCTTTTGACAACGTCAATTGGCCGTCTCTTTTTACTATTTTGATAAAGAATGGCTTTGGAGATAAATGGATTCAGTAGATTCATTAGTGTGTAACTGATGCGCAATTTTCTATCCTGGTTAATGGAGAAGCAACTATTAGAATCAAGCCTTTTAAAGGGATCAGGCAAGGTGACCCTTTATCACATTTTTTGTTTCTTTTGGTGGTGGAAGTGTTATCGATTTTCCTCAATGAGGCAGTTTCAGAAAATAAAATTGGTGGTTTTAAAGTGTTAGAGGGTGGTACTACTGTTTCTCATCTTCAGTTTGCTGACGACACAATTATATTGCTTAATGATTCTACAGAGGAGGTAAGAAGATTGATGATTATTTTAATGATGTTTGAGATTTTAACAGGTCTTAAACTAAATTTGGATAAGAGTTCTTTGACTAGCATCGGTGCTATGACTTGATTAATGATTTGTCTACGGAGTTGGGGTGTAAGATTGAAACACTTCTCATTGTTTACTTGGGCATGCCAATTGGTGCTTCAAAAAGGAATGCAGCTATTTGGGATGTGGTTATTAAAAGGATGAAGAGGAAGTTGGCTCCATGGAAAAGAAAGTTCTTGAACAAAGCAGGATGGATCACATTAATAAAATGTTCTCTAGAAAGTATAACCATTTCTTTCTTGTCTGTTCATTATATGCTCGTGGCTGTGCAAAAGAAGCTCAACAACATTATGAGAAAATTCTTATGGGGTAAGGATGGGACTAAAAAGAAAATGAGTTGCGTGTCATGGAAATCTATTGTTAAATCTAGAAGAAAAGGAGTCTTGGGAGTCAGGAGTCTAAGGCTTATAAATAGGTCACTCATGGCTAAGTGGCATGGGAGATACGTTAACGAGAAACTACATGGTGGAGGAAGATAGTTTGCGAGAAGACTAAATCTGATGAAGCTTGCTTAGTTCCGTTACAGAGCAATGAGCCAGTTGGGGGGAGTATGTGGTTCGAAATTCAAAAAGCAAACAATGATTTTTTTTTTTTTTGATTCTGTTAATATCCAGGTGATGAATGGGAGAAGTGTTTATTTCTGGCATGACTGGTGGGTTGAGAGAAGATATTTTAAGGATAAGTATCCAAGACTCTACAAGCTTAGCGGACAGAAATTTGAATAAGTTGTAAATATGAAGAATATACACTGGGAGTTTCTTTTTTCAAGGGAGTTGAACCCAGCATAATGGATTGATCTTCTCGAACCGAAGCATGATTTGAGGAATGTAACGTTGGTACAAGAATAAGAAGATGCAATGGAAGGAGATTTTTCGGCAAAGGCTATTTACAACAAGTTGGAAGACTCTGACAATGACTGGGATTTTTTTGGTGTCGTGCATAACAAGTTTGCACCACCGAAAGTAGTTTTTCTTATTTGGCAAGTATGCACAATTCAGTTCCAACTAGGATGATGTTGCAGAGAAGAGGAGTTGAGATCAATACAAATTTATGTCCTCTATGTAATTCAGAGGTAGAAACTCAAGAACATCTTTTCCTCCATTGTAGCTGGGTTAGGGATTTATGGACTGTTTTTATTGATTCTTTACGGGTGAAGTGGGTGCTTCCAGCGAATCTTCAGAGTATGTCACTCGGCTAGAAGATTGATATGGTTTCGAGAAGAGTAAAGATGATTTGGCAGGTACTTCCCTTCCCTATTTGTTGGGAATTGTGGTTAGAGCGTAACAGAAGAGTCCATGGTGGAAGGGGAAAACACGGGATGAAGTGATTCATGCAACGAAGCTTGATATTTGTCTTTGGTGCTCGGATTCTGGAATTTTTAGCAACTTCACAATGAATCAAATTACTCAACACTGGGAAGACATCATTTATATAATTGATTAAAATAATTTGAAACAAACTACATTGAAGTAGTAGGCAAGCGAGCAACAAGCTGCGCCACTAACCCTTTTTGAATTGCAAATCCTATCCTCTTAATTGAGGTTTTTTAGTTTTTTCTTTGGGAGGTCCTGTTAACGACCTTTTGTAAATACCATTGTAATTACCATTTTTTCCTTTTCAATATATCCTTTTTTTCCTCAAAAAAAAAAAAAAATCAATTAAATTTTGAGAGTGACAAATGATCATGGATATTAGAGAGGGTATTTTTCTTAATGGGAATCGAACACTTACTTTCATTAAAGTGTGATGATCATGGGTTTTGTAATTTAATTTATAATATGTTTTGTTGTTCTGAAATTAGCGTTTAAAGAAAGAAAATTAGGGTTTCAATTTATTTGGGGATTTTTAATTTCTGAAATTACGGTAGTTTATATGAAAAGTCTTGGGGTTGGTATGGATGAAATGAAATTGATTGCTGAAATTACAAATAATTTGAATTGTTTTACAGGCTCTCGAAGTTCGTCCTGGTGATGCAGCTGTACTATCCAACATGAGTTTGTTCTATGTTTATTTGAATAAAGGAGATGATGCTTTGGAAGATGCTGATTGATGTGTGCTGGAAAAGCCAGACTGGCCAAAGGCTCATTATAGGAAAGGAGTACGTAGCACTCAAACTACTGAATGTATGTACTGGTTATCTTTCCTTGTCAGTTGATTCTTGAATTCTGAAGTTATGAACGATTTGATTGCTGAATGATATGAATTTAAACATAGAAACATTTTTGGTTGAAAATGATAATGAAAATGTATCCATAAATCCTGCTTAAATTTCTCTTTGCCTTATTTTTAATGTGAGGTGTGTAATAAAAAAAAGAAGACCCTGGTTTTATGTGAATGTATATCTGCACTTAGGAATATTTGGTTTATTTCTATGTTTTTAGTTGCTCTAGTTAAAACACTTGTTCATTTTTGTTTTATGTGAATGTATATCTGCACTCCGATGTATCTGTTTTTTCCTGCAGCTGTTGCATTATGGAGACCATCCATCCATGATCCATCAATTTCTCTAGAATACTAAGTTCTTGAATACTTTTCCTGTTAGCACCATTTAAATTAATCAAAATTGCTGCAAGGTTTAACCAAAACTACGTTCCCTCTTTCCATGTTGACTCTGGAAGATGGATATTCATATCCACCACAAGTTTGACGTATTTAACTAACAAATTAATTCAGGAAGCCAACGTTCTAACACAATTGGTTAATGTGAAGAAACATGATAGATGAGAGAAACCACATACCACTATTTGAATGACATGGACCCTTGTATGTCAGTTTTGTCAAATTTAGCATAGTTTTCTTAAGTGATGAAGTGTTGGACTTAAACAGTAGACATTGTATATCTATCATTGTTTCATACTTATTAGGTTGAAGTATAGTGTTTTTCCATATATATTTTTTCGTTGATTACTATCCCTTATTCATTTATTTTCGTTCTCTCCGTCAACAGTTGGACAGTATTTACCCAATTAGTGCACCATGAAATGCTATTTGTTCCCAATGGCTATACATTTTTGGAGCAGGAATGTTCACGATGGAATCAATTAGAGGGTGTTCTCTTGCATATGGTGCTGGAGTATTTGCAGGTGATGGCACGAGAGAGCCTAGTGAGACAGAAGTGGGGCTGGCGGAACATCAAGGACAATACACATTTGATGTGTGTTAGTTTGTCAGAAACATTTTGTTTTAGTTTAACCATTTCTTTTGGTTTGTTCTTTCATTCATACCCATTATTTGTTCACATTGTTGTACATGGATTGGGATTCTTATGCTTCACATTTTTTTTTTTTTAATAAATAATAATGAACAATGTGTTGTGTTCTTTGATTTCTGAGAATACAGTAGTTTGGTAATGGTCGATTTGGTAATGGTAGGCATCTGCAGCCAGCCATTATATTCTGTTGAAACGTGTCAGGAATGTCAGGGTTCCTACCAGCGTGGCCATTGGATGTTGCAATATGTGTGTGTCACTATCTTAACTTGTAGGACATGTCGGTCATTTCCGAACAAGGAAAAGGTGTAATAAGTAACATTGCGCTTGCACGTGCCTCGAATTTTAAAGGACAGCCGTCGATTATACAACACATGGCAGTACGCGACTTAATCCCATCCTCGGGGTAGAATTGTCTTTTTCCGCACGTGCCATTTCACATGTGCAGCAAATTGACCATTTGACTCATTTTAACGGTTAAAGTAACGGATTGGGACATTTTAACTTATTTCAAAACGTCCGGGACATTTTGACAAGGTGACACCCCATTTTGGGGCATTTTGCCTATTAGCCCTAATGTAAATTTGCTACTAATTGTAACACCCGAATAGTTTTCTCTATTTTAAGCCCTCCCTAAGTCTCTGATATCACAGACTTGTAAGCTAGTTACTTATTTCCTATCATACAGTATTTACTATTTCATGCCAATGGCTCAAATTCAGTCTACATGCTCAAGTAGAGTTGAAAAACTGCCCAGCAGACCAATTTTATGGTTTTCTTAAGAATGAAATGACCACTCTGCCGCATGTTATTCCTCATATCTTCAAGAGTTTCCAAATTCTTGCTGGGATGGAAAGAGTGCGGGCACCATAAGGCTCTCGAAAGTTGCAATGGGTAAGTACTGATATTTAACTACGAATTTATTGAATTGTGGCCAAAATATTTAGACAGCAATGAATCTAGAGCTATACTTCAAGGGGGGGATTGATCCCGGAAAAATAATTAAGGGACGAGTTAACCGCACGCCCCTCATATATTTACCACTGCATTTAGTGTTGTCTTGTCAGCAATTAGCCTAGGTGATTATGATCTCATTATCTAAACACACCTTGTTATCGGTTGTTATTTAGGGACTTCTCATGTGGAGATGGTGAAAGATAAGATTAAAGCTAACAAGGTAAATAAAAGGCGGTAAGAAGTAAAGATAATAGCTAACACAGTTAACACTTCTCTTACACAAAAAGCTAGAAAGGTAAAGGAACTGACTTATGACTTATACTTCTAACACTCCCCCTCAATCTGATGGAGTGCAAGATCAATGCATCAGTTGACAAGCGAGGTTGTAGAACGTAGTAGAAGAAAGTCCTTGGGTGAATAAGTCTGCTACCTGATGAGAAGAAGGTATGAACCGTCTCTTGCAACATCCGGCCAAACATCCATTAAATCTCTAACAAAGTGATAGTCTACTTCAATATGCTTGGTTCTAGCATGAAAGGCGGGATTTGAAGCTAGGAACCGAGCACCCATGTTGTCATGAGTAAATAACAAGAGGTTTAGTAGGAGGCATATGCAGTTCTTCAAGCAAACCTGATAGCCACATCACCTCTGCAGCTAAGACACTCAAAGCCTTGTACTCTGCCTCTGTGGAACTCCTAGACACTGTTGGTTGCTTCTTTGAGGACCAAGAAACCAGAGAATTTCCCAAGAATACACAATAACCAGAAGTAGATCGTCTTGTGTCGGGAAACCATAATGAGTCGGAGAAACCGATAATGGAATGAAGATTACCAGCTTGAAGAAAAGTGCCTGAACCAAGTGTAGTAGTGTACCTTTGAGATATCTTAGCACTCTCTTTGCAAGTATCATATGAGTAGTTGTGGGAGAGTGTATAAATTGAGAAATGTAGTTTCTGCAAATGTGATGCCCGGCCTTGTTAGAGTAAGGTATTGCAGGACCTCCAACTAAACTTCTAAATTCAAAAAGATTTGTAAGAAGATCACCATCATGTAGAGAATCCCTCTTATCGGTATACACGGTGTAGCACAAGGTTTACAATCTGCCATATTTGCTTTTACTAACAAATCAAGGGTGTACTTTTGTTGAGTGAGAGTCGAGTTCCTAGAAGAAGAGAAAACGGCCTCAATACCTAAAAAGTAATAAAGGTCACCAAGATCCTTCATAGAAAATTGTGTACCCATTTGGTGATAAGAGAAGTAAGAAAGTACTCGAGAACTCCTGTAAGTATAATATCATCCACATAAAGAAGTAAGACATTGAGTATCAACACCACAATGATAAATAAACATTGAAGGATCAGCAGTGAGACATAACAAACCCAATATCAAGGAGAAATCCACTAAACTTCTCAAACCATGCCTTTGGTGATTGTTTAAGTCCATAAAGAGATTTGTGAAGAAGACAAACATGGTCGGGATGAGAAGTATCTTCAAAACCCTTAAGGCTGTTGCATGTACACCTTCTCGGCCAAGTCTCCATGCGAGAAAAGCATTGGAGACATCAAGTTTTCTAAAGGACCATTTGTGAGTTAAAGCTACAAGAATAAAAACTCTAATAGTGGTAGTCTTGACCTTTCGGATTTGAAAGTAGCATTATAATCTACACCATCTTGCTGACCAAAACCCTATGCAACCAATCGAGACTTGCATCTGTCCACGGAGGCCATCGGGTTTAAGCTTGATTTATAGACCCATTTATTTCCCAGAATGTTCATATCTGAAGTAGGTTGTACCAATGACCAAGTATTGTTTGACATTAAAGCATCATACTCTGTTTGCATGGAGTCAATCCATTCTTGTTGCTTACTTGTTGACTTATAAGTCTTGGGCTCCTTGGGAAGAGACACTGTGTAGCAAAGGCATAGTGAATTGAGTTAGGTCTTGTGTAATGAGTGATGAAATCTACTAAGTATTTAGGCTTGACTATGCCATCCTTGGATCGAGTAACCATTGTATGAAAAGGTGAAGGAGCGGGGGCGCAGTAAGCCAATAGAAGGTAAGCTAATAGGAGAGTCCACAAGTGATTTAGTTTGAGAATCGAACCAGAATCTAAGTTTAACGCAGTTCGATGAGTCATTGCGGAGTTCAACATTAGAAGCCTCTGAAGAAGATTCAAGCAAAATAGTAGTAGAATCTAATGCAGAACTTGAAGCAGAAGTAGATGAACAAGTACAGAAAGGAAATGTAGTTTCATCAAATACTACATGCCTGGAGATATAAACCTTGTGAGTTGAGTTATCATAACACCTATAGCCCTTGTGTAAGGGACTATAACAAAGGAAAGTGCACTGAACTGACTTATGACTTAACTTATCTTTCTTATAAGCACCCAAATGAGGATAACAAGTGCATCCAAAAACTTTAAGAAATGAATAATCGGGTGACTTATTAAAAAGAACCTCAAGTGGAGAAACATAATCTAAATTTTTTGATGGTATTCTATTTATGAGATAGGTATTTGTCGAGAAAAGAGTCAAACCAAAAGGATTTAGGTAGACATGCTTGAAATAACAAAGTATTACCTTTCAAGTGATGTCTTGATGTTTTCTTTTTTAAGCCATTTCTTTGAGAAGTATGAGGGCAAGAGCAAGAAATACTAATCAATTCTTTGTCAATAAATTGCTTAAAAGCCCCTTTCATAAGCTCAAGAGCACTATCACCGAAACCACTTGATGGAGGTAGAGAATGATTCTCATTCACGGTTTTGAAGTATTGAAAACAAGATAAGCTCTCGATCCTATCCTTCATGGGAAAAAATCCAATGAAACCTGCTGCAATCATCCACACATAAGATATAATACCTGTAGCCCAAAGTAGAAACTTGTGGAGAAGGTCTCTAATTGTCACGGTGAATTAACTCTAGAGGTGCTAAAAGCGAGACCTATCGAGGGATAAAAAGGTAATTTCTTGCTTTTACCAAGCTGGCAAGAGTGACACAATGAATCAAATGCACCGAGAGGTAAATGAAATGTGTTTTGATGAGTGCAAGGTGTTGAAAATATTGTGTCTGGGTGTCCCAATCTCTTATGCCACGAGAGATGGTGAGCAAGAATGGAGGTAAAGGCTTTTACGGTGGTGTAGAATTAATTGGATAGAGGTTCGATTAATAACACCCTCGGCCCGAGGACATCTTTGAGATTCAAGATCTGTAATCTCATAACCCAAAGGAGTAAACCCAATCTTGCGATTATGTTCTCTAGTAAAAATACCCTTTGAAATAATGTTTTGAGTGAGGCTTGGTACATATAAAACATTTGAGAGTGTAAAGGTTCTTGTTGGTGTATGCAAAAAGAACTACCAATCAAAGTAATTGGAATGTGATAGCCATTTCCAACCATTACTTGTTGGTTCCAGTGTATTGTCTTGGATTTATAAGTAAAGAAGCATCATTAGTCATATGACTTGTCATTTTGAATCGTGCAACCAAAAAAGCAAAGCGAGGGGAAAGATGAATGTTCGACAAATTAGAAGTATTAACTTGAATAGATGAATTTGCACGAGGCCCTTTATGTGAAATCTTCGGCCGGAGAGTGATTTTGAGAGCCACTTTGTTCTTTGAGGCGGTGTACCTATATGGACATCACTTTCTGATTGAAGTAATCGACAAATACGAGGCGGTGTACCTAAATCTTTGAGGCGGTGCTTTTGAGAGCCTTTGTTCTTTGAGCGGTGCTTTTGAGAGCCACTTGTTCTTTGAGGCGGTGTACCTAAATCTTTTACAAATCGACACTCTGAGTTGAGTAATCAATCCCCGAGAAGAAGGTCTATCGGGTCTTGAAGATTGATTTGAAGGTCTAGAAGATCCGGATCCGGATGTAGACTCGGATGTAGATCCGGATGGAAAGGTTGTTTTTGAAAAAAAATTTGAGTTATTAGCCGAATCTAGTGCTAAGGTGGTCTCCAAATGTTGAGCCTTGATCCTTTGCTCATGAGTCAAGAGTTTGGCCTTTAAATCGAGAAAGGAAATAGGATTTTCACGATTGTGAATAGAGATGACAAAGTTGTCATAATCTCTCCCACTTTCTCCACTTAAAATATTTTGGGTTTAAAATCTCGAGTCTCCATCTTTTATAAACTCTGGTGGTGGTGTGATTGAACCATCAACATAACCAAACAGAATCTGTACTAATGAGTGTAGATTCCATCCGATTTTCCGGATGAGAAAGTTTGAATCATCAAGTTTTAGACCAATAAGTTGAGTGATATTCTCAAACGGAAAAGCAAAATTAGTAGTCTCATAGTGAGGTGACAAATCGAACTCATTGTGTGATACAAAGATCGAGATCGGAAATCTTGTAAGTAGATAAGAAGTAACAACGATGTATCGAGAGAAAAGATGCATGTGGTAGAGAGGTAGTTTGAGTAAAGTATAAGATGATGTAAAGATGTGGTTGTAGTGAGCTTGAAGATGAAGTGAAGGTAGGCGGCGGAAGCAATAACTAAGAAAACCTAAACGAGGTTGTCTTAGAGGATCGAACAACCCTCGTGATACCATGAAGAAGTAATGTAAAGATAGAAAAGTAGTTTCATTCAACGTGAGAAGTCTGAGAGTGTTGTTCTATATATAGGAGCGCACGTGAAGGAAAGTAAAAACAAACCTAACAAGGTAAATAAAAGGCGTGAAGAAGTAAAGATAAAAGCTAACAGTTAACACTTCTCTTACACAAAAAGCTAGAAAGGTAAAGGGTTGAACCGACTTATGACTTGTACTTCTAACAAAGTCGTCATCATATCGGGAACACTAGTTGCAGCCAAGCACGGTTCACAATACTAGTAGAGGAATATGTTTTCCTCCATCGAAACAAAAAATTCGTGAATGTTGATGTGTTAAAAATAAAAAATGATTCTCAATAGGGGAGAGTTGCTTTTTTAAATCCACCCCTAGATCAGCTTTCTCTTTAATAAAAGTAGCTTTCCTCCTAACAATTATCTTTGATTATACTTTGACTGTAACTCCAATAGTTACACAAACAGTTGAGCAAAGGCAAACTTGCTTAGTGAAAATGTTCGTGGAATATCTATTCTATATATTATATACAGAAAATTGGTTAAAAAGACCATAATCAATAATTCCTGGGTGAAAAAGACATTTAAATTTTGATACTGTTTAAATGGACAAAAATATAAAAATAGCCAAGATGTAACCAGTTTCATCCTACCCATTTTCAAATTCTTTTTGTTATTTTTAATTTACATCAGGATGCATCCAGTTTCATCCTCGCTATTCTTTAAGTTTAAGCCAGGATGAATCCAGTTTCATCCTTGCTAATTTTTTTTGTCCATTTC
This sequence comes from Papaver armeniacum, assembly GCA_023531295.1. NCBI lineage: Eukaryota > Viridiplantae > Streptophyta > Magnoliopsida > Ranunculales > Papaveraceae > Papaver > Papaver armeniacum. Next base: position 1,102,118 of record JAJJWW010006838.1, read on the forward strand.
ACCCATAATAATTTTTACTCGTCCATTTGAACCATGTTTTAAAATGTTTTGGACAAATGACCCATTTTCCGTATATATTATATAAAGGGAACACCCTTTACTGTAGCACTTTGAAGCTGCAAAATATTTTGGACGATTTTACCCGTGCATCATCCTTTTAAAAGAAATGTATAAAAATAAAACTGAGGACATATTAGTAATTAGTTTAATAAAAGAGAAGACACGAAAACTTTGTTGAAAATGGACCCGGACGAAGTTACCATTTGCACGTGCGGAACATTCTAGTGCGAAAGAAAATGAAGATGTCCCTCCTGCACACGAGTAGTATACGGAGATGGCAATTTCTATGAATAAAGCCACTGCTCGTCACCTTGCCAAGAAGGCCTAATATATGTACCCATGCTTGCAGTTTACTAATGATGCGCACATGTTATTAGCTTAAACGTGGTCAGCATAAATAAAACTTCCATCCATCTGTTTAATGCATGAGATTGCTAATTTGTTTCACCAAACAAACGCATAATAAAACCAATATACAGTAGTTTGCCTTTGCGATACATACGGGATGGCACGTGTCCTTGCTAATTAGGTTAAACAAGATCTACATATAATCCCTTTGGATATATATAATGAATTAATTACTTAATCTTTATCTAACTGTGGATGTCTCTGCTATATATGAGACAGACACTATGTATGTGCGTGTTTGAGGAATGGGCCTTGCAATATGCTTATGTATCGTAATGATAGCTGTATCACTACGTGCTTCTCATAAGCCTAATAAGTTTTAAATAAAGTAAGGCCATTTCATTACGTGCTCAACCAAATAGAAGGCCTTTTCACAATCAAAACGAACATGACTTGGATTAAGATCGAATGAAATTAGTATCTTAACCCGAGTTTTCACCTCTTAAAGAGAATGAATGGTGATGATGGATTGTATTATAGATTGGCAAATGAACTTCTTTCGGAACAACCACATGGAATATAATGGCTCTTCCTCTCTTTGGTCGTCCAATTCACTTTCTGATAATGACTATGTCTATAAAATATAAGAACTATTTCAAAAAACAGGAAGGAATCCTATCAACAAGTCCAACACCTTTCTGCATAACAATACCTAATCTATGGAAAAAGTAATCACATTTTTTAGCATTAACATCAAATCTTGATAGATGATTATGCATTCATAATAAATCAACCACATATCCACACGCCAACAATATATATATAACCTAATTTGATTGGGGGCCAAACATTTTAATTGGGAGCCTTGCACTAGAGGACAAAAAAGGTCACCCAAACCTAATTTGGGTCACCCCTTATAAAAATATTTTCTAAATACCTAAACTGCCCCTGAATGATTAGTATTAAAACTTAATAAAGTTAATTTAATTAGTGTGGTGAGATTATGTTAGATTGAAATCAGATTTTAGATTATATTTTTTTTTTTTTTTTTTTTGTTTGTGAGTTGAGAAGAAGAAGAGGAGGTTTTAGAGGAAAACTTGAGGTTTTTAGAAATGAGTAATTTAAGTAGGGGAAATGATGTTGGAGTAGGTTCAAGTAACAAAGATGATTGTGTTTATGGTAAGATTATCTTAAATTCTCCCATGGATTGGATATATGTCGCAACACAAAGAAAGAGTCGTCAATGTCGAGGGATGTATACCCCAACGACTCTATAAAAGTCGTCAATGTATTGACACCAAAAATGACGACTCAAACCTGCAACTTTTCCAGGCTATGAAAAATCGTCGGGGTAATATGATATACCACTGACGACTCAAACCCTGCAACTTTTCCGGAGTTATGAAAAATCGTCAAGGTAATATGATATACCCTGACGACTCTTAACCTAGGTCACAAAGAGTCGTTATTTTGTGTGTCTATACCAAGACGACTCTGAAAATTTTTGGGACAGAGAGGTTGCTTGTTTTTCACCTGGGGTTGTTGACGTTTAAAAAAGGGTCGTCCATAGAGGATCGTCATAGGTTTCTATATTATGTTAACGACTCTAATCTAGGGTAAAAATATGAAAACCAGAAATAGGGTTGTTATCTTGATCATCAGATACCCTAACGATTTTTATGGTCTCTACATGCATATGAAAAATCGCTAGGGTTTAGGCTTGTCGAATTGTGACCCTTTTCACGTGGCTGAAATTTTTCGGGTGATTTTTTTTTTTTCTTGGAGTCGTTAATGGAGGAGAAGAGAAAAGTCTAGAGGGGAGGAGTGATCTTTTTGTTTAGAATTAGAAATGAATTGGGGCTTAGGATTAAGGGTTAATAGGTGTTTAAGATTTATTTTTAGTGAAGGGTAAATAGTATTTTCACAATCGGTTTAATACGCTCTTAAAAAATTTGGATATATAAAAGGATTTTAGACGAAATAAACAAGACTGCTAATAGGAGGTATTAATCCACTAGGGGTATAAAACATTATATACCCTTGGAGTTGTACACCCCTGCCGAATTGCAACCCCCTATTTAGCAGCCATGGAGATTAAAAATCCTTCTTTTTAGGTTGTAAAAACTGGTTGGTAAAAAGATCACTATGAATTGAAGCTAGTACACTTTGTCGATCTTTTTGACTGATAAGCTTTGTTGAAGTTTTTGCCATCATATCTATTATGACCAACCAACCATTCTTTCAATTAATTAGCTAAAACACATATCCTCATCCACAATCAACGAATGGAAAAAACAGATCCCCATCCATAATCAATGAACACAAGCATATTCGCTTACGTTTTTTTCTTCTCAGTCATATTATAATATGCACTAGTTTTTCCAAGCAAGTTTCCTCATTCTTGTCGCGTTCCCTGAGCATTTGGCTATAAATACGTGCATCCAACTTCAAAAGCAAACACACAGTTTCAAGAAACCTAAAAAAAAATATAAGGAAGCAAAATTCTCATTTTGCTTTCTATTTTCAAAAGGCAATTAAGCTCCTTCACTCAACAATGACATCTAGTAAGAGCTCACTCTCCATGCTATTCATGGCTTTGGTCCTCATGTCTGTAGTAAGTGATAGCTGTATCACTACGTGCTATATATGAGACAGACATTATGTATGTGTTTAAGGAATGGGCCTTGCAATATGCTTATGTATTGTAATGATAGCTGTATCACTACGTGCTTCTCTTAAGCCTAATAAGTTTTAAATAAAGGAAGGCCATTTCATTACGTGCTCTTTTAAGTTTTAAATAAATTTGGGATATGGCCCGTGCCTTCATGACAAACTTTGTGTTGTTTCTAAAGCGGCAGACCGTTGCTTTCTTAATGTGTATTCGATGTTTGTCCTATAAATGTCAGTTTTATACTGAGTTTTCGGTTCAACATATTTCCCTCGTTATGGTTGGTTATCAATCCTCAATACACAAACGCAATCCGGTAACCGGCAACATGTTGCATGAATATGTTTCCCATATACCCATCATGATTTTTACACGAAATCCATATACCACAATCACTCATTAATTAAACATAATGTTTAGGATAATGTATTTTTTTCATTTAAGGTCACTAGCCACCTCTTGGAGCATGTCACAGATCTTGATTTACGTAGTATACTGTTTGCTGATCGTGGAAGGTGGAGGGCACGTCTAATTAGGTGGAGGGCAGTTTCAAATCTTAGCGTCTGCTTAATACAATTGCTGCCCTTAATTTAGACTATTTTTTAACCAAAGATACTTGGTAATACGCGATTCGATCTGAAGTTCTGATGAATCTAATTTATAAATAACATTGGGGTCTCATATTTGGATCTGTAATACATTCACAACCCAACTAAAAGTTTAGGCGTTTAGACCCAGGAGAAGAAAGAAAACCGTTGCCAAGGACATCAAAGGTTTCTAGAAGAGTGCAAGTGAAGACATGGCGTGTTGTATATCTCATTTTCGCTGGCGATTTGTATTTGAGACACCATTTTTATTTAAATCAAATAAGCTTTGAATATGCGAGGGATTAGGGACATCCGCACGCATATACACGTAAGGCTAAATATACCTGCACCTTTTCGCGACTCATGCTTCAGGTGATCAGTCATTGGTATGTACAGAGGCAGAACATGATTTAATATTGGGTGGGTTTTTCAAGTGAATATCAAATAATAAAAGATTCGCGTTGTACACCGGTGCATACAGTTTTGACGAAATTAAGTCGTAATGCATGATATATAGAGCTTACATTTTGAAGAAATGGTAATTTTGTTTTCATTAATCTCACTATGAATATATGTTTGGTTCTTGATAACAATAAACATCTTATAGATAAATGTACGCAACTAACAAACTATTGATTTCCTATAGTTAAACAAGCTTTCATTGATCAGTCACGAGAGACTTTGGAAAACTAAAGATCAACAAAGTAGTGTGGTCGGTGATAACTTCAAGTACACGATTATTTGCAGACAATTACCATCGCCGAGTTTTATAAACTTCGGGTCCGCTAGGATTTTTCTAAGATTTTTGGTCATGATAGATCTTCCTGTGTACTACTTCCTATGTGTATTGCAAAACCAATTTTCCTTCAAGTGTTCCATTTAATAAAATCAAATATTTATCATTGTTTAATCATTATGCGTAACATCTATATTATAAGGGACAATGGTGTTTTTCTATTTGGACGGAGATCTATGATGCGGACACATAAAGAACGGCTTGATTGAGGCACATATTTAAGTTATTGATTACATTTACGGCATATAAAGAATGGTCAGTTGAGCTACATATTTAAGATTTTCAATCTATATTTTAGGCATATCAGAAGGGTCTGATTAATTCACATAATATCAATTTTACCTAAGATAATGAATTTAAATTGCTTGCCTGTTAATTTAATGTCATTTATTTGTGAGTTATTCCTCTTATTGAGGCATATGAAGGGAATTGTCCATTTATTTGGGAGTTACTTTTATTCCTCCCATTAACTTAACTCTTAATTTAATCCTTTTTATAATCAAATTCCTTTCCCAAAGTTTCATCCTTTGCACAACTTTATTCCCACGGTATGATTCACTATTCACTATTGTTTTGGTTGATTAAGATAATTGTTGTTAGCTTTTCTCTATAATTTTTTATTTAACGTCAATGAATTCATGGTGCCTTACGCCTAAGTTTTATGTCATTTATGCAGTGAAAAGATATTGATCAAATATTGTATTTGATCAGTTTAGTTTCTCTTTGATTTTTTTCATCAATATTTTTTTTATCCCAATTTTATTTTTTCATTTGTAGTCAAATGATTGCTATCTATTCGTTTTCATTTTTATGTTAGGTTATTTTTTAATACCATACCATTTAATTTTTTTTTTTTTACGCAATTTTTTTTTCGGGCAGGGAATTGTCCGATTAGACTTTGACTTCTTCGGGCCAAAATCATAGGATTTACATGGAGTGAAAATCAATGACGAAGAAAACGATTGTTTCATTGTTATGTCATTATCTTGGGTCGTTAAATAACATTTCTTACATATTCATACTCTTAGTTGGATCATTGTTGTTAGCTTTTCTCTTTAGTTTTTTGTTTAACATCAATGGATTGATGGTACCTTACGCAATTTTTATGTCATTTATGCAGTCAAAAGGTACTAATCAAATATCTATTTGGACGGAAATGTACAGTTTGGACACATAAGGACGGTCAGATTGAGACACGTATCTAAGTTATTGGTCACATTTACGGCATATCTGATTGAGCTACAAATTAATTCACATATTGCTTTTACCTAAGACAATGAATTAGATTGTTTTGGTTCACAACTCTAATGCCAAGGTATGATTCACTATTGTTTTGGTTGATTGAGATAATTATTGTTAGCTTTTCTCTTTAATTTTTTGTTTAACATCAATGGATTCATGGTGTCTCACGCCAAATTTTTATATATGTCATTTATGCAATCACAAGATACTGATCAAATATGGTATTTGATCAGTTTAATTTTTTGTTATCCCAATTTTTTTTTTCATATGCAGTCAAAAGATATTGATCAAATATGATTGTTATCTATTCATTTTCATTCTTATGTTAGGCTTTTTATACCATACCATTTGATCAATTTAATTTCTCATTGATTCTTTTCATTAATGTTGTATTTTGTTATCTCAATTTTGTTTTTTCATTTGCAGTCAAAAGATATTGATCATAGGATTTACATGGAGTGAAAATAAATGACGAAGAAAACGACGATTTCATTTTTATGCCCTTAACTTTGGTCTGTAAATAACATTTCTTAAATTTTCATACTCTTAGTTGGATTAGAGTCGTGTACATGTTTGTATCAAATGGATTGAAGTTTCTTGATTATATTTGTTACTTTTTTTAATTCTTTGTATCATATAAACCTTGAAATTACATCTCTTCATATTTATAAACTTTTGATGGTTTACAAAGTGAGCATTTGTTATTATCGTAGAAGGTCATCTTAAATTATTTATACATAGTCAGGCAAAAAGGTAACGGTTTGACATTAAATGAAGGCTAAATTAAGAGTTAAGTTAATGGGCATTCAATTTAAAATAAAAGCAACAGTTTGACATTAAATGAGAGGAATAACTCCCAAATAAATTCTCATTAAAAATCTAACTCATTATCTTAGGTAAAATCAATATGTGAATTAATTTAGACCCTTCTTTATATTCCTAAAATGTAGATTGAAAACAATCATCGGTTCCTAAAATTAATGAATATATAACAGTTTTTAAGGATATGAAAAAAAGAGTTCCCAGCTCAGATTCAACTTTTTGAATTTCGAAAAAAATTACACTGATTTTTTTTAGCACAAAATGACAATCTATTTAAATCGTGATTGAACTGCATTTTTAATTTGGAATGCAGTCGACAAGTTAATATTATCAAACTAGGAATTTCTACGAGTTCCCTCTTGGGACTTTAGATTTTCAAGTTTGTTGGTATTATTTGCAACAACTATGAATGGATGGTCATATCAATTACCATAAATGAAACTGGGTGGAGTTCCAGTGTACACGCTTACATTGGATATCTTAACCACCAAAAAAATTACTCTATGTTGTATATATATCAATGTACATCAACATATGGACATCCTAATCACCATTTAATAAGAAACCGCTTCCGCTGATGTTAACAATATCGATCAAAGCTTCGAATTCAGTTTAGGGAAGATTATTATTCCCTCAAATTTCACACGCTCAGTTCATGGTATTCTCCCAAGAAAAAAAAAAAACCAAATCCAAAACAACCCATAGCCCCGTGCCGTTACGGCACGGGTAATATCCTTGTATTTGACTAACGAACATGTGAATTCCAAGATAAATGGCATGTATCTTTTATAATTACAGTTTCATTTTCTTGCTTTGTAAACTTAAAAAGAAGATCCAGATCGGAAAATGAAAAACAAAAACTTAAAAGAAGAAGATTTAATAATCAGAAAGATGTAAAGAGATAATTGGTTTTAATTAATATTTAAGAATGATAGAGATCAGGAAAGGTTCACACCCCATATAATCCAATACGAAACTTTCAATAATTGTGTACTAATTGTTTGTTCTTTTATATCAGGTAGGCTTGGATTGGATACCTAAGCACACCCAATAAGCGAACTATTTAGTTAACTGTAGTTCCAGTTCTAGCGTGACAACTAAGAACAAGCAAATTTGAACAAACTAATATGAGTTCCGGTTAAGGGAGCTTTCGCTAGTACTAACTTCCTTCTGTACATATTTGGCGGACCTCTGACATTGGTCGTCGAGGAAAGCACACATTAATATAGTATCAAAGCTCATTATGGGCGCCTCTGCACTGCCGTGCGAAATGGAAAAGTCGTTTACTAATAAAGATAATGAATTTCATATTTTTGCACCTTGAGGTGATACACGTTCGGGATTGTCAGGACATTCTACCTTGTGAATTTTTTGAATAAAATCTAGAATTCTGAATTGTCACCTTGTGACTTTTTTCAATAAATTTTGAATTATCAAAAGAAGAAAGAAAACTCAACATAAAAATCAAAAGTGCATGCATATATTTTGATGAAATTGGTAATTTGAATCTCATGATTTTTTTTTTTGATCGGTCAATAGGAAAGGATTTATTGAAGAAAAAAGGTACTTAAGGGGTACCTTAACCCAATAAATACAACCGACACAAAAAAGATGGAAACCGATTTTTGGAAATGATCACCCAAAGAAAATGAAAAAAGAACAAAGAGCCAATTGAGAATAATAGAAGCACACACCAATCGACACTTATCCAGCTCAAAGTGGCCGATAGAAATACGAGTCCCATAGACCTATCACCATGTTAGCCGTCAAACTCAACATTTTAGTGTTTGACTCCGCCCAAAAATAAGCTTGAATCTTAATATCTCGGATTAGACTTTCCAAATTTCTCTTTTTGTGATTGAAAATTCTAGAATTCCTTTCTTTCCAAATGCACCAACATATTGCAACCGGTAAGTTGTTCCATATATGGTCAAGTCTTTCATCACCCCAATTATGACTCCAAGTTTTTATAGTTGTCGACGTATTACTATCGTAACTCCAATTGAAGTTGCATCCTTCGGCAAAATAATTCCAAATTCTCTTTGTTCGCCAACAATCATAAAATAAATGTGCACTTGTTTCATCTTCTTCTTCACAAAACCGGCACACCCTATCCACATCCATGCCCCTTCTAAAAAGCTTGTCCGTCGTCATCAACCTTTCATAGCATAGAAGCCATAGAAAAAAATTTACTTTGTACGGATAATGTCAACTCCAAATAATCTCACTTGGGAAGCTAATATCGCCTTGGTCACAAAGAGAATCAAACCCACACTTAACAGTATAAGCATCAACCGTATTGTCTCTATCCACCATCCACAATCTCGAGTCTACAACCCCTTCTTCAATATTCACCACTTCTAATAATGAGTTTATGGAAGCAATTTCTCTCATTATGGCTTGAGAATATCTACTTCGATACATGAACTTCCATTTGATACCGTTACTCGAAATCTCATATAATCTAGCCACCATTTTCCCTTTTGTTCTTGAAGCTTCAAATGCCAATGGAAATCTATTGCATAAGATGACGTCTCCAATCCACAAATCTTCCCAAAATCTAATTTCATTTCCCGCACCGATCTTGAATTTCACATGTTTGTTGAAATCCTCTAGATCATTATAAATATTGTGCCACAAACTACACCCCTTTGGTCCTTTCGGTTTAAGAGTTTCCCAACCGGTTGAAGATTCTCCAAATTTTTCCACAATTATCTTTCTCCAAAAAGCATTCTTTTCAGTTCCAAATCTCCACCACCACTTTTTGAGAAGCGCCGAATTCATGCATTTAGACTTCCGGATTCCAAGACCACCACCTTTTCTAGATTTTACAATCATAGACCGTCCGACATTATGAATTCTTTTCTTATTAGAATCATCATCCCAAAGAAAATTTCTTACTATCTTATCAATCTTGTTTGTAATGGAGCATGGTGCAAGAAAGATATTGATAAGTAATAAATGGGCAAACTAGCCAAAACACTTTTGATAAGAGTCAACTTACCTCCTCTAGATATCGTTCTCCCGTTCCAAGAGGAAAGTCTCGAGTAACATAATTCAATAATCTTCTCCCACTTTTGTGTGCCACTAAATTTATCACCCAAAGGAAGACCGAGATATATACTTGGAAAATTTGACCTCTTACACCCCAACATATTAGCAAATTCAACAATGTCTTCAACGAGAGATACTCCAAACAAACAACTTTCTTGTATCTCATGATAACATGGCTTGATTTTATGTGAGAGAAGATCATTTTCACACCCCAATAACTATCTCATCAATCATCGGACCCATAATAGAAGGCCTTTTCACAATCAAAACGAACATGATTTGGGTTAAGATCGAATGAAATTAGTATCTTAACCCGAGTTTTCACCTCTTAAAGAGAATGAATGGTGATGATGGATTGTATTATAGATTGGCAAATGAACTTCTTTCGGAACAACCACATGGAATATAATGGCTCTTCCTCTCTTTGGTCGTCCAATTCCCTTTCTGATCTGTGTAGAAAATAACTATTTTTTTTAATAACATGGCACAATAATAACTATGTTTATAAAATATAAGAACTATTTCAAAAAACAGGAAGGAATCCTATCAACAAGTCCAACACCTTTCTGCATAACAATACCTAATTTATGGAAAAAGTAATCACATTTTTTAGCATTAACATCAAATCTTGATAGATGATTATGCATTCATAATAAATCAACCACATATCCACACGCCAACAATATATATATAACCTAATTTGATTGGGGGTCAAACATTTTAATTGGGAGCCTTGCACTAGAGGATAAAAAGGGTCACCCAAACCTAATTTGGGTCACCCCTTATAAAAATATTTTCTAAATACCTAAACTGCCCCTGAATGATTAGTATTAAAACTTAATAAAATTAATTTAATTAGTGTGGTTAGATTATGTTAGATTAAAATCAGATTTTAGATTTTTTTTTTTTTTGTTTGTTTGTGAGTTGAGAAGAAGAAGAGGAGGTTTTAGAGGAAAACTTGAGGTTTTTAGAAATGAGTAATTTAAGTAGGGGAAATGATGTTGGAGAAGGTTCAAGTAACAAAGATGATTGTGTTTATGGTAAGATTATCTTAAATTCTCCCATGGATTGGATATATATCACAACACAAAGAAAGAGTCGTCAATGTCGAGGGATGTATACCCCAACGACTCTATAAAAGTCGTCAATGTATTGACACCAAAAATGACGACTCAAACCTGCAACTTTTCCAGGCTATGAAAAATCGTCAGGGTAATATGATATACCCTGACGACTCAAACCTGCAACTTTTCCAGGTTATGAAAAATCGTCAAGGTAATATGATATACCCTGACGACTCTTAACCTAGGTCACAAAGAGTCGTTATTTTGTGTGTCTATACCAAGACGACTCTGAAAATTTTTGGGACAGAGAGGTTGCTTGTTTTTCACCTGGGGTTGTTGACGTTTAAAAAGGGTCGTCCATAGAGGATCGTCATAGGTTTCTATATTATGTTAACGACTCTAATCTAGGGTAAAAATATGAAAAACCAGAAATAGGGTTGTTATCTTGATCATCAGATACCCTAACGATTTTTTATGGTCTCTACATGCATATGAAAAATCGCTAGGGTTTAGGCTTGTCGAATTGACGACCCTTTTACTGTAACTGAAATTTTTCGGGTGATTTTTTTTTTTTTTTTCTTGGAGTCGTTAATGGAGGAGAAGAGAAAAGTCGAGAGGGGAGGAGTGATCTTTTTGTTTAGAATTAGAAATGAATTGGAGCTTAGGATTAAGGGTTAATAGGTGTTTAAGATTTATTTTTAGTGAAGGGTAAATAGTATTTTCACAATCGGTTTAATACGCCCTTGAAAAATTTGGATATATAAAAGGATTTTAGACGAAATAAACAAGACTGCTAATAGGAGGTATTAATCCACTAGGTGTATAAAACATTATATACCCTTGGAGTTGTACACCCCTGCCGAATTGCAACCCCCTATTAGCAGCCATGGAGATTAAAAATCCTTCTTTTTAGGTTGTAAAAACTGGTTGGTAAAAAGATCACTATGAATTGAAGCTAGGACACTTTGTCGATCTTTTTGACTGATAAGCTTTGTTGAAGTTTTTGCCATCATATCTATTATGACCAACCAACCATTCTTTCAATTAATTAGCTAAAACACATATCCTCATCCACAATCAACGAATGGAAAAAACAGATCCCCATCCATAATCAATGAACACAAGCATATTCGCTTACGTTTTTTTCTTCTCAGTCATATTATAATATGCACTAGTTTTTCCAAGCAAGTTTCCTCATTCTTGTCGCGTTCCCTGAGCATTTGGCTATAAATACGTGCATCCAACTTCAAAAGCAAACACACAGTTTCAAGAAACCTAAAAAAAAAATATAAGGAAGCAAAATTCTCATTTTGCTTTCTATTTTCAAAAGGCAATTAAGCTCCTTCACTCAACAATGACATCTAGTAAGAGCTCACTCTCCATGCTATTCATGGCTTTGGTCCTCATGTCTGTAGTAAGTGATAGCTGTATCACTACGTGCTATATATGAGACAGACATTATGTATGTGTTTAAGGAATGGGCCTTGCAATATGCTTATGTATTGTAATGATAGCTGTATCACTACGTGCTTCTCTTAAGCCTAATAAGTTTTAAATAAAGGAAGGCCATTTCATTACGTGCTCTTTTAAGTTTTAAATAAATTTGGGATATGGCCCGTGCCTTCATGACAAACTTTGTGTTGTTTCTAAAGCAGACCGTTGCTTTCTTAATGTGTATTCGATGTTTGTCCTATAAATTTCTGTTTTATACTGAGTTTTCGGTTCAACATATTTCCCTCGTTATGGTTGGTTCTCAATCCTCAATACACAAACGCAATCGGCCGGTAACCGGCGACATGTTGCATGAATATGTTTCCCATATACCCATCAAGATTTTTACACGAAATCCATATACCACAATCACTCATTAATTAAACATAATGTTTTGGATAATGTATTTTTTTCATTTAAGGTCACTAGCCACCTCTTGGAGCATGTCACAGATCTTGATTTACGTAGTATACTGTTTGCTGATCGTGGAAGGTGGAGGGCACGTCTAATTAGGTGGAGGGAAGTTTCAAATCTTAGCGTCTGCTTAATACAATTGCCTCCCTTAATTTAGACTATTTTTTAACCAAAGACACTTGGTAATACGCGATTCGATTTGAAGTTCTGATGAATCTAATTTATAAATAACATTCAGGGTCTCATATTTGGATCTGTAATACATTCACAACCCAACTAAAAGTTTCAGCGTTTCCGACCAGAGAAGAAAGAAAACCGTTGCCAAGGACATCAAAGGTTTCTAGAAGAGTGCAAGTGAAGACATGGCGTGTTGTATACCTCATTTTCGCTGGCGATTTGTATTTGAGACACCATTTTTATTTAAATCAAATAAGCTTTGAATATGCAAGGATTAGGGACATCCGCACGCATATACACGTAAGGCTAAATATACCTGCACCTTTTCGCGACTCATGCTTCAGGTGATCAGTCATTGGTATGTACAGGCAGAACATGATTTAATATTGGGTGGGTTTTCAAGTGAATATCAAATAATAAAAGATTCGCGTTGTACACCCGGGTACATACAGTTTACGAAATTAAGTGCGTAATGCATGATATATAGATGCACAATGCATGCTTACATTTTGAAGAAATGGTAATTTTGTTTTCATTAATCTCACTATGAATATATGTTTGGTTCTTGATAACAATAAACATCTTACAGGTAAATGTACGCAACTAACAAACTATTGATTTCCTATAGTTAAACAAGCTTTCATTGATCAGTCACCGGAGACTTTGTAGAAAACTAAAGATCAACAAAGTAGTATGGTTAGTGATAACTTCAATTACCTGATTATTTGCAGACAATTACCATCGCCGAGTTTTATAAACTTCGGGTCCCACTAGGATTTTTCTAAGATTTTTGGTCCGCAGTAGATCTTTCTGTGTACTACTTCCTATGTTTATTGCAAAACCAATTTTCCTTCAAGTGTTCCATTTAATTAAATCAAATATTTATCATTGTTTAATCATTATGCGTAACATGTAACATCTATATTATAAGGGACAATGGTGTTTTTCAAAGATCATTGCTTTGAGGATGATTGCTTTGAGGATGAAGAAACATATCTCTAACATAATTTCCCCGATGCAGTCTGCTTATGTACCAGGTAGATTGATTTCGGAGAATATCTGTTTGGTACAAGAGATAGTTCAAGCTTTGAAGAGGAAGAAAGGAAAGGCTGGTCATCTTGCACTAAAAATGGATATGAGCAAGGCTTTTGACAGACTTGAATGGGGCTTCTTGTTAAACATTCTAAGTAATTTTGGCTTCTCCGACAAATTTTGTCATCTCATCTCGCAATGCATTTCAACAACAGAGATAGAGGTCATGCTCAATGGTTCTCCCACAATGGCTTTCAAACCGTCTAGAGGTATCCGTCACTAATGAGTTTAAGTATTTCACAAGAAGTAACTTGAGAAAGAACTAGAATTTCTATCAGCAGGACTCATGGTGATGTTGAGATCACCTAAAACAACCCAAGGGATAGTGACTGATTTACTAAGATCATGAATATATGACCATTGATCAAATTGGTCAGTTGTGTAGGGAGTGCCGTAAACACAAGAAAGAAACCATTCCCCTTTACTAGGTCATTGGTAACTATAGCATGGATCATGTTGCTAGATGAGCCAACTATATCCACAGAAAAACCGTCTTTCCATAGAAGAATAAGCCCCCCTGCGGCTCCAATGGAAGGGATAAAAAGTTTATTTGGCATGCATAAGAAATTAGTTAGACTAATTATCCTATTATCATTTATTTTAGTTTCACAAATAAAAATAATATCAGGAGCATGCAACAAATTAAGATGACCTATATGATCCCTAGTGTCTTTACCAAGAAAACCTTGACAATTCCAGCTAAGAACTTTCATGTTATTGTTCAAGAAATAATGAGTAATAAGAAGTTTAGAATAAGGTGAATGAATAGAATGAGAATAGTTTAGAGAATGAAAAATTACCAAAGCTATGGCAACTTTGTGCACCATCATGAATGTACTCTCTTGCAAATTGTTCTCCCTCTTGCCAGATCATGTTCCATATCTTCCACAACCTCAATTGATGTCTCAGTATTATGATTCACAATATTCACAAGGTTACCTTGATTCTGAGATTCCATATTGGGGTTCGAGTCTTGTTCAGTATCCTCATCAGTAGTTCTGGTTCTCTTAGCTTTTCTGACTCCTTCTTGTTCTGTCTCTTTTCCTTCATTTATCTGTCTCTGACTTGCCTCACAGATTTGCTGGATCATAAGATCTAGGTCATTTGAAATCTCAACCCCATATACTTCAGCAAGATCTTGAATATGAGAAATGTACTCCTCATTTGTGTATCTACGAATTTTTAGATCTTCTGCTACATTTTTACACTCCTCATCATTATGATCAACAGTAAAACATTCCTGGCAAAGCTTATGAGGTTGTCTCTCCCAGTGGTACCTGATCCAAGTAACTCCTCCTGACAGTTTGTATTCCTGACCACCTCTAAAGAGTGGCTTCTTGAGGTCGATTTTAACCCTAGCTGTGATCATACTAGTACCCTTTGGCTGCTGCAGGTTTGGTGGTTCAGTCAGATTTTGGGCGAGCTCCTCTAAGGCTTCATCAATAACTTGAACAGAGCGGTGCTCAAGCGAAAGGTTCTTGAACTGGACATTCCAGTCTTGGTGAGTGAATACTTGATCTTTAATATCAATAGTTGGATCATAAATTTCCAAATTCAGATGACATTTTTGAACATTCCAAGGACCTTTTCTCAAGATGGCTTCTACAACTTCCATAGAATTAAACTTGAAAAGAAAAATGTTCTTGTCCATAGCTCTCACTTGTCTTACTTTATACTGCTTCCATAAGATTTGAGACACCTCCTTTCTAACTCGTATCTGTCTCTCTAGGATCATCAGAGTAAAGTTTTCCAATGAGGGTGTTTCTCCAGTCCTCAGTAGCCGAGGAAATGGCTTTTGTGGAACCGACTACACGCCTGAGGTGTTTGGCGTTGATATCTCGAATCCTAGTGAGTTTCATTTGAGAAGTAATAGTTGTGACTTGGTTTGTTGAGGAAGAAGCCATGAAGTTAGGTTTTGAGCAAGAAACAATGGGTTTCCAAGTGGTAATCTTTGGGTTGTTTATGTCTTGATAAATATATTGACTCTCAGAATATCTATAGTAACCAAATATAGTTATATTGTTATAACTATGATAAGGAATAAAGGGAAAGAAAATAAGCTTGGAATGTGGAGATAAACATATGAAGTTGAGCGAATGACGGGACTGTTTTGACTTGAAAGGAAAAAAACTGCATGTCATCCAATCACGCTTGAAAACAGGCGGAAACTGATGGTGTAGACAATTCAAATTTTGAATTTCACCGATCTGAATCTGACTCGTTAACTCAGTACTGATAATCTTTGGAATCTCTAAGTAATCATAAACATGATCAAAATCATAATACTTGGACATCTTGTTTTGTTCTACCATATTGGTAGATTGCAATAATCTTTGATGTAGAAGTTGTGAAGATCACATGAGGCTGCAACAATATCATTGGTAGAAGTAGATAACATTGGACAAAAGTCCAAAACTGAATGCCATTCATGATAGTGAACTTGGCTCTGCAAGAAAGAGAAGTTAGCAACACATTAGAAAAACCATAGACAAAGAATAAAAAAATTGAATTTGGTAACTACTTTTATTGCTCTTTATTATACCGATCTATATTCATTTCCATCTCAAGATAAAATTAAAAAAAAAGGACCAATTGAGCACGCCATAAACTAAGACAAAACCGAACCTACGAGTTAGAAAAATAAACTTTCTTTTTTCTTTTTTGACTCGCAGATAGATAAATAATTTATGAAAGTTGATTTGTACAGGAGAGATGTGAGGTTTAGAATATGTAATAGACTTATATAGGGTTGAGTGGATACAAGACCACTGTATAAAAACCTTAGAAAGTAGCCATTAACGGCATAAAATGGCTGAGAGGCCAAGCATAGGGCGCCAATGCCCTTGACCACTCGGTAGTAACTTCACCTTTTGTTCGATTTTTATTATATAGTGGAAAACTCTGTGTTTTCAATCAAATGGCTTTTCTAAGGCTTCATTCAACACGCCAGTTTTAGCAATGCATGACATTACCAATTACATATAGT
The DNA here is from genome assembly GCA_023531295.1 of Papaver armeniacum. Lineage (NCBI taxonomy): Eukaryota > Viridiplantae > Streptophyta > Magnoliopsida > Ranunculales > Papaveraceae > Papaver > Papaver armeniacum. Next base: position 1,118,919 of record JAJJWW010006838.1, read on the forward strand.
TGTAGTATATCTGTATTAGAACTACATGTAGTTCAATATTTTGTGTTTAACATGAAAATAAAATGGATGTAATATAGCTATAAAATTTTAACTTTAAAATCAAATTACAATTAAACAAAAAATAAGTGTGTATTAAAAAATATTTTAAAAATTGTTGGACTTTACCTTATGCATTCGGCAAACAATGATGCTACGTTGACAACCATTTCTACCGGGTTTAATCCCGTGTGAGGATCAAAGGTTATCCTTTAATGACTTGAGCTTTGGGATAGGGGTGAGGCAAAGTGGGACCCACCATTTACCTCACACGGTATCCTCATCCGGGAGAAACTCCCGGTACATCAATCATTATTCGGTTGGAGGATTAAGGGTACTTTGCCATTCTTCGTTTGGAGGATTTTGGACTCATTGCGGATGGAATTCGATAATGGAATCAGTATATGCAGGTGTACCCATGCTTACATTTCCCACATCTTTTGATCAAATTCCAAACAGAAAACTGATTGTAGATGATTTAAAAGTTGGAATGAAAGTCACAAAGGAGTTTGGAGCAAAAGCATTGGTCAAAAGGGATGAAGTTGAAAAGATTGTGAAAAAGTTCATGAACATAAATGATGCAGCAGCAGATGATGTTAAGGAGATGAGAAGAAGATCAAGTGAACTAAAGCCTCAAGGATATGTGTAAAAGAGCATTGGCTAAAGGTGGTTCATCCGACACCAACCTGGAAGCTTTTATCAAAGACATCCTTCAACTCCATGGTAACTATTAGTTCTCTCTTTCAGAATCAGTTGGCTTTTGTAGAATTATACAGTTCATGATAAAAGAACAACTATCTTTCTCTTACTTTCCCATTACAAGTAATGTGTTGTATAAGATTACGGTCCTATCCCAAGGAAATGAATTATGGGTCTCTAAGTAGCCATCTCAACTCATTATTTCATATATTCGCCAACGTTGGAAATCTCCAGAAACACAGAATGAAACAATGTTATGAAGCCAAAACCAAAAATATCCCGTTTTATAAGAAGAGTAGTACAATATTTTGCAAGTACAAAAAAATCAAGATAACCAATCTAGGCTTAAGAATTTGGTGCTCCCCGCTTTGCTGGGTGCTTGTCAAGTGCAGCATCGCTAGGAACATGTAGCACACTAGGAATCTTTCCAGGGTAGTTAGTAACTGAAGTATCAGGCCCTATCAAGCTACCAATTCAGAACGAGAAAAAAAAGATGAGCATCATGAAAAATAAACATGGGGTAGAGCAGGGGAGCAAACATGCTTACCCGTTATCAGTGATCACCACAGAACGAAGCTCGCAATTACCAAAGCTGTAAATAAATAGGATAAGCACTCAAAATGTCAATGACAAAACATAAAAGGAAACGTCTTGACAGGAAAATTTTGGGGCCAAAAGTGCAAATTGTGTTGGCACAATGATTCTGAGTCCTGAAACTATAGAGTACTTGTGGAAATGATGAATTCATTAACAGCTATAACAGGGAAATCCAACACTTACGGATTGCGGATTTCTTTCTGCACTGTTGGGTGGCAGTCATCTCCAAGTTCAGCGAGGGTCTGACGCAAGAAACCTCTATGGGTGACGATTGCAATCTCTTTCTCTTTACGTGTCCACAACCTAGATGCGATATCAGATTTTACTATCAATTTCTGTTCTTAACTACACCATTCTCAACAATCCGCAACTTGAAAGTGGGATAAAAAAAATCACAATCACCAATTGATAAATTTCATTCCCCTGGCAGCAACAGCTTCTCTTGACTCTCTTACATCAGCCTGCCACAAAACATCCTCCTCGTCTTCTATCTGCAGCAAACACATAACATAGAGGTTGGAAATTAACTGCAAAGCAAATGCAACTACAAAATTTACTATCATGTCAATAGAGCATCATATTCATTAGATACTTGCCAGTGAGAAATCGACTGCAGGAAAGATGGTCCGATATTCGGATATACTTCTTCTCCTATCACATGGGTGAACACCCTGTAGTAAGAATTTCAACTTAGAAATCAAACCTTGGAACTTTCAAAGAAGTTGAGATTAAGAAGAAGAAATCTCCATAAATGCAACAAGTAGGGATCGACACCCGTTTGGGGATCCAAAGTTAGAATGATGATCTCCTCCAAAGTTAAAATGATGGGACCAATTCAAGCTTCAAGTTACAAGAGTTACAAGACATTACAAATTGTGCTCGACAAAGCTCCACTGCTACGAACGGCGGGGTATTTGAGCTTGATATTGTAGAACGATAGCTATTCCCTGCATTTGCCATCATTAGTGGTGTGAAATCCTTCTCATCCGCGTATCTTACAGGACCAAATGATCCCACTGCTGTTTGCAACGTCCTGAAATGCAATTCCAAATAGGCGCCGTAATATAATTAAGACGTATTATTACAATAGTACACCACAAAATATTGTACTATCTAAGCATCTCAAACAGAGGAACCAAGTAAACGGGTACCTTAGCAACGGAGACACGATGACCAATTCAACCTTCTTATCAAGTCCACATTCATGAACATGCTTATGCAAGTTATCAACCTGTTGTGTTTTAATGGAGACTCTTAAGTTTTAAACTTGAAATTTATCCAATTGCTGAATTCCATGAATGAAAGAAGCAATTACCTGCTCCCATCCTAGAGGAGTAAGTTGAGCATCAAAGAATTCTTCAGATTTGTATGCGCTGAAATCCTTTTCTCCTTCAACATTGTGAACTCCTTGAGCATGCCTCACCTGAAATACAGTTTTATATGATGATCCATCGATGTATTTAGAGTGTTGAGAAGAATCAATCCAATACAATATAAATGGAGAAGAAACAAACATCCTCAGACTCGACATAAATTTCAATAAACGTCAATTCAAAATTCAATACCAGATGCAAAGTCTTAGTACGGTGAAACGGAAATAGAGTTGTAGTCGCCGAGCTATCCATATCTTCCAGCAAAAAAAATTAAGCTCCAAGAAATCAAATCTCCAAAAAGAAAAGGCTAATCAAATTGCCCTGTTGATAAACTATCAAATCTTAAAATTGATAATTTTACAATAACCTTCTTGGAACAGAGAGATCCAAGCAAATCAAGAACAGATCGCTAGCTAGCTTTTTCTTACAGTCCCAGCTGATTCTGGTGCTTTCAGTTTCCTGGAATCCGGTTATTGCAAATACTATGAATGTTCCCGGAAAGAGTACTGCTCATCACCATAATGGTGGTGGTGGCCTGCCTGGCATCGGCATATTATTTATTAAATTGTTAGAAGCTAGTAAAGGCATTTAATAATTGAAATTAAAAAAAAAAAGGCATTTAATAATTGAAATTAAAAAAAAAAGGCATTTAATAGTTTTTGGAACCGTTGAATTTTTTAAAAATGAATATTGACTTTGTGCTAGTGTCAATGTATAATTGGCGAGGTTACACATTAGTTTTACTCGAACCCATAGTAAAAAAGTTTAATTGGCTAGGTTAATATAATTTACGGCTAGTCATTTTACGGCCATTAAAACTGTCATTTGCATATATATATAGGTATGGTAATTGACATTCATCATTCCCTACAGTGTTCTAGGTTTGAGAGACGTTACATTGTACTGTGAAGCCTCTTGTGAAAAAGAATGATAACTATATATTTATGGTTTAAAGTAATACATGAAAAACGCCCAGCTTACAACGTCACAAAAATAAAATACAAATAAAATAAAATAAAAATAAATGTAAAACATTAAATCCTACAACATTTCCTTGGATATTGGTGATATGAAGCGTCCCTGGATCTTTCTTAGTGGTGAAGAATGATGCGCCTGATGAAATTGCATACATCATATGCCAAGTATGCTTTTCCTTGCAAATTGATAGTACAATCTCGCTGTCTTACTAAATAGTGAAAGACTCGCATTAAATAAATTGCAGATCCAAATAAAAGAAATTTCCCCCTCTAATACATGAATCGATAAACTGTACATGTATATGAGAGTTTCTCTTTGTCAGCACATGCATTTGAGGCCTAGAAGTAAATAAGAGACTCAGTCTAAATACCAATGGTATGAAAACTTGCAGATTGAACTGATATTATACCTTGACCTAAGAGTACATAAGAGACCTAAAACAACCATAATTCTACATTTTTCAAGCACAAAATGAACATGACATTGCAACTGAATATTAAAATATTTTTTAAATCACCTTCTACAAAGTTTAATATATTTATACATAGTTTGGTTTGTTGGTATCTTAAATGAAATAAAAGAATCTCAAGTATTAGATGATATCCACAGAATAAAAGAAAGGTGATGGATCAAGTATTAGTCATGGTATCTTTAGATGCAAGATCTAGATGTGTTCCTATGCACCAAGCTCTCTTGAACCAAGATAATCTTTAGAAAACTCGACATTTTAGTCATGGCAATCACATATGTGCAAATGAACCACATATCCTATCAAAAACTAGACTTGTACCTTTCTGGAATACCAAAACTTCTTCATCTTCGTCAATGATAAAATGTATGAAATGGAAAAATCAAAGAGGAACTAAACTGATCAAATACAATATTTGATCAATATCTTTTCACTACATAAATGACATAAAACTTAGGCGTAAGGCACCATGAATTCATTGACGTTAAATAAAAAATTATAGAGAAAAGCTAACAACAATTTTCTTAATCAACCAAAACAATAGTGAATAGGGAATCATACAAGTGGGGAATAAAGTTGTGCAAATGATGAAACTTTGGGAAAGGAATTTGATTATAAAAAGTATTAAATTAAGAGTTAAGTTAATGGGAGGAATAAAAGTAACTCCCAAATAAATGGACAATTCCCTTCATATGCCTAAATAAGAAGAATAACTCACAAATAAATGACATTAAATTAACAGGAAAGCAATTTAAATTCATTATCTTAGGTAAAATTAATATTATGTGAATTAATCAGGACCCTTCTTGATATGCCTAAAATATAGATTGAAAATCTTAAATATGTAGCTCAATCTGGACCATTCTTTATATGCCAGAAATGTAACTGAATAACTTAAATATGTGCCTCAATCTGGGCCGTTCTTTATGTGTCCAGACTGTAGATCTCCGTCCAAATAGAAAAACACCATTGTCCCTTATAATATAGATCAATACAATATTTGATCAATATCTTTTCACTACATAAATGACATAAAACTTAGGCGTATTGCACCATGAATTCATTGACGTTAAATAAAAAATTATAGAGAAAAGCTAACAACAATTTTCTTAATCAACCAAAACAATAGTGAATAGGGAATCATACCGTGGGAATAAAGTTGTGCAAAGGATGAAACTTTGGGAAAGGAATTTGATTATAAAAAGGATTAAATTAAGAGTTAAGTTAATGGGAGGAATAAAAGTAACTCCCAAATAAATGGACAATTCCCTTCATATGCCTAAATAAGAAGAATAACTCACAAATAAATGACATTAAATTAACGGGGAAAGCAATTTAAATTCATTATCTTAGGTAAAATTAATATTATGTGAATTAATCGGGACCCTTCTTGATATGCCTAAAATATAGATTGAAAATCTTAAATATGTAGCTCAATCTGGACCATTCTTTATATGCTTTAAATGTAATGAATAACTTAAATATGTACCTCAATATGGGACGTTCTTTATGTGTCCAGACTGTAGATCTCCGTCCAAATAGAAAAACACCATTGTCCCTTATAATATAGATCAATACAATATTTGATCAATATCTTTTCACTACATAAATGACATAAAACTTAGGCGTATTGCACCATGAATTCATTGACGTTAAATAAAAAATTATAGAGAAAAGCTAACAACAATTTTCTTAATCAACCAAAACAATAGTGAATAGGGAATCATACCGTGGGAATAAAGTTGTGCAAAGGATGAAACTTTGGGAAAGGAATTTGATTATAAAAAGGATTAAATTAAGAGTTAAGTTAATGGGAGGAATAAAAGTAACTCCCAAATAAATGGACAATTCCCTTCATATGCCTAAATAAGAAGAATAACTCACAAATAAATGACATTAAATTAACAGGAAAGCAATTTAAATTCATTATCTTAGGTAAAATTAATATTATGTGAATTAATCAGGACCCTTCTTGATATGCCTAAAATATAGATTGAAAATCTTAAATATGTAGCTCAATCTGGACCATTCTTTATATGCCAGAAATGTAACTGAATAACTTAAATATGTGCCTCAATCTGGGACGTTCTTTATGTGTCCAGACTGTAGATCTCCGTCCAAATAGAAAAACACCGTCTGAGTCACTAATGAGTTTAAGTATTTCACAAGAAGTAACTTGAGAAAGAACTAGAATTTCTATCAGCAGGACTCATGGTGATGTTGAGATCACCTAAAACAACCCAAGGGATAGTGACTGATTTACTAAGATCATGAATATATGACCATTGATCAAATTGGTCAGTTGTGTAGGGAGTGCCGTAAACACAAGAAAGAAACCATTCCCCTTTACTAGGGTCATTGGTAACTATAGCATGGATCATGTTGCTAGATGAGCCAACTATATCCACAAAAAAACCGTCTTTCCATAGAAGAATAAGCCCCCCTGCTGCTCCAATGGAAGGGATAAAAAGTTTATTTGGCATGCATAAGAAATTAGTTAGACTAATTATCCTATTATCATTTATTTTAGTTTCACAAATAAAAATAATATCAGGAGCATGCAACAAATTAAGATGACCTATATGATCCCTAGTGTCTTTACCAAGAAAACCTTGACAATTCCAGCTAAGAACTTTCATGTTATTGTTCAAGAAATAATGAGTAATAAGAAGTTTAGAATAAGGTGAATGAATAGAATGAGAATAGTTTAGAGAATGAAAAATTACCAAAACTGCAGCAACCTGTGCACCATCATGAATGTACTCTCTTGCAAATTGTTCTCCCTCTTCAGCCAGATCATGTTCCATATCTTCCACAACCTCAATTGATGTTTCAGTATTATGATTCACAATATTCACAAGGTTACCTTGATTCTGAGATTCCATATTGGGGTTCGAGTCTTGTTCAGTCTCCTCATCAGTAGTTCTGGTTCTCTTAGCTTTTCTGACTCCTTCTTGTTCTGTCTCTTTTCCTTCATTTATCTGTCTCTGACTTGCCTCACAGATTTTCTGGATCATAAGATCTAGGTCATTTGAAATCTCAACCCCATATACTTCAGCAAGATCTTGAATATGAGAAATGTACTCCTCATTTGTGTATCTACGAATTTTTAGATCTTCTCGCTACATTTTACACTCCTCATCATTATGATCAACAGTAAAACATTCCTGGCAAAGCTTATGAGGTTGTCTCTCCCAATGGTACCTGATCCAAGTAACTCCTCCTGAAGCTGTATTCCACCAGCCACCTCTAAAGAGTGGCTTCTTGAGGTCGATTTTAACCCTAGCTGTGATCATACTAGTACCCACTGGCCTGCAGTTTGGTGGTTCAGTCCAGATTTTTGGGCCGAGCTCCTCTAAGGCTTCATCAATAACTTGAACAGAGCGGTGCTCAAGCGAAAGGTTCTTGAACTGGACATTCCAGTCTTGGTGAGTGAATACTTGATCTTTAATATCAATAGTTGGATCATAAATTTTCAAATTCAGATGACATTTTTGAACATTCCAAGGACCCTTTCTCAAGATGGCTTCTACAACTTCCATAGAATTAAACTTGAAAAGAAAAATGTTCTTGTCCATAGCTCTCACTTGTCTTACTTTATACTGCTTCCATAAGATTTGAGACACCTCCTTTCTAACTGTATCTGTCTCTACCGGATCATCAGAGTAAAGTTTTCCAATGAGGGTGTTTCTCCAGTCCTCGGTAGCCGAGGAAATGGCTTTTGTGGAACCGACTACACGCCTGAGGTGTTTGGCGTTGATATCTCGAATCCTAGTGAGTTTCATTTGAGAAGTAATAGCTGTGACTTGGTTTGTTGAGGAAGAAGCCATGAAGTTAGGTTTTGAGCAAGAAACAATGGGTTTCCAAGTGGTAATCTTTGGGTTGTTTATGTCTTGATAAATATATTGACTCTCAGAATATCTATAGTAACCAAATATAGTTATATTGTTATAACTATGATAAGGAATAAAGGGAAAGAAAATAAGCTTGGAATGTGGAGATAAACATATGAAGTTGAGCGAATGACGGGACTGTTTTGACTTGAAAGGAAAAAAACTGCATGTCATCCAATCACGCTTGAAAACAAAGAAACGATGGTGTAGACAATTCAAATTTTGAATTTCACCGATCTGAATCGACTCGTTAACTCAAGATCGATAATCTTTGGAATCTCTAAGTAATCATAAACATGATCAAAATCATAATACTTGGACATCTTGTTTTGTTCTACCATATTGGTAGATTGCAATAATGCTGATGTAGAAGTTGTGAAGATCACATGAGGCTGCAACAATATCATTGGTAGAAGTAGATAACATTGGACAAAAGTCCAAAACTGAATGCCATTCATGATAGTGAACTTGGCTCTGCAAGAAAGAGAAGTTAGCAACACATTAGAAAAACCATAGACAAAGAATAAAAAAATTGAATTTGGTAACTACTTTTATTGCTCTTTATTATACCGATCTATATTCATTTCCATCTCAAGATAAAATTAAAAAAAAAGGACCAATTGAGCACGCCATAAACTAAGACAAAACCGAACCTACGAGTTAGAAAAAATAAACTTTCTTTTTTTCTTGAGCAGATTAGCTTGACTGTCTCTGTCCGTGCACCATGACCCATCTGGGAGCTAGAAGAGCATCAATTCTGTTTGACATCTTCTCTTATTGGCTCTAATATGGAAATACTTGGAGTTCATATCCATGTCTTTTTAAAAATGGTCCCTTGCTTTTTGCCTGTTTGAACTTGCAATAATATCATTAAGAACTCTGATATCCTTTTCGAGATTTATAACTGCAGCAGTGTTTGAACCGGAGATGTCTGTGGCTTGTAAATTTGATAGCTCAGATTGAAGCTGTGAAATCCTGTTATTGATATTACCAAAAATGCTTTTGCTCCAAATAGACAAAGTATGTCTAGTGTTAGACAATTTGTTAGACAGGATATAAGCATGAGAACCGGAATAATGAGATAACCACGCAGCTTTGATTTCCTCACTACATCTATCATGTTGGAGCCAATGTTCAAAGAATTTCCAAGATCTACCTGAAGTTACATGAATTTTGGATAGTTCAAGTAAAATGGGTAAATGGTCAGAACCATTTTGGGCAAGGTGACTAAGGCTAGAATTGGGATAAACTAAGGACCATTCACTATTGATCAAAGCTCTATCTATCCTAGAATAGTTTGGTTTTCTATCCTAGGGTGGACTTCAAATGGATCTGTCACCTTATCGGATTGGATTTGCAGTTGGTTTGACGATCTACAATCAAGAAAACTTACTGAAAAGGATATCTGCAACAGAGCTATCATCTGTTGGTGTCTCTGGTCAGACAGATGCGACAAAGTTTTTAAGAACATCAATCCTCTGCCTGATAGAATAATCAAGAGGTGTAGAAGCTACATTGAGGAGCATTCAACACTGAAATTCCCTTTATTGCATTCTAAAAACAAAACCAGTCGTTCTAACATTCACTGGAATCCCCCTCCACCTGATGCTCTTTGCCTTAACTGTGATGGTTCTTATAAAGACTCTAATGGAGGAGTTGGTCTAATCATTCGTAATAATGCAGGTACACAGCAAGGAGCACGATGCATCTATCTTCAAAACTTAAGGGACGCGGAGCATGCTGAATGTGTAGGATTGTGGGAGGGAGTTAACTGGGCAAAGAGTTTGAAGTTAGAGAACGTACATTTTCAACTGGATGCTAAAGCGAGTTGTAGATGCGAGAAACAACATCAACAGACTCTATTGATTGGAGATTATTAAATATGATCAAGGACATCAGAAATTATTTTACTTCTTTTAATTCTTGGAAATGTTCATACATTCCCAAAGAATGTAATAAGGTAGCTGACATTCTCTCAAAGTTAGCCAGAGAGAGATGTCTAACTAGTTTTTGGTTTAGCACTCCACCAAATGAGATTTCAGCTCAATTACTGGCTGATGTAACTCATGTGTCAATCTGATTTGATCTAAATCAATAAAACTTTCTTATCGTTTCAAAAAAAAAAAAAAAAAGTAGTTACCAATAACACCCAATTGCATGATGGGTCACATGAGGATAGGCATGAGAGAAGCACTAGACTGCAAAGGGCATATATGTGACTACCTTAATTTCCAGAGCCAGAACAAGTATTTACAAGAAGAAGAACGTTTCAAGTACTGAAATTTTACTACCGGAAATTAATGCATAAATCATTTTATTTCTGACCTTGTGTGCACTATGATCAAAATGCTTAAAAAAGTAGTAGCTAGCACGCTCCGTGCTACGATACCTAACATGGTTTCGCGAGTATTAAATTGAAAACCTCATAATGTTGATAAACTCTACTTCTCTCAATGAAACGAACTTTGATATCACGAATCTTATTACCCACCTAATCTAACTTTTCGATATGAAAAAAAAATAGGGCGTGTTATACGGTTGCAGGGCTGCCCCTAAATGGCTAAACGGAGGCGAGTATAAAAAGTAGAGACACTAATAAGTGCAAGATCCTTTTATTTCTTAGAAAATGGAGAGAGAAAGAGTGCAAAATACGCTCTACCTCGACAGGAAAAAGTTTGTGGTTTCCATGGAAACAATAGGGAATACATCAGGAATTAGGGTGGAGGAAAAGAAGAGCAGAGGTTTCAGTTCGTGGATACACTTTTCAGCGGATTCTAGCTTTTGGTTGGTGGAGACTTTACAAGAAGCAATGGATCGCCAAGACGAAAACTTAAGATGGCCAAGACGTGAAGGTGAAGCCTCATATCTTTGTGAGGTGAAGGAGAATGAAGCAGAAAGATACTTTAGAATCTCTAGAGTTAGAAGAGGAGATCAGCCTAGATCATACGCCCTATGCATTCCTCCTGGAGATGCGTGTTATTATTGGTTAGTTCTCTGCAAGGAGATTCAAAGAGTTCTCAAGGAAAACAATTTCATAAGGAGACATACTCATGTAGTTCCTTCAAGATTTGCTTTTCAACAACTTTTACCAAATAAGTTTGTTCAGGAGAGAAGATGCAAGGGAGTGATCAAGGTTAAGAGTTTTGTTAGATGTCAAAGAATTGCAAAGGAAGTTTTGAAGCAGATGCATTGGGACTCTTTTCCTGATATGAAGATTATTGATGACCAATCTGCATACATTGATCTGATTAGAGATTATTGGTTAGATTTGTGGAAGCCAAAGAAAATCATTGTTGATGATTCAGTTGTTGTGTTATCTAAGCATAATGACACAGAGGAAATCATTAATAAAATATCTAAGGAAAATTGCAGAATTGAACAAGATATTACAATACCAATTCAGGCTATGTCCAGGTTTGGTAAATGGCTAAAAATTAGAGGCATTCCTCACAAATTCTGGAGTTAAAAGCTTTTCAATTCAATAGGAGAATCGCTAGGAGGTCTAATTGATATCGCATCAAGCACTCTAAAGAAGGAAAGTCTTACACCATGTTTGTTTACTCTTGACTCATCTGAGTCGTCTGGATCTGAGTCATCTGGATCTGAGTGAAATCACCTGACTCATCTGGATCTGGCTTGATATGTTTGTTTTGAGTCAGATCTGACTCATCTGACTTAAAAAATGTGAGTCAGTTGTTTTGTCCCATGAGTCAGGGGTATTTTGTTACCTGACTCAAATGGGTCCGAGTCAGGGGTTATGTCTGAGTCAAATTTCGAGTCAGATCTGACTCAAAATGCAAACAAATGATCTGACTGCTGACTCGGCCCGAGTCAGGGGTTGACTCAGATCCAGACGCCGAGTCAGCTGCAAACAAACAAGGTGTTAATTTTTTCAGAATATCTGTCAAGGGAGATTTCTCGGAAATTCCGGCGGTTCTTGTGGTTGAAGACGGAGACCAAAAGTTGGTTGTTTCCATTGAATGGGATTACAAATTCAACCCAAAGAATAAGGCATCTTTAGAGGATTTTAACAGGCTGTTAGTTGAATTCGAAAATAAGCAAGCTTCAAATTTAAATTCAAACACAGTCTCTCCCGCTTTTTCAGGTAAAAAATTGGTCAGAGTCTTGGACCTAGTTTAGAGTGATTTGAGTCAGAAAACTCATGAGAACGAGTCAAGACTTGGTTTGACGTACAAGACAATTATGGTCAGCTTGGGTTGTTTCCAAGACAATTGTTTGGAAGTGGAGGATTTACCAACAGATACTATTAGGGATACGTTGCCTCTCTATGTAAATAATTCTCAACAGTTATTCACTGTGACAGAGGACCAAATTGTTATCAGTCTAGGTGACATAGAAGACACAAATATTGATTCAAGTGAAGTTATCTTCTCAACTTCTAAATTAGTGTTTGAGTTATGTTGTCGTTTGGGTGGAATCACTGATAAAGATGAGAAACATGTTAAGGAAGTTATAGAATAAATTCTATTTAAATACATGGACAAATGTAAGGCTATAACAGATGGAAAAACAGTGCAGGATAGTTGTGACTCTAATAATTCAGGTGATTCCAGTGGTAAAGAGGCGGAGTTGGATTGGGTAAGTTCAAGGGAGAATATGGATGGTAATGGGTCTAAAATACTAAATTGGAATATTCGGGGACTAAATGCTTATGATAAGCAGATAGCTTTGAGAGATCTAATTGTTGCTCATAAATGTTTGATTTATACAGTACAAGAAACGAAAATGGTACAAATCTCAACCTGGTTTGCTAGACAATTGTGGTTTGATGCTGATTTTGGTATGGAATTTTCTCCATCGCAAGGCAGTGCTGGAAATAATGGAGGGCTTATTAATATGTGGGATGCTAATGTTTTGGAGTTGTTGGATAAGAGGGTCTCAACTCAATCTCCTGTCTATTTCAGTTTAGAAGTAATGGCTTCAAATTCATCCTTACGAATGCTTATTCACCGTGTGATTACGATTTGATGGAGGATTTTTGGAGGGATCTTGCTGAAATAAGAAATTGGTGTTTGGAACCTTGGTGTTTTGTTGGTGATTTAAATTCCGTAAGAAGTGATGCAGAAAGAAACAAGAGTGGTGGGGATGCTAGAAACATGGGCTTTCTTAATGAGTTTATTCTTGAACAAGAACTGATAGACTTACCTCTTAATGGTGGTTCGTATACTTGGAGCAACAAGCAAGACGACCCGTTGTTATGCAGACTTGACAGGTTTCTTGTGTGCATAACTTTTGATGCAAAATTTAGTAATGCAACACAAACAATTCTGGTAAGGACGATTTCAGATCATAATGCATTATTGCTGGAGTTATCGGCTAGTATTAAGGTCAATTATTGTTTTAAAATAGAAAATCATTGGCTCAAACATCCGGATTTTGTTAAGCCAGTGGAGTACTGGTGGAAGGATTTGATTTTTGTTGGTACTCCTGATTATATTCTCTTTAGGAAGCATCAAAATTTGAAGTACTTCATTAAGAATTAGAATAGGACAGTTTTTGGTAATGTGAAAAAGGAGGAGAATGACCTGACTGAAAAGATTAAATCTTTAAATCTTTTAAAAGAAAGTGCTGCTTTATCTTCTATTCGACTAGAGGAAAGAGATAACCTTTTGGTGAATCTAAATAACGTTAAGGTTAATAGAGCAAGGATGGCATTCCAGAGAGCAAAGGTTAGGGGATTCAAGGAGGGAGACAAGAATACAAGGTACTTCAATAAGATTGTTAATGCTAAAAGAAGAAGAAATTGTATTACTAAATTGTAGGTGGCAGGAGTAGATGTTTTCAACCAGGAGATCATTAAAAGGTAGATTCATCAATATTATTCTTCTTTATTTACTGCTTCTTCTTCGGTTAATCCTACTTTTAATAATATGTCTTTTAAGAGTATTGATATCACTCAAAAGTGTGGCTTGAGAGACCTTTTGATGAAGAAGAGGTAATGGAGCTATCAAGAAGTTTGGTGCCAATAAGGCACCTAGACCAGATGGCTATAACCTTGAGTTCTATAAAGCTTGTTGGGGATTTATGAAGCATGATGTCATGGCAGCAGTCAATGCATTTCACAGCAACGGTAAGCTCGACTGGAGGCTGAATATGTCGTTCATTAAGCTCATTCCTAAGAAGGAAGACTCTGCTACATTGAAAGACTTCAGACCTTTCAGTCTTATTAGTAGCTTCTACAAGATTATTTCTAAGTTGTTAGCTGAAAGAATCAAACCTGTTATGCCTTGTCTTATCTCTAATTCGCAGGGAGATTTCATTAAGAATAAGCAAATTCTGGATGGCATTTTAATTGCTAATGAATGTATAGATAGCAGGCTAAGACAGAAAGAACCAGGAATTTTACGTAAAATAGATATGGAGAAGGCTTTTGACAACGTCAATTGGCCGTCTCTTTTTACTATTTTGATAAAGAATGGCTTTGGAGATAAATGGATTCAGTAGATTCATTAGTGTGTAAATGGTACGCAATTTTCTATCCTGTTTAATGGAGAAGCAACTATTAGAATCAAGCCTTTTAAAGGGATCATGCAAGGTGACCCTTTATCACCTTTTTTGTTTCTTTTGGTGGTGGAAGTGTTATCGATTTTGCTCAATGAGGCAGTTTCAGAAAATAAAATTGGTGGTTTTCAAGTGTTAGAGGGTGGTACTACTATTTCTCATCTTCATTTTCCCGATGACACAATTATATTGCTTAATGCTTCTACAGAGGAGGTAAGAAGATTGTTGATTATTTTAATGATGTTTGAGATTTTAACAGGTCTTAAACTGAATTTGGATAAGAGTTCTATGACTAGAATTGGTGCTGATGACTTGATTAATGATTTGGCTACGGAGTTGGTGTGTAAGATTGAAACACTTCCCATTGTTTACTTGGGCATGCCAATTGGTGCTTCAAAAAGGAATGCAACTATTTGGGATGTGGTTATTGAAAGGATAAAGAGGAAGTTGGCTCCATGGAAAAGAAAGTTCTTGAAAAAGCATGAAGGATCACATTAATAAAAAGTTCTCTAGAAAGTATAACAATTTCTTTCTTGTTTGTTCATTATATGCCTGTGGCTATGGAAAAGAATCTCAACAACATTATGAGAAAATTCTTATGGGGTAAGGATGAGACTAAAAATAAAATGAGTTGGGTGTCAGGGGAAGTCTATTGCTAAATCTAGAAGAAAAGGGGGATTGGGAATCAGGAGTCTAAGCCTTATAAATAGGTCACTCATGGCTCAGTGGCATGGGATATACGTTAACGAGAAACTGCATGGTGGAGGAAGATAGTTTGCGAGGAGACTAAATCTGATGAAGCTTGCTTAGTTCCGTTACACAACAATGAGCCAGTTAGGGGGAGTATGTGGTTTGAAATTCAAAAAGCTAACAATGATTTTTTTGATTCTGTTAATATCCAGGTGATGACTGGGAGAAGTGTGCGTTTCTGGCATGACTGGTGGGTTGAGAGAAGATCTTTTAAGGATAAGTATCCAAGACTCTACAAGTTTAGCGGACAGAAATTTGAATAAGTTGTAAATATGAAGAATATACACTGGAGTTTGTTTTTTCAAGGGAGTTTAACCCAGTAGAACGGATTGATCTTCTCGAACTGAAGCATGATTTGAGGAATGTAACGCTGATACAGGAAGAAGAAGATTCAATGGAAGGAGATTATTCGGCAAAGGCTATTTACAACAAGTTGGAAGACTCTGACAATGACTGGGATTTTTTTGGTGTCGTGCATAACAAGTTTGCACCACCGAAAGTAGTTTTTCTTATTTGGGCAAGTATGCACAATTCAGTTCCAACTAGGATGATGTTGTAGAGAAGAGGAGTTGAGATCAATACAAATTTATGTCCTCTATGTAATTCAGATGTAGAAACTCAGGAACATCTTTTCCTCCACTATAGCTGGGTTAGGGATTTATGGACTGTTTTTATTGATTCTTTACGGGTGAAGTGGGTGCTTCCAGCGAATCTTCAGAGTATGTTACTCGGCTGGAAGATTGATAGGGTTTCGAGAAGAGTAAAGATTATTTGGCAGGTACTTCCCTCCCCTATTTGTTGGGAATTGTGGTTAGAGCGTAACAGAAGAGTCCATGGTGGAAGGGAAAACACAGGGATGAAGTGATTCATGCAGTGAAGCTTGATATTTGTCTTTGGTGCTCGGATTCTGGAATTTTTAGCAACTTCACAATGAATCAAATTACTAAACACTTGGAAGACATCATTTATATAATTGATTAAAATAATTTGAAACAAACTAAATTGAAGTAGTAGGCAAGTGAGCAACAAGCTGCTCCACTAACCCTTTTTGAATTGCAAATCCTATCTTCTTAATTGAGGTTTTTTAGTTTTTTCTTTGGGAGGTCCTGTTAATGACCTTTTGTACGTACCATTGTAATTACCATTTTTTCCTTTTCAATATATCCTTTTTTTCCTCAAAAAAAAAAAAAAAAAAAATCAATTAAAGTTTGAGAGTGACAAATGATCATGGATATTAGAGAGGGTATTTTTCTTAATGGGAATCGAACACTTACTTTCATTAAAGTGTGCCCTTCATGATAATGTAAATTTGCTACTAATTGTAACACCCGAATAGTTTTCTCTATTTAAGGCCCTCCCTAAGTCTCTGATATCACAGACTTGTAAGCTAGTTACTTATTTCCTATCATACAGTATTTACTATTGCATGCCAATGGCTCAAATTCACAGTCTACATGCTCAAGTAGAGTTGAAAAACTGCACAGCAGACCAATTTTATGGTTTTCTTAAGAATGAAATGACCACTCTGCCGCATGTTATTCCTCATATCTTCGAGAGTTTCCAAATTCTTGCTGGGGATGGAAAGAGTGCGGGCACCATAAGGCTCTCGAAAGTTGCAATGGGTAAGTACTGATATTTAACTACGAATTTATTGAATTGTGATCAAAATATTTAGACAGCAATGAATCTAGAGCTATACTTCAAGGGAGGATTGATCCCGGAAAAATAATTAAGGGACGAGTTAACCGCACGCCCCTCATAGATTTACCACTGCATTCAGTGTTGTCTTGTCAGCAATTAGCCTAGGTGATTATGATCTCATTATCTAAGCACACCTTGTTATCGGTTGTTATTTAGGGACTTCTCATGTGGAGATGGTGAAAGATAAGATTGAAGCTATTGATGATGAAAGTAGGACTATTAGTGTCAGTGTTGTCGATGGAGATGTCTTGCGTATGTACCCAACGTTTGAGTACACGTTGGCGGTTACTCCACTGGTTACACAAGGAAGTGAGCAAAGCTGGTTACTGAAACTGTCCGTGGAGTATGAGAAAGAAAACGAAGATGTCCCTCATCCACATCAGTATGTAGAGTTCGCAACTTCTGCTAATAAAGCCATTGCTAGCCACCTTGCAAACAAGGCCGAATTTATGTACACAAGCTGGATGTACTAATGATGTTCAAATATTATTAGCTTAAAAGGTGATCTCACTAATATAAAGAAAAGAGGTATTTTCACCAGTTTACAGTGAACTGACTATTATGCCCTTGGGCATTTTTTTTTTCTCTTCCTCACTTTTTCGTGATTTCTTACCAACTCAAGGGTATTTGGTTATTTGTTGTGTCTTTTCTCCAAAAACCCATCGAAGAAAACTCAGAATACTCGCCTTCCAGCAGATCGAGCTGCAATCTCTCTCAACTTATCATAATCATACCGAATCACATCGCTTACACAAACAGAAACACTGTGATTCTAAGGTGGGTTGGAGAACGACTACTCGATTTCATTAGTAGCGGCTCAAACTCAATTGCAAAATCCCCAAATCGTTTGGTCTCAAAAATATTGAAATCTCGGGGATTTTGAATTGAAGTTTAAGATTTCAATTGAAATCCAGAGTTGAACATGATTATTGGGTTGTCCGTTGGAGAACAATGACTCGATTTCATCAGTAACTCAATTGCAAAATCCCCAAATCGATTTGTCTGAAAAAATTGAAATCTCGGGAATTTTGATTTGAAGTTTGAGGTTTCGATTGAAATCCAGAGGTGAATCAGATGATTGGGTTGTCATTTATGGAGTCTCATGCACGTAGGAAGTGAAACCAAGAACTGGGAACTGCGAATTAAGTTTCAGGTAAGGAGTCTTTAATTTGCTATCTTAAATCCCCAAGGCTGTAAGAATTGTTTTGATCATCTTTAATTTGCTATATTCGAAAAAGAAGAAAACAAAGTACAACATTTTTCTTTTTCTGTTTTATATGTTCATTTTCTTCGTCCATTTTCAGGGAAATGGTTATTGTAATTTGATCCTGATAATTTCTCATTTTGGTTAGATTTTCTTACCATTTATGTTTATAATTAGTACATTGTTCTGTAATTTGTTAGGGATTTTGATGGTGCTTGGTACGTGTTTGACGAAATGGGTCAAAGAATATAGGAGATTTTTAAAGACAGTGGTGTTCATAATGAGTTTCACTTGACATCTAAAACTTCTACAAGACATAATGCAATTTCATAATGAGTTTTTTTTTTTTTTTTTTTTTTTTAGTTTCAAGTTGTTTTCACCTGTTTATTATAGGGTACAAGACTACAAACAATTGACAGCATCCGGAGAATGTAATCAGATAAAAGAGAAGTTACGGTTCCTTCAATGTGACCTACCAATGCCTCGAGGAAGAGATCCCGTGAAAGTGCAGTATATATTGATGCTTCAATGGAGTGCAACCCGGCCTCTATCTCCAGACTTTGCAAAATTCCGTGACTTATTAACAGGCTCAATGTCAGGTATTGATGCAAGCACAAAAAGAAAAAGGTCAGTCATCTTCCTCATATGCACCGAAAATCTAATTTTCTGAAATAGATGTGTTCATTTTTTCCGTAGGGTAACTATTTTCTTCATTGCAGTATTTCATTTGGGTAGCAATGATTGATCAAGTGTTGTGATGAATTTAAATTTCGAGTTTTCACCTTGAATTGTTATTCCCTTGGACGTGTATCTATATCCTCTGACCACTTCTTATTGGACGGACAGTAGTCGTGTAGCCTAGGTCATTCTTTGTTGCCTGCATTCAAGTATTTGGGAACTAATGTTTGTTTGATGCTCACAAGTCGCACTGTCACAGCATTTGGAAAATCTTATTTGGCTTTACAAAACCAAACTATTGTAAATTGATTAGCAACTGAACTGAACGCTCATCGCAGTTATACACTGAGTCAAAATGCTGATTCACATTGATCACCAATTTTATTTGTACGGTTATATACCTGTCTTGAAATTGGCTTATGCTTATGAGTTTGTCAAATTGACCAAGAGTTTTACTGATACTTGCTAATTCTTATGAATTAGTTAGTTTATATGACTGACTTTGTGATATTGGTTATTTGGTTTATGGTTCAGATCAGCAGCACTACGTATCATACTTTTAACCATTTCCGACTGTCTCCTCTTTCAGGTCATGGGGCTTATGGTGGTAAGATTGTTGTGGAGCTCGATTCTATATCGGGATTTGGAAACTACTTAGGTATTAACAGTAATTCTCAATTCTATCGGGATTTTGCATTCAGTACAGAAATGGTGCATGATTTGTATTTAATGAATATTTTAGGTTCCTGTCTTACTTTTGTATTCATGAATCTTTAAGTGGGTTTGTTTGATTTTTTTCTTGGAATGGAAAGGAAAGCGCGATTGCTTGCGTACATTATTTCAGGTAAGGATTGTGTTGATCATCTTTGATTTACCATCTTAAATCCCAATTCCCTAGATAGAGGGAGGTGTACAATATAGGGATGTACCTGAATTGAAATTTTGATCAAAATTGGGGAAAGATTGTTTCTGGATCTGTAAATTGTTAAGGTGTTTTCAGAATTCATATACTTTGAATTAATGGTTTTGTCTGTTTTGGGGTATTAGTGTGTCTTTTGTTAGTGGTAAGGTGTAGTGATGGTGGTGGTGAAGTAGCCATAAACGAAGAGAGAATCAGAGATGGAAATGAAGGCAAGAAATATGTTTCAAATGAGGAACTGATTATAAGATTTCAATATGTTCATGATGAGTTTCATTTGACATCTAAATCTTCTACCAGATATATTGCAGTTTTATAATGAGGTTATTATACAAATAATTGGTAGCATCCGAAGAAAGTAATCAGAAAAAAGAAAAGTCATAATACAGTTCCTTCAATGCGATCTGATAACGCCCCAAGGAAGAGATCCTGTGAAAGACCTCATTATTGGTACCCTGTATTAGCTTTCCGGTTTCCAAATATATGACCTGTTAAAATGTAAATAAGGCTCGGAACAAGCATTGACTTAGGAAGTGAAGAAATGTCTGGATATTTCGTACTAACTTAAATTCTTGACGTAAAAGTATATTTATGATTGAAAAATTATTAAATGAAAATTTCTGAGTTTAGTTGTAATTATTTTTGCAGATTAGCATGAGTTTTCACCACTTGGCGTTGATCGTGGAATCCGACCATTGACTGATTGTTGACTTTGCCGGTGACTATCACACGAAAACAAAATTACGAACGGAATGGCAGGCGCATAGCGCATGCGTGTTATACTAGTATGCATAAATAAGACTTCAGTATTCGATATCTTTACACAAAATTGGTCAATTAACCCAATAACGATATTTTCTGGATGAAAAAGACATGTAAATTTTGATACTATTTAAATGGACGAGAATGTAAAAATAGCCGGGATGTAAACATTTTCATCCTACCCATTTTTAAATATTTTTTCTTATTTTAAATTTACATCAGAATACATCTAGTTTTACCATCCCTATTTTTTAAGTTTAAGCAAGGATGAATCCAGATTCATTCTTGCTATTTTTTTGGTGTCCATTTTACCCATACTAATTTTTACTCGTACATTAAAACCATGTTTTTAAAATATTTGGGCAATTGACCTAATTTCTCATATGTTTAATGCATGATCCCGCTAATTTTGCTTCACTAATTAACATTGATAAACCGACTTCACTGATCAAAATGAAACTTAAACAAATCATTATATTAGGCTCAGTATGTCAAACGCAATTTCTTGCAATTCCAAAGAGTTCATTGCAATTGCAGGGATTAATTGTTGATCATTGATATCAAACTTTCGCAGAGGTATGACATACACTATGTGCCGGAGATTAAAGAAAAGGACATGAATTAAGAGCCGGTATTCTCTGCGATCTAAACTAAAGAAAAAACAAGCGTAAAAATATGATTCTAGCACCCTATGGTGACCATGTACGGCTCCTTAGTTTTTTATTAAAAAAAAAAAAGGAAAGGAAAGATGCTCTTTATTAATAAACCTGGTAGGCTGGTACCAATGGCAACACTTGCATGAAATTGACAAATCATATTCGATTTGAATAGATTTTTTTCTATATAATGCCCTCCTTGATTCAATGGTATCACACACTAAGCTAGGTACTCTCATTTCCCATCATGCAGTAGTATATTGTTGCCAGGGACGAAGCTAGGATTTATTGTTTGGGGGACAAATATATATATATATAGTAGTTTCGCCATAAAAGTAAGCGGCCGAAGGCCGCAATTTTTTTTTAGGCTTTGATATTTTCCTTCAAATGATGTCACCAAAATATCCAATAAGTCTTAAGATGTTTAGATTGATGGTTGAATTTAATATTTTGATATTTTTCACTTCTTTCCTACATAATTTTGATATTAAGCCAAGTTTTTTACGATAAGTACCTAATACCAGTAGTTTTTGAAGTGTATAATAAAGGATTCAAGGCTCTCTATGTAATATATAAAGATAAGGGAGACAAATCTACGAATACTTATAATTTTCAAGCCTAAAATGGTAATTATGTAAAGCATGTATATCTAAATAGGAAATCCTAGGGGGGACTGTTGTCCCCACTAGACTGGGTGTGGCTCCGTGCCTGATTGTTGCATAGTAATGGCTCTAATTCACAGACGAGTTGAAAAACTGCTCGGCTGATCAATTTTATAGTTTTCTTAAGAATGATATAACCAAACTCCCACATGTTTGTCCTCAAGGGTTTCCAAATTCCTGTTGGAGATGGAAAGAGTGCTGGTACTATATGTTGGATATTTTCAATATCTTAGAAAATAAAATGGTTTTATGTTTTGGTTTGCCGCTATGACGGGGAAGTATTCTGTGTTGGATAAACACAATGGATGTTAGTTGGAGATGAAGAGACACCTTTAATAGGTGTGATGGTTCATAAAAGACAACCATTCCCAATAGACACCTTATGTGTCTTTTGGAAGTAAAGAGGCATCTCCAATAGGCATGAATATCCCTATAAATGGTGAAGGCATTCTCCCATTCTAAACAATCAATTCAACCTGTTTTCTCTCTATCTAAAGCATCATCAGAATTACTTTCTAGTGTGTTCTTGATTGGGTCAAGGGGTGCAAACCTTGAATCCAATTTCTCTGTTGTAGGGCTTTCATTGTATCCTGAAGGCATTATTTCGCATACCTGTTGCAATCGCCAATTGATATTGGGAGGGTAGAAATAATCGTCTAAAAGAAATCTTATGAGCCTTGAAAGCTTTTGAGTACAACAATTTCTTTTGTGTTTTTCATCCTCCGTTTTTACCCAAATTTTCCAACAGTTTTAGACGATTAATTTTCTTCGACAATGGAGGATGAAAGTTTGATTGTACCGTTTTACAAGAAACATAGTGACTGGTTGGTTCCAATTTTAGGAACGTTTCAATGGTTATTTTTCTGAGACAAATGGGGACTTTCACGAGATGCTGTAAACACATAAAACATGTAGTCCTCCTGATTGTGATTTGTATCACATGTGTTAATTGATGAGAGCAAATCTTTTGCACAATCTCTGATCGGTGAGTACTTTCATGGAGAATGGGAATCTAACACCAACCAAGGAGTCTGTTGAAGTACGGTAAGTTTCTCATTCCTCTATTTTAATTTTTTGCAAATTAAAATGGTGATGACAGGCATGTTTATCAAACGGAGAATAGGGTCATACTGGATTTCTGATCTAGAGATTGCCTTAGAAATTTTGTGGTGATTAGTGGCAGTCGTATCATGTTTACATCTCTGTACATATATTGTTTGTGAATATCTGTTGATATCGAATCACCTCATTGGTAACTTTGTAAGCATGTTGTAACTGGTTTGTATACTAGATGTTTGCATATATGTCTAGGTCAGAAAGTGTTTGTACAGCCAAATCCTAAGAGATGTGATTGTAGTACTAAAATGGATTTGAAGATGCCTTTATGAGCATGGTGCGACGATATCGAACACTGTTTAAACCACACTGTTTTCCTAGTATGCCTAGTGGGCGATGGTTTAAGTCATCCTGTTGCCATCGTTAACCAAATCCAAAAGAGTGGTATACCTACGTATGTTGGATTTGAAGATTTCTTTTGAGAAATTTATGGGTGCATTTGGCGGTACTTGATACAAGTAAAGGAAGTGTCGTTAAATGACACAGTTTTGGTCGCGTGACAATAGAGGAGTATTGTCATGAATGCTCTATAATTAGAGAACCAATAGAGATCACCAATGATTGTTTAGGTAACAATTTTATTGTACGAATATAATCCCTGCGATAGGAATTATAAATTTTGAAGTATGAAACCGTCATGCATTACATGAGCATAATTCTTGTGATAAGAATTATAGGTTCCAAAATCTGGAAATTGGCATGTCTTAAATGACATTGAAAGGGATGGAATACCGGTGAATATGTAACGTATTGGAAGATTGGGCGCGCGACCAAATATCCAACGATGAGATGTTACGATATTACCGATGCATAAATAATGAACATTTGCATTACATAATGTAAAATGTTAAATAGACATTATCTATGTTTTTTGGGTATAAATTTGTAGAGGATTGGACATGAGTAGAGGAGTTACTCATTGTAATAATGTGCTTCTTAAAATAGCAAGAAAGTTGCCTACAAATTTTATATGCCTCTAGTGTATGCAAGTCTATAATGACTTTCTTGTGAATTAACCGTAAATGTTAATTAGGATCACTAGAGAAGTTACAATTATTTTGTAAAATTAAATAGGAACATTTTTAATAATGTTGTCAAAATTGATTGCATAAATGGATGCAATTAATGAGGAAGAATGGCTTAGAACCTAACTTGTAGAGATCCCATTTTTTGGAAGAAGCATCTCAAGCGGTCTTGATTAATTGTGAATCAGGCTATGATCTATAACTTCTGTAACAAAGACTTATAATGAAAAGTCAAGACATACAAGTCTTATACATTGAACGGTAAGTCAATCACTCAAGAAATGAGTAATTGCAGTTAGCCATTGAAACGGAGAAAAACTGGGCAGATATATTTTTGAAAAGTCTCCCAAAGGAAATGTTTTCAATGAAGTATACAGAAATGGGACTAAGGTCTGTGAAGGAAGGTTGATCACCCATAGCAGAAACCCAACCTATGTTTTGAAAAGGATAAACAAGGTTCAATGTGGTACCAAAAAGCTATGGAAGTGATTATGGTGCACTAAGTATAAAACTTCTCATTTCTGTTTAGTGCAGGGATTCTGCAAGAAAACAGGATGGATATAAATCCTTAATAAGTCTAACTTTTATCACAAGGTGTCTCGCAGAAACACCTTCGAGACTTACCTATATGAGTATGGAAATCAGGCCGTTTCCTAAGAGAAGAAGACCGTTCTCTAAAGAAGACTCATGAATCAAGGATATAAGCACATGGCCATTAACGTGCAGCTACAGAACACATGATTTATGAAATCAATATGTGTGGAGACTCCGGTTTTATCATAAGGGATACTTGGTTCAAGACTGGTTTCACCATAGAATCTCGATAAGGCTTTGAGTTTCTTACACTAAGTGAAGGTTCAAATCCAAAAGATACCTATCATTTATGTGTTGATTTCAACGATGATGCTTAGTCTCAATTTAGCTTGAACTACGTTGGCTTGATCCCACTGGGTACGTAGGCGATCACTTGTGTGATGCAGCCACTGCGATTTAAAAGTTTTGTTTTTATTTTCATGTTTTTGGTTATTGAAAATAGGGGAGATTGTTGGATATTTTCAATATCTTAGAAAATAAAATGGTTTTATGTTTTGGTTTGCCGCTATGACGGGAAGTATTCTGTGTTGGATAAACACAATGGATGTTAGTTGGAGATGAAGAGACACCTTTAATAGGTGTGATGGTTCATAAAAGACAACCATTCCCAATAGACACCTTATGTGTCTTTTGGAAGTAAAGAGGCATCTCCAATAGGCATGAATATCCCTATAAATAGTGAAGGCATTCTCCCATTCTAAACAATCAATTCAACCTGTTTTCTCTCTATCTAAAGCATCATCAGAATTACTTTCTAGTGTGTTCTTGATTGGGTCAAGGGGTGCAAACCTTGAATCCAATTTCTCTGTTGTAGGGATTTCATTGTATCCTGAAGGCATTATTTCGCATACCTGTTGCAATCGCCAATTGATATTGGGAGGGTAGAAATAATCGTCTAAAAGAAATCTTATGAGCCTTGAAAGCTTTTGAGTACAACAATTTCTTTTGTGTTTTTCATCCTCCGTTTTTACCCAAATTTTCCAACACTATATGGATCGAGAAAGTTGCTTCGGGTAAATACAAAAACTTCATCAAATTGTGACCAAAATATTGTTTCTTAATCACAAAATTGGTTAAAAAGACCAAAATCAATAATTTCTGGGTGAAAAAGACATCTAGATTTTGATACTGTTTAAATGGACAAAAATATAAAAATAGCCAGGATGTAACCAGTTTCATCATAGCCATTTTCAAATTCTTTTTCTTATTTTTAATTTACATCAGGATGCATCCAGGTTCATCCTCGCTATTTTTTAAGTTTAAGCCAGGATGAATCTAGTTTCATTCTTGCTAATCTTTTTTTGTGTCCATTTCACCCATAATAATTTTTACTTGTCCATTTGAACTATGTTTTAAAATTTTTTGGACAAATGACCCATTTTCCGTTTCTTAATTTGTTTTTGAAATCCAACTTTCATATTTCATTCTATAGGAAAATTCTAAATTTGAAACCATTGGTATTAATTTGATCGACCTTCCGAGCAAGTCAAGTTTCACCTTTTCTATTTTCTCACCATTTTATATGGGCTTGTGGTAGTTTCTAATATTGTACATGCAGTATTAAGCTGCTTACCATCCTATAGGCTCTTAGGCCTCTTCCTATGGGTATGCCAAACACTGATATTTGGCATATATGCACCCACTATGGGTATGCCAAATTGCCAAACTCATATGCCAATATGTTATTCCTGGCATATAGGCATAGGAGACAGAGTTTCCATCGAGCGATAGAGATTCTATCGCTGAGCTGAGCGACAGAGACTCTATCGCTGGCGATATTCTCTTTATCTCCAAATGATATTCACTTTATCTCCGAGTAATTCCAAATGATATTCACTTTATCTCCGAGTAATTTTATATATATATAAATTATCCTTCTCTCCTACTTTTTCATTATTCTAATATATTTTTATATTTAAAGGGTCCCACTAAATATATTATAACACTAAAACTTTTATAAATACCCTACCACACAAACACAAATATATTTTTTATTCATTAGGGTCCCACCCAACACAATTAAATATATGTTTTTAATCAAGTTTGGCATATCTACCATAGTGGGGAAACTCATTTGCCATGCCACCTGGCATGCCAAACAACATTTTTTTGCCATACCCATAGGAAGAGGCCTTAGACTGCAGCATATCGAAATATATTTCACGTCCAAAAAAAAAAAAAAATGAATGTCGGGACGATTAACCCTCGGGCCCCTCGTAGATTCACCTCTGGAATTAAGGCTGTCCTACCACAGCAGTACATAATGATTCGAGTTTACACAGATACTACAACAGCTAGGTATGATTCACACCATTTTTTTTTTTTTTTTTTTTTTTTTTTGATACGCGAAAGCATGACCCGGGCCCCTACCCAAACCCAACTTGTTAGACTGGCCCCACTGCCACACCCAACACTACTTAACCCACTATACAATTAATGTACCACAAACCTTTACGGCGGTGGGGATTGAACCGCTGACTTCCTCCTTACTGGAGTTGATGGGATACCACTAAGCTATGCTCTTAGCATTTTTTTATACTCCCTCCGTCCCTAATTAGTTGAGCTATTTGGTTTTAAATTTTATCCCACAAATAGATGAGCCCTTTCACTAATCAAGGGGATATATCTAAAACTACCCTTTTAATTGATTATTGTTACTATAAGAAATATATATAATTTGATAGTCATGTTTATATTCGTTACGTAGGAGTTTTAAATGCTTTTCAACTGTATAAAGTTTACGAAAAACCGTGTTATAGTTTAAGAGATATATCATTTCCAAGTTTTATAAGTTATTATCCATAAGGACATGCTTGTAAAAAAATACTTAAACATACTCCCCTTCTTTCCTTGTTTTAATAATTGTGCAAACTACAAATGGCTCAACTAATTAGGGACGGAGTGAGTATATGATGTTATTCGGGGATTTCTCATGAGGAAATAGTGAAGGAAAAGATTGTAGCGATGGACGATCGATGAAAGTAGGACTCTTAGTCTCAGTATGGACGGTGGAAATATCTTGCATATGTATCCGAAGTTTGATTAGATAATTGTTAGGGGGAAAGACAATTTTACCAAAGGGAAAGCTAATTTTGGGTGGATTTATAAGAAAATTAATTCCCCTACCAATAATCATTTTTTAAATAATCCAATATAACACTGATAACTTGTTAATTAACCATCTTAACAACTAACTCTTGTACACATGTATATGTGGTGGAACTTCTAATACACGGGGTTTGAGAATCGAAGGAATTTACATTTCACAAAATGACGACCAGAAGCTAGTGCATAACAGCCCGAGGCTATCTCGATCAATTGGTCCTTATCGTCGTTCAAAACTTAAAAGCAACAGAGGATTTGAAGTTGTTGTATGCACATAAATTACTTACCATAACAGCTGGAGGAAAAAATTCGAAGTACTTGTTAACGCGAATAGTTAAAGTCATCATCATATCGGGAACACTAGTTGCAGCCAAGCACAGTTCACAATATTAGTAGAGGAATATGTTTTCCTCCATCGAAACTAAAAATTCGTGAATGCTGATGCGTTAAAAATAAAAAATGATTCTCAATAGGGGGAGAGTTGCTTTTTTAAACCTGGCAATTTTAGGGGCGACCCCAAAACAATTAGGGGAAACTTTTTTATTCCCAACCCATATACACCGTTAAGGGATGTCCAAAAACGCGGAGAATACATTAATGCCCTTTCATAATTGGTAGCTATTTTGTGACCGATTAATATAAAGCAATCGGAAGCTTATTAACGATATTATACTACCGATTAATATCGATTTTGTGCCTAACGCGCATCTGGCTTCTATAACAATCGGTAGGAAAAACAACCTCACGAGACTACCGATTATAGTAGCTCATAAATTCCCAAAATTGGTGATTTCGCCAAGGAAGAAATTTGGGGCAACTTTATAATCGGAAGTCTTATTCACTACCGATTATTCTAGTACCCAAATTCGAGAAAATGACTTTTCTGCAAAAACAAAATTTGGGGCAACTGTATAATCGGAAGTCTTATTAACTACCGATTATTCTAGTTCCCAAATTCGAAAAAAATGACATTTCTGCAAAAACAAAATTTGGGGCAACTATATAATCGGAAGTCAAAATACTTCATTTGACTACCGATTATACAGTTGCCCCAACAAAATAGAGCCGTTGGAACTCTAAACTCTATATAAGGATTGTATCCTTTTACTCTCTATGGAACACAAATACCTTTAAACTCTCTCCAACATCATCTTCAACATAATGGCCCAACCATTCATTAATCCTACGGAGTTCACGATTGAAGAAGATTTATCTTTATGTAGGCGCTATGTTCAATTCTATCCGAGACGAGGAGAAGAACGCAGGCAAGGAGGCATAATGAGTATGAGTTATTTGGGGAAAATTCACGAAAAATTCTGCGCCGACACCGGTAACCCAAACAACCGTCACTCCGCTGATTTAACTTTTCTGTCGAGTTGGTTCAATAAACAGAGACGTCAAAGAATTCCTCCATTTAACTTATCTTGTGAATCAATATCGATTGAGGGGTGAAACCAATGATGAGGTTATAGAACGATCTCTCGGGGAATGGCGGAGATGGAAAAGATCGAGCTTCCATTATGAAGCTCATTTTAGAATCCTTAGGGCGATGGAAAGATTTAATCCGTTCAGGACTCGTCCAACACGTCCGCGACGCTAATGACAATACCTTGTAATAGAATTGCGGGAGTTCAATGTAAAATTATGATGATGTGTAGGTGATATTGTTATGAATTTCAAAATATTTATGAAAATCGGAAGTTTAAATTGTTGATGTAACTACCGATTATACTCCAACGGCTAGTTCGTTCAAAAGAAACTAGTCGTGCCTCGAAAACCACACACAATAGGTTGATAATACATATTGATGTCATTGATCAACGATGGACCATCGACTACGGGGGTGCTTGGAGTGAAATTTAATTGCTTCCAAAATGGATGAATATCATTGATGTCAATCACATCGACGTACCTACCCATTTTATGACGACATGGGAGACCAATACCTATGATATCCTTGCAAACACAAACCGTATTCTCGTCATCGTAAGCTTTATACAACTTCAATTGTTCCATCATGTGATTTATTGCCCATTTTGAAACTTTATGAACAATGCCCCTTAGAAGCAATCTTTCACTTTCATGTTCCGTAGGGAATTTATGTACACTAAATTGCATAGAATCCTTAATCTTTACGAGATCACGATTGGTGAATTCATGGATTGCTTCTTGGATCGACACAACTCCATTTTGACTACCTAGAAGTATTTTCTTTAATCGGCCATGAGACCCCTCCGCAATGCTTGTCGCCTCGTTCTTGAAGTTACGATATTCATATGTCCATGCATACACAAACCTCTCCTTAATCGGTAACCATTGTGTTTTACAATACTCAACGGGTTTTGGGTAGTCCTTGCCATATTCTTCCTCAAATTTCTTCAAGTTTCTTTCGTAAATTTCCTCGGTCATTGACCAAACGGTCTTGTCCCATGCTTTCATGAACGCTCTCCAAATTATTCCATCATCCTTCCATTTTTCATCAAATAACTTCTTCTCTTCCTCTTGTTCTTCCGCGGTTAATTTACTAATGCGCTCATCCTCTTCCTTCGACCTTTTGGTACCCTTCCTTGGTTTTTTAGCTTGGAAATGGTGATGGAAATTGTGTTTGAGGTTGCCTTGAATGTGCCACGTACATTGCAAGTTTCGGGCTCTAGGAAACACTACCGCTATTGCATGCATTAAGGCTTGATCGTTATCCGTTACAATAACCCTTGGAAAATCATCCCCATTGTAAATGGACCTCAGCGTCTCCAACATCCAAATGAAACTCACGTTGTTCTCATGATCCATTAAACCCCATGCAATCGTAAACGTGTTTTTGTCCGAAGTGTGACAAGAAATGTTCAACAACGGCATGTTATATTTGTTTGTCTTGTAAGTGACATCTATCAACAAAATTTGATGAAAACACTGAGCCAATTTTATCATTTCGGGATGTGCCAAGAAAATACGTACCACTTTACCATCCTATTCTTCCGTTCTCAACGTGTAGTCGTGTAACTTCGGCTAACCACTGCGATTGTTGCATGACCGTTCTACCATCCCATTCGTCCTTTTGATCGTAGCTAGGGCCGACCTAATTGTAGACAAAGAAGACAAGTTGTCGGGGTCGTCCGCCTTTATTTTACTTAAGATCGCACTCGCCTTTTGGATATGCATAGACCTTACCGTCTCCATTTCATGTGTTTTTAACTTCGCAACCATTACATGTCCAATAAGAGTATCCGGATCATCGTGGTTGTGACAACCATTAGCAACTTTAGACATTTTCCAATCTTTACTTTCCTTACCATCGGGCTTATAGAAGACAATCTTAAATGGGCATAGAATCTTCTTTGTATGAGTTCGGTACTTCTTCCTCTCCGTCTTCCTTACATACTTATTATTCTTTCCCTCGTGACTCTTTTTCTTCCCACCTCGCTCACAAACCATTTCAAACCTAATTTCCTTCACGCAAGGGTTCTGAACTACCAAGCACATCTTCTCTTTTGCCTTGTTCATAAGCCATTCCTTTGCTTCCTTCTTACTTCCAAATGTATAAATGCGCATATAACAAACCAAAAAAAATAAGCATAACCATCTAACATACATGATTGGAAAAAGAAAAGATAATTCATGAACATGCCAAATCGTTTGCATAGTGTAGGGAAGTATCAGGCCTCAAATAATAATTGTCATCAACCGTTACAACAGCCTACGCACAACAACAACAAATTATGCATTAGAAATCGGAAGGAAGTTTAGATAATAAGTAACCGATTAAAAAACAATCGGTAATTTAATACTACACAACATAACCGTTTATGAGAAATCGGTAATCATGTACGAATATAGTCTACCGATGAACGACATACACAAATGAATAATTCTTCTGTATAAAAAGCTTCAATAATCGGAGGGACTATAAATTCATAAACCAACCGATTATTAAATATCAATAATCGGACGTTTATTCATGTATACAACTTCCGATTGTGAGAAATTGAAGCTTTCAATTTGGGGATTTTTTCATATTCGGCAGATTAATACATCAAAATATATCCGATTATTGATAATCGGTAGATATTTTACTAAATTAACTACCGAATATATGTCGTTCATGTCATTCAGTGCATGCAGAAATCGAATTTTCACGTTCGAAAACACACACAAACGCACATAACATGGATAACATTGGTATTAGAGTTTGTTAACAACATACCTGTATGTTTGATGCATCGTTAGATTCGATCTCGGGTGATTCTCCATTTTCTTCCATGAAAGCGTCGTCTAGGGTTTCATCTCCATCAAAGTTTGGATAATTCAACATATACCCCAAATCGTCATCTCTAAACGGTAGTGAACCTTGAACTTCAACAACTTCACGTCCTTCTTCGTACCCATCCATGTTTATGGAAGTTGGCAAAAATCGGAAGTTGAAAACATATACCCACTTCTTCTTCTTTTTTTTCTTCTTGTTCTCTCACTCAATCGGGAGTTACCTCACAATGAGTCAATTTTTTTTTCCAAACACTAATATATAGACCACAAACCTACGATTACAAGAGTTTGCTTCCGATTATTTTGTGAAACTACCGATTATTGTTTTGGCTACCGAATATTATAGCTTTTGGCAAAGGTTGAATCCCTGGCCACTTATAATCGGTATGATTATAAGTTTTATCATCTACCGATTATGGAAGATTTCAAAATTTCGCAAATAAGGATTTTAGCAAAAACTGAATTTGGGGCAACCTATAATCGGTAGGTTGTGGAACCTATTTGGCCTACGATTATGGCTACATCCAAATCACGAACCACATGGTTATGCCTGGCTCTGTACACTCGAAACCTATAGAATTTGGCAAGGGTTCGATCTGGGGATCCTTATAATCGGTAGGTTGTTAAGTTGTTAACCCTACCGATTATGGTATATTTCAAATTCCCTTACATGAAGGATTTTAGAAAAAACTCATTTTGAGGCAACCTATAATCGGCTGGTTTGGTAATATATTTAACTCCCGATTAACGCCGCATCCAAAACACGAACCAAGTGGTTATGGCTGGCTGTGTACACTCAAAACCTATGAAATATGGCAAAGGTTGGATCTGTGGCTCGTTATAATCGGTGGGTTATATAATTATATACCTTACCGATTATGGTAGATTTCAAAATTCATTACGTGAAGGATTTTAGAAAAACTCATTTTGGGGCAACTTATAATCGGTAGTGTATGTAACCTATTAGGCTTCCGATTATGGCTACATCCACAGCTCAAGCCAGGTGGTTATGGTTGGCTCTGCACCCCTCAAAACCTATGGAATTTGGCCAAGGTTGAATATGGGGCTCCTCATAATCGGTAGTCTTACAAGTTGAATAAGCTACCGATTATAAAAGGGATTATTAGACGAAGTATCTACACAATAATCGGTAGGTATAGTTTCAATTTAACCTACCGATTCACCTTTAACCTACCGATTATGGTGGTGGCTACCGATTATATAAGGGCATATTGGCCATTTCGAAAAATCGAAGATAAGGGGTAGCTTAGATTTACGTTTGGGTGACCTTTTTTGTCTTTTAGTGTCGCCCCTAATTCGTTTGGGGTCGCCGCTAAAAATGCCAGGTTTTTAAATCATCCCCTAGATCAGCTTTCTTTTTAATAAAAGTAGCTTTCCTCC
The DNA here is from genome assembly GCA_023531295.1 of Papaver armeniacum. Classification (NCBI taxonomy): domain Eukaryota; kingdom Viridiplantae; phylum Streptophyta; class Magnoliopsida; order Ranunculales; family Papaveraceae; genus Papaver; species Papaver armeniacum. The sequence goes on from JAJJWW010006838.1 coordinate 1,152,319, forward strand.
CAACAATTATCTTTGATTATACATTGACTGTTAACTCCAATAAAAGTAGCAAACGTGGTCAGCATAAATAAAACTTCCATCCATCCGTTTAATGCATGAGATCGCTAATTTGTTTCACCCAATTGACACTTAATAAAACCAATATGCAGTAGTTTGCCTTTGCCATACATACGGGATGCCACGTGTCCTTGCTAATTAGGTTAAACAAGATCTACATATAATCCCTTTGGATATATAATGAATTAATTACTTAATCTTTATCTATTGTACTGAATTAATTACTTAATCTTGATCTAACCTTCTAGATTAGATGGTGGTAGGTCACAAAAAGGATGGAGCTCTCCATGGTGAGGTACTTGGTCGAATAAATCCCAGTTCTTCCAACTCGTCAAGTTGTTTCCGTAACTCCTTCATCTCTTTAGGTGCCATACGATATGGGTGCATCGATATTGGCATGCTTCCCGGTTGCACTTCGATCTCAAAATCAATCTCTCTCTTTGGTGGTAATCCAGGCAATGCCTCCGGAAAGATATCTGGAAAATCTCGAACTATCGGTAACTCTTCATCTACCACCTTGGTATCCTCTTCTTCACTCAAATGAGCAAGACAAGCTATGTGTTCTTCGGTTTCATCCCTCCTTTATCCGCACGCCAACAATATATTTAAAAGGATTTGATCGGTGAATTTAGATGAAATAAAGGAGATTGCTAATAGGGGTATTAATTTACTGGGAAATAAAACATTATATACCCTTGGAATTGTACACCCCTAGGCCTGTCAATGGATACCGATTAGTCGACATCCAATACCAATAATCCGTTAGCCGTTACTGCTACCATCCGACATAGCGGTAAACGGATATCCGATACCGATAAGCTAACGGCTAATCCCTTCTTAACGTAACGGTAGTGGAACCATGTATTTCCGTTAGGTTTAGTTCCGTTATCCGGAAACGTGCGTACTGCACGTGTAAATTCTTATACCTAGGGTTATTACGTTTGGTTTATCTCATTCTTCACTTCAGTTTTATTGACACAGATAGAAAAAGAGAGAAAGCTAGGGCTGCTGAATCAATCATCGGCTTCTCTGCCTTAGAAATCATCATCTTCTCTGCCTTAGAAACTGTGATTACTGATTAGAAACTAGGGTTTTCTTCTTCAATTTCCTTTGAGTTTAATTTCAATCTTCAAAACTCAATTTTCAATTTAGGGTTTCTGAAATTAGGGTTCACAATTTCAGATTTGTGAAATTAATCATGTCCCAAAGCGAAAGAGGAGCATCAAACCATGTTGGGTCTTCACAGAATCTCTCTTTTTCAGTTGCATCACATTTACCTGCTGTTGCTGCATCCAACCAAGTTCAAGGTTCTGGAATTAATTCAACACCTGCTTCTGTTACACCTGCAATTCGTCCTAGAGAAGAAGAAGAAGAAGATGTAGAAGTAGATGAAGACCCAGTTATAGCTGAAGAGAAGAAAAAACTGCGCTCGAAGGTCTCGATGTATGGGTTGATTTTGAAAGGTCAGCTTGGAAAAAAGAAAGTAAAAGGTGGGAAGGAGGTTGGGATACTGATAGCTGAATACAAACATTGTCACAAGAGAATACCTGCTCCCAGTAACCAAGGAACCAGCCGCTTGCATTACATCTTAATCTTTTATTTTCAATTTATTAGCTTATTGCACTGCCAATGACATTGCCAGCTTAAAATGTCTAACACTTTTTATTTTCCTTTCAAAATGCAGAAGTTCAAGACTAAGGAGTAAGGTGGAATGCATTTGCAGATGCAGTCGGCACTTGGCAGTGGAGAATCTGGAGATGGAGGAGGAATGCATTTGCAGTTGTTGAAGCAAATGGAGATGGAGATGTGTTTTTTTTTTTTGCAAAAAAACATGGTTTTTGTTTTGCTAGAACATCTGAATATTCTGAACTTGTTTTCTTGTGTGGCATGAACATCTGTATGTCTTTTTTTTTTTTTGGTGTGGCTTGATTTTAGAAGCTGTTTTCTTGGATTTAGAAGTTGTTCTGTGTACTTGTTCTGTGTTTTTAACATGTTTTGAGGTTGTCCTGTGACATACCGGATGATAGCGGAAAAATATCCGTTATCCGGTAAGTCGAACGTAACGGCAACGTTTTTGAATTTCCTATTTCCGCCGGAAATTAACGGATAACGGATATCCGCTAACTTTAAATGGCAACGACAGCGGCAAAGCCTATTTCCGTTACGTTAGCATCCATTGACAGGCCTATACACCCCTACCGTATTGAACCCCCTATTAGCAGCCATGGAGCTTAAAAATCCTTCTTTTTTGATTGTAAAAACTGGTTGGTAAAAAGATCACTATGAATTGAAGCTAGGACACTTTGTCGATCTTTTTGACTGATAAGTTTTGGCCGGCTTTGTTGAAGTTTTTGCCATCATATCTATGACCAACCAACCACCCTTTCAATTAATTAACTAAAACAATGAATGGAAAAACAGATCCCCATCCATAATCAATGAACACAAGCATATTCGCTTACGTTTTTTTCTTCTCAGTCATATTATAATATGCACTAGTTTTTACCATGCAAGTTTCCTCATTCTTGTCGCGTTCCCTGAACATTTGGCTATAAATACGTGCATCCAACTTCAAAAGGAAACACACAGTTTCAAGAAATCTAAAAAAAAAAAATATAAGGAAGCAAAATTCTCATTTTGCTTTCTATTTTCAAAAGGCAGTCCATTAAGCTCCTTCACTCAACAATGGCATCTAGTAAGAGCTCACTCTCCATGCTATTCATGGCTTTAGTCCTCATGGCTGTAGTGGGTGAATTGGCAAATGCAAGTTCGATAACTATGTATCGTTTAGGAGGTTGCGGCGGCGAAACCCGAACGTATAGTAGGTGTGGATGCTCAAACCTTTATATATGGGTGGTTATCAATTTCGTTACACTGGTCAGAGTGCTAGAATGTATAACACAGGGAATTGTCTTGGTGGGAGCGTTTTCACTTTCAACGGCAATTCCCGTCAATGCAGTGGCGTTGGATGGAGGAGTATGTTTATCCAGTGTTAAGTAAAATCGAACTGTGGATGTCTCCGCTATATATGAGACAGACATTATGTATGTGTTTAAGGAATGGGCCTTGCAATATGCTTATGTATTGTAATGATAGCTGTATCACTACGTGCTTCTCATAAGCCTAATAAGTTTTAAATAAAGTAAGGCCATTTCATTACGTGCTTCTTAAAAGTCTTTTAAGTTTTAAATAAATTTGGGATATGGCCCGTGCCTTAATGACAAACTTTGTGTTGTTTCTAAAGCCAGAAATTTCATACAGGAGGGCTAATAGACAAAAAAAAATTTATTTAAGAGGGCTTATTAAGAGATTTTACTTTTAATTAGTAAGAATTTTGAAGGATCACTAATGAATAAAGCAAAAACAGGGGGGGCGAGGGCCACCCCTGAGCTCTACTTAGCTCCGTCCCTGTCTAAAGTAGACCATTGCTTTCTTAATGTGTATTCGATGTTTGTCCTATAAATGTCTGTTTTATACTGAGTTGTCGGTTCAACATATTTCCCTCGTTATGGTTGGTTCTCAATCCTCAATACACAAACGCAATCCGGTAACCGGCAACATGTTGCATGAATATGTTTCCCATATACCCATCATGATTTTTACACGAAATCCATATACCACATATTAGAATACGGGCATCCAACTCAAAACCAATTAGCAATGAGTGGAGAGGCCCTAAGATATTATAAACCGCAGGATCTTAGATTGCCCAACAATGTGGGACTAGTAATCTCAACACGCCCCCTCACGTGTAGCCTCGTTGGGTCTAACACGTGGACAATTAAATCGGGTGACGCGGAGTAAAGGCGCGGTCAAAGACTCGTCGCAAATAGCCTGCTCTGATACCATATTAGAATACGGGCATCCAACTCAAAACCAATTGGCAATGAGTGGAGAGGCCCTAAGGGGTTATAAACCGCAGGATCTTAGATTGCCCAATAATGTGGGACTAATAATCTCAACACGCCCCCTCACGTGTAGCCTCGGCGGGTCTTACAAACACGTGGACAATTAAATCGGGTGACGCGAGTAAAGGTGCGGTCAACTAACTCGACACAAATAGCCTGCTCTGATACCAAATTAAAGTCTGCGGGCATCCAACTCAAAACCAATTGGCAATGAGTGGAGAGGCCCTTCCATATTATATTTTAAGTTTATTAAGGGGATATTAACAGTGTGGGACTATTATCCTCAACACGCCCCCTCACGTGTAGCCTCGTTGGGTCTAACACGTGGACCTACGTTGTGTGGTGACCGTTGGGCCTACTAACACACGGGCCTAGCTCTGATACCATATTAGAATACGGGCATCCAACTCAAAACCAATTGGCAATGAGTGGAGAGGCCCTAAGATATTATAAACCGCAGGATCTTAGATTGCCCAACAATGTGGGACTAGTAATCTCAACACCACAATCACTCATTAATTAAACATAATGTTTAGGATAATGTATTTTTTTCATTTAAGGTCACTAGCCACCTCTTGGAGCATGTCACAGATCTTGATTTACGTAGTATACTGTTTGGTGATCGTGGAAGGTGGAGGGCACGTCTAATTAGGTGGAGGGTAGTTTCAAATCTTAGCGTCTGTTTAATACAATTGCTGCCCTTAATTTAGACTATTTTTTAACCAATTATATACTTGGTAATACGCGATTCGATCTGAAGTTCTGATGAATCTAATTTATAAATAACTTTCAGGGTCTCATATTTGGATCTGTAATACATTCACAACCCAACTAAAGGTTTCAGCGTTTCCGACCAGAGAAGAAAGAAAAACGTTGCCAAGGACATCAAAGGTTTCTAGAAGAGTGTAAGTGAAGACATGGCCTGTTGTACTTGTATACCTCATTTTCGCTGGCAATTTGTATTTGAGACACCATTTTTATTTAAATCAAATAAGCTTTGAATATGCAGGGATTAGGGACATCCGCACGCATATACACGTAAGGCTAAATATACCTGCACCTTTTCGCGACTCATGCTTCAGGTGATCAGTCATTGGTATGTACAGGCAGAACATGATTTAATATTGGGTGGGGTTTCAAGTGAATATCAAATAATAAAAGATTCGCATCTAGGTGCATACAGTTTACGAAATTAAGTGCGTAATGCATGATATATAGATGCACAATGCATGCTTACATTTTGAAGAAATGGTAATTTTGTTTTCATTAAACTCACTATGAATATATGTTTGGTTCTTGATAACAATAAACATCTTATAGATAAATGTACGCAACTAACAAACTATTGATTTCCTATAGTTAAACAAGCTTTCATTACTCAGTCACCGGAGACTTTGGAGAAAACTAAAGATCAACGAAGTAGTGTGGTCAGTGATAACCTCAATTACCTGATTATTTGCAGACAATTACCATCGCCGAGTTTTATAAACCTCTGGTGGCATAAGGATTTTTCTAAGATTTTTGGTCCGCAGTAGATCTTTCTGTGTACTACTTTATGTGTATTGCAAAACCAATTTTGCTTCAAGTGTTCAATTTAATAAAATCAAATATTTAATCATTATGCGTAACATATTTGACTAACGAACATATGAATTTCAAGATAAATGGCATGTATCTTTTACTATTACAGTTTCATTTTCTTGCTTTGTAAACTTAAAAAGAAGATCCAGATCCAGATCGGAAAATGAAAAATGAAAAATAAAAACTTAAAAGAAGAAGATAGAGATAGAACTGATTTCACAACGGTTGGAAATTTTATTTGGAACATCCTCCCTTATGCTATTTGTTGGAATATCTGGAGAGAACGCAATCAAAGGATGTTTGTCGTAGAGGCAAAAGAGAAAGACGCTCAAAAGATCGTATTAGACATTAAGGCAAATATTTTGTATTGGTCTCATCCCTCCAAGGCGCTTAAAGATATTAGATATGAAATGTTAGTCTTCAAATGGGAAGAGTTAGTCAGGAGATAGTCACTCTATTGTTGAATCTTTTACTTTTTCCTTCTCCTTGGTCCATTATGGTCTTGAGGTATTGTAACTCTTCCATTCATTATTCTTTTATATATAAAAATTATATCGTTTTATTGATCAAAAAAAAAAAGAAGAAGATTATTAATCAGAAAGATGTAAAGAGATAATTGCTTTTAATTAATATTTAACAATGATAGAGATAAAGGTTCACACCCCATATAATCCGATACGAAACTTTCAATAATTTTGTACTAATTGTTTGTTCTTTTATAACAGGGAGGCTTGGATTGGCTACGTAAACACACCCAATAAGTGAACTATTTAGTTAATTTTAGTTCCAGTTCTAGCGTGATAACTAAGAACAAGCAAATTTGAACAAACGAATATGAGTTCCGGTTAAGGGAGCTTTCGCTAGTACTAACTGCCTTCTGTACATATTTGGCGGACCTTTGACATTCGTCGTCGAGAAAAGCACACATTAATATAGTATCAAAGCTCATTATGGGCGCCTCTGCACTGCCGTGCGAAATGGAAAAGTCGTTTACTAATAAAGATAATGAATTTCATATTTTTGCACCTTGTGGCGATACACCTTTGGGATTTTCAGAACATTCCACCTTGTGATTTTTTTGAATAAAATCTGAAATTTTGAATTAAAATCAAAAGTGCATGCATATATTTTGATGAAATTGGTAATTTGTATCTCATGATAACATGGCTTGATTTTATGTGAGAGAAGATCATTTTCACACCCCAATAACTATCTCGACAATCATCTGACCCATAATAGAAGGCCTTTTCACAATCAAAACGAACACGACTTGGGTTAAGATCGAATGAAATTAGTATCTTAACCCGAGTTTTCACCTCTTAAAGTGAAAGAATGGTGATGATGGATTGTATTATAGATTGGCAAATGAACTTCTTTCAGAACAACCACATGGAATATAATGGCGCTTCCTCTCCCTGGTCATCCAATTCCCTTTCTGATCAATGTAGACAATAACTAATTTTTGTAATAACATGGCACAATAAAAACTACGTTTATAAAATATAAAAACTATTTCAAAAAATTAGAAGGAATCCTAACAACAAACTGGATTCCAACCCCATTCTGAATAACAATACCTAATTTATGGAAAAAGTAATTACATTTTATAGCATTAACATCAAATCTTGACAGATGATTATGCATTCATAATAAATCAACCACATATCCACACGCCAACAATATATATATATAAAAGGATTTGAGGGGTGAATCTTACGAAATAAACAAGACTGCTAATAGGAGGTATTAATCCACTAGGGGTATAAAACATTATATACCCTTGGAATTGTACACCCCCAACCGAATTGGAACCCCTATTAGCAGCCATGGAGATTAAAATCTTTCTTTCTTGGTTGGTAAGCTGGGACACATTGTCAATCTTTTTGACTGATAAGTTTTGGCCGACTTAGTTGAAAGATTTTGCCATCATATCTATGACCAACCAACCATCCTATCAATTAATCAACTAAAGCACATATCCCAATCCACAATCAATGAATAAAAAAACAGATCCCCATCCATAATCAATGAACACAAGCATATTCGCTTACGTTTTTTTCTTCTCAGTCATATTATAATATGCACTAGTTTTTACCATGCAAGTTTCCTCATTCTTGTCGCGTTCCCTGAACATTTGGCTATAAATACGTGCATCCAACTTCAAACGGAAACACACAGTTTCAAGAAACCTAAAAGAAAAAAAATAAGGAAGCAAAATTCTCATTTTGCTTTCTATTTTCAAAAGGCAGTCCATTAAGCTCCTTCACTCGACAATGACATCTAGTAAGAGCTCACTCTCCATGCTATTCATGGCTTTGGTCCTCATGGCTGTAGTAAGTGAATTGGCAAATGCAAGTTCGATAACTATGTATCGTTTAGGAGGTTGCGGCGGCGAAACCCGAACGTACAGTAGATGTGGATGCTCAAACCTTTTATATATGGGTGGTTATCAATTTCGTTACACTGGTCAGAGTGCTAGAATGTATAACACAGGGAATTGTCTTGGTGGGAGCGTTTTCACTTTCAACGGCAATTCCCGTCAATGCAGTGGCGTTGGATGGAGGAGTATGTTTATCCAGTGTTAAGTAAAATCCAACTGTGGATGTCTCTGCCATATATGAGACAGACATTATGTATGTGTTTAAGGAATGGGCCTTGCAATATGATTATGTATTGTAATGATAGATGTATCACTACGTGCTTCTCATAAGCCTAATAAGTTCTAAATAAAGTAAGGCCATTTCATTACGTGCTCATTAAAAGTCTTTTAAGTTTTAAATAAATTTGGGATATGGCCCGTGCCTTAATGACAAATTTTGCAAGGCTGCTAATGGGGGTACCAATTTGCTTGGGGGTGTAACAACTCCAAGGCAAATTATGTCTTGTCTTATTAGCATTTGATACACCCCCAAGCAAAACCAGTCCCCCCTATTAGCAATCTTGAAACTTGTTGTTTCTCAAGCAGGACCGTTGCTTTCTTAATGTGTATTCCATGTTTGTCCTATAAATGTCTGTTTTATACTGAGTTTTCGGTTCAACATATTTCCCACGTTATGGTTGGTTCTCAATCCTCAATACACAAACGCAATCCGGTAACCGGCAACATGTTGCATGAATATGTTTCCCATATACCCATCATGATTTTTACACGAAATCCATATACCACAATCACTCATTAATTAAACATAATGTTTAGGATAATGTATTCATTTCATTTAAGGTCACTAACCACCTCTTGGAGCATGTCACCGATCTTGATTTACGTAGTATACTGTTTGGTGATCGTGGTAGGTGGAGGGCACGTCTAATTAGGTGGACCGTGGAGGGCAGTTTCAAATCTTAGCGTCTGCTTAATACAATTGCTTCCCTTAATTTAGACTATTTTTTAACCAAAGATACTTGCTAATACGCGATTCGATCTGAAGTTCTGATGAATCTAATTTATACTCCCTCCGTTCCGATTTACTTGACGTTGTAGAAATTTTCACGGAGATTAAGAAATATCAGAGAGAGTAAAATCTTTCCAATTCTACCCATATTAATTCCTTCTTAAAAATTTAAATGACCTAGTTTTTAGTTTCCAAATTCTATGAAAGTTATTAATCCCGTAGTAATTTATTTGGGATATACTACCAAATTCTCCATCATTTTGGAACATAATAAAAGATTATAGTAGATTTAAAAATTAGAGTACTGATTACAATAAAAATTAATGATATTATGTGATTCCAAAGCAAGGGCAAATCAGTGAGAATATGAGAAAAATACTAAAACTATCATATATTTTGGAACACAGAAACCCCTAAAATGTCAAGTAAAATAGAACAGAGGGAGTAAATAACTTTCAGGGTCTCATATTTGGATCTGTAATACATTCACAACCCAACTAAAGGTTTCAGCGTTTCCGACCAGAGAAGAAAGAAAAAAGTTGCCAAGGACATCAAAGGTTTCTAGAAGAGTGCAAGTGAAGACATGGCGTGTTGTATACCTCATTTTCGCTGGCGATTTGAATTTGAGACACCATTTTTATTTAAATCAAATAAGCTTTGAATATGCAGGGACTAGGGACATCCGCACGCATACATCAATAAACGTAATCAAATAAGTGCGTAATGCATGATATATAGATGCACAATGCATGCTTACATTTTGAAGAAATGGTAATTTTGTTTTCATTAATCTCACTATGCATATGTTTGGTTCTTGATATCAATAAACGTCTTATAGATAAATGTACGCAACTAACAAACTATTGATTTCCTATAGTTAAGCAAGCTTTCGTTGATCAGTCACCGGAGACTTTCGAGAAAACTAAAGATCAACGAAGTAGTGTGGTCAATGATAACTTCAATTACCTGATTATTTTCAGACAATTACCATCGCTGAGTTTTATAAACCCCGGGTGGCGTAAGGATTTTTCTAAGATTTTTGGTCCGTAGTAGATCTTTCTGTGTACTACTTCCTATGTGTATTGCAAAACCAATTTTGCTTCAAGTGTTCAATTTAATAAAAACAAATATTTATCATTGTTTAATCATTATGCATAACATATTTGACTAACGAACATGTGAATTCCAAGATAAATGGCATGTATGTTTTACGATTACAGTTTCATTTTCTTGCTTTGTAAACTTAAAAAGAAAATCCAGATCCAGATTGGAAAATGAAAAACAAAAACTTAAAAGAAGAAGATTTAATAATCAGAAAGATGTAAAGAGATAATTGGTTTTAATTAATATTTAAGAATGATCTTATAGAGATATATAAAGGTTCACACCCCATATAATCCGATACGAAACTTTCAATAATTTTGTACTAATTGTTTGTTATTTTATACCGGGTAGGCTTGGATTGGCTACCTGAACACACCCAATAAGCGAACTATTTATTTTCCAGTTCTAGCGTGATAACTAAGAACAAGCTAATTTAAACAAACGAATAGTAAGAATTAACATTTAATCATAAATATGTTGGGCTTTGGACATTTCCTGCTCTCTCAAGCCTAGTACTAGGAGATCCAAATTCACCGTACCTGAGACGAGTCGGTCCTTTTAGGGACGATTCAGTCCAAAATGTGCTTACTCTGATGACAAAAATACCCATAAACAAAATTTGATATTTCCTCCGTCTAATCATTTTCAATTTCACGGTTTCATATGTCGAAACTTTTGAAAGAGCTCTCCACCTGCTCTTATTGAAGACGACGGTTATAAGATTTTCATAAAAACTCATCTCGAATTCAATTCATGGTCAGGTTTAGATCATTTTAAGCTTCTCTACCTTTGATTTCACAACAAACAGATCTGGTAAATTTTTGTTCAAAACTTATTCAAATTTAATTAAATTTTACATCAGTAGTTTTTTTTTTTAACATTTCCTCAGAAATCTTATTACAATTTCTTTTCTGATACTTTTAGGTATTCGTTTTTGTTTTGATTGGTTATCAGATCCTATTCCGATTGATAAATTTTGTATTTGTGGTTCGTTTTGTGTTTTAGTTCCCGGATCCATTAAATTAACAAATTGTTTATGGAAATTCTTGATTTGAACGAGTTATATTCAAGGTTTATTGAATTTTTGTGGAGAAACCTTTGATTTTGTTTGTTGATCATCTACAATTCATGCATTGAGTCTTAATTCTCTTACATACAGATTTGAAGGAGTCACTTTCATACTAAGCATGGGGTTATCATTCACCTAGCTGTTGGTTATTTGTTAAAAACGAGATGCGTATTTTGGTGGTTAGTCTTGATGTTGCTGGTAAGACTACTAAAGCTTGGAGAGATTGTAACACTAATTCCTACCACTGGTAAGTCATATAGTTGTGTTATTATATGATTCCTACACATTAGTTATGGTTTCCCTTATAAGTTTAAAGGATAGTATTATACTGTTAACGTCGATTTAAATTAGATTGGTGCATGTAAGTTTATTCCATTCTTTATTGGAGACCCTTTGAGGTTGAGATGTTATTTGGCAGACAAACTAGGTCTTACTGATGCTGTTTCTATTATACACTTCAGAAAAATCAATGATTGTGACAACCTTGACATTACAGTTTCTGCTAGTTTGATAGTGCGTGCAAGACAACCATTTCGAGTTCATAGGAAGACTAGCTAGATTTGTCAGATGAAGTGTATAAATGGGATACTGTTGCGCCAAAGAGATATGTAGTTGGTTTGTGTACATAGTCTGCAAAATCCTGGTTGTGTAGTACATATGATGGCAAAGACTTGAACGATATGGTGGCCGGAAATTATCAACCAAACCCATCGACAAGTGTCGTTGTCCCCAGCTTTAATGTGGTAATAGTGATCTTTTACCCTGGCTAAAATGGGGCCTATGCCACTTAATTAGGGCCTATGAATTACTTCAACCAACCTAAAGAAAAGTATATGGGGTGTCTAAAAGATGGTAAAATACTAAATTAACCCTTAAAGAAAATTTAATTATTCTAACACAAATTCAAATACAAAATCATAATCACTTTATTAACAAATACATCAGGTGGAATAACCATATCTCCTGCAGCAACCCTTGTATGACTGGGAAGGGGGTTGATAGACTGCGAATACGAAGCCCTAAAGAAACAGATAAAAAAAAACGGGTTCAGAAACTCATAGATAGAGAGTTTAGATGAAATCATTTATTGAATGGCATTATCACAGGGAAACTGATCGGTAAACCACTTGTTACAGCTGTAGTACCACTTATTCATATCAACGACAAATGAATGTTCACCTTGTACTTGAAAATAAGGTCGCCAGACTTGGTAATTGTCAAATTGCCACCTTCATGAATAGACTTTTCAATTCTTTTTTCAATCTTCGGACAGACAAACCCTGAATATGTCGCACCTTTCGACTGCGTCTCTTATTCATATGATCCATGATCTTGATACGAATCTCATTCACTTAAGCAGCAACATGAAAACTCCTCGCATCAGTGACCCAATTGTTGAACGATTCAGCAATATTTGAACACATATCTCCAAATATACATCCTTTATAATGTGCTGTTGACCAGCATTCTACAGGGAGATTACTCAAGAATTCATGAAGAGCATCACAACCCGCCTCCTTCAACTTAGCCATATTTTCATCAAACCCTTGAATGGTTGATGAATAGAAAAACCTAGTGAAACATTCCATTGCAGTATGATAATCCTCCTTCTTCTTCCTAATCTGTGTACGAACGTTGTTCCTCAAGTGTTGAAAACAAAAACCATGGTGGCACTGATGGAAGACTTTTGGAATACCATAAACAAGGCCATCATGGCGATCCGAGATGAATGTTAACGGGCGAGAAGTCTTCAATATAGACTTTAACTTTTCCAAGAACCAATACCAATTATTAACAGTTTCCTTGGAGACGATAGCATAAGCCGAAGGATAAATTCCTACTAAAACACACACATACACACACAGCCATGATTAACTGGAAAAAAGTACAGGTTGCACCTGAGTGCATCTTGTAAAAAAAAAATGACACAAATATATAAACACAAGTTGCACCTGAGTGCATCTGGTAAAAAAACTGACAAGGATATAAAAACAGAGATAAAAACACATGTCCAGGCACATAAAAACAGATGATATGAATTATGATATCAATAAAGCTTAAAACAAACCTTGATTAGCATTTTTCCCGGTAGCATACATAAGGCATCCCTTGAACTTGCCGGTTAAGAAAGTTGCATCCAAAAAGATCATCGGTCGACAATACTTGAAGCCAAATATGCAAGCTTCAAATGCTAGGAATAAGCTCTTAAATTGGTTTGTTGCACTATCCAAAACCAAATCAATTATGCTATCGGGGTTTGTTTCTTTCACGGCATCATAGAACCACTACAACTCATAATAAGAATCAGCCTCCTTCCCATAAATTTCTCTTAAACATTCTTCCTTACCAGCATGAGCTAGATCATAACTCACATTTAAGTTATAATCACCCTTGAGATCAGACATGATATCGCGAGGTTTCTTGTTGGGATTCTTTCTGATTTGTTCAAATATTAAATTCTTGACAAGGGCACGTGTAACGGGAACGTATTTAGTTTCATCCTTATAACCGGCATCACAAGTATGCTCTTCATTGTAGATTCGAAGTACAAAATTATTCTTCTCACCTGAAGTCTTTGACGACGCGTGAAATCTCCAATCACAACCATCTATTTTATAAATACACTCCACTGTATATCTCGTCTCACTACTTTTCACAATGTGAACCTTTCGACCAAAAACGTGATTATACTTTTCTACTACAAGGCGAGCTTCATCACGTCCACCCCTGAACTCTTGGCCAACCCCAGTTATAGCAAATTTCCACTCATCTAACTTGCTAGCTTTCTTAGTCTCTACCAATCCATTGTGGGCACGGTTATTAGATGAAGAACCACAACTAATAACTCTTTCAGCAGGTCTGCCACGAGAGATGACAACTTTAGCAGGTACAACAGGTCTCATACAACAAGCATTAGCAGGAACAGCAGGTCTCATACTACAAGCATTAGCAGGTACATCAGGAAAGCTTTTAGTAGATAATGTTGTGGCACAAGAGGCCAGAGCATTACTGGAAACCGTTAACTCTTGTGGATCTTTCGATAAAAGCAAATGCATCATCTCCGATAAAAGCAAATGCATCATCGGTGTTTCTTTAACAACTTGAAGATTGAGAATTAAATAATTTTGCTGCTGCACAAAACACAATGAAACCATCGACTGAAGCTTCTTATTTGTATCAACTACCATACTCTTTCCATCACCTCCATCATATATAAACTCAATTGAACCTGGTGATAAATGCTTCCATCTAGAACAAACATTAGATTTCAAGCGTTCAACTGTTGAATCCTTATTAATCTTGCAAGCATGTGAATCAGTAGAGTGCATTACTACACAAGTGATTTTGAAATCCATCTGAAATCAACATAATTGAATAACAACCGTAAGAAAATTGAAGAGCAACATACAAAAATTAAACAAATTCATAAACAAAATATGAACAATTGAGAATAATATTTTCACTGCATATATAGCTAATAATTGAAACCAACTTAATTTGGTATACAAACCAGGATATGTTTAGATTCAAAAAACCTAAATTCAGAAAACTACGAACAAAAACGACGCCAAATCCTAATTTGGTATTAGAAACAAAATTCAAACATCATGATGCAATGAATAAGATCATACACTAAACGAATCTTATATTTATACTGAATCAACGAGTAGATCAAACTTAGAATCAAAATTCAAATCAAACAGAATATCTAATTTTGAATCAAAATCGAAATATAAAACCTATAAATCAAACTTACCGTTTATTGTATGTGAGGAGCTCGTGTTTTAATTTGATCCCTAACTACAACGACGATGATCTAAAATCTTCAAACATCTCTTCAATGGATTGGAGCTCGTGTTCTTCTTCTCCCCTGTGACCGAAGATACAAGATGCGTTTTTAACGAGCTTTCAAAATTTTCTGGCATAAATACAGTTTCTCTTCAGGGTCATATTAGTAACTTAGCCATTAGATATTTGTTCAAACTTGGGCAGAATGGACACGATGGCTATATGAACCATAAATTTGAATATATGCCTATTTGAAAGGTTGACATAGTTTTCTTGTCCATATGACCCAGAAATTCAAATATAGGGCCTATTTAACCAAAAACCTGTTTGGGAAAGTTTAGATGTTTTAATTTATTTTGGTCTTTTAGATTTCAATTACAACCTGTTGGTAGATATATATATATCCTCCATTATATGTTTTTAGAATGGTATTAACATATCAATGAAGTACTGTTCAGGTTGCGAATATTCACCAAATATTGTTTAGATGAAATTTAAAGAATTCGGATGTGTAACGGTGCAAGGGAGCACTAGCAATATCAAATGGGTATCCTCGAAGGTTAGATGGAAGGCGGCGTTGAGGTGCATTTTCTACACATGTTATGTTTATGTGGAAAGGACATTTAAAATGACGTATATATTGAACACATCAGTGAGAAGATATTAGTCACACTCTTTGATAATTGTTACAACTGATTTCTCAATGAGTCGAAGGATAAAGAAACTGTAGGTAATGGAGATCAATAAAGATATGGAGCCTTAATAGGATTACAAATATTTCTACATCAGGGACTCAAAAAAGTCCTACAATGTTATAATTACTTACCAAGAACACCTAAACAGGATAAGCTATAGAAGTTGTATCATCAATGGACTTAGGGGCTGACTGGGAAGATGTTAAATATCGATCTTTTATTCGTCTAAATTAGTGAACTAGGTATCAATGTGAGTCAAACTTTAATCGAAGTGATTAAAAAAAAAAAGACTCAAAATATACCCCTAGACCTAAAATTTGTAAATATATCTAAATTTGAACTATGAACCAAAGCTTGCACCATAACTCAAAATTAGAACATTAATGTAATTCATTTTCGTGATAGAAACTCTGTAAACTCGCAAGAAAAACTGCCATTATGGTGTAGGGTTTCACTTGGATTTTTTGAGCAAACAATTAAAAGAAAGAAAGACAAAAAAGGTTCGAGAAGAGTTACATTATTTATATCTGGTCCATTGGAACAAAGGTTTTTGCAAACATCCCTCTCAATAATGTTCTGCACAATTGGGATGGTGTTGTAGGTTTTTCTTAGCTATTTTCCTCTTCTTTCGGCTACTTAGCTTTTGATTGTTTTCACTTTGTAATTCTACTTGGTGGCTTTTTTCTACATTTTTACCACTTCTTTGTGGTTATCTTGTAACCTCTTTTATTAATATAGTCATTGTTTGAGTCAGAAAAGAAAAACAAAAGAGTTACATTATTAAAAAAGTTAGTTATTTTCTACATTGATCTTGAAGGCAATTGGACGACCAAGGAGAGGTAGAGCCATTATAATCCATGTGATTGTTTTGAAAGAAGTTCATTTTCCAGCCTACAATATTATCGATTCTTCGAGCCACTATCACCATTCTTTCAATTTAAGAGGCGAAAACTCGGGTTAAGATACTAATTTCATTCGATCTTAACCCAAGTCATGTTCATTTTGATTGTGAAAATCCCTTCTATCATGGGTCAGATGATTGTCGAGATAGTTATTGGGTGTAAATCATCTTATCATACATAAATCAAGCCATGTTATCATGAGACAAATTTACCGATTTCATCAAAATATATGCATGCACTTTTGGTTTTAATGTTGAGTTTTTCTTTCTTCTTTTGATAATTCAGATTTTATATATCAAAAAAAGTCCCTACCAATTTCATCAAAATATATGCATGCACTTTTGATTTTCATGTTGATTTTTTCTTTCTTCTTTTGATGATTCAGATTTTATTGAAGTCACAAGGTGGAATTTTCTTACACAATCCCGAACGTGTATCACCACAAGGTGCAAATATATGAAATTCATTATCTTTAATAGTAAACGACTTTTCCATTTTGCACTGCAGTGCTGAGGCGACATTAACGAGCTTTGATACTCTAGTAATGTGTGTATTTCTCGATGACGAATGTCAGAGGTCCGCCAAATATGTACAGAAGGCGGTTAGTACTAGCGAAAGCGCTCTTAACCGGAACTCATATTCGTTTGTTCAAATTTGCTTGTTCTTAGTTATCACGCTCGAAATGGAACTACAATTAACTAAATAGTTATCTTATTGCCACTACAAGAAAATCTACCTATTGCTACACTATATATTGTCACACCTTCAATACACACCTTCAATACATGTGTTGCAAAAGAAAAATTTTGAGTCACAGTATTTCTCAGATGCAGCTAAAAGCTATAATTTATTGCTGAAAAATGAAACATTTGCCATAAAACTGTATCAACAATATGAAAAGAGTTTGTCAAAAAAGTATAATCTCTTGCTGCAATAATAGAAAGTGGATCATTGTGGCATTAATAATGGTTTATGCCATAACTATTGGGTGCTACAATAGGTCAAGTTTCTTGTACTATTGGGTATGTTCAGGTAGCCAACCTACCCGGTATAAAAGAACAAACAATTAGCACAAAATTATTGTAAGTTTCGTATTAGATTATATTGGGTGTGGACCTTTATCTCTAAAGATCATTCTTAAATATTAATTAAAACCAATTATCTCTTTACATCTTTCTGATTATGAAATCTTTTTCTTGTAAGTTTTTGTTTTTCATTTTCCGATATGGATCTTCTTTTTAAGTTTACAAAGAGAGAAAATAACACATTAATCGTATAAGATTTATTTTTTTTATTTTCTTTTATCAAAAGAGAAGTTGTATTAAAAAGAAAAATGTACGAAATTTCTACCAAAGGTAGATAAAAGAAAACCTGGCATTTTTAGGGGCGACCCTAAAAGAATTAGGGGCGACACTAAAAGACAAAAAAGTTCACCCAAACGTAAATCTAAGTTACCCCTTATCTTCGATTTTTCGAAATGGCCAATATGCCCTTATATAATCGGGAGCCTACACCATAATCGGTAGGTTAAAGGTGAATCGGTAGGTTAAATTGAAACTATACCTACCGATTATTGTGTAGATACTTAGGCTAATAATCCCTTTTATAATCGGTAGCTTATCCAACTTGTAAGACTACCGATTATAAGGAGCCCCATATTCAACCTTGGCCAAATTCCATAGGTTTTGAGGGGTGCAGAGCCAACCATAACCACTTGGCTTGAGCTGTGGATGTAGCCATAATCGGAAGCCTAATAGGTTACATACACTACCGATTATAAGTTGCCCCAAAATGAGTTTTTCTAAAATCCTTCACGTAATGAATTTTGAAATCTACCATAATCGGTAGGGTATATAATTATATACCCTACCGATTATAACGAGCCCTGATCCAACCTTTGCCATATTTCATAGGTTTTGAGTGTACGGCCCAACCATAACCACTTGGTTCGTGTTTTGGATGCAGCGTTAATCGGGAGTTAAATATATTACCAAACCATCCGATTATGGGTTGCCCCAAAATGAGTTTTTTTCTAAAATCCTTCACGTAAGGGAATTTGAAATATACCATAATCGGTAGAGTTAACAACTTAACAACCTACCGATTATAAGGAGCCCCAGATCGAACCCTTGCAAAATTCCATAGGTTTGGAGTGTACAGAGCCAGGCATAACCATGTGGTTCGTGATTTGGATGTATCCATAATCGTAAGCCAAATAGGTTCCACAACCTACCGATTATAGGTTGCCCCAAAATGAGTTTTTTTCTAAAATCCTTTATGTGATGAATTTTGAAATCTACCATAATCGGTAGAGTTAACAACTTACCAACCTACCGATTATAAGGAGCCCCAGATTGAACCATTGCCAAATTCCATAGGTTTTGAGTGTTCAGAGCCAGGCATAACCATGTGGTTCGTGATTTGGATGTAGCCATAATCGTAAGCCAAATAGGTTCCACAACCTACCGATTAAGGTTTCCCCAAAATGATTTTTTTCTAAAATCCTTCATGTGATGAATTTTGAAATCTACCATAATCGGTAGTCTATCCAACTTAACAACCTACCGATTGTAAGGAGCCACAAATCGAACCCTTGCTAAATTCCATAGGTTTTGAGTGTACATGGCCAGGCATAACCATGTGGTTCGTGATTTGGATGTAGCCATAATCGTAAGCCAAATAGGTTACACAACCTACCGATTATAGGTTACCCAAAAATCAAATTTTGAAAGCTACCATAATCGGTAGATATTCTAACTAAAATACCTACCGATTATTGGTTTCTCCACATTCAACCTTCGTCAAATTAGCCTGGAATTTTAAAACCAAATTTCAGAAATAACCGTTGGAGTTTTGGGGAAAAAGAAAAAGAGCCGTTGGAAACTAAGCCTATATAAAGAAACTCATATCTATCACCCCAATTGCACCAAACTCTTTCCTCTCTTCAGTTCTAATTTTGAAAACCAAAAACATGGATATTGCTTTTGCTGAAGAAGAATATTGTGCTATTTATAGAGCATGGGTTGTGGTAACTGCTCATGATCGTGTTCACAAGCTCCACAAACGGGAATCCTAAGAGCAGTTATGGAACCGTATTTTAATGGTATTTGAGGCGTTAGATGGTAATCGAATTCTAAGATCATCCAATGATATTAAGATGAGAAAGAAGGTGATCGACAAGGAGATTGACAAACTTGAAGATGAAGAACGATTTGTTAGGGACGCTTTTTCTTGGTGGACGTATGAAAAACGAGTAAGTATCTTTATAACTCCGACTCACATTAACATAAGTTAGTACTAACTTGTTACTCATTCGTAATTTCAGAGAAATCTTGCTGATCGTCGGTATATGGACCTCTACGGGAAACGATTTGAACATGAAGGATGTTACAAGATCAAGAGGGACAATTTCGTGGTGTTTGGACGTTATGATCTTTTTAATACTTTTATGGTCAATTAGGAGTATGGATTTACGTGCTTTTGACGAAATTTTAAGGTTAAGTTCGTTTGAACTTTATGTAATGGATGTAATCGGAGGATTATTAATATAAAAACTTTCCGATTATAAAGAAACATAAGCGTATTTTGTTAAACAAACTACCGATTAAAATATTCGGTTATCTTATGTGTCAACTTTCTTTCCGATTATGGTGTTATTTGGTTCCAGGAAACATAGGTTCTTTCACAGAATAATCGGAAATTAACAAAAACTAAACCTACCGATTAATGTTATTCGGAAGTCAAGGTGAAAATTTACCTTACGATTAAGGTGTTGTTTGGTTCCAGAAACCATAGTTGTTTTTTGGTAGAATAATCATAAATTAACAAAACCTAAAACTACCGATTAATAATATTCGGAAGTCAATGTGCATCATTACCTTCCGATTATGGTGTTGTTTGATTCCAGAAAAGAAAGTTTTTTTACATATAATAGTCGGAAGGAACATCATAAATTAACCTACCGATTATTATTATTCGAAAGTGAAGGTGCACAATTCCCTTCCGATTGTGGTGTTGTTTGGATACAAAAGACAAGTTTTCTTTACACATGATAATTGGAAGGCAAATTATATTAGTGTTTATGGGTAAAAATCGTTTCTGCCGATTTCGGTAAATTCGGTAGGTGAGTGAGAAACTGGTTCAAACCCTAAACAAATGTGCTACACGTGAGCACTTTATAGATTCGAGAGATCAATCTGTACAAGTCCGGCCTAAACCAAGAAATGGTCGTTCCGGACTTGCTTCGGTCACAAAGTGAAGGAGAAGGGTTGATTTGGGGATGGAAGCAAAGAAAGGTGTTGAGAGGATAAGTTCTGGGAGAGTAGTATCTCGACTTGTATCGTAAAGTGGAAGCTTCGTAAGCTTGCAAGAGATGAAAGATTTTGGGAGAGCTTGCAAAGTTGCCTTTCTGAGAGTGTGGTATTTTCTCCGACCGAGACTTGTTGTCCGGTGGAAATAGGTAAGACCTATTTATACAAGTCGAGATTGAAACGCACCACTGGCCTCATGAAGGAAGAGAGTAAAGGGTGAAATAATGGGAGGAGGTGGTAACCGCATGGTTTAATGGGCGAAAACGTTTTTCACCATTATTTCCTCTTTTATTTGACCGCTTTATTCCTTTTTACGCTTTCTTAATGTGAGCGTAGTGTACGCCGCATCTTTGTGACCGCCAAACCAAAACCCTAAAGAAGCATCCCCGTTTGTGTCGATGTCTCGAGTGTTGGTTGCATCTTGAGTGCAAGTGGCGCTGCTAGTGGCGCGTGTGGCATGTGCCAATGGCATGTGCGGAATGCCTTGGTGGTAGGTTGCACGGTTTGCAAGTTAGGTTACCAGCGTGTGTGTTTGGCATGTGCCAATGGCATGTGCGGAATGCCTTGGTGGTAGGTTGCACGATTTGCAAGTTAGGTTACCAGCGTGTGTATTTGGCATGTGCCAATGGCATGTGCGGAATGCCTTGGTGGTAGGTTGCACGGTTTGCAAGTTAGGCTACCAGCGTGTGTGTTTGGCATGTGCCAATGGCATGTGCGGAATGCCTTGGTGGTAGGTTGCACGGTTTGCAAGTTAGGCTACCAGCGTGTGTGTTTGGCATGTGCGAATGGCTCGTGCGGCCATGTTGACCTAGTTGCAAGTCTTGCAAGCCTAGGGCGCTATGTTTGGCGTGGGCCAAAGGCATAGCGGCTTGGAAGTATGGCTTGCGACACGTGTTGGCATGTGCCAATGGCACGTGCGGCCATGTTGACCTAGTTACAAGTCTTGCAAGCCTAGGGCGCTATATTTGGCGTGGGCCAAATGCATAGCGGCTTAGAAATATGGCTTGCGGCACGTGTTGGCATGTGCCAATGGCACGTGCGGCCATGTTGACCTAGTTGCAAGTCTTGCAAACCTAGGGCGCTATGTTGGCGTGGGCCAAAGGCATAGCGGCTTGGAAATATGGCTTGCGGCACGTGTTGGCATGTGCCAATGGCACGTGCGGCCATGTTGACCTAGTTTCAAGTCTTGCAAACCTAGGGCGCTATGTTTGGCGTGGGCCAAAGGCATAGCGGCTTGGAGATATGGCTTGCGACACGTGTTGGCATGTGCCAATGGCACGTGCGGCCATGTTGACCTAGTTGCAAGTCTTGCAAGCCTAGGGCACTATATTTGGCGTTGGCCAAAGGCATAGCGGCTTGGAAATATGGCTTGCGACACGTGTTGGCATGTGCCAATGGCACGTGCGGCCATGTTGACCTAGTTGCAAGTCTTGCAAGCCTAGGGCGCTATATTTGGCGTGGGCCAAAGGCATAGCGGCTTGGAAATATGGCTTGCGACACGTGTTGGCATGTGCCAATGGCACGTGCGGCCATGTTGACTAGTTGCAAGTCTTGCAAGCCTAGGGCGCTATATTTGGCGTGGGCCAAAGGCATAGCGGCTTGGAAATATGGCTTGCGACACGTGTTGGCATGTGCCAATGGCACGTGCGGCCATGTTGACCTAGTTGCAAGTCTTGCAACCCTAGGGCGCTATATTTGGCGTGGGCCAAAGGCATAGCGGCTTGGAAATATGGCTTGCGACACGTGTTGGCATGTGCCAATGGCACGTGCGGCCATGTTGACCTAGTTGCAAGTCTTGCAAGCCTAGGGCGCTATATTTGGCGTGGGCCAAAGGCATAGCGGCTTGGAAATATGGCTTGCGACACGTGTTGGCATGTGCCAATGGCACGTGCTTGGCCATGTTGACTGGTTGCAAGTCTTGCAAGCCTAGGGCGCTATATTTGGCGTGGGCCAAAGGCATAGCGGCTTGGAAATATGGCTTGCGACACGTGTTGGCATGTGCCAATAGCACGTGCGGCCATGTTGACCTAGTTGCAAGTCTTGCAGCTTAGGGCGCTATATTTGGCGTGGGCCAAAGGCATTGTTTTGGCATTGTTGCCATGGTGCGCAGGGGTGCGGCTTGGTTTGGCATTGTTGCCATGGCGCGCAAGATGCGGCTTGGTTTGGCATTGTTGCCATGGTGCGCGAGGTGCGGCTTGGTTTAGCATTGTTGCCATGGTGCGCGGGGTGCGGCTTGGTTTGGCATAGTTGCCATGGTGCGTGATGTCGGCTTGGTTTGGCATTGTTGCCATGATGCGCAGGGTGCGGCTTGGTTTGGCATTGTTTCCATGGTGCGTGATGTGCGACTTGGTTTGGCATTCTTTGCCAAGATGCGCAGGTGCGGCTTGGTTTTGGAATTAGGGTTACGTGTTGAAAACCCTAACTGTATTTTGAAAAAATACCCCTATTAATTATTTAAACCTGAGTTAAATGCTCTTAGTTAATGTGTTGCGGGTAACACTAGGTCATGGGGTTTTACGATTTTACCCCTTGTCTAAAAACCACCATCAACATTAAGTCCCCTGCTTAGCTCGGAACAGGGGCTTTGTTGCGAGGTAAGCATAAGATGGTGACAAACTATTAACAAGAAACCGTAAAGAAAATTGAAGGAGGCTTGTCTGACCTTTTATAAATAGAATTTGGAATCCTTGCCTCTGGTAGTTTTGTACAAATCGGGAGGCTAGCACAATTGGTGGGGCCGGTGCAGCTTGGGCAACGTTGGGAAATTGACGCGAGTTTAGGAAACTGAGCGTGCTAGCTGGTGGGACCGGCGCAAGGTGGGGAAGCTGTGCGTGCTTGCTGGTGAGACCGGCGCAAGGTGTGGAAGTTGTGCTTGCTTGCAGGCGTGACTTGGGCGGTCATTGGGAAGTCGATGCAATTGGTGGGGCCGATGCAGCTTGGGCGACATTGGGAAGTTGGGCGAGTTGGGAAACTGAGCGTGCTAGCTGGTGGGACCGGCGCAAGGTGGGGAAGCTGTGCGTGCTTGCTGGTGAGGCCGGCGCAAGGTGTGGAAGCTGTGCGTGCTTGCAGGCGTGACTTGGGCGGTCATTGGGAAGTCGGTGCAATTGGTGGGGCCGATGCAGCTTGGGCGACATTGGGAAGTTGGGCGAGTTGGGAAACTGAGCGTGCTAGCTGGTGGGACCGGCGCAAGGTAGGGAAGCTGAGCGTGCTTGATGGTGGGACCGGCGTAACTTGGGCGGCATTGGGCGTTCTTGTGAGCCCGCACGATTTTTGGTAAAGGGAAATCCTTCCCTATTTCAGAATCTTCTTGCCCACATATATATAAAATCCCTTTCTCTCATCTTGCACCTTATTCCTTTCATCCTTTCCTACTAGTGGCAGAGTCACAAAGAAAAACCAGCTTCCAGGTATGTCTTCCAGTACTTCTCTTGTTTCCCTTTTTATGTAGGTGTAAACCCTAAGAGTGGGCATTTATATATTGCGCATATAATTTCTTGGCGTGTCTCTTGTAGAAAATATTGTATGTATGCGCCCAAGGGAAATATTGCATATATTATTCGAACCCGTAGGAAAGTGCTCCATATATAATTTTGAACCCGAAGAAGGATATTGCAGACGCACTTGAGCCCGTATAAAATACTGCGTATAATTCTGAACCCTGAAGCAAATACTGCGTGTGCAGTTTCGAACCCGTAGAGAATACTGTATATGAATCCCGAAGAAGAATACTGTATATGTGCTTCATATGACTTCGAACCCGTAGGAAATATCGCATATATGAATTTTCGGTCCTGAAAGAAATACTGCGCGTGCAATTTTTGAACCCGTAGAAAAATGCTCCATATATAATTTTGAACCCGAAGAATGATATCGCACTTGACGCACTTGAGCCCGTATAAAATCTGCGTATATAATTTGAAACTCGAAGAAAATACTGCGTGTGTATTTTTGAACCTGAAGAAAATCAGGTGTATTTTGCGTGTGTATTTTTGAACCCTGGAGAAAATACTGCGTGTGTATTTTTGAACCCTGCAGAAAATACTGCGTGTGTATTTTTGAACCCTGCAGAAAATACCGCGTGTGTATTTTTGAAAGAAAATACCGCGTGTGTATTTTTGAACCCTGGAGAAAATACCGCGTGTGTATTTTTGAACCCGTAGAGAATGCTCCATATATAATTCTGAACCCGAAGAATGATACTGCGTGTGCAGTCTTGAGCCAGTAAAGAATACGCCCTTTATCTCATTTTTTTTTTTTTTTGTATTTCAGGTTTTCCTTTGTTGGGCGCGGTTATGTGTCAGGGAGATAATTTTGTCTTTCTCCGTGTGCAGATATCTTGTTACTAAGTTGTTATGAAGAAATCCGGTAAGATGTTTAGGCAATTTCACTTCGCCTCATCGAAAGATGTCCATAGTTCCAAACCAAACACGGATGATGAATTCTTCGTCAAAAAACTTGCCTCGCTTTCGGAAGAATCACCCAGTGTTTCGTGCCAATTTTGTTAACCGGTGGTGAAGATGAAAAGAAGACACGTTCGGTTCGCTTGCAGAGAACACCATACGGTTCTGTCTTCATAAAGGGGTATATTCCTCTTCCAATATTGATTTCGTGGATGTGCCAAAGCCCATTGCGTTCTTTTGATAGATGGGTTGAGTTCATGGTGTTGTTTGAAGGGAGAGGATGGTCTTTGGAAGGGCGCAAGATGTTAGCGCTGGAAGGATGCAAATTGTTAGCACAGAGTGTGGTACCGTGGCTAGCATGCGCGTGCGGCATGTGTGCCCGGTATGTGCGTCCGGGTAAGCGTGTCCAGTAAGCACGTCCTGGCAAGCGCGTCTGGCAAGCGCTTTCTTTTCTTTCTTCTTCTGTTTCTTCTTTTGAAAAATGTCTAACTCAAGTTCGCAGGAGGAATCCGGTTCGGAGGATGATTCTGGGGTAGAGCCACACGAAAACTTGCCTTTGGTGACCACCGCCGGTGACTTGGAGATGGGCGTTAGCCAATTGCCGGGCACAGATGTGGCTCAAACGGCGGATGATTCTCTGATGGTTGCTGCCGTAGACATGGAAGAAGACCCTTTGCGAGTCGTGAGGCCAGGTGCAGGCGCCTTTTTTTGATCCTCCGTACTTGGTTCCTTATCCAGGTCATGTGCTAGTTGGCGGCTTCAGCGTGCCGGCTAAGCACGAGGCGTTGTACACCAGAATCTGGGAGAAGTACAGACATATGGCCACAACCAAGAAAGTCACTAGTCGATTTGCACCGGTTAAGCGTGTGGAAGAGGCTTTATCTTCCATCGAGGATATGCGTGAGGTGACTGGTCACACCGTTTCGAAGACGTTATTGCCGATCGGGAGCACCATCGCGACATGTGCGTAGAAAAGGAGTTCAACACTTCGTGGTTTGTCGAAGGCCTTGCCGAGATCCAAAAGTTGAAAGATAAGAATCGAAAGCCTTTCCGCCGAGGAGATTGCACGACAGAGGTGGAACTCGAAAAGCTTTCCAAGATGTTGACTATAAAGAGAGCGGCTCTTGAAGATGCAAAGTTGACTTTTTCCAAGAAGAGCAGACTTCGTTGGATGATTTTCCTTGAACTTTTCTCTCGTTGATCTTTCATTTAGGTTTTTTTTTTTTTGAAAGACATATTGGATGTCTGGTTCAAAGCTTGACCTTTGATAGATAGCTAGTAGCTTTTTTTTGGGTGTTGGATTATTTCTGGGATGAATGGTTTTGATAATATGACTCTGATTATGTTTTTGGAAAGGAATATTGCTTCTATGAGAGTGTGTGCTAGCAATTGGCACAAGACTCGGTAGTATGACGGTTTTACTAGGAACCTAAAAATAGATCGTATATCTTGCGCAGTCTAAATTTACTCACTTCATAGATTTTGTGAACACGCCCTCTCCGTGTAAAAGGCGGCTTTGGCTGGTAGCATCGCCCGTTAGTCCCCGATTCTTCGGTAGCGTCTTGGCCGAGTCTCCAGTTTTCGGGTGTAGTTTTAACAATCGATAACCGGTTGTTCTGGCAGTTTGAGTCGGACCGAGTCGCAGGTCCCCAATCGCTTGTAGCATCTTCAACGAGTCCCTACTTTTCAGGTGTAGTTTTACAACTGGTAACTGGGGCGTCTAGCAGTTGAGTCGGATTGAGCGGTAGCATCTTCGGCAAGTCCCCAGTTTTCTCGTGTAGTTTTACGACTAGTAACCGGATTGTCCGGGTAGTTGCGTCGGATTGAGTCGCCTTCCCCCACCATCTTGACATCTGGGTCGAAGAACGAGATCGACAGTCTGACATTGTAGCCGATAGATCAATCCTCCCGCCGTGGTCGCCAATTGTTTATGGGTAAAAATCGTTTCTGCCGATTTCGGTAAATTCGGTAGGTGAGTGAGAAACCGGTTCAAACCCTAAACAAATATGCTGCACGTGAGCACTTTATAGATTCGAGAGATCAATCTGTACAAGTCCGGCCTAAACCAAGAAATGGCCGTTCCAGACTTGCTTCGGTCACAAAGTGGAGGAGAAGGGTTGATTTGGGGAGGGAAGCAAAGAAAGGTGTTGAGGCCAGAATAATTCTGGGAGAGTAGTATCTCGACTTGTATCAGAAAGTGAAAGCTTAGGAAGCTTGCAAGAGATGAAAGCTTTTTGGGAGAGCTTGCAAAGTTGCCTTTCTGAGAGTGTGGTATTTTTCTCCTGACCGAGACTTGTTGTCTGGTGGAAATAGGTAAGACCTATTTATACAAGTCGAGATTGAAACGTACTCGGCCTCATGAAGGAAGAGAGTAAAGGGTGAAATAATGGGAGGAGTTGGTAACCGCATGGTTTAATGGGCGAAAACGTTTTTCACCATTATTTCCTCTTTTATTTGACCGCTTTATTCCTTTTCACGCTTTCTTAATGTGAGCGTAGTGTACGCCGCATCTTTGTGACCGCCAAACCAAAACCCTAAAGAAGCATCCCCCAGTTTGTGTCGATGTCTCGAGTGTTGGTTGCATCTTGAGTGCAAGTGGCGCTGCTAGTGGCGCGTGTGGCATGTGCCAATGGCATGTGCGGAATGCCTTGGTGGTAGGTTGTACGGTTTGCAAGTTAGGTTACCAGCGTGTGTGTTTGGCATGTGCGGAATGCCTTGGTGGTAGGTTGCACGATTTGCAAGTTAGGTTACCAGCGTGTGTGTTTGGGATGTTCCAATGGCATGTGCGGAATTCCTTGGTGGTAGGTTGCACGGTTTGCAAGCTAGGCTACCAGCGTGTGTGTTTGGCATGTGCCAATGGCATGTGCGGAATGCCTTGGTGGTAGGTTGCACGGTTTGCAAGTTAGGCTACCAGCGTGTGTGTTTGGCATGTGCCAATGGCTCGTGCGGCCATGTTGACCTAGTTGCAAGTCTTGCAAGCCTAGGGCGCTATGTTTGGCGTGGGCCAAAGGCATAGCGGCTTGGAAGTATGGCTTGCGACACGTGTTGGCATGTGCCAATGGCACGTGCGGCCATGTTGACCTAGTTGCAAGTATTGCAAGCCTAGGGCGCTATATTTGGCGTGGGCCAAAGGCATAGCGGCTTAGAAATATGGCTTGCGGCACGTGTTGGCATGTGCCAATGGCACGTGCGGCCATGTTGACCTAGTCTCAAGTCTTGCAAACCTAGGGCGCTATGTTGGGTGTGGGCCAAAGGCATAACGGCTTGGAAATATGGCTTGCGGCATGTGTTGGCATGTGCCAATGGCACGCGCGGCCATGTTGACCTAGTTGCAAGTCTTGCAAACCTAGGGCGCTATGTTGGGCGTGGGCCAAAGGCATAGCGGCTTGGAAATATGGCTTGCGACACATGTTGGCATGTGCCAATGGCACGTGCGGCCATGTTGACCTAGTTGCAAGTCTTGCAAGCCTAGGGCGCTATATTTGGCGTGGGCCAAAGGCATAGCGGCTTGGAAATATTGCTTGCGACACGTGTTGGCATGTGCCAATGGCACGTGCGGCCATGTTGACCTAGTTGCAAGTCTTGCAAGCCTAGGGCACTATATTTGGCGTGGGCCAAAGGCATAAGCGGCTTGGAAATATGGCTTGCGACACGTGTTGGCATGTGCCAATGGCACGTGCGGCCATGTTGACCTAGTTGCAAGTCTTGCAAGCCTAGGGCGCTATATTTGGCGTGGGCCAAAGGCATAGCGGCTTGGAAATATGGCTTGCGACACGTGTTGGCATGTGCCAATGGCACGTGCGGCCATGTTGACCTAGTTGCAAGTCTTGCAAGCCTAGGGCGCTATATTTGGCATGGGCCAAAGGCATAGCGGCTTGGAAATATGGCTTGCGACACGTGTTGGCATGTGACAATGGCACGTGCGGCCATGTTGACCTAGTTGCAAGTCTTGCAAGCCTAGGGCGCTATATTTGGCGTGGGCCAAAAGGCATAGCGGCTTGGAAATATGGCTTGCGACACGTGTTGGCATGTGCCAATGGCACGTGCGGCCATGTTGACCTGGTTGCAAGTCTTGCAAGCCTAGGGCGCTATATTTGGCGTGGGCCAAAGGCATAGCGGCTTGGAAATATGGCTTGCGACACGTGTTGGCATGTGCCAATGGCACGTGCGGCCATGTTGACCTAGTTGCAAGTCTTGCAAGCCTGGGCGCTATATTTGGCGTGGGCCAAAGGCATTGGTTTGGCATTGTTGCCATGGTGCGTTGTGGTGCGGCTTGGTTTGGCATTGTTGCCATGGCGCGCGAGATGCGGCTTGGTTTGGCATTGTTGCCATGGTGCGCAGTGGTGCGGCTTGGTTTTGGCATTGTTGCCATGGTGCGCGCAGTGGTGCGGCTTGGTTTGGCATTGTTGCCATGGTGCGCAGATATGCGGCTTGGTTTGGCATTGTTGCCATGATGCGCAGTGGTGCGGCTTGGTTTGGCATTGTTGCCATGGTGCATGAGATGCGACTTGGTTTGGCAATTGTTGCCATGATGCGTGGGTGCGGCTTGGTTTTGGAATTAGGGTTCCGTGTTGAAAACCCTAATGCGGTATTTTGAAAAAATACCCCTATTAATTATTTACACCTGAGTTAAATGCTCTTAGTTAATGTGTTGCGGGTAACACTAGGTCATGGGGTTTTACGATTTTACCCCTTGTCTAAAAACCACCATCAACAATTAGCAATCTTCCGATTCTGACAAAATATTTTGCAAAATCCCCAGAATCGGTGGGTTAATAACGTATAATGTTACTGATTCTGACTAAAAAATGCAACATCCCCAGAATCGGTAGGTTCATATATAAACTTATCTTCCGATTGTGTTCCAAAATTCAACACTTTCATGTCTCTTCATGTGATTCGCTTGCGAGTCATTGTTAAATGCATAAACATAGCAACATAACCATTCATAATCCATAAACATAACGTAACAACTAATAATATGACACAAACTTTGATAACGACATAATCGGACATAATCCAACATAAACAAAGTTATCCATAAAGTTAAGGAAAAACATCGTGAGTTTACAACATCGAAAGTTTACTTGTTCCTTTTTGCTTGGATTTTGCGACCTTTACCACCTCTACGACTTGGACCAACATCATCATTGGTTTCATCAACTTGAGTGCTCGATGACGCCCGAGTTCTTTTGGTCACCTTCTTTGTAGGGTGCTTGCCTTTTTCCCCAAACTGAGATGCATAATCTTCATTGTCAACGTTATTTATGAACTCTTGATGCTTTTTTATCTTCTCAAGTGGCACATGCTCTCCGGATTTTATGCAATCAGTGCACCATTTGGACAAACGCTTGAACCTCCTCATCTGTTTTAAATCATATCATACCATCAAACGGTTATTACTCTATTTTGACCCATAATATTAAACTAAATTAACAAAACAATATGTACCAATCTACCAAAACCCGTAGGTTTCTCTTTGAGGATACTCTTGTACGAAGCTGGCTTTGGTTTAAGATCACGGATTACACGAATATGAGAAACATTGCAGTACCAATCCATATAATTGGGAGCATTTTCAAAACCTTGGTTGGCTGCCCTTCCTTGGTTGATCAAGTAATGCGCCCTTCTATCCCAATGGAATTTACAGGATGGTGTACCCTTGTAAATCACCGTGATAGAATCTTTATTAGACTCGTAGTTCTCCAGATCCAAAGTGAAATTGCCATGGATTTGCTCCTTCGGTATACATTGTACAAAACCGTGTTGTCGCATCACCCTTGAAGCATTATACATCACATATCCTGTGGGGTGCCACAACGGTCCAAAATAAAGGGCCAAATTGGACCGGCCCGTGATATGTCCATCAGCTCGGTCTTCCTTGTATGGATCAAAGCATACGTCTTGGGATTTATTTGAGTCCAAAATCTCCCTCAAACGAATCAGCTGCTGCTCCTTCGTCCCTAGAATGGTTGTCATCGAAGACGTACTTTGTTCCTCTAGGGTCACCTTTCGCCCTAGGTTTTCAATGGCCAATCCCAAGATAGGAAGTGGTTGTAGATCCATGTCTATATTGTCATTTTGCAAGTATTAGGAAATTGATTCTTCAATGGTAGAAAAATAAAAAAATAACCAAGTATGTAGAGTTAATAAACAATACCTGTAGTAGACTCATGTTCCCGGCCACTTGGCTAATTCCAAGCCTCGACGCCTTTCTCAACTCTTCCATCAACCACGCATGGCATGCCGTGCCCCATGAGTACTCATGCACTTTATCTAGAGGATCCAGAAGTTGTAAAAGGATATCGTCGAGCCGATTGCCACTAGCATTGGGGAAAATGACACATCCCAATACACATATAAGATATGCGGTGGCCGCGTGGTTGACTTGCTTATCGGTTAAAGTTCCTTTCTCTTCTTTTTCCTTGGTGCCCTTGAACGTATCCATCAGAGTACCCATGTTGAACTGTCTAGTTCTATACTTCATACATCTGTTGAACTCAGTTGTTGATGTTTCTTCATCCCAACCCAAACACTTCTTATTCGGATCATAAAGTTTCTTCCATTCCAACTTCTTAGTGAACTCAGCCCTAACACCTTTTCCATGGACGGGGAGTTTAAGAATCTGCACAACATCATCTGGGGTTATCTTCATCTCCCCAAACGGCATATGGAAGGTGTCGGTCTCAGGATAAAGTCTCTCCACAAACTCCGATATAGCCACCCGGTCATGTTCCAACATTGAGTTCTCCGCAGCATCATCCAACCCTGAATTTGCGATAATGGTCTTGAACCTTTCACATTCATCCTTCAAAGGCCAATCTAGCATTCTTGTTGGTGCGGCGGTCGCTTTGAGTAAACGAAACTCATCAGAATGATACTATCAAAAACACATGACAAGTTAAAAAATAAAATTAGAATAACCTAAAACTATAACCCTTAAAAGTATTACGAAGAAAAACATAATTGGTTAATAAGAAGGATACGATCATTATCTCAGTTTCATATATTTCTCTTGCCCAGGATTCTTTGTATCCAAATAACAATTCTCCTCCATCCTCAGGCAGCCCAAGGATTACACCTTTTGGAATATCCTTCACCTTCAGTTCATCTGGGACAAGGTGTTTCGCTTTCTTTCGAGGAGGATTTTTTTCGGATTCTCCTTCTTCTTAAGCACCACTAGGTTGTCCTACTTCTTCAGGTGCATCTAGTTCAATTTCTGGTTGTGATGGTGGAGCACTTGGTTGAACACCTTCTTGGATTGGTTGTGATTGAGAGGCACTTGATTGAACACCTTCTTGAACCGGTTTTGATTGAGGGGCACTAGGTTGAACAGCTTCTTGGCTTGCTTGTTGAGTTCCATCTTGAGCACTTGAAGCGGCTATAGCAGTCCTAGATCTCCTTGCACTAGCTGTCAGGTTCTGACGCCTATCCTTCCTTGCACTAGCTGAGATAATTGCATCTTCGATTTTTTTACCTCGCCTATCCCTAAACAACAAAATAAAGTACAACAGGTTATTAAACTATATAATCGGAAGTTAATGTAAAACCAACGCTCCCGAATATACATATTCGGTTGGTTGAGTAAACCAAATGCCTCCGATTACACTCAATCGTAAATATCAGTTCGCCTAAAGCTACCAAATACGTATAATCGAAAACAAAATAAATTTTTTGGTGTTCGAATATGTTTATCTACACACATAATCGGAAGATAAATTTCAACATAACCCTCTGAATACCAATAATTGAAAGTCATAAAAAGTCTTCCCTTCCGAATTCATAAAAATCGGAAGCCTCACAAAACTAATTTTTACCGAATATGCATCACTTTGTGTCCAGATATTACTCAAGTGGTTCATCCTAAACAATCGGATGGAAATTACAAAATATATCACCTGATTATTGCGTCTCTAATACCTTTTCTTCCCTAGTATATTCGGAAGGCAAAAACACAATTAACTTCCGATTCTGATCGATTAGGCCTCGGTAATGAAAAACGTTCTATAATCGGTAGGCAACCTAAATATTTACCACTCGAATATGACGAATGTTCGAAATAAAGAATTCGACCACAATCGGAAGTTTAAAACAATAAATAACCTATCGAATCGGGGTAATAACCGAAAACCCTAAAAAAAAAATATGCATTTGTCGAATTGAAGCAATATAAACCAAATTAATGGTAGAATCTTACCTAATAGGCACCATTTCAAGTTGCCTGAGAGTTTGGCTATCAGTATCGCCTACATCAGGGACTTCATCATCTTCGTGTTCTTCGGGTTCGTGAGTTAAAACCTCTTTATTACGGGCATGCAATCCAATATTCGGATCCTCACCGCTCACTACGTTTTTGGTTCGAGCTTTCTTACGTTTCTTTTCTTTCATCTTTATAGAGAATAATCGACGATGATTCGATTCGACGATGAAAGATGTATAGCGAGGAGAGGGGGAGAGTTTTCTTCTCTGCAATCGGAAGGAAAGAGGAGAAGAGGAGTTAAAGTTGAAGTTGAAAAGAAAATGAAATCAAATGAATTTAGGTTGACATTGGTTTTATCTGTCAAACGGTTATTGATCGATAGGTAATACCACCTCATTAGCTACCGATTGTTGAGTAGCCCAAAATCGGTAGAGGGGGTTACTTATAACCTACCGATTATACAGTTGCCCCAAATTTTGTTTTTGCAGAAATGTCATTTTTTTCGAATTTGGGAACTAGAATAATCGGTAGTTAATATGACTTCCGATTATAAAGTTGCCCCAAATTTCTTCCTTGACGAAATCACCAATTTTGGGAATTTAGGAGCTACTATAATCGGTAGTCTCGTGAGGTTGTTTTTCCTACCGATTGTTATAGAAGCCAGATGCGCATTAGGCACAAAATCGATATTAATCGGTAGTATAATATAGTTACTAAGCTTCCGATGACTTTATAATAATCGGGCACAAAATAGATTCCGATTATGTAAGGGTATTAACGTATTCTCCGCGTTTTTGGACATCCCTTAACGGTGTATATAGGTTGGGAATAAAAAAGTCGTCCCTAATTCTTTTGGGGTCGCCCCTAAAAATATCAGGAAAGAAAAAAGAAGAAAACTATAGATTACATGAAGATTGAGTCCCAAGTAATGAGTCCCATTTCAATACACATAGGAAATAGTATACAGAAAGATATATTAGGGACCAAAAACCTTAGAAAAATCCTAACGGGACCCGAGGTTTATAACATCCGGCGATGGTAATTGTCTCCAAATAATCAGGTAATTGAAGTTATCATTTGACCACATTACTTGGTTGATCTTTACCTTGCCTATCATTAGTTTCCTCCAAAGTCTCATGTGACTGATCAATCAAAGCTTGTTTAACCAGACTATTCATAGTGAACCAAACATATTCATAGCGAGATTAATGAAACAAAATTATCATTTCTCCAAAATGTTAGCATGCATTTTGCATTTATATATCATGCATTATGCATGCAGTTAATTTTGTAAATTGTATGCACCTAGGTGTACAACGCGAGTTTTTTATTAATTGATATTCACTTGAAACCCAGCCCAATGTTAAATCATGTTCTGCCTGTACACACCAAAGGTGCAGGTGCATTTAGCCTTACGTACATGCGTGCGGATATCCCTACATGAACATTCTAAGTATATTTGATAAAAAAATGGTGTCTCAAATACAAATCACCAGCAAAAATGAGGTATACAACACGCATGTCTTCTCTAACATGGAAAACACGATCAAGTAAAAGGATGCGTTTGCGCCCTTGTGCGGCCTACTTACCCCAGCCCAGAGTGGCGAAGCTGGCAGGCTCAGTTGACTTCATCTAATTGGCATCTCTTTGCCGTTATTATTCTCCTCTGGTCGACCAATAGCAATGTCGAAGTTACAGAATTCTTTTCATTTTTATTTGTGTTCTCTTTGCGTCGAATATTTCATATATGCCTCTGCTAAGTAATTACCACTTGATCAAGCTAAGCTAGTGTTGGTTAGGGATAGGCGAGGTAAAAATCAAATAATATTTTTGGTTTTGATAAACATCTCCAGTGGTAGTTGTATCCATACCTATTTAGAAACACTTGTCACTTATTTGTAGAAAGTTAATCACAAAATCCAACAAAATAAATAAAATAAAAACAAATAGTGATGACGTGGGTATGGATGAGAGTCTCTAAAAACCCATACTCTCTTCCAAACTCAAGCTTCCACATCAGATTAAATTTTTAATATCCAACCATCACTGAAGAAGTTTTTTTTATTTAGAGTTTCTAAAATCCTAGGTGGCTTCAATATTTTTAGAGACCCATATTCCATTGGAGATGCTTTAAGGGCAGTAATTGTATTGAGATTTGAAACTGCCCTCCAGCTGATTAGACGTGCCCTCCACCTTCCACGATCACTAAACAGTATACTACGTAAATCAAGATCGGTGACATGGTCCAAAAGGTGGCTAGTGACCTTAAATGAAAAAAAATACATTATCCAATTTAATGGAACAAAACTTTCATTAAAAATTATGTCTAATTAATGAGTGATTGTGGTATATGGATTTGGTAATAAAAATCGTGATGGGTATATGGGAAACATATTCATATATACATTTCACTTATTCACTAGGTTAGTAATGCATAAATGCAACATCTTGCCGGTTACCAGATTGCGTTTATGTATTGAGAACCAATCATATAATGAGTGATATATGTTGAACCGATACAATAAAATTCAGTATAAAATAGACATCTATAGGACAAACATCGGATACATTAACAAAGCAACCGTCTGCTTTAGAAACAACCCGAAGTTTGTCATTAAGGCACCGGCCATATCCCAATTTATTTAAAACTTAAAAGACTTTTAAGAAGCACGTAATGAAATGGCCTTACTTTATTTAAAACTTATTAGGCTTATGAGAAGCACGTAGTGATACAGCTATCATTACAATACATAAGCATATTGCAAGGCCCATTCCTCAATACATAAACACATACATAATGTCTGTCTCATACATAGCAGAGACATCCACACACATACATAATGTCTGTCTCGTATATAGCAGAGACATCCACAGTTGATTTTACTTAACACTGGATAAACATACTCTTCCATCCAACGCCACTGCACTGACGGGAATTGCCGTTGAAAGTGAAAACGCTCCCACCAAGACAATTCCCTGTGTTATACATTCTAGCACTCTGACCAGTGTAACGAAAATTATAACCACCCATATATAAAAGGTTTGAGCATCCACACCTACTATACGTTCGGGTTTCGCCACCGCAACCTCCTAAACGATACATAGTTATCGAACTTGCATTTGCCAATTCACCCACTACAGCCATGAGGACTAAAGCCATGAACAGCATGGAGAGTGAGCTCTTACTAGATGCCATTGTTGAATGAAGGAGCTTAATTGCCTTTTGAAAATAGAAAGCAAAATGAGAACTTTTCTTCCTTATATTTTTTTTTGATGTTTCTTGAAATTGTGTGTTTCCTTCTGAAGTTGGATGCATGTATTTATAGTTAAATGTTCAAAGAACCCGACAAAAATGAGGAAACATGCATGGAAAAAAGTAGTTGATATATAATATCATAGAGAAGAATATCTAGTAAACGAATATGCTTATTTTCATCGATTATGGATCTCGATATGTTTTTTTTTTCATTGATTATGAATGAGGAATTGCGCTTTTTGTTAATTAATTGAAAGGATGCATGGTTGGTCATAGATATGATGGCAAAAACTTCAACAAAACCAGCCAGAAATTACCAACCAAAACCATGGACAAAGCGCCCCAGTTTCAGAGTGGTATTGATCTTTCTACCAACCAAAAAAGAAAGGTTTTTATTTCCATGGCTGCTAATAGGGGTATCGATTTGATTGTGGGTGTACCGTTGCACAGGTATAGGATGTTTTGTCTTGATTAAAATCTGGTCAGCCTTGAGTAAATAGATAATCCTATTAGCAATCATGTTTATTTCGTCTAGATTCACTACTGAAATCCTGTATATATATATATATATATATATATATATATATATATATTGTTGGCATGCGGATACGTGGCTGACCCACCCTCTAATCCAGAAGGAGCACCCGGTCAAGATATATCACTACACAATAGATAAACATTGAGTAATTAATTCATTATCCAAAGTGATGACTTGTAAGTCCTGTTTAACCTAATTAGCAAGGACACGAACCATCCCGTATGTATGGTAAACTACTGTAACTTGGTTTCATGCAGTAGTCCTCCCCATCGCATAATGAAAGGGAATACTTCCCACTTTCTCCTCCTATTTCTGTTTATCATCTTTTAAGTTGAGCTTTGGGCTCTGTTGTCGATTTCATCTTCCGGAAAATCCTTTTCATGGCACTTTATTAGTTAATGGTTACTTGCCCTTGAACGCGTATTTAAGTTCAAGGGCACATCAGTAACTTTATAATACATATGATAACTTTAATTTGGGCGATATAACCAAAAAGAAGAAAAAAAAATTGAACTCCCAGTGCGAGTTCAAAGACGAATTCGACCTTTCCCAAAAAAATTGGGAAAATTGGGTTAAAGAGGATGAAAAAACAGAAACAAAAAAATGGTGTACCCCTGACTTCAAGGCTCTTTCGATTCTTTTAGACAATAATTCGACCTTTCCCAAATAACTTGGCGAGTACAACAGGTCTCTCGAATTATGCCTTCTGTGGATTCAATGAAGCCCTAACACCGTAATCGAATTCAAGGATTGTACTTCCTTGACCCGACCAAGAATCACATTGTATAAGGTTCGATGATGCTATTAGAGAAGAAGAAAACATATTGCTTTTTGATGTGATGATAAACGAGTTAGGGAGATGCTATTTATAAATGTTTTCGCATCTGTTGGGAATGGCGTCTGTTGGAATCGAAACGATGAGTCTCTTCATCATCAGACATGAATGGCGTCTATTGGAATTGAAAATATTCCAACATTCTCCCCCTATTTTCAAAAAACATAA
Source organism: Papaver armeniacum (assembly GCA_023531295.1). Taxonomy (NCBI): domain Eukaryota; kingdom Viridiplantae; phylum Streptophyta; class Magnoliopsida; order Ranunculales; family Papaveraceae; genus Papaver; species Papaver armeniacum. Next base: position 1,190,520 of record JAJJWW010006838.1, read on the forward strand.
AACAAAGTTAAAAAACTTTTAAATCAGAGTGGCTGCATCACAAAAGTGACTGCCTACGTACCCGAGTGGGATCAAGCCAATGTAGTTCACGCTTAGTTGAGAATAAGCATCATCGTTGAAACCAATACGTAAGTGATAGGTATCTTTTGGATTTGAACCTTCACTTAGTGTAAGAAATTCAAAGCCTTATCGAGGTTCGGTGCAGAAACTAGTCTTGAACCAAGTACCCCTAATGATAAAACCGGAATCTCCACACATATTGATTTTAAGATAGTGTGTTCGTAGCTAGCACGTTAATGGCCATGTGCTTAAATCCTGGATTCATGAGTCTTCTTTAGAGAACGATCTTTTTCTCTTAGGAAATGGCCTGATTTCCATACTCATATATAGGTAAGTCTCGAAGGTGTTTCATGAGACACCTTTGTGATAAAAGTTAGACTTATTAAGGATTTTCATCCATCCCGATTTCTTGCGTAAAACCCGCACTAATAAGAAAATGGGAAGTTTTGATTTTAGTGCACCATAATCACTTCCATAACTTGTTGGTACCACATTGAACCTTGTTTATCCTTTCCAAAACATAGGTTGGGTTTCGCTATGGGTGATCAAACTTCATTCACAGAGACCTTAGTCCCATTTCCTTACACTTTATTGAAACCACTGCCTTTGGAAGACTTTTCGTAAATGGGTCTGTCAAGTTCTTACTTGTTTCAATATAGTTCACAGCAACTACTCCTCTCTTGAGTAATTGTCTTACTATTTGATGTCTAAGACTTGTATGTCTAGACTTTCCATTATAAGTCTTGTTAGAGACATTATAGATAGTAGCTTGATTATCACAATTAATAAAAACTGCTGGAGATGGCTTCTTCCAAAATGGGATTTCAACAAGTAAGTTCCTAAGCCATTCCGCCTCCTTACATGGATCAGTTAACGCTATCAATTCTGACAACATCGTTGAGTCAGAAATACAAGTCTGCTTCTTGGAACTCCAATACACTGCAGTACCTCCTAATGTAAATATCCATCCACTAGTCGACTTGGAATTAGATTCTACATTGTTCCGGGTAGCATCACTGTATCCTTCTAATACAGCGGGATAGCCTTGATAATGCAAACCATAATCAATGGTTCCTTTCAAGTAAGCCAACACTCTTGAAATCGCTTTCCAGTGTTCATCTCCTGGATTACTTGAGAAACGACATAGAAATCCCACAGCATGAGCTATGTCCGGTCTTGTGCAATGCATGGCATACATAAGACTCCCAATAATACTAGAATACTCAAGTGGTGCATGAGTACGCCCAGTATTCTTTATTAACTTTATAGTAGGTTTTAAAGGTGTAGGGACTGGTTTGTCATCAAAATGACCATATTTCTTGAGAAATTTCTCAATGTAATGAGATTGGGTTAAAACAACTCATCTCCCTTTCTTAGGATTTTGATTCCTAAGATCACATCAGCCTCCCCTAAGTCCTTCATATCAAAGTTAGAATTAAGAAACTTCTTTTTTTCTTCCACACGAGATATGTCAGATCCAAAAATAAGCATATCATCAACATACAAACATAGAATCACACATCCAGAACTATCATGCATACTATAGATACATTTATCAGCATCATTCACAACAAAACCATGTGACAAAGATATTTTGTCAAACTTCTCATGCCATTGCATGGGAGCTTGCTTCAAGCCATAAAGAGATTTTACCAACTTGCAAACCTTCTTTTCTTGGCCTGGCAATATGAAACCTTCGGGTTGTTCCATATATATTTCTTCTTTCTAAATCACCATTTAGAAAAGCGGTTTTGACATCCATTTGATGTATAATTAATTTTGTGTAGAAGCAAGTGCAATTAAACAACGGATTGATGAGATGCGAGCAACAGAGCATATGTATCAAAATAGTCAATTCCATGTCGTTGTTTATAACCCTTAGCAACTAGTCTCGCTTTGAACTTATCAATGGAACCGTCTGCATTCATTTTCTCTTAAATACCCATTTACATCCTATAGGCTTGACGCCGTGAGGTAAATCACAATATATCCAAGTACCATTAGACAAAAGTGAATGCTTTTCATCATTGATAGACTCTTTCCGTAAATTAGCATCTCTGGAACTCATTGCCTCAAGCATAAGTTTTAGGGTCATCATCAACATGCATTACATATCTAGTCATACTAAGAATTTCATTCTTACTACCTTCTACAAGATATTGAACCCATTCTGGACCAAATCTTTTCTCTTTTCTTGCTCTCTTACTTCTTCTAGGTTCGATATCTTCTATGGGTTCAGAAGTATCCTCCATGTCTCGAGTAGGAACAGAATGATCATCATTCTTATTAGTCTCTTCAGATTCTAGACTGGGTAACAATGAGTTCTGTCAACCCCAATTAGGCTACACGTGAGGGAGAGTGTCGAGATTAGTCCCATATTATATGGGTCATCTATGATCCTGCGGTTTACAAGCCTTGAGCAATCCAAGCGTCAGCCCGCAGTAAGTCGTTAATAGTTTACGCCGCTTTCACGCTCCACGTGAAAAGTAACCATGCAGATCTTTGCAGACACCACCATCTATCTCCTCCACCGTCGACATAGAACCCCTCGACACCATCTTTATTCACCATTAACAGCTTCTCTTTCTCCACCGGCATCACCATACCATCTTTATCCACCTCGACAACTTCTTCTTCTCCACCAGCACCACCGCCTTCTCTGTTTCCCTACCGTACAGTTAGAATAGGTACGCTCAATGTCAGCAAGACAAGGTGTCAAGCAGATAATCAAGCCATTGATAAGTTAGCAACACAGGTTGCTAATGAAATATCTCCTATTACTACTAGTCCAAGTAACAATGTTGTTATATGGTGCTTTCTAGCTCTTTAAAAGAAACGCCACAAGAATGACTCATTGAGGGTACGTGCATGGAAAAAAACTACCAGTGCCCAGTGGATACTGTCGGAAACGAATATGCATTATGGAGGTGGATATGTTTGTTTTGTTCATTATTAATTCAAAGGATGATAAAAAAGCAAAAAAAAAAAAAAAAAAATGATGGCAGAAAACTAGTGGCTAGTACATATGATGGCAAAGACTTGAACGATGGCGGCCGGAAATTATCAGCCAAACCCATCGACAAGTGTCGGTGTCCCCAGCTTTAATGTAGTAGTAAGTGATCTTTTGCCAGCCAAACACGAAACAAAAAAAGAAAGATATTTTTATGTCGACGCAAAAACATCAAGGATACTCTAAAGGGCAAAGAGTTGAAATGCCCCAATTTGGGGGTGTCGTTTGTGAAAATGCCTCAGGTTTTGAAAAAAAGGTAAAATGCCCCAATCCGTTAGTTTTTCCATCCAAACTAGTTAAATTGTCAATTTTGCACACATGTGAATTTCCACGTGTGAAGAAAAGTCATTTTTAACCCCAATTTTTATTAAATTGACATTTTACTTATAAAATAACAAACCCTTAATATTACGACACGTGTCATATTTTCGCCACCACCTTAACCATCACCTCCACCGCTGCCACCACCTTCACCTTCACCGCCGCCAACGCATCCACCACCACTCTCCATCATCGCTACCTCCACCACCACCACCAACGGCACCGCCATCGCCAGAACCACCACCACCACCACCTCCACCGCTGCCACCACCACCACCACCTCCACCGCCACCACCACCGCCACCATCAGTGCCACACCACTACTAGAACCACCACTGTCGCTGCCACCACCATCGTCACCACGAGAACCACCACCACCGTCGCCGCCACCACAACCGCCACCGCAACCACCACCCCTAAACCCTAAAACCCTAAAACCCTAAAACCCTTAACCCTGAAGGGTTATTATTGTCTCTTTTTTCACATGTGTGAAGTTACTTGTGTGCCAAATTCACTATTTAACTGACTTGGATGGAAAAGATAACGGATTGGGCATTTTAACTTTTTTTAAAAATTTGGGGCATTTTCGCAACCATGCCTCCCAAATTGGGGCATTTGGCTATTTCTCCTACTCTAAATGCTAGGCAATACATGACATCCTGGTATTCAAGTAAACTTCTTGGGTAAAGGCAGCGCGGAAATCTACTCATTAAACTTTTCTTACGCGACTATGTTCCAGTGATTGCCTTGTACGTCATCTAACTTTTTCTCTTTTCATTCTCTTGTAAATTTGTTCATTTTATACATTCTCTTCATTTCTAGTTGACCAAGGTAATATAAATGAATTTGATTTGATTTTAGTTTTAGATTTTATTATTAGGATTTATGGGGTAAATTATTAGTAATAGAGGGCAAATTGGTAGTTTCAGTAACACCCTTTAGCCTTTTCTATTGGGTATACAGTAAAATTTCGATAAATAAATAGCCTTGGGACCGAAGAAAATTATTATTTTAGCTAAGTTATTAATTTATCGAGTTAAAATTTAGCCTGCACAAGCCTTGTTGAGACCAGAAAATTTTATTGTTTTAGCGAAGTAATTAATTTATCGAAGTTCTATTGTAGATGGAGAAATTTATAGACCTCAAATAATATGCCCAACAGCCTAAGTCTCAAACTAGGAAGGATTTTTAACCCATCAAATTTTTAAGTGTGTGTAAACGTACGGTTGATTTCATTGTTTTTGAAAATAATTAGATGCTAAAATTGGTCAAATTGGAAAGTAAATAAGTACCAAATAGCCGCCCGTTTATTTATTTTTCCTTTCTGTTGCTAGCAGGCTCACAATCGTAGTGGTATACTAATACTTTTACTCATAATCTAAAAATAAGTACCAAATCGATAGGCGTACTGTGCTAATTAAGGAGAGACAACTTGCCCAACTTTCAAGGCGATAACGTAAAGAGCGGTGAAAAAACATTTACTTGTCATGGTCTTGCCTGCTTTGCAGTAGTGCTCCTTGCAGAATCGAGTAAATAATAAAAAAAAAAAAACCGAAGAAAAGATTATATTAAAACAAAAAGCCAATAGGGGTGAAAGTATTCGAGATTGCTAATAGGGGTGACCGAATTCTGGGGCTGTACTGAGCCCAAGGAAAAAGCCATTTTTTTTATATGAAAAACTGTTTTGTTTTATTTGAAACGTACAACCCCCAGAATTCGGTCCCCTCATTAACAGCCTTGAAAGTATTGGTGTCACAATGCCATAAGACTATAAGTTGTTTTATAAGATCAATTGTCTCCATTATGCTATTATCACCAAACACTCTCCCGTTTCTCTCCTTCCATAAAGTCCCACAAATAGCATAATGAATAATTTTCCAAACATTTTTACCTCTTCCAATCAACACATTCGTCGACCACGCTTCAAACAAATGGAATAGAGTTCTCGGTATAGGCCATGAAATGTTGAAAGCCTTAATAAAATAATCCCAAATTTTAAAGGAGTAAGAGCAATGCATAACATATGATTAGACGTCTCCTCTTCGTTATTTCAAAGAACACACAAGTCACTTTCAATGTCCATGCCACGATGTGCTAACATGTCTCCAGTCGGAAGAGAATTATGAAATCAAGCCCAAAGAATGAAACTAATCTTATTCAGGGATATATCCTTTCCATAGGTGTTTGTCAAAGCTACAAGTAAATAATTTCAATTGTGTATTATGTTTCAACATATTGTGCCCTACAATTTGGGAGATGTTACGAGGTATCGTGGAGTCAAGTCAACAATTGCAGTTGTACGTGTCCTGTATTGTTTCAAAGTATTATAGCTGACCATAGGAGAGATGTTATGAGGTACATAAAGAACTGAAAGAAGTGATGAAGAGAGAATTGTCTTTCAACAAAGGGTGGGTTGATCGTCTTAGATGTGACTGAGATTGTTGCCTTGCTCAATATGAGATTTTTGCCGCAAAAAGACATAAAAAGGTGGAAATGCGTGTAACACCTCGGCGTACATAGAAATTCCAAAATACGTAGGTATGACCAAAAGGGAAAAAATAATCGAGAAACTAGTGTATGTGTCCCTAAAAATATGATGTACACGCCTGCATGATGAATGCAATAAAACGAATTTTTGGAGTGCACCAATAGTGCATTTAATATATGGACCAGTCAACTGGACTCAAGTTCACTGGTCAACAATAATCAGTCAACAATAATCAGTCAACGGTCAATAATATCATGCCAAATTACATGAAGAGTAAAAAGGGTATAATACCATGTCAAAATTCCAAAGTGTCGCTTTTGGAATTTTTGAGCCGAAACAGTATATGCACGAAATATCACTTTTTTTAAGTGCTTTCCCGGCCAACAGCTCGCTCAATATCAACAAATGTGATTATTACTTGACTAATTATGTGGTGTTTTTGGAAGGTGCATCAATTGAAAGTAAAATTTTTAAAGGTGAAACTTAATAGTTCTGGGTTTTAGTCATCCCAAACTTTAAGCCGGACATCTTACAAACATCTGTAATACAAAAAGTGTAAAAGTTATGCTAAAATGGTATATTTAACATTAAGCAATTTAAGGTTGCGACCGAAATTATTATAGTTCAATGGTAAAATTACTGGGTGATTGTTAGAGCATTTCTCGGTCAAACTAGCATGTGTTGCTATCTCAAGCATGTTTGTCAATGTTAGTGATCAAAACTATAAGTCTTGATTTCTAGCCTATTTTTAGATGTCTCGGACTAGGACATAGATAGTGTAGTTGAGCTTAAATCTCTCGACGTTCATCTCTTGAAGACGAAGAACTACTAAGGGGAGCTTGTGGAACTTCTTCGACAAAAGGTATGTGGAGACTTGAACTTATCTATCACTTGGAAAGTTTATTTCTACTATCTCCTATATTGAGACATAAGTCGTGTTACGATATAGTTTTCTCTATGAACATTTGAGATTTCGAGCTGAGTATATCTCGCTTACATATTTCTCGAAATATGTGTTGGTAAGCTTTTGATTCAACTAAGTTCATCTTATATCATGAGAAAATTGCCTAGTAACATCTTACATGGTTTGTGTGATACAATCATTTGGTGTAAGACTTGGAAGGTTTCAATAATGATTATTTCAATATCTTGAAAATTGCTTTGATGTTGATAGTGTGTGAAAACGACTATTGACATTATAGAAGAATGTTTCAATGATTGAAATAAAGAGTTGATGATGTAACCATCTTTGGATATAAGCATATATAGTGTGTTCGCACATTAGTGTATAAATCCATAAACCGGGAGGCAAGAGTATGCATATGTGTGTATACAAATTGGTGAAGGAGACAGGTTAAGTATGCGTACAAGTACGCATACTGGCAGAAGTTCTCAAACCGAGAATTTCTGCTGAGTTTGGGTTTCTCAAACCGGTTGCTTAAGTACGCATACCCGTACGCATACTTAAGCTGGTTACTTTGTCAAATCGGTGAAGTCCATGAACTTAAACATTTAATCATAAGGAATGCAATCTTTGCAAACCGTGGCTATAATATGATTGATTCAAATGAATCAAACCGATTTTATTTCAATGTGTTTTTCTAAAACAATTGAACAACTCTTAACTAGTTTCATTTGAGTCATTTGAACTAGTTATGGTTAATTTGAATAAGGTTGATATGAGAGTAATCATATGGCTAACCTCGGTTAACTATTTGTGAACCAACCTAGTGTACACGTTTAGGTACGGCTATAAACCTAAATGAGGGTACATTTCTTTTGTGTGTAACAAGCTAAGTTCGATCTAACGGTTGAAAGATATTAGCTTGGTTGAATCAAGTTTTTCATCTAACGGTGAATATTGAATGCTTTGTTACCAAGGTAACTTGGATTGCAAACCCTGATTTTAAAACTATATAAAGGAGAATGCTAGCAACTTGGAAACCTAATCCCCACACCTCTTGTGTGTTACTAGTTGCATAACTAGAGTCGATTCTCCTTTAACCTTAGGTTTCTTCTCGAGATCCTGTAGGTTAACGACTTGAAGACTTCATTGGGATTGTGAAGCCATGCCCAACTATTATCTTTGTAGTTACGTGATCTGAACTTACTATTTATATCTTGTTGAGTGCAATTGAAATAATTGGCTCGAGATTTTATATCTCCGATAGGCAAGATAGAAAAGTAATCACAAATGATAACTTGTTTCGCTAGTCGATTAAGTTTATTGTGAGGTGATTGATAATACTAGGCTATTCTTCGGGAATATAAGTCTGGTTTATTTATTGGTTCCTATTCACCTTGATTTGTCAAAAGACGGAACAAAAAACTCTTTGGTATTTCTGTGGAAGACAAATTTAGTCAATCCTATAGACATTTCAGTATGAGACAAATTTGTATATCAAGTCTTCGACTTTGGGTCGTAGCTGATAAAAAGCGGGGGTCTAACAACCACACCCAATATTTCGCTTAGCAATCTGTATAGACAAACTCCAATATACTTTCTAGAGAATCAACTAGACAATCAGACTCAATCTAGATAAAAAGTATATCAACGAGTTTATATCTCAATCTCTCGATTTGATCTTTACTCAAGCAAATAGAAATCTGCGAGTCTTTATCAAAGAGGGATAACTTGGATGGTACCAAAGACCAATATCCAAGTGTCAATCAATTTAAATCAACAACCAAAAGGTCGGATATTCTAATTGATTGAACAACACACAACCTGTATTATTTCAATTATATAAACAAATATAATGCGGAATAGAAATAACACAGACACCAGAATTTTGTTAACGAGGAAACCGCAAATATGCAGAAAAACCCCGGGACCTAGTCCAGATTGAACAAACATTGTATTAAGCCGCTACAGGCTCTAGCCTACTCCAAATTAACTTCGGTCTGGACTGTAGTTGAACCCCAATCAATCTCACACTGATCCAAGGTGCAGTTATGCTCCTACGCCTTTGATCCCAGCAGGATGCTACGTACTTGATTCCCTTAGATGATCTCACCCACAACTAAGAGTTGCTACGACCCAAAGTCGAAGACTTTAATAAACAAATCATATCACACTCGAAAAAGTCTATAGTGATAGATAAATCCGTCTCCCACGAATAAACCTATGAGTTTTGTTCCGTCTTTTGATAAATCAAGGTGAACTGGAACCAATCAATAACCCGGACTTATATTCCCGAAGAACAGCCTAGTATTATTGATCAACTCACAATAATCTTAATCTACGCAGCGAAAAAAGATATTATGGAATCACAAACACGAAGTGTTTGTGATTTCTTTTTTATCTTGCCTATCGGAGATATAAATCTCAAGCCAATTATTTCAATTGTACTCGTATGATAGAAACAGCAAGATCAGATCACACAACTACAAGAAAAGTAGTATCGGTATGGCTTCACAATCCCAATGAAGTCTTTAAGTCGTAACTTGGTTTTTAGAAGAAGAGAACCAAAGGTTAAAGGAGAATCGACTCTATCTTATCAAACTAGTATCATACGTAAAGTGTGGGGATTAAGTTTCCCGGTTTCTAGAGTTCTTCCTTATATAGTCTTTCAAATCAGGGTTTGCAATCAATGTTCGCT